>CM038677.1:743127174-743809095 GCA_021605205.1 Aegilops longissima
TCTTTGAAATTTGTGTGAATCACAAGTTTGTGATTAACTTTACTAAAAAAATGTACATAGATGCGCCTATAGAGAAAATTCAACCTAAATTCATAATAAAGCATTTCAAATAAACTATGAAAAAGTTGAAAGTTGGCATGGTATCATAATTTCACCCACATAGCATGTGCATGTACAAAACGGACAATGGTATCATACTCGTCTGTTACAAAGTTGACATGGTATCATCATAATAGTTTCGGGAGAAAGTCTTCACTTTTTCTTCGCTTGTGTCATTTGCTTATTGCGCCGTAACCATGGATAATCTTCATCGTTTATCAGGATGCTGGGGTCAGTCTTGACTTTGAAGGGAGGAATTTCATGAAACTTTTCATAATCTTCAGACATGTCTGTCTTGCCCTCCACTCCCACGATGTCCATTTTTCCTGAAAGAACTATGTGGCTCTTTGGCTCATCGTATGATGTATTCGCTTCCTTATATTTTTTTATCGGTCTGGTAGACATGTCCTTCACATAAATAACCTGTGCCACATCATTGGCTAGGATGAACGGTTCGTCAGTGTTCCCAAGATTTTTCAGATCCACTGTTGTCACTTTATACTGTGGGTCTACCTGTACCCCGCCTCCTGACAGATTGACCCAGTTGCATTTAAACAAAGGGACCTTAAAATCTACTCCGTAGTCAAGTTCCCATATGTCCACTATGTAACCATAATATGTGTCCTTTGCCCTCTCGGTGGCTGCATCAAAGCGGACACCGCTGTTTTGGTTGGTGTTGTTTTGATCTTGGGCGATCGTGTAAAATGTATTCCCATTTATCTCGTATCCTTTCCAAATCATTACAGTCGAAGATGGGCCCCTGGACAACAAGTACAGCTCATCACAAATAGTGTTGTCACCTCTGAGACGTGTTTCCAATCAACTGCTGAAAGTCCTGATGTGTTCACATGTAATCCAGTCGTCGCACTGCTCTGGGTGTTTGGAGCGCAGACTGTTCGTGTGTTCATCGACATACGGGGTCACCAAGGTAGAGTTCTGTAGAACTGTGTAGTGTGCTTGAGACCAAGAATATCCGTCCCTGCATATTATTGAGTCCCTTCAAGCGTGCCTTTTCCAGTCAGCCTCCCCTCATACCGCGATTTAGGGAGACCTATCTTCTTAAGGCCAGGAATGAAGACAACACAAAACCCGATGACATCCTCTGCTTGATGGCCCATGGAGATGCTTCCTTCGGCCTAGCGCGTTACTTAACATATTTCTTTAGGACTCCATGAACCTCTCAAAGGGGAACATATTGTGTAGAAATACGGGCCCCAGAATGACAATCTCATCGACTAGATGAACTAGGACGTGCGTCATGATATTGAAGAAGGATGGTGGGAACACCAGCTCGAAACTGACAAGACATTGCGCCACATCACTCTTTAGCGTTGGTACGATTTCTGGATCGATCACCTTCTGGGATATTGCATTGAGGAATGCACATAGCTTCACAATGGCTAATCGGACGTTTTCCGGTATAAGCCCCCTCAATGCAACAGGAAGCAGTTGCGTCATAATCACGTGGCAGTCATGAGACTTTAGGTTCTGGAACTTTTTCTCTGGCATATTTATTATTCCCTTTATATTTGACGAGAAGCCAGTCGGGACCTTCATACTGAGCAGGCATTCAAAGAAGATTTATTTCTCTTCTTTCGTAAGAGCGTAGCTGGTAGGACCTTCATATTGCTTCGGAGGCATGCCGTATTTTTCGTGCAAGCGTTGCAGGTTCACCCGTGCCTCAGGTTTTTCTTTTGTCTTCCCATAGACGCCCAAGAAGCCTAGCAGGTTCGCGCAAAGGTTCTTCGTCACGTGCATCACGTCGATCGAAGAGCGAACCTCTAGGTCTTTCCAGTAGGGTAGGTCCCAAAATATAGATTTCTTCTTCCACATGGGTGCGTGTTTCTCAGCGTCATTCGGCACAGCTAGTCCACCGGGACCCTTTCCAAAGATTACGTGTAAATCATTGACCATAGCAAGTACGTGATCACCGGTACGCATGGCGGGCTTCTTCCGGTGATCTGCCTCACCTTTGAAATGCTTGCCTTTCTTTCGACATTGATGGTTGGTCGAAACAAATCGATGATGGCACAGGTACACATTCTTCCTGCAGCTTCCCAGGTATATACTATCAATGTCAAGTAAACAGTGCGTGCATGCGTGGTATCCCTTATTTGTCTGTCCTGAAAGGTTACTGAGAGCGGGCCAATCGTTGATGGTCACGAACAACAACGCCTTCAGGTCAAATTACTCCTATTTGTGCTCATCCCACGTATGTACACCGTTTCCATTCCACAGCTGTAAAAGTTCTTCAACTAATGGCCTTAGGTACACATCAATGTCGTTGCCGGGTTGCTTAGGGCCTTGGATGAGAACTGGCATCATAGTGAACTTCCGCTTCATGCACATCCAAGGAGGAAGGTTATACATACATAGAGTTACGGGCCAGGTGCTGTGATTGCTGCTCTGCTCCCCGAAAGGATTAATGCCATCCGCGCTTAAAGCAAACCATACGTTCAGGGGGCACATAGTTGTCATCGTACTCTTCTTCTTCGCCGTCTTTCATCATAACCCCTATTTCTCCGTGCCTCATCCAAACATTATAGTGTGGCATGAAACCCTTGTAAAGTAGGTGGGTGTGAAGGATTTTCCGGTCAGAGTAAGACTTCGTATTCCCACATATAGGGCATGGACAACACATAAAACCATTCTGCTTGTTTGCCTCAGCCACTTCGAGAAAATCATGCACGCCCTTAATGTACTCGGAGGTGTGTCTGTCACCGTACATCCATTGCCGGTTCATCTCCGTGCATTATATATAATTAAGTGTGTCAAAAATCATTATAGAACATCATGAATAGATAATTAAGTGACCAAATTAATAGAAGTTCATCATCACATAAAAACTAAAGTACATACATAGTTCTCATCTAACAACATAAAGCTCTGCAGAGCATCTAAATTAATTAAATCATACATTGAAACTATGTAAAACATTTCAATGCGAAAACAAATGCAATCATAATCGCAACCAAGGTAACAACTGATCCAACGGCATAATGATACCAAGCCTCGGTATGAATGGCATATTTTCTAATCTTTCTAATCTTCAAGCGCATTGCATCCATCTTGATCTTGTGATCATCGATTTACATCCGCAACATGCAACTCCAATATCATCTTCTCCTCCTCAATTTTTTTTATTTTTTCCTTCAAGAAAGTGTTTTCTTCTTCAACTAAATTTAACCTCTTGACAATAGGGTCGGTTGGAATTTCCGGTTCAACAACCTCCTAGATAAATAAAATCTATGTCACGTTGGTCGGCATAATTTTAGTAAACAATAAATGAATCAATAGTTATGAAAAGATAATATATACCATATCCGAATCATAGAAAGGACGAGAGCCGACGGGGGCGGATACCAAAACCATCGCACTATATAAGATGCAATAATAAAAGTAAAAAAATAATACAAGTATCTATCTAAACATACAAGTAAGAATATTTTTCCTTTCAGAAAGAAGATAAGAACAAGAGGCTCACCACGGTGGTGCCGGCGATGAGATCGGCGCGGGCGATCGACGGCGGTGAAGACGGAGACGGGACGTGACAGACCGCTAAATCTAGACAAATATTGAGGA
Source organism: Aegilops longissima (assembly GCA_021605205.1). Taxonomy (NCBI): domain Eukaryota; kingdom Viridiplantae; phylum Streptophyta; class Magnoliopsida; order Poales; family Poaceae; genus Aegilops; species Aegilops longissima. The sequence continues at coordinate 743,130,856 of CM038677.1, forward strand.
AAATGAAGTTTGGAGGTCGAGCTTGGAGAGGAGAAAGTTAAGTAGTGTGGCTCGGGCATTCCATCAAACACCTCATGTGCATAGGGGGTGAGCTAGAGCACCACAAAGCTCCCCAACGGCCTGGCAGAAAAACAGAGCAGTGAAATGCTCTGCCCGTGGGTGAGGGGTATATATAGTCACCTCATTGGTCCCGGTTGGTGAGGGCAACCTTTGGTCCCGGTTCAAACCACCAACCGGGACCAATGGTGGTGGGCCAGGAGCGAGGCCCATTGGTCCCGGTTCGTCCCACCAACCGGGACCAATGGCCCACGTGGCCCGGCCGGCCCCCGGGGCTCACGAACCGGGTCCAATGCTCCCATGGGTCTCGGTTCTGAATTGAACTGGGACTAATGGGCTGACCCGGCCTGGACCATTGCCCCTTTTCTACTAGTGACCTAACCACACGAAACAAAAACAAAATTTGAAGCATCATATACAAAAATAGAACACTAAGCACCGAATCATACTACTACTAAACAACCACAACTATACACTGGTTCACCTAATAAGTCGAACATTACAGCATATCTAAAAAGTAACAGAGAAACTTACAACAAAACAACATCACAAACAAGAAACCCTAAAGCATTACAAACAGCCCTACCACTAAACAACAAGGACTCTAAACTTGTCACCTAATCAGTGACAACATTAGATCTAAAAGCTGCGCAGATACAAACACCAAATAGCATCATAGCAAATAAACCTTAAAAACAAATACAAAGGAAAAGCATCTGGGGAAGACCTGAATGGGAAGATGCAGCACTATCTGCAGATGTACAAGAAGGAACACATGCCCAAGGCGATCGAGGCAGTGCACGCATTAGTTCAGGCCAATGCTTGACCACTTCTGTTGCAAGGGTGCACTTCGGTGTGCTGCCATTGTAGAGAGGTTGTGGGTGTTTGCGGAGTTCGTCTTTGTTGGATACAAGGCATGGCCTCCGTTCCTAGGTCTGGGGGCTCTTATTTCCGGCACAGATGATGTGCCATGAGTTGTTGGGTGTGGTTTTTGCCGGTTTCCCATATTAACTGCGCGTTGTATGGTTTTCGGGTTCGGTTCCCTATTAACTGGATCATTTTCCTTCTTCTGTAATGCAAAGGCAGAGCACCTGCCGTTCACGCTAAAAGAAACAAATACAAAGAGAGGATTCAAAGCGATTGAGAAAAATACCTGGAAAAGGGAGCAGATTCCCCGAGAAATCCCCCCGTTACGGATCCTGCAAACACAACAGCAAGAAACAAAAATAAAAAAACACATCAATAACTTCAAACCCTAGAACATATCTAGCAACAAAAGGGAGCAGAGAGGAGCAACAAAAGCAACAGATGAACAGGCTACGAACCCCAGCTCTACGGGAGAAGAGGAGAAGACAGGAACGGGAGAGAGACTGAGAGCTTGAGGGGGAAAGTGACTGACAAGATTCCAGCCATCATCGAAAGGATGAGAAAGGAACCGCCCGACGCTAGCGATTCCCAGAAGCGGGCTGGGCGGTGGGTGCTGGGCTCCAAGCCTGTTAACGGGCGCCCGCGAGGCTCAGCGCGCCCATTAAGCAAAAACAACTGTTCGTGTCAGTCTATTTCAGTTATGCCCAGCTAACCACAAAATCCAGAACAGAAAAAAAAAAAACCAATCAACAAATCTCAAAGCACAAAACCAACAGCCAGAATTTCGACTGGCCCAAAATCAAAAACTCAGCTGACTGAAAAGTGTTTTTCTGCCCTTCGCCATGGGAAACTTCGTCGGTTCTTCTCCGGCAAACCAGTACTTCCCCGAGACGTGGTCACGATGTTACACGGAGGGCAGAACCGTGACACACAACTTCGAGATCGCCCGGTTACTCGCTGCTCGATGGCATGGGCACCGGCAGCTACGTCACGTCGAGCACGTTTACCGTCGGCGGCTGCGACAACGGCGAGTGGGACATCATGTTCTACCCCGACGGGGCCACCAAGGACGAGGAGGGCGAAGGTGACCACGCCTCAGCCTACCTCGTCTCCGTTTCTGTAGCCGACAACCATGGCCGACGGTGATGACCTAGTACACTTTGAGATTATGGGGCAAGGATGGCCAATTGTGTGAGCAATGAAGCACGGCGTACCTTTACCCCTTGTGGTAAGGGTTGGGGCCGTGAGCGCTTTGTCCCCAAGTCCAAGCTGCTGGCCCTCAAAGATGACTACTTCACGGTCAGATGTGTGTTGACGGTATTGAAAGAGCGCCACGTCGAAGATGTGAGCGCCTTCATCATCCCGATTCCGCGATCGAAACTTCACTTGGACATTGGAAATATGTTGGAGGGCGGGGAAGGCACAGATGTGACATTCGTCGTGGGCGACCAATCGTTTCAGGCTCATAGAGTTGTGTTGGCCGCTCGGTCGCCATTCTTCAGGGTGGAGCTCTTCGGTCCAATGAAAGAGAACAAGATGCAGCACATCAACATCGATGACATGGAGCCCTCGGTCTTTAAGGCACTTCTTCACTTTATATACACAGATGCCCTGCCGGCTAATCGCGATGCCAAGAAGAACACGCCACTGCAGCATTTGTTGGTTGTCGTGGATCGGTACGGGTTGAATAGGCTAGCGGCGATGTGTGAAAGAAAACTGTGCTGAAGCATTGACGTGCAGACTGTTGCAACCAGCCTAACGTTAGCGGAGCAGCATTGTCACGAGTGACTGAAAGACGTTTGCATTGACTTTGTATCTTCACGGGATGTGTTCCATGCTGTCAAGAAGACCGATGGATTCAAGCACCTTGTGACAAGCTGTCCGGATGTTATATCAGATATTGCACAAGAAAATTTGCCATTGCCAGAGGTAAGAGTAATTTACGTACGGATAACTCTCTTTTTTTCGTGTAATGCATTTGTGTTAAAATAGATTCAAATTTTAAGATGACTAATGTATTCGGTGGGCAACTGGATTAATCACCAAGCAGAGTGTTGATTCGATGTGTTGGACTTGTTGGTTGTGGCGTTGGTCTTTTTAGAAACACTAGTAAACGTGCACGTGCAACGCACGTATCCTGATAAACTACAATAAAAATATGAACTTTGTCTTGTGTTTTTACCTAAACATTTAGAGAAAAGCATACTTTTCGTTCCTCAATTTTTGACGGAGTCTAGATTTGGTCCCTCAACTCTAAAACCGGACAACTTGCACCCTTAACTTCTAAAACAGGATAAGATTCATCCCTGGTCACGGTTTTGACCAGTTTTGGATGCTGTCCCACCCTGGTTTTGACCGTGCCAACTCAAATTCACTTACTTTTTTAAAAATACGCAGATTTGAAAAAAAAGCATGCAAATTTATAAAAACATGAATTTGAAAAAAGTACGTAAATTACAAATAGTTCACAGATTTGAAAAAGTATGTTTCTTTTGGAAAAAAATACGTGATCTTGAAAAACTATGCGGTTTGAAAATTGTTTGTGTGAATTTCAAAAAGTTTATGGATATAAAAAAAGTTTCCGTGAATTTGAGTGAACACCGGTCAAAACCAGGGTGACTCAGCACCAAAACCGGTAAAAACCGAGACCAGGGACGAACCTTGTCCGGTATCGATAGTTGGGGGTGCAAGTTGTCCGGTTTTGGAGTTGAGGGTCCAAATCTAGACTCCACCATAAATTGAGGGACGAAAAGTATACTTTTCTCAAACATTTAAATGCGTGTCACGCCCAATGATTTTAATGTAGCAGTTTATTTAGATTAAGTCATAGGTCTTGTTTGACCGGTGAAAGACTTCCATTATTGGAATGTTGTGATCCCAAAATTCCAAGAACAAAATGAAAAAAACTCGCTCATGTAACAGACGACCAATACACATGTCTTCACATAAAATCAACGATCACATAAATGTATTTTTAATTGTTACTTATTACAAAAATACTTAAAAATAGCAACTAAGCAACATTATCTAGTAATATTATTTGATGATGATCCTCTCTGATAGGTCCATCTTTTGACGATCATTATTGGATGCTTTGAGTTTGTTAGGAGGTCTTTCGACGATCAAACAATCAGTGGGATCTATGTTGGTTTCATCATCATCCAAATCTCAGTTTCTTATATCGTCATTATTGAATTCCGAGTCGACTAAAATGACAGCTAATTTTGTTCTAAAATCTGCCATGTGAACCTAAAGTGAAGCAGTAATAGAACTTTGTTTTCAAATAATGATACAACACGAAATAATTTATATCAGGATACGATGTAAAATATACTTGTTCGGGAGTGTCGGACAAACTATCTCCCGTGAAGTACTCCATGTAATTTAACATCCAAAGACCAGAAGATGACCTAGATGATTTTTTTGTTATGCTTAATAATAAAAATATTAATAAAAATATTAGTATAATAAAATGATGATGACTGGACCACACAGTCATACCGGACACGTTTTATGAAAAAAGAATTGAACATTTGTCGCTAATATAAATCAAATGACCAAAAGGGCTATCAAAAAAGGAATTGAATTTCTGGACAGATTTTTTTATATAAATCAAGTGAACAAAAGGGCTATAAATAAAAAAATAATGAATTTTTCAATGCATAATTATTTTGAGAGGAACCCATGTAAATATTCTTCACGGAATGAGTTGTCAATCATATATACTAAAAATAAAACAAAAGAGACACGCCCGATGATCCATTTGGTCAATGATCGGTTTAGTCTGGGTGGCGTAATTAGGCCACATAAAAGCAGATTTTTGCAACAACAAAAAAACAACCAGAGGAACACTAATAAGGAGCAGCCGGTAAAAAGTAAAGTAAAAGAAGGAGCAACAGGATGTAACCCGTCGCACTTCGAGAAATCTCGGTTTCTCCTGTAGTGTGTGGTGAGACCGTGAAACACTATCACTTTGCTTTCTCCGCTCATGACTTGCTTCCTCCGCCAGCATCCTCCTCTGTAGCACGGCGCCTCCTCTGCAGCACGCCGCTCTCCGACCACGACGATGCCCGGCGGCCCCCCTCCCCCAACCCACACCACCACCACAACCACCACGGCCTCGCCCCGTCTCGTCCTATCCCCACCACAGCCTCGCCCCGCCGGCCCTTATCCCCACGACGAGCTCCCCCCGCCGGCCCTTATCCCCACAACGGCCTCTCTCCGCCGCCTCCTGTCACCACCGCGGCCTTGCCTCGCCGCCAGCCCCGCTGATCTTCCCTAGATCGGCTCTGCTGCCGCCATCGTACTGCCCCAGATCAGATCAAGATGCGAGCTGTTGAACACGATGTGGGAGGAGGCATCTGGAATTGAACCGAGATTAGTCCGTTGATGTGCCCGCCGTAATCATCGCCCCCTGTGCTTGGCTCACACAGTCGTTCGGGGAAGGAGTTCACAACTCGTGTACGTGCTCGGTTGTTGAAGGTATGATGTTCGATTAGATGTTGTTAGTGCACCTACGGTTATCAGTGGGGATTTAGTCAGGTGACATTTTTTAGGCAACCATGCTGTGACAAAGCTGATTAAGTTGTGGATTTGAATCCTGGATGGCTTAATTTATCAGTATTATCTAGCTATAATTGACGTTGAGTCATTGTTTTTGTGGCGGTTGCTTGATTCCTGTGTTATTCTCAGGTTGTAATGTCGCATTATTACCGGCACTAAGTAACAAAGAGTTCCAGGGTCACAAGCAAGTTGGTATCTGCACTGTTTGTATCAGAAATACATGTGACTCCATCATTTGAGGTCTGAACTTGTCTGATGCATATGCCATTGTATGCACAACAGGCGCCTTCGCCACATTGTCATTCATTTGTGAGATGCTTCTCTTTCTCTATGTTGGCATGGATGATATAGAGTAGTGGAAGAATGTTAGTGAAACACATACAGGTATGCTATCTATCTGCTTCTTTCCATGTGTATAGTAACATACTTGTTCAAATCTAGAAATTGTAACGCATTTTTTATACTACTATATGCAGCCCAATGAAATGCATGGCCTTGAGCTCCATTATTTAGGCCAGATCTCATGAGAGGTGGTATGTCAATTGCATTGGCATACAATAAGGTAAAGAATTGCATTGGCATACCAAATCTGTTGATGAAATGTGCTTCAGGAGTGCTAAGCAGTGAAAATATAAACATAATAGCATACCAAATGTACCCTGTTAAGCATAAATGGTCTGAGTTATATTAGGAGGCGTACCCATCTGTCTCAAGACTGCTTTTAATATATTCTTCTCTTTTTCATGTTGTAACATTTAGATTAGTCCACTTATCGGATTTTAATTCCATGTGCTTGGATGCATATTTGAATAAATCATCCAGTCCTTCTAGCTGTTGTACCAACAAATGAAAAAAGTATGAGCATGACAAGTGAGAAATAAGAGAAAAAATAGCTTCTTATGAAAAGATGGGGCAGTAGGACTAACTACTAACCGTATTAGTGAGGTCCTTGTAGTTCATTGATGGGCCTAGCGAGTCGAGCACTTGAACACATAGTTTCCTGGCATTTATAACACATAGGTACCAGTGAACGTCGTCCATGTTTATTGGAATGAATATCTGAAGAAAATGATTATTTTAGTTGTACTCCTATGTGGACGAATCGGTCGTTCTCGCTGTAATTCATAGAAATATGTAGAAACGTAAGACTAACCATATCATTTTCCAAATACTCTTTGGTTCTGTTTAATACCCATGCTGGTGTGGCATCTGTGTCATCCGAGGACACGGATAGCAACCGATCTTTATCATCTTAGAGATGCATGCATTCTCTAAGAACACACTTCCACCTGACCTTACTTGTAGATGCTCCGTAGCCAATCACAATCTTCATCAGCTATAGAAATTGAGTGACTGTAAGTTAGGAAATCAAAGATTGGATATACAGTGTTTCATGTAGCTGGCATCACCTGTGTCGGATTGTTTTTGTTCTCCAGTTGTAAGGACTACTGTAGATTTGGCTCGACACCGTTTGTCACGTAGGCTTTGTAATATACCTTGTTTATGTTGCTCATATGGGGCACTTTCCCTTTGCCTCTTGAGTGCTTGTTTTGCTTCTTTATAATAAGTGTTAATTAGGTACAAGACAACATGAGCAACAGTGTTTTGTCAATCAGATGTACGATGTAAACGTAAATTATGTATGATAGTTAATATGAGCCACAATTGAGTACCATATGAACTGCTGCAACTGTAGGCTTGAAGTGGCGGTCGTAACACAGTCGGTTGGGAGGACACAATGCCAGAGTCAATATTATGGACATTTTCCTTGTTAAAACCGACACTATCTGGTGTTCTTAATGAATTTGGAGCATGAAGTGGAGTCTGATCACTCAGTTATCATATCAACAGGTATGCCTGCATCATAATTGACACACGAACTAAGGTATTATGTTTGACAAGAGAACACATGACCTTCCGCGGCTGGGGTGTGTCGTTGCTGGGTGACAGCAGACTGCACACTGGGCTTGTCCACAGTGTCAAAACCTGTCCAAAAGAACACTTAATTAACACGACTTTACTTGTGATTCATGAAATGTATGAGAAAATGGAGTAACCAGGCGACATGGCCACGGGTGGCTTAGATAAGAGTGTTGGTTCCATTTAGAATAGCAGACGTAGCTTTCTTAGATCCCTTGCCTCCTGCCTTATTTTTTTAGTATTGCATCCCTGTTTACCTCTCCCTTTCCGTCTATCTCTTTAGTTCTTTTGGATCTGTTATTTGACCTGCGAGGCAGTACGTGATATATGTATTTACCTGAATTGCCGTTGTTCGTCAGGTCCTGAAAGGGAGTATGTGCCCCACTATGCTGAGAGGATGCCATATTGTCAACTTAGTTTGTCATGCAGATCATGATGTACTGTAAGTATCAAATTTCACAGTACAAATTACAGATTGTCAGATTAAAAGAGCAATTTCCTTTTGTCTTCTGCCTGATCATCTATACTTGCTAATTCAAATGATCTAACCTATGCGCTGGCAGGTCAGAAAGTAGTCATATGTCCTCGAGATGTTGCGGGCCACACGGGGTGATGACACCAGAGTTAGGGCAGGATGCCGGGTCGAGGACGTCCACCGGGTGGACGTCGCGGACACCAGGGGCGACGGCGGTGTGGCGACGATGGTGGGGCGAGGAGAGGTTGGGCAGCAAGGCGGGTCGAGGAAGGACGTGCACCGGGGTGGAGGACATCGCGGCCACCAAGGCAGCACGTCGGGTCGAGGACGTCCACCTGGTGGAGGACGTCGCGGACACCAGGGGCGACGGCGGTGTGGCGACGACGGCGGGGCAAGGAGAGGTTTGGCAGCAAGGCGGGTCGAGGAAGGATGTGCACCGGGGTGGAGGACATCGCGGCCACCAGGGGCTAGGGCGGCGTGGCGACGGCGGCGGGGCCGGGAGAGGTAGGGCAGCAAGGCAGGTCGAGGATGTCCACCAGGTCGAGGACGTCGCGGACACCAGCGCTGATCGCGGTGGTTCCTAGCGTGGTGGCGGCGTAGATCGTGGAGGTGTTGTTTAATTCCCAGGAGGTCTGGAGGTCATCATGGGGTTGTGTAGCATCCAGTCTGCCGGCAGAACATTTGTTGTGAACCGTTGATCTGATTATAGTATGGTTGATGTAACGTGGACAGTTGGATGGTACCAAGTGGGTCTGATCGGACGTAGGGGGTTATCCCGTGTGCACTTTCCGGTGTGGATGTAGGGGAAGTCATGTTTGGTCTTTTAATAGTAGTATAGACTACTAATTTTACTTGTATATAAGCCTAGAGAGAGGGCTCTTCCGGTTCAAAGGAATTTTACATCTTGGAGGATTTCAATTCCCACTAAAAATTCATCTTTATTTTGGAAAAGAGGGATAGCACACCCGGCCTCATTTGATTCATAGGATTGGGATCTTTATTGCTTTGTGCTCATCAATTTAAATCTCTTGCTACAACCCATTTATTTTTAATGTGGTATCAAACATTGTTTGATCCAAATTCCTGCAATTTATAGTCTTACCGGATTTAAGAGGATGTGTTTTTCATATTTTCCATGATTTGAGAATCCTGTGAACTAAAGAGGCTATATACCTTTGTTTTTTATATTTACGGGATTATTTTGCCACATTTTTCACGAATGTAATCCGGTGATACAATTTTGCAATCAACGAAAACATTTTTCAAATGTTTGGTGAAAAAATTCAGAATCATACGAATTCTTTTTTATTTTACTGTTCACCGGTGCTCACATGAGCTCGGTATCAGAACAACACTTTCGTGTTTAAAGCCGATAGATTCTTGTTTTTGGCATCACCGCCGCCCCAGCCCCTCGGCACAATGAACTGTATAAACTGATCTGCAACATACAAATGTTGTTTCTTTCGTCGTTCGGTCTAGTTAGAAGACTTGAGCTGAATTTTTTTTCACTCTTCCATGTTTATCTCCACCGATACCCAAGGGCATGTGTTGAGAGTCATCAATAGTGTTCTGGAACGCTCACATGCATACTAATACATCTTACTTGTTGGCTCTCTGTTGCAATCAGGTCGTGCGGACCCATCCGCATAGGACGCCCGGATGACTCAAGACGCAGCAACGTGCATCCCAGGTCCGTCGTGTGGCTCTCGTCTCCGCTGGCGTCATGGTGCCGGCGGTGGTGGTCTGTTGTCGAGTATACATGAGGCGCCGCTAGCTGCGGAAAATGATGCATCGAACAAATTGGTAGTAGAATGGATGTCCAGGCTACGCCTTTATTTTTACAGTTATTCAGTGTATAACGACTTCTTCCATTTTGCCAATATTATAATAGAGTACCAAATAACCTTGTGGGTTTGCTTTTGGCATCGATTGTCCTCGTTTTCTCGTTGGGGACTGATGGGCGCCGTCGCACCGGCCCAACCGTTGGGCCGGTCGAGCCCCAGCCGCCCGATATAGCAATTAAGGCTGTCAGATCTGAACCCCGCTTCGTCGTCCTCGCAGTCGTTCCCCACACCCACCCTCCCCTCCACTCCCCTCCCCTTGGGATAAAAATTGCAACGGCCTCGAGCTCCGCCGACACCTCCACCATACCTCCACGAGAAAAACGGAGCTTGAAGCTCCACCGCGGCATCCTCGTCGCCGGTCGGGACCCTCGCCGGCCGTCCTCGTCGTCGGTTGCCATCTGCATCTCCACACATGTAGCAGCTGCCTCCTCTGGTTACAGCTCCACGTAGCGATGGCTATAGCTCGGTGGCGATGCAGCACCATCATGCCATCAACGGCCATGCCGGGTTGAAGCTGTTTTTCCATGGCCATTGAAGCTTTTTTTTCAAGGATGAAGCTTTTCACATACGGTTGAAGCTTTTTCACACATCGGTTGAAGCTTTTCCCGCGCCGCTCGAAGGTGTTTTTCGCGGTTAAGCTTTTATTCACAATTTTTGCTGCGAACGGCACGAGAAAAGCTACAAACAGTGGTCGTTTTCGCTACAACCAGGAAGACGACGAAGTGTGACCGGCGACGACGGGTTGCGGATTTGTTGCAACCGGCAGGCGGAAAGCAACCACCGGCGAGCAAATTTGCTGCAACCGGTGTGAGGTGGTGAAACCGGTGTGCAGTGGTGCGACGAGCGACGACACAGGTGACCACAATGACTAGGATTTTGCTACCACCGGTGCGCACTTTTGCTACCACCCTGGTGACCGTGTGCTACCAGTGCGGCGACGGGAAGCTGCGACCTCGATGACAAATGATGGAACCAGCGTGATCCATCGCGAAGGTGCTACAACCGTCGGGTAAAAAGCTTCAACATTGGTGGAAAAAGCTTCAACCGTCAGGGACATGAGATGCTTCCAGCAGGAGATGAATGGAAGCCGCGAATGGGGTGAGGGGGCGCACGCATGGCGGAGGGTGCCGCGGTCGCAGCCGGAGGCGTGTGTGCTGGTGGCGCGGGCGGGGGCTGGTTCCTGGTGCTGCAGGTGCCCATGGTGTTTGTGTTCGTGGGGAAGAAGGAGATGAGGTGTTCGCGGGGTAGCAGGAGATGAGGGAAAAAACGATTGGAAAAAGAGTGGTCCCGTTGCTTTTTTCTGGGGGTGCTCCCGTCGTACGATCGAGCGGTCGCCAGGCCCGCGTGCGTCCGGCGCAACGCTTCGGCCGGCGTCCTGGCAGTAAACGTTTCCCTTTCTCGTTTGCTCACGTACAATACAAACCTTTTTTGTATTTTTGCGGGAAGTATAGTACAAAAACCTAACCACAGGAACTACCTGTCAGGAGCTGAACCTGAATCTGTCCAATTGTGATTTCTTTCGGTTCATTTGGAAACACCCCTCCTTCCCCTCGTGTCGCCCTCCTCAGGGCTACCCGAGGCCCCCTAGGGTTTCCCCCGGCGCCGCCCCCTCGACCCCTCCTGCTCCCCTGCCATCACCCGAGGGGGTTGTCGGGCATTGTTGGGCGACTGCCGATGATGGTGGTGGTGGGGATTTCACCGCTCCGCTCGTTGGCGTAGGACCCCCCCGAAGCCCGGGCAGCGACCCGGTCAGTGAGGCGGTGTCGTCTTTCGGCAGGCGGTACGCTCGGGAGGTACGTGTTGGGGAACGTGGTAATTTCAAAAAAATTCCTACGCACACGAAAGATCATGGTGATGCATAGCAACGAGAGGGGAGAGTGTTGTCCACGTACCCTCGTAGACCGAAAGCGGAAGCGTTATAACAACTCGGTTGATGTAATCGTACGTCTTCACGGCCCGACCGATCAAGCACCGAATCTACGGCACCTCTGAGTTCTAGCACACGTTCAGCTCGATTACGATCCCCGGACTCCGATCCAGCAAAGTGTCAGGGATGAGTTCCGTCAGCACGATGGCGTGGTGACGATCTTGATGTTCTACCGTCGCAGGGCTTCGCCTAAGCACCGCTACAATATTATCGAGGAGAACTATGGTGGAGGCGGGCACCGCACACGGCTAAGAGTTCTCAAGGATCAATTGTTGTCTATGGGGTGCCCCCTGCTGTCACAGCCCAGAATTGGTTGTAATTAGTGGCATCTGCATCCAAGCATCATGTTTGATTTCAAAGGAAATTTTGAAGTGGGGATGACTAAACCCTAGCACCAGAATAAACCAAATAGGTTCAACCTCAAAATATTTTCAATGAACCCAAAATGCCTTTGGAAAATTTCATCATTTTGAATTGGTCCAGAACCTCTGCCAAAAAATGGTGCACATTTTTCTAGGCCATTCTGGATTTTTGAATTAATCCATAAAGTATTTGCATTTGGGCCTTTAATTACTATAAATATTTTAATTGCCCAAATAATTCTGAAAATGGTTGAGGGCTGTTGAAAAACATTTCAACAGTGCCCACAATTCATTTCAGGATTTTATAAAGTAGTTTCGTATTCTACTAAATCCAAATAGAAAACAAAGACAGAAAATAGAAAACAGAAATAAACAAAGAGAGAGAGGAAGCCCACCTGGGCCACTTACCTCGGCCCAGTTCCTGTGCAGCCCAGCCACCTCCCCTGCCAGTTGTCTTCCTCCTCTCACCAGAAGGCAGAGGGGAAGCAGTGCACGGCGCTCGCGTGTGCGGGCACGCAGCTGCCTGCTTGGCCCCTCCCTAGCCAGCGCGACACTGGGATCGTTCCCCCGTGGCCTTTGGAACCGCCGACCCCTCGTTCACACTCCCCCTCGCCTCCCTCTCTCGTTCCTCCCCATGGCCGAGCCGGTCATGAGCGCGCCGCCGCCGTTTCCGAAGCCACCGCCGACCCCGCGCCCCCTTTTCCCTCTCGGGAAGCTCCGCCATGACCTGCTCTTCGTCTCCGCCGAGACAAACGATGCCGGAGCGCCCCGCAGCGCCGCCATCACTGTTGTCTTCGTCCTCTGCACCGACAGCCGTCGTCGTCGATTCGCGGCAACCCGACCGCCCCCGACCTCGCCGACGACGCCATCGGACGCGCTGTGAGCACCCGCATCATCTCCCCCTTCTCCCCTGGTCGCGCCCGCCCTCTACGCCGTAGCCCCGCCATGGCCGAGAGCTTCTCGCCGCCGCGCTCGTCACTGCTGTCACTAGCAAGCCCCAAAGACCAAACCGAGCTTGCAGATTTCTTCCACGTGATGTGTAGATGCCGCTGCGCTGCTCAGCTCCCTTGCCCGCGAGCTCTAGCCCTCCCAGCCGCAACCACCGAGCTCCGGTCGCCGCCTTTGCCATCGCCGCCGTCGATTCCGGTGGCCTCACAACCTGCTGGTGCCTCCGCTAGATGCGCAAGGGCAAGGGCAACCCCCTGGTGTTGGAAATATGCCCTAGAGGCGATAGTAAAAACATTATTATTATATTTCCTTGTTCATGATAATTGTCTTTTATTCATGCTATAACTGTGTTATCCGGAAATCATAATACACGTGTGAATACATAGACTACAATACGTCCCTAGTAAGCCTCTAGTAGACTAGCTCGTTGGTCAACAGATAGTCATGGTTTCTGACTATGGACATCGATGTCGTTGATAACGGGATCACGCCATTAGGAGAATGACGTGATGGACAAGACCCAATCCTAAGCATAGCACAAAGATCGTGTAGTTCGTTTTGCTAGAGCTTTTCCAATGTCAAGTATCTCTTCCTTAGACCGTGAGATCGTGTAACTCCGGATACCGTAGGAGTGCTTTGGGTGTATCAAACGGCACAACGTAACTGGGTGACTATAAAGGTGCACTACAGGTATTTCCGAAAGTGTCTTTTGGGTTGACACGGATCGAGACAGGGATTTGTCACTCCGTGTTACGGAGAGGTATCACTGGGCCCACTCGGTAGTGCATCATCATAATGAGCTCAAAGTGACCAAGTGTCGGTCACGGATCATGCATTACGGTACGAGTAAAGTGACTTGCGGTAACAAGACTGAACGAGGTATTGGGATACCGACGATCGAGTCTCGGGCAAGTAACATACCGTCTGACAAAGGGAATAGAATACGGGGTTGCTTGAACCCTTGACATCGTGGTTCATCCGATGACAACATCGAGGAGCATGTGGGAGCCAACATGGGTATCCAGATCCCGCTGTTGGTTATTGACCTGAGGTCGTCTCGGTCATGTCTGCATGTCTCCCGAACCCGTAGGGTCTACACACTTAAGGTTCGGTGACGCTAGGGTTGTATGAATATGAGTATGCAGCAAACCGAATGTTGTTCAGAGTCCCGGATGAGATCCCGGACGTCACGAGGAGTTCTGGAATGGTCCGGAGGTAAAGATTTATATATAGGAAGTCTTATTTTGGTCACCGGAAAAGTTTCGGGCATTATCGGTATTGTACCGAGAGTGTCGGAAGGGGCCCGGGGGTCCACCGGGGGGGTCCACCTGCCCCGGGGGGCCACATGGGCTGTAGGGGGTGCGCCTTGGCCCATATGGGCCAAGGGCACCAGCCCCAAGAGGCCCATGCGCCTAAGGATAAGAAAAGGGGGAGAGTTCAAAAGGGGGAAGGCACCTCAGGTGCCTTCGGAGGATGGACTCCTCCCCTCTGGCCGCACCCCTTCCTTGGAGGAAGGGGCAGGCTGCCCCCCCTCTTTTGCACCTATATAAAGGGAGGGGAGGGAGGGGTGGCCGCACCCATAAGCCTTGGAGCCTCCCTCCTCCCTGAAACACCTCCTCCTCCTCCCGTAGTTTCTTAGCGAAGCCCTGCTGAGTTCTGCTGCATCCACCACCACGCCGTCGTGCTGCTGGATCATCATCAACCTCTCCTTTCCCTTGCTGGATCAAGAAGGAGGAGACGCCATCCGCTCCGTCGTGTGTTGAACGCGGAGGTGCTGTCCGCTCGGCATTAGGTCATCGGTGATCTGAATCACGGCGAGTACGACTCCATCAACCCTGCTCCATTGAACGCTTCGCCGCGATCTACAAGTGGTATGTAGATGAAATCACTCTCCCATGACTCGTTGCTAGATGAACTCATAGATGGATCTTGGTGAAACCGTAGGAAAAATTTTAATTTTCTGCAACGCTCCCCAACAGTGGCATCATGAGCTAGGTCTATCGTAGTTCTCTTTGCGAGTAGAACACAATTTTGTTGTGGGCGTGGATCTTGTCAACTTACTTGCCGTTACTAATCTTATCTTGCTTCCGCGGTATTGTGGGATGAAGCGGCCCGGACCAACCTTACACGTACGCTTACGTGAGACCGGTTCCACCGACTAACATGCACTAGTTGCATAAGGTGGCTGGCGGGTGTCTGTCTCTCCTACTTTAGTTGGAGCGGATTCGATGAAAAGGGTCCTTATGAAGGGTAAATAGAAGTTGACAAGATCACGTTGTGGTTATTCGTAGGTAAGAAAATGTTCTTGCTAGAACCCAATTGCAGCCACGTAAAAGATGCAAACAAACAATTAGAGGACGTCTAACTTGTTTTTGCAGCAATTGACATGTGATGTGATATGGCCAAGTTGTGATGAATGATGAATGACATATTATGATGTATGAGATCATGTTCTTGTAATAGGAATCACGACTTGCATGTCGATGAGTATGACAACCGGCAGGAGCCATATGAGTTGTCTTTATTTTGTATGACCTGCGTGTCATTGAAGAACGCCATGTAACTTACTTTACTTCATTGCTAAACGCGTTAGCCATAGTAGTAGAAGTAGTCGTTGGCGTGACAACTTCATGGAGGCACGATGATGGAGATCATGATGATGGAGATCATGGTGCCATGCCGGTGACAAGATGATCATGGAGCCCCGAAGATGGAGATCAATGGAGTTTTAAGATATTGGCCATATCATGTCACTACTATATAATTGCATGTGATGTTTATTATGCTTATACATCTTGTTTACTTAGAACGACGGTAGTAAATAAGATGATCCCTTACAACAATTTCAAGAAGTGTTCTCCCTAACTGTGCACCGTTGCTAAAGTTCGTCGCTTCTAAGCACCACGTGATGATCGGGTGTGATGGATTCTTACGTTCACATACAACGGTGTAAGACAGATTTACACGTAAAACACTTAGGGTTAAACTTGACGAGCCTAGCATGTACAGACATGGCCTCGGAACACGGAGACCGAAAGGTCGAACACGAGTTGTATGGAAGATACGATCAACATGAGAATGTTCACCGACGATGACTAGTCCGTCTCACGTGATGATCGGACACGGCCTAGTCGACTCGGATCGTGTGTCACTTGGATGACTAGAGGGATGTCTAATCTAAGTGGGAGTTCATTGAAATAATTTGATTAGATGAACTTAATTATCATAAACTTAGTCTAAAAACTTTTGAATGATATGTCTTGTAGATCAAATGGCCAACGCTCATGTCAACATGAACTTCAACGCGTTCCTAGAGAAAACCAAGCTGAAAGATGATGGCAGCAACTATACGGACTGGGTCCGGAACCCGAGGATCATCCTCATAGCTGCCAAGAAGGCATATGTCCTAGAAGCACCGTTAGGTGACCCACCTGCTCTCCCAGACTGCAAGACGATTTGAGCGTTTGGCGAGCACGTCATGATGATTACTCCCTCGTTCAAGTGCGGCATGCTTTACAGCTTAGAACCGGGGCTCCAAAAGCGTTTTGAGCACCACGGAGCATATGAGATGTTCGAGGAGCTGAAACTTGTTTTCCAAGCTCACGCCCGGGTCGAGAGATATGACATCTCCGACAAGTTCTATAGTTGTAAGATGGAGGAAAATAGTTACGTCGGTGAGCACATTCTCAAGATGTCCGGGTTGCACAACCGTATGACCCACTGAATATTAACCTCCACGATGAGGCGGTCATTGACAGAATCCTCCAGTCGCTCCCACCAAGCTACAAGAGCTTTGTGATGAACTACAATATGCAGGGGATGGTGAAGACCATTCCTGAAATATTTTCTATGCTGAAGTCAGCCGAGGTTGAAATCAAGAAAGAACATCAAGTGTTGATGGTCAATAAGACCACTAAGTTCAAGAAGGGCAAGGGCAAGAAGAACTTCAAGAAGGACGGCAAGGAGGTTGCCGCGCCCGCAAGCAAGTTGCGGGAAGAAGTCAAAGAATGGACCCAAGCCTGAAACTGAGTGCTTTTATTGCAAGGGAAGGGTCATTTGAAGCGGAACTGCCCCAAATACTTAGCGCATAAGAAGGCCGGGAACACCAAAGGTATATTTGATATACATGTAATTGATGTGTACCTTACCAAGACTCGTAGTAACTCCTGGTATTTGATACCGTGTCGTTGCTCATATTTGTAACTCACAGCAGGAGCTGCGGAATAAGCGGAGACTGGCGAAGGACGAGGTGACGATGCGCGTCGGGAATGGTTCCAGAGTCGATGTGATCGCCGTCGGCACGCTGCCTCTTCATTTACCCACGGGATTAGTTATAAAACTTAATAATTGTTATTTGGTGCCAAGTTTGAGCATGAATATTGTATCTGGATCTTGTTTAATGCGAGATGGCTACTCATTTAAATCCGAGAATAATGGTTGTTCTATTTATATGAGAGATATGTTTTATGGTCATGCTCCGATGGTCAATGGTTTATTCTTAATGAATCTCGGCGTAGTATTACACATGTTCATAGCGTGAATACCAAAAGATGTAAAGTTGATAACGATAGTCCCACATACTTGTGGCACTTGCCGCCTTGGTCACATTGAGTCAAGCGCATGAAGAAGCTCCATGCTGATGGACTTTTGGAGTCTTTAGATTATGAATCATTTGACACATGCGAACCATGCCTCATGGGCAAGATGACCAAGACTCCGTTTTCCGGAACAATGGGCGAGCAACCAACTTGTTGGAAATCATACATACCGATGTGTGCGGTCCAATGGCGTTGAGGCTCATGGAGGATATCGTTATGTTCTCACTCTCACAGATGACTTAAGTAGATATGGGTATGTCTACTTGATGAAACACAAGTCTGAGACCTTTGAAAAGTTCAAGGAATTTCAGAGTGAAGTAGAGAATCAACGTGACCGAAAGATAAAATTCTTACGATCAGATCGTGGAGGAGAATATTTAAGTCACGAATTTGGTACACACTTAAGAAAATGTGGAATCGTTTCACAACTAACGCCGCCTGGAACACCTCAGCGTAATGGTGTGTCCGAACGTCGTAATCGCACTCTATTGGATATGGTGCGGTCTATGATGTCTCTTACTGATTTACCGCTATCATTTTGGGGATACGCTCTAGAGACAGCTACATTCACTTTAAATAGGGCACCGTCTAAGTCCGTTGAGACGACACCGTATGAATTATGGTTTGGGAAGAAACCTAAGCTGTCGTTTCTAAAAGTTTGGGGATGCGATGCTTATGTCAAGAAACTTCAACCTGAAAAGCTCGAACCCAAGTCGGAAAAATGCGTCTTCATAGGATACCCTAAGGAAACCATAGGGTATACCTTCTACTTAAGATCCGAGGGCAAGATCTTTATTGCCAAGAATGGATCCTTTCTGGAAAAAGAGTTTCTCTCGAAAGAACTAAGTGGGAGGAAAGTAGAACTCGATGAAGTACTACCTCTTGAACATGATAGTAGTGCAGCTCAGGAAAATGTTCATGTGATGCCTACACCAACTGAAGAGGAAATTAATGATGATGATCAAGGTACTTCGGATCAAGTTGCTACTGAACTTCGTAGGTCCACTAGGACACGTTCCGCACCAGAGTGGTACGGCAACCCTGTCTTGGAAATCATGTTGTTGGACAACAATGAACCTTCGAACTATGAAGAAGCGATGGCGGGCCCAGATTCCAACAAATGGCTAGAAGCCATGAAGTCCGAGATAGAATCCATGTATGAAAACAAAGTGTGGACTTTGGTGACTTGCCCGATGATCGGCGAGCGATAGAAAACAAATGGATCTTTAAGAGGAAGACGGACGCGGATGGTAATGTCACCATCTATAAAGCTCGACTTGTCGCTAAGGGTTATCGGCAAGTTCAAGGGATTGACTACGATGAGACTTTCTCTCCCTTAGCGAAGCTTAAGTCCGTCCGAATCATGTTAGCAATTGCCGCATACTATGATTATGAGATATGGCAGATGGAGGTCAAAACAGCGTTCCTTAACGGATATCTTAAGGAAGAGCTGTATATGATGCAGCCGGAGGGTTTTGTCGATCCTAAGAACGCTAACAAAGTATGCAAGCTCCAGCGATCCATTTATGGGTTGGTGCAAGCATCTCGGAGTTGGAACATTCGCTTTGATGAGATGATCAAAGCGTTTGGGTTTATGCAGTCTTATGGAGAAGCCTGCGTTTACAAGAAAGTGAGTGGGAGCTCTGTAGCATTTCTCATATTATATGTAGATGACATACTTCTGATGGGAAATGATATAGATTTCTTGGACAGCATTAAGGCCTACTTGAATAAGTGTTTTTCAATGAAGGACCTTGATGAAGCTGCTTATATATTAGGCATCAAGATCTATAGAGATAGATCGAGACGCCTCATAGGTCTTTCACAAAGCACATACCTTGATAAGATTTTGAAGAAGTTCAAAATGGATCAGTCCAAGAAGGGTTCTTGCTGTATTGCAAGGTGTGAGATTGAGCTCAGCTCAATGCCCGACCACGACAAAAGATAAAGAAGAGATGAGTGTCATCCCTATGCCTCAGCCATAGGATCTATTATGTATGCCATGCTGTGTACCGGACCTGATGTAAACCTTGCCGTAAGTTTGGTAGGAAGGTACCAAAGTAATCCCGGCAAGGAACACCGGACAACGGTCAAAATATCCTGAAGTACCGAAAAGGACAAAGGACATGTTTCTCGTTTATGGAGGTGACGAAGAGCTCGTCAGAAGCAGGTTACGTCGACGCTAGCTTCGACACAGATCTGGATGACTCTAAGTCACAAACCGGATCGTGTATATGTTGAATGGTGGAGCAGAAGCTGGTGCAGCTGCAAGCGAGTGTCGTGGCGGGATCTACATGTGAAGCGGAGTACATGGCAGCCTCGGAGGCAGCGCATGAAGCAATTTGGGTGAAGGAGTTCATCACCGACCTAGGAGTCATACCCAATGCGTCGGGGCCGATCAAACTCTTCTGTGACAACACCGGAGCTATTGCCCTTGCCAAGGAGCCCAGGTTTCACAAGAAGACCAGCACATCAGCGTCGCTTCAACTCCATCCGTGAAAATGTTCAGGATGGAGACATAGAAATTTGTAAAGTGCATACGGATCTGAATGTCGCAGATCCGCCGACTAAACCTCTTCCATGGGCAAGACATGATCAACACCGTAACTCTATGGGTGTTCGATTCATCACAATGTAACTAGATTATTGACTCTAGTGCAAGTGGGAGACTGTTGGAAATATGCCCTAGAGGCGATAATAAAACATTATTATTATATTTCCTTGTTCATGATAATTGTCTTTTATTCATGCTATAACTGTGTTATCCGGAAATCATAATACACGTGTGAATACATAGACTACAATCGTCCCTAGTAAGCCTCTAGTAGACTAGCTCGTTGGTCAACAGATAGTCATGGTTTCTGACTATGGACATCGGATGTCGTTGACAACGGGATCACGTCATTAGGAGAATGACGTGATGGACAAGACCCAATCCTAAGCATAGCACAAAGATCGTGTAGTTCGTTTTGCTAGAGCTTTTCCAATGTCAAGTATCTCTTCCTTAGACCGTGAGATCGTGTAACTCCGGATACCGTAGGAGTGCTTTGGGTGTATCAAGCGTCACAACGAATCGGGTGACTATAAAGGTGCACTACGGTATTTCCGAAAGTGTCTTTTGGGTTGACACGGATCGAGACAGGATTTGTCACTCCGTGTTACGGAGAGGTATCACTGGGCCCTTTCGGTAGTGCATCATCATAATGAGCTCAAAGTGACCAAGTGTCCGTCACGGGATCATGCATTACGATGCGAGTAAAGTGACTTGCGGTAACAAGACTGAGCGAGGTATTGGGATACCGACGATCGAGTCTCGGGCAAGTAACATACCGTCGACAAAGGGAATAGGATACGGGTTGCTTGAACCCTTGACATCGTGGTTCATCCGATGACAACATCGAGGAGCATGTGGGAGCCAACATGGGTATCCAGATCCGCTGTTGGTTATTGACTGAGGTCGTCTCGGTCATGTCGCATGTCTCCCGAACCCGTAGGGTCTACACACTTAAGGTTGATGTAACGCTAGGGTTGTATGAATATGAGTATGCAGCAAACCGAATGTTGTTCAGAGTCCGGATGAGATCCCGGACGTCACGAGGAGTTCTGGAATGGTCCGGACGTAAAGATTTATATATAGGAAGTCTTATTTTGGTCACCGGAAAAGTTTCGGGCATTATCGGTATTGTACCGAGAGTGCCGGAAGGGGCCCGGGGGTCCACCGGGGGGGTCCACCTGCCCCGGGGGGCCACATGGGCTGTAGGGGGTGCGCCTTGGCCCATATGGGACAAGGGCACCAGCCCCAAGAGGCCCATGCGCCTAGGGATAAGAAAAGGGGGAGAGTTCAAAAGGGGGAAGGCACCTCCGAGGTGCCTTCGGAGGATGGACTCCTCCCCTCTTAACGCACCCCTTCCTTGGAGGAAGGGGCAAGGCTGCGCCCTCCCCCCCTCTTTTGCACCTATATAAAGGGAGGGGAGGGAGGGGTGGCCGCACCCATAAGCCTTGGAGCCTCCTCCTCCTGAAACACCTCCTCCTCCTCCCGTAGTTTCTTAGCGAAGCCTCGCTGAGATTCTGCTGCATCCACCACCACGCCGTCGTGCTGCTGGATCATCATCAACCTCTCCTTTCCCCTTGCTGGATCAAGAAGGAGGAGACGTCATCCGCTCCGTACGTGTGTTGAACGCGGAGGTGCTGTCCGTTCGGCATTAGGTCATCGGTGATCTGAATCACGGCGAGTACGACTCCATCAACCCCGTTCCATTGAACGCTTCCGCACGCGATCTACAAGTGGTATGTAGATGAAATCACTCTCCCATGACTCGTTGCTAGATGAACTCATAGATGGATCTTGGTGAAACCGTAGGAAAAATTTTAATTTTCTGCAACGTTCCCCAACACCTGGTGCCCTTAGTTGCCGCTACCGTGGCCTCTAGGGTGGACGCCGCCGCGTCTGTGTGCTCGTCGGCGTTGAACTCCGGCGACGCTGACGTGGCACCGTCGTTAGGCACTAATTACCCAGCTTAATTACCCTCCCTGACCCACTTACATATGGGCCCCACACCCTTAAATAACCGCAGTTTAATTCCTGTTTAGCTTAGTTAACCACTGTGGCCCCACGCTTCAGCATTGACCGTGCTGACGTGGCCCTTGACCGGCCCCACCCGTCAGTGAACCAAGCCAGCACTGTGACACTGACCAGTGGGACCCACTCATCAGGTTTGACCCTAGTCAACTCGGTTGACCTGCTGACACGTTAGTGACACAGTGCTGACGTCATTAATGATTTTCTGGATTAAATATAATCCTGGAAATTCCAGAAAATGTTATAAACTTCAAAAATTCATATAAATTCAACCATAACTCGGAATGAAATAATTTATATATGAAAAATGATCAGAAAAATCTAATCTATCCATCTGTACTATTTTCATGCATGTTAGAACAACTTACAGCTGCTGTTTAGGACAAATCATATAATGGCATTTAAAACTTCACATATGAAGTTTGAATTTGAACCTAAGGTTCAAACCAACTTCATTTAACCTTGGTGCTAGTTGCATTAGCCCAATCAACAGCATATTGCCATGTCATGATCATGCATCATATTGTGCATTGCATTGATGGTGTTCTTCCTTGTTTGCTGGTGATTGTCCCCTCTCAGTAGACGACGTTCGACGATGAGTTCGATGACACCGATGAAGAACTATATTATCTTCAGAAGTGCCAGGCAAGAAAAACCCCCTTGTTCATTCCGATACAATCCCACTCTCTCGCTCCTGCTCTCTTTTACTGCATTAGGACAACAACGATTTATCTGTTACTTGCTGCGGTAGCTGAACCCCTTTATCCTCTGCATGACCTGTCATTCCACAGTAAATAGATGAAACCCACTAGCATGAGTAGGAGTTGTTTGAGCCCTGTTGTGCCTACTCATTCATGTTTGTTTGTCATGCCTGCTACTGCTTAGAGTTGAGTCAGGTCCGATTCATCGGGGATGAATCAGAGGTGTGTGAACATGTCCTACTGTGTGTGAGCTAAGTGTGTGAACACGATTTGATAAAGGAAGCGGTGAGAGGCCATGTAGGAGTACATGGTGGGTTGTATCATTGAAGCCGTCCTCAGGAACTGAGTTCTGTGTTTGTGATCCATGAACAGCTACTACCACACATTGGGTTCCGGTAACTCGACCCCTCTCGGCTTATTAATCGCCTCGATCTCTGTCCAGGAGTTGCAACTAGTTTCTGGTGTTTGTAGGATATGTGCTGGGGGCCGTGCGTAGCGCTGACCCTAGGGGTGGGCTATGTTGCGGTAGAGACACGAGGCACGGTGTACCGAGACGCCCATTTGGTGCCTCGGGAACCCTGCTCTCATTGTTTGGGGCCGTGAGCGACACCCCGGCCGGATCTCCTCGCGGATGGAACCCGAATAGGCGATAAACCTGGACTAGAGACTTGTGTGGTTAGTCAGGTCGTGGCCGACTCCCTCGCCAGGCTTCCGCTTGAAGGTTGCCGAGATACACGAGGTGTACATGGCGGTAAGTGGCGAGAGCGTGTGTGAAGAACTACACCCCTGCAGGGTTAATATAATCTATTCGAATAGCCGTGTCCGTGGAAAAGGACTTCTGGGTTGCCTATAACAGTTCATAGACAAGTGAAAGTGGATACTCTAAAATGCGCAAGATAAGCGTGAGTGCTATGGATGGCGTTCTCGTAGGGAGACGGGAGCGGATCCATAGTGGTGTATTGATATGGTGAATATGTGGACTCGTGTGCGCCACCTCAAAAGAGTTACTTGCAGTCGTAGTTCAGGATAGCCACCGAGTCAAAGCTGGCTTGCTGCATTCAAACTCCACCACCCCCTTTGTTGATAATGATGCATATGTAGATAGTTCTAATGTAAGTCTTGCTGAGTACATTTGTACTCACGTTTGCTTATTTTATGTTTTGCAGAGAGATTTCAGTCTCGCTAGTAGTTCTGCGTGCACTTCGACGTTTAGCTTGTTACCTCAGCTACGATCTTGTGCCCTCGGCGGGATCTGGTAGATAGTCAGGCTTCTCAGCCTTTTTCATTTGTAGATGTCTATACTCAGACATGTTAAGCTTCCGCTTGTGCTTGTTGCTTGTATGCTCTGTATGTTGGGTCATGATACCCATGTTTGTAATATCTCGCTTCTCGGAGCCTAATGAATAAATATTTGAGTCGTAGAGTTATGTTGTGACGCCATGTTGTATTTACACATATTGAGCATATTGTGTGTATGTTTGAAATGCTTGGTATGTGTGGGATCCGACAATCTAGTTGTTTATCCTTGGCAGCCTCTCATATGGGGAAATGTAGTCTAGTGCTTCCTGAGCGATAGTAGTCCGCTACAGCCCGGTTCACCGGAGTCCTGCTAGCCCAGCACTACTGCTTTGGACACTTGACTGGCCGGCATGTGTTTCACTTCGTTCCTATGTCTGTCCCTTTGGGAAAATGTGACGTGGTGACATCCGGAGTCCTGCCTAGCCTGCTACAGCCCGGGTTCCCGGAGTCCTGTTAGCCCAGTTCTACAGCCCGGATTCATATGTTGATGACCGACATGCTCGAGGTGATTCATGTATGACTGTCCCCATGGGTTAGTGCCGCTTTGGGTTCACGACTAGCCATGGCGGCCCGGGTTCTCTGTCATGTGGATGCTAGCGACACTATCATATACGTGAGCCAAAAGGCGCAAACGGTCCCGGGCCATGGTAAGGCGACACCCGTGGGAATACCGTGCGTGAGGCCGCAAAGTGATATGAGGTGTTACCGGCTAGGTCGATGTGACTTGGAATCGGGGTCCTGACAGCGTTGGTATCAGAGCCTGACTGCCTGTAGGATTACCAAGCCAAACTGGTCGAAGTTGTGTCTAGAAATGATTTAGTTATGTAAGGGAATTGATTGTGGAAGGGAACGTAAGGCTCTTTTTACTCTTTATATCTCATGGCCTTCTGATCTGAGTCATCCTCTTCTCTTCTACGGGGTTTAAGAACTAGGCTTCTCATCTATCTATCAGGATGACGTGTTACTAATCCATAGACCTTTAAGATTGTTGATTTTAAGCCTCAGTTCAGTTCCTACTATTTCTGTATGTTAACTTTTGAGCTCGGAATCTTGTTATGATGTTGTAGAGTGGTTATGCCACCATTTTGCATGATGTCTCAAATCATTTTGAGCATTTACAGCCGTTATGCTGTCCGAGTCATCCTAGGTTTCTAAAACAATATGAAGCAT
This sequence comes from Aegilops longissima, assembly GCA_021605205.1. Taxonomy (NCBI): domain Eukaryota; kingdom Viridiplantae; phylum Streptophyta; class Magnoliopsida; order Poales; family Poaceae; genus Aegilops; species Aegilops longissima. Next base: position 743,156,166 of record CM038677.1, read on the forward strand.
TTGCAAAATTCCTTCCTCTCATTTTGATGTTCCTTTGGTCAGAATAAGCACACTAACCGGTGCGTTGAGGTAATTTATTGCCTTGACATATATGTTGGAACTATTATTATGACCCTAGGTGTTTTAGGGAGTCACCTAGTAATCTAGCAATGTTTTGTGTTCCCCGTGTGATGATTCTGGCCATCATTTTCGAAAGCATCCCGTGATGCCATTTAGTAGTAGGTATTCTATTCCTGGGTTCTTGAACCCGAGATTCACCCTACTTACTTTATGTTGATAGTAATTGCTAGCTCCCTTAGGTTATTAGTAACCTTTGCATTAGTCCTCGAGGTCCGTGGTATTTCTTTCTTTCGAATACCATAAACCAATAAGGCAGAAGTCTTGAATTAAAAGATCACAACCAGGGTGCTCTTGAGGAGTACTCCATTCTATATTGTGACTCTGCCAGTTCTACCTTCTCTGCATGGATTATCCGGAACAAATGTTGAGCTTTGCTCGACATACTAATCTGTGCATCCACAACTCAGAAAATTATATGTTCCTTTGGGTTGTTCTCTTTAGTTGTATTCCGACCCTCCTCTATCAGTTGATAACCAAGAGTATGTGTGCATTTGTGTTCATCGATGCCCTTTTACTCTTGTGGTCCGTCAAGCCATTCTATCCGGAATGACTAGGAGAAACAAACTCCAGTACCTCGTCCATATCTAGGATTGGGTCAAGCAGTTGTATTCAACAGATTAAAATGCCAATCCAACTTTTGTTCTGTTCTACCTTGGAGTGTTACCATCTTTATGTCAAGAGTGTCATGAGAATCGCACCACCTCTTATAAATTCTTGATGCAGTGATACTCTCGCCATCATCGTTCATTCCTCGGTCCCGTGTTGTTGTAACGGAATGCCGACAAGTGAACGGTGATGTGTGAAATCGATACTCCTAGCAACCTCGTTGCTTGGTAGCTAATGGACTATATCCTCATTCTTAGCGTGTTGGTTATTAAATCATCATCCTAAGATTGATCATGCTACCTAGTCCTTATTTCTGGTGCACACTTCGATTGATGAGTTAGGATCTTGTCAAGTCCTCGCTCATTTGATCATATCGTCTTGCCCTCAAAAGCAAGATTGTTCTCGATCTTAGTAACATACCGGTGGTTCGTGACTTTCCAAATATCTTCTTGGAAGTGTTACCGGGTTGTTTCCTGACTGTTATGTTGAGCTCGTGATCATGTTGGTTTTCTCCTAAACCACCCATTTTCCAAGAATCTGTGTTGGATACCCCTGATCTAGTTGGTTGAGCTAAACAATAACTTGGAGAGTTGGGAGATAAAAAGCTTTGCCGAATTTGGTTCTTTCTGAAGGGATATCTTTGTGATCGTGTGTGTGTTGAAGAAGGATGATATCTTCACCAATTGGTCCTCGTGATCAGTTGTTGGATCTATTACCTTGTCAAAACTTTGACTTGAGTATAGGCTATCGTCAAGTCAAATCAGAACCAACGATGTTCGTAATGTTGTCTTACTTGTGGTTGATCCCTCGAGCATACACCATTACATCTTTTGGTCTGACCAATGCTATCACCGTGTTCACATGATGGTGGAAGTCCAGTGATATGGAAATTCCGATGAGTTGCTGTTGAGCCCGTTAGCAGCATTTTGTCTCCCCGATGATTCATGTTGAACATCAACCTAGTGTTGGAAACTTTGTAAGCAATGCCTTCGTGTTCCGTTCATGAAGCTTATGCTTGGATAAAACAAGTGACTTCCTCAAATTCATGTGCTTTAGGTGTAAGTTGCCGCCATGAATTTGAGAAAGGTTTGTTTTGTTTCCCTTGGAATCATCCCAAATCAGTTATGCATGTGCGAATGTATTCTATGGTTTGGTAGATTAATTACCTCCACTCCATATGTATTCCCTAGCACACCATGTTAGGGAACGTAGTAATTTCAAAAAAATTCCTACGCACACGCAAGACCATGGTGATGGCATAGCAACGAGAGGGGAGAGTGTCTGTCCACGTACCCTCGTAGACCGAAAGCGGAAGCGTTATAACAACGCGGTTGATGTAGTCGTACGTCTTCACGATCCGACCGATCCAAGCACCGAACGTACGGCACCTCCGAGTTCTGCACACGTTCAGCTCGATGGCGATCCCGGACTCGATCCAGCAAAGTGTCGGGATGAGTTCCACAAGACGACGGCGTGGTGACGATGATGATGCTCCACCGACGCAGGGCTTCGCCTAAGCTCATGACGATATGACTTCTCCGGCGCGGGGCTTCGCCTAAGCTCATGACGATATGACCAAGTGGAATATGGTGGAGGGGGCACCGCTGCGGCTAAGGAACGATCCGTAGATCAACTTGTGTGTCATGGGGTGCCCCCTGCCCCGTATATAAAGGAGGGAGGGAGGAGGAGGCCGGCCCTAGGAGGAGGGCGCGCAAGGGGAGTCCTACTCCCACCGGGAGTAGGACTCCTTCTTCTAGTCCAACTAGGAGAAGGGGAAAGGGGAAGTGGGGAAGGAAGGGAGAGGGGCTGCGCCCAAACCCCTTGTCCAATTCGGACTGGGCTTGGGAGGGCGCGCCACCTCCTGGCTCCTTCCCACTAAGGCCCATTAAGGCCCAATACTCTTCCCCGTATTCCCGTAACTCCCGGTACTCGAAAATACCGAATCATTCGAACCTTTCCGAACACGAATATAGTCGTCCAATATATCGATCTTTACGTCTCGACCATTTCGAGACTCCTCGTCATGTCCCCGATCTCATCCGGGACTCCGAACTCCTTCGGTACATCAAAAACTCATAAACTCATAATATAACTGTCATCGAAACCTTAAGCGTGCGGACACTACGGGTTCGAGAACTATGTAGACATGACCTAAAACTATTCTCGGTCAATAACCAATAGCGGAACCTGGATGCCTATATTGGCTCCTACATATTCTACGAAGATCTTTATCGGTCAAACCGCATAACAACATACCTTGTTCCTTTTGTCATCGGTATGTTACTTGCCCGAGATTCGATCGTCGGTATCCTATACCTAGTTTAATCTCGTTACCGGCAAGTCTCTTTACTCGTTCCGTAATACATCATCTCGCAACTAACTTATTAGTTGCAATGCTTGCAAGGCTTATATGATGTGTATTACCGAGAAGGCCCAGAGATACCTCTCCGACAATCGGAGTGACAAAACCTAATCTCGATTCATGCCAACTCAACATATACTTTTGGAGACACCTGTAGAGTACCTTTATAATCACCCAGTTACGTTGTGACGTTTGGTAGCACCCAAAGTGTTCTTCCGGTAAATGGGAGTTGCATAATCTCATAGTTACAGGAACATGTATAAGTCATGAAGAAAGCAATAGCAACATACTAAACGATCATGTGCTAGGCTAACGGAATGGGTCATGTCAATCACATCATTCTCCTAATGATGTGATCCCATTAATCAAATGACAACTCATGTTTATGGTTAGGAAACATAACCATCTTCGATTAATGAGCTAGTCTAGTAGAGGCATACTAGTGACTATCTGTTTGTCTATGTATTCACACATGTATTATGTTTCCGGTTAATACAATTCTAGCATGAATAATAAACATTTATCATGATATAAGGAAATAAATAATAACTTTATTATTGCCTCTAGGGCATATTTCCTTCAGTCTCCCACTTGCACTAGAGTCAATAATCTAGATTACACAGTAATGATTCTAACACCCATAGTTCACATCGACATGTGACCAACACCCAAAGGGTTTTACTAGAGTCAGTAATCTAGTTCACATCGCTATGTGATTAACACCCAAAGAGTACTAAGGTGTGATCATGTTTTGCTTGTGAGATAATTTTAGTCAACGGGTCTGTCACATTCAGAGCCGTATGTATTTTGCAAATTTCTATGTCTACAATGCTCTGCACGGAGCTACTCTAGCTAATTTCTCCCACTTTCAATATGTATCCAGATTGAGACTCAGAGTCATCTAGATTAGTGTTAAAACTTGTATCGGCGTAACCCTTTACGACTAACCTTTTTCACTTCCATAATCGAGAAACATATCCTTATTCTACTAAGGATAATTTTGACCGCTGTCCATTGATCTACTCCTAGATCACTATTGCACTCCCTTGCCAAGCTTTAGTGGTAGGGTATGCAATAGATCTGGTACACAGCATGGCATACTTTATAGAACCTATGGCCAAGGCATAGGGAATGACTTTCATTCTATTTCTATCTTCTGCCGTGGTCGGGTTTTGAGTCTTACTCAATTTCACACCTTGTAACACAGGCAAGAACTCTTTCTTTGACTGTTCCATTTTGAACTACTTCAAAATCTTGTCAAGGTATGTATTCATTGAAAAACATATCAAGCGTCTTGGTCTATCTCTATAGATCTTGATGCTCAATATGTAAGCAGCTTCACCGAGGTCTTTCTAAAAAAAACTCCTTTCAAACACTCCTTTATGCTTTGCAGAATAATTCTACATTATTTCCGATCAACAATATGTCATTCACATATACTTATCAGAAAGGCTGTAGTGCTCCCACTCACTTTCTTGTAAATACAGGCATTTCCAAAAGTCTGTATAAAACCATATGCTTTGATCAACACATCAAAAGCGTATATTCCAACTCCGAGATGCTTGCACCAGTCCATTGATGGATCGCTGGAGCTTGCACATTTTGTTAGCACCTTTAGGATTGACAAAACCTTCTGGTTGCATCATATACAACTCTTCTTTAAGAAAAGCATTAAGGAATGCAGTTTTGACATCCATTTGCCAGATTTCATAAAATGTGGCAATTGCTAACATGATTCGGACAGACTTTTAAGCATCGATACAAGTGAGAAAATCTCATTGTTTTCAACATCTTGAACTTTGTCTAAAACCTTTTTCGACAAGTCTAGCTTTGTAGATAGTAACACTACTATCAGCATTTGTCTTCCTCTTGAAGATCCATTTATTTAACATGGCTTGCTGATCATCGAGCAAGTCAATCAAAGTCCATACTTTTGTTCTCATACATGGATCATATCTCAGATTTTATGGCCTCAAGCCATTTCATGAATCTGGGCTCATCATCGCTTCCTCATAGTTCGTAGGTTCATCATGGTCTAGTAACATGACTTCCAGAACACGATTACCGTACCACTCTGGTGCGGATTTTACTCTGGAAGACCTACGAGGTTTGGTAGCAACTTGATCTGAAGTTTCATGATCATCATCATTAACTTCCTCACTAATTGGTGTAGGAATCACTTGGAACTGATTTCTGTGATGAACTACTTTCCAATAAGGAGAAGGTACAATTACCTCATCAAGTTCTACTTTTCTCCCACTCACTTCTTTCGAGAGAAACTTCTTCTCTAGAAAGGATCCATCTTAACAACAAATATCTTGCTTTCGGATCTATGATAGAAGGTGTACCCAATAGTTCCCTTTGGGTATTCTATGAGGACGACTTTTCGATTTGGGTTCGAGCTTATCAGGTTGAAACCTTTTCATATAAGCATCGAAACTCCAAGCTTTAAGAAACGACAGCTTAGGTTTACTGCTAAACCATAGTTCATACGGTGTCATCTCAACGGATTTAGATGGTGCCCTATTAAACGTGAATGCAGCTGTCTCTAATGCATAACCCCAAAACGATATTGGTAAATCGGTAAGAGACATCATTGATCGCACCGTATCAAAATAAAGTACGGTTATGACGTTCGGACACACCATTACGTTATGGTGTTCCATGTGGCGTGAGCTGTGAAACTATTCCACATTGTTTTATATGAAGGCCAAACTCGTAACTCAAATATTCTCCTCCACGATCAGATCGTAGAAACTTTATTTTCTTGTTACGATGATTTCCACTTCACTCTGAAATTATATGAACTTTTCAAATGTTTCAGACTTCTGTTTCATTAAGTAGATATACCCATATCTGCTCAAATCATCTGTGAAGGTCGAAAAATAACGATACTTGCCGTGAGCCTTAACACTCATCGGACCGCATACATCGGTATGTATTATTTCCAATAAGTCTGTTGCTCGCTCCATTGTTCCGGAGAACAGAGTCTTTAGTCATCTTGCCCATAAGGCATGGTTCGCAAGCATCAAGTGATTCATAATCAAGTGATTCCAAAATCCCATCAGCATGGAGTTTCTTCATGCGCTTTACACCAATATGACCTAAACGGCAGTGCCACAAATAAGTTGCACTATCATTATTAACTTTGCATCTTTTGGCATCAATATTATGAATATGTGTATTACTACGATCGAGACCCAACAAACTATTTTATTGGGTGTATGACCATTGAAGGTTTTATTCATTTAAACAGAACAACAATTATTCTTTGACTTTAAAATGAATAACCGTTTTGAAAACTATTTTCATTGGGTGTGTGACCATCGAAGGTTTTATTCATTTAAACAGAACAACAATTATTCTTTGACTTTAAATGAATAACCGTTTTGCAATAAACATGATCAAATCATATTCATGCTCAACGCAAACACCAAATAACATTTATTTAGGTTTAACACTAATCCCGAAAGTATAGGGAGTGTGCGATGATGATCATATCAATCTTGGAACTACTTCCAACACTCATCGTCACTTCCCCTTCAACTAGTTTCTGTTCATTCTGCAACTCCCGTTTCGAGTTACTACTCTTAGCAACTGAACCAGTATCAAATACCGAGGGGTTGCTATGAACACTAGTAAAATATACATCAATAATCTGTATATCAAATATACTTTTGTTCACTTTGCCATCCTTCTTATCTGCCAAACACTTGGGGTAGTTCCGCTTCCAGTGACCAATTCCATTGTAGCAAAAGCACTTAGTCTCAGGCTTAGGTCCAGACTTGGGCTTCTTCACTCGAGTAGCAACTTGCTTGCCGTTCTTTTGAAGTTCCCCTTCTTCCCTTTGCCCTTTTCCTTGAGACTAGTGGTCTTGTCAATCATCAACACTTGATGCTCTTTTCTTGATTTCTACCTTCGTCGATTTCAGCATCACGAAGAGCTTGGGAATTACTTTTGTCATCCCTTGCATACTATAGTTCATCACGAAGTTCTACTAACTTGGTGATGGTGACTAGAGAATTATGTCAATCACTATCTTATCTGGAAGATTAACTCCCACTTGATTCAAGCGATTAAAGTACCCAGACAATCTGAGCACATGCTCACTAGTTGAGCGATTCTCCTCCATCTTTTAGCTATAGAACTTGTTGGAGACTTCATATCTCTCAACTCGGGTATTTTCTTGAAATATTAACTTCAATTCCTGGAACATCTCATATGGTCCATGATGTTCAAAACGTCTTTGAAGTCCCGATTCTAAGCCGTTAAGCATGGTGCACTAAACTATCAAGTAGTCATCATATTGAGCTAGCCAAAACGTTCATAACGTATGTATCTGCTCCTGCAATAGGTCTGTCACCTAGCGGTGCATTAAGGACATAATTCTTCTGTGCAGCACTGAGGATAAACCTCAGATCACGGATCCAATCCGCATCATTGCTACTAACATTTTTCAATACAATTTTCTCTACGAACACATATAAAAACATAGGGAAGCAACAACGCGAGCTATTGATCTACAACATAATCTGCAAAATACTACCAGGACTAAGTTCATGATAAATTTAAGTTCAATTAATCATATTAAAAAACTCCCACTTAGACAGATATCTCTCTAGTCGTCTAAGTGATTACGTGATCCAAATCAACTGAACCATAACCGATCATCACGTGAGATGGAGTAGTTTTCAATGGTGAACATCTCTATGTTGATCATATCTACTATATGATTCACGCTCGACCTTTCGGTCTCCATGTTCCGAGGCCATATCTGCATATGCTAGGCTCGTCAAGTTTAACCTGAGTATTCTGCGTGTACAAAACTGGCTTGCACCCGTTGTAGATGGACGTAGAACTTATCACACCCGATCATCACGTGGTGTCTGGGTACTACGAACTTTTAGCAACGGTGCATACTCAGGGAGAACACTTCTTGATAATTTTAGTGAGAGATCATCTTATAATGCTACTGTCAATCAAAGCAAGATAAGATGCATAAAGGATAAACATCACATGCAATCAATATAAGTGATATGATATGGTCATCATCATCTTGTGCTTGTGATCTCCATCTCCGAAGCACCGTCATGATCACCATCGTCACCGGCGTGACACCTTGATCTCCATCGTAGCATCGTTGTCGTCTCGCCAACTATTGCTTCTCGACTATCGCTACTGCTTAGTGATAAAGTAAAGCAATTACATGGCTTTGCATTTCATACAATAAGCGACAACCATATGGCTCCTGCCGATTGCCGATAACTTCGGTTACAAAACATGATCATCTCATACAATAAAATATAGCATCACGTCTTGACCACATCACATCACAACATGCCCTGCAAAAACAAGTTAGGCGTCCTCTACTTTGTTGTTGCAAGTTTTACGTGGCTGCTACGGGCTGAGCAAGAACCGTTCTTACCTCGCATCAAAACCACAACGATAGTTTGTCAAGTTGGTGCTGTTTTAACCTTCGCAAGGACCGGGCGTAGCCACACTCGGTTCAACTAAAGTGAGAGAGACAGACACCCGCCGGTCACCTTTAAGCAACTAGTGCTCGAAGCGGTGAAACCAGTCTCGCGTAAGCGTACGCGTAATGTCGGTCCGGGCCGCTTCATCTTACAATACCGCTGAACCAAAGTATGACATGCTGGTAAGCAGTATGACTTATATCGCCCACAACTCACTTGTGTTCTACTCGTGCACATGACATCAACGCATAAAACCAGGCTCTGATACCACTGTTAGGGAACGTAGTAATTTCAAAAAATTTCCTACGCACACGCAAGACCATGGTGATGGCATAGCAACGAGAGGGGAGAGTGTCTGTCCACGTACCCTCGTAGACCGAAAGCGGAAGCGTTATAACAACGCGGTTGATGTAGTCGTACGTCTTCATGATCCGACCGATCCAAGCACCGAACATACGGCACCTCCGAGTTCTGCACACGTTCAGCTCGATGGCGATCCCGGACTCCGATCCAGCAAAGTGTCGGGATGAGTTCCGTCCACCACGGCGTGGTAGGACGATGATGATGCTCCACCGACGCAGGGCTTCGCCTAAGCTCCGCGACGATATGACTTCTCCGCGCAGGCTTCGCCTAAGCTCCGTGACGATATGACCGAAGTGGAATATGGTGGAGGGGGCACCACACACGGCTAAGGAACGATCCGTAGATCAACTTGTGTGTCATGGGGTGCCCCCTGCCCCGTGATATATAAAGGAGGGAGGGAGGAGGAGGCCGCCCCTAGGAGGAGGCGCGCCAAGGGGAGTCCTACTCCCACCGGAGTAGGACTCCTTCTTCCTAGTCCAACTAGGAGAAGGGGGAAAGGGGAAGTGGAGAAGGAAGGAGAGGGGCTGCGCCCAAACCCCTTGTCCAATTCGGACTGGGCTTGGGAGGCGCGCCACCTCCTGGCTCCTTCCCACTAAGGCCCATTAAGGCCCAATACTCTTCCCCATATTCCCGTAACTCCCGGTACTCGAAAAATACCGAATCATTCGAACCTTTCCGAACTCGAATATAGTCGTCCAATATATCGATCTTTACGTCTCGACCATTTGAGACTCCTCGTCATGTCCCCGATCTCATCCGGGACTCCGAACTCCTTCGGTAGATCAAAACTCATAAACTCATAATATAACTGCATCGAAACCTTAAGCGTGCGGACCCTACGGGTTCGAGAACTATGTAGACATGACCTAGAACTATTCTCGGTCAATAACCAATAGCGGAACCTGGATGCCCATATTGGCTCCTACATATTCTACTGAAGATCTTTATCGGTCAAACCGCATAACAACATCGTTGTTCCTTTTGTCATCGGTATGTTACTTGCCCGAGATTCGATCGTCGGTATCCAATACCTAGTTTAATCTCGTTACCGCAAGTCTCTTTACTCGTTCCGTAATACATCATCTCGCAACTAACTTATTAGTTGCAATGCTTGCAAGGCTTATATGATGTGTATTACCGAGAAGGCCAGAGATACCTCTCCGACAATCGGAGTGACAAAACCTAATCTCGATGCATGCCAACTCAACATATACTTTTGGAGACACCTGTAGAGTACCTTTATAATCACCCGATTCGTTGTGACGTTTGGTAGCACCAAAGTGTTCTTCCGATAAACGGAGTTGCATAATCTCATAGTTACAGGAACATGTATAAGTCATGAAGAAAGCAATAGCAACATACTAAACGATCATGTGCTAGGCTAACGGAATGGGTCATGTCAATCACATCATTCTCCTAATGATGTGATCCCATTAATCAAATGACAACTCATGTCTATGGTTAGGAAACATAACCATCTTCGATTAATGAGCTAGTCTAGTAGAGGCATACTAGTGACTATCTGTTTGTCTATGTATTCACACATGTATTATGTTTCCGGTTAATACAATTCTAGCATGAATAATAAACATTTATCATGATATAAGGAAATAAATAATAACTTTATTATTGCCTCTAGGGCATATTTCCTTCACACCAAGCCACTGATTGACTTGTTCAAGGAAAAGAAGTCTATGCTTGGGATCTAATCCATGGACTTGCGTAAAGATTCGAAATCCTCGATGATGGTTCCCAACCTGAACTCGGTAGTGTTTTACTATAAGACTACTAGGTGGTAATGCTTGTCTGGGACAGCATGTTCACATGTGTGTAGCAGAACCAGCTCATGTTTTGGAGCTTGCTATCGTAGTTCATATCCCGAGAATCTCGCAACGTCATCTCGTCGATTTGTGTTGCAACCTTTCTTTTCAGACATACTGAGTCTGAAGTATCCTATCACCAATCGGATCTGAATCTCAGGCAGATATGATGGTTGGAACATTCCCAACAGTTGCATTTTGTTCCCAGCTTGCACCGCCATTGTACCAATGCCCATGGGCTGCCCTCTCAGTAATTTCTGTTTAGGATCATCTTCAAAAGTGTTCCTACCATGGGTCCCCTCCACCTTCGATGATAAGAAAATCATCCTTTGCGTTGTCTTCAACAAGGTAGTCCACATCATCCATTCTAGCCCGGGTATGCCATCCCTTTGTACTCCGCCAAACGACTGTTGTGAATTGCCTTAGGCAGGTATAAAGAGTTTCAATGATCTCTGAATCAAAAGTAATTCTTTTTGCCACTTAAGGGAGTGGTTCTTCGAGTCACCTTTTTCCAAAGTGCCCCGTTACGGGATCATGGCAATTATTTCCTCGCCACCTTGACACCATCCACCATCTTTCTAAGCGTGGAATTGTTGCCCACCAAACCAACCCCGTCGCTTGTTCTTCCATCCCTCTCGATGTGTTTCATGTCTCAGCTCGAGAGATGTTTCAATGTCTCACTCGATGAGTGATCCTGAGTTGTTCGATCTTCGAGAAGATCGATCCTTTTGGAGTTTTCCTTTCCTCTCGTTGTCATATTGGATGAAGTTCTCAAAGCAAGATGTCAAGATCAAGATGATGATCGAATCAACGTTCTTACGAAGTGCAAGTTGGATCATGAGGATCAAGTTAGCTTTGTATCCCCTCTGTCTTCTTACCTCACGTCTTGAATCTCGGGACGAGATTCTTGGTTAGTGGGGGTGAGTTGTCACAGCCCAGAATTGGTTGTAATTAGTGGCATCTGCATCCATGCATCATGTTTGATTTCAAAGGAAATTTTGAAGTGGGGATGACTAAACCCTAGCACCAGAATAAACCAAATAGGTTCAACCTCAAAATATTTTCAATGAACCCAAAATGCCTTTGGAAAAGTTCATCATTTTTGAATTGGTCCAGAACCTCTGCCAAAAAATGGTGCACATTTTTCTAGGCCATTCTGGATTTTTGAATTAATCCATAAAGTATTTGCATTTGGGCCTTTAATTACTATAAATATTTTAATTGCCCAAATAATTCTGAAAATGGTTGAGGGCTGTTGAAAAACATTTCAACAGTGCCCACAATTCATTTCAGGATTTTATAAAGTGGTTTAGTATTTTACTAAATCCAAATAGAAAACAAAGACAGAAAATACAAAACAGAAATAAACAAAGAGAGAGAGGAAGCCCACCTGGGCCACTTACCTCGGCCCAGTTCCTGTGCAGCCCAGCCACCTCCCCTGCCAGTTGTCTTCCTCCTCTCGCCAGAAGGTAGAGGGAAGCGGTGCAGGCGCTTCAGCGCGTCTTGAACGCAGCTGCCTCGCTTGGCCCCTCCTAGCCAGCCAGCGACACTTGATCGTTCCCCGTGGCCTCTGGAACCGCCGACCCCTCGTTCACTCTTCCCCTCGCCTCCCTCTCTCGTTCCTCCCCATGGCCGAGCCGGTCATGAGCGCGCCGCCGCCGTTTCCGAAGCCACCGCCGACCCCGCGCCCCCTTTTCCCTCTCGGGAAGCTCCGCCATGACCTGCTCTTCGTCTCCGCTGAGACAAACGATGCCGGAGCGCCTCGCAGCGCCGCCATCACTGTTGTCTTCGTCCTCTGCACCGACAGCCGTCGTCGTCGATTCGCGGCAACCCGACCGCCCCCGACCTCGCCGGCAGCGCCATCGGACGCGCCAGAGCACCCGCGCGTCTCCCCTTCTCCCCTGGTCGCGCCCGCCCTCTACGCCGTAGCCCCGCCATGGCCGAGAGCTTCTCGCCGCCGCGCTCGTCACTGCTGTCACTAGCAAGCCCCAAAGACCAAACCGAGCTTGCAGATTTCTTCCACGTGATGTGTAGATGCCGCTGCGCTGCTCAGCTCCCTCGCCCGCGAGCTCTAGCCCTCCCAGCCGCAACCACCGAGCTCCGGCCGCCGCCTTTGCCATCGCCGCCGTCGATTCCGGTGGCCTCGCAACCTGCTGCTGCCTCCGCTAGATGCGCAAGGGCAAGGGCAACCCCCTGGTGCCCTTAGTTGCCGCTGTCGTGGCCTCTAGGGTGGACGCCGCCGCGTCTATGTGCTCGTCGGCGTTGAACTCCGGCGACGCTGACGTGGCACCGTCGTGAGGCACTAATTACCCAGCTTAATTACCCTCCCTGACCCACTTACATATGGGCCCCACACCCTTAAATAACCGCAGTTTAATTCCTGTTTATCTTAGTTAACCATCATTTACCCAGCGTCGGCATTGACCGTCTTGGCGTGCCTTGACCGGCCCCACCCGTCAGTGAACCAAGCCAGCACTGTGACACTGACCAGTGGGACCCACTCGTCAGGTTTGACCCTAGTCAACTCGGTTGACCTGCTGATACGTTAGTGACACAATGCTAACGTCATTAATGATTTTCTGGATTAAATATAATCCTGGAAATTCCAGAAAATGTTATAAACTTCAAAAATTCATATAAATTCAACCATAACTCAGAATGAAATAATTTATATATGAAAAATGATCAGAAAAATCTAATCTATCCATCTATACTGTTTTCATAAATGTTAGAACAACTTACAGCTGCTGTTTAGGACAAATCATATAATGGCATTTAAACCTTCACATATGAAGTTTGAATTTGAACCTAAGGTTCAAACCAACTTCATTTAACCTTGGTGCTAGTTGCATTAGCCCAATCAACAGCATATTGCCATGTCATGATCATGCATCATATTGTGCATTGCATTGATGGTGTTCTTCCTTGTTTGCGGTGATTGTCCCTCTCGATGAGCGGCGTTCGACGATGAGTTCGATGACACCGATGAAGAACTATATTATCTTCGAAGTGTCGAGCAAGCAAAACCCCCTTGTTCATTCCGATACAATCCCACTCTCTCGCTCCTGCTCTCTTTTTACTGCATTAGGACAACAACGATTTATCTGTTACTTGCTGCGGTAGCTGAACCCCTTATCCTCTGCATGACCTGTCATTCCACAAAATAGATGAAACCCACTAGCATGAGTAGGAGTTGTTTGAGCCCTGTTGTGCCTACTCATTCATGCTTGTTTGTCATGCCTGCTACTGCTTAGAGTTGAGTCAGGTCCGATTCATCGGAGATGAATCAGAGGTGTGTGAACATGTCCTACTGTGTGTGAGCTAAGTGTGTGAACACGATTAGATAAAGGAAGCGGTGAGAGGCCATGTAGGAGTACGTGGTGGGTTGTCTCATTGAAGCCGTCCTCAGGAACTGAGTTCTGTGTTTGTGATCCATGAACAGCTACTACCACACATTGGGTTCCGGTAACTCGACCCCTCTCGGCTTATTAATCGCCTCGATCTCTGTCCAGGAGTTGCAACTAGTTTCTGGTGTTTGTAGGATATGTGTTGGGGGCCGTGCATAGCGCTGACCCTAGGGGTGGGCTATGTTGCGGTAGAGACACGAGGCACGGTGTACCGAGACGCCCGTTTGGTGCCTCGGGAACCCTGCTCTCATCGTTTGGGGCCGTGAGCGACACCCCGGCCGGATCTCCTCGCAGATGGAACCCGAATAGGCGATAAACCTGGACTAGAGACTTGTGTGGTTAGTCAGGTCGTGGCCGACTCCCTCGCCAGGCTTCCGCTTGAAGGTTGCCGAGATACACGAGGTGTACATGCCGGTAAGTGGCGAGAGCGTGTGTGAAGAAGTACACCCTTGCAGGGTTAATATAATCTATTCGAATAGTCGTGTCCGCGGAAAAGGACTTCTAGGTTGCCTATAACAGTTCATAGACAAGTGAAAGTGGATACTCTAAAATGCGCAAGATAAGCGTGAGTGCTATGGATGGTGTTCTCGTAGGAAGACGGGAGCGGATCCATAGTGGTGTATTGTTATGGTGAATAAGTGGACTCGTGTGCGCCACCTCAAAAGAATTACTTGCAGTCGTAGTTCAGGATAGCCACCAAGTCAAAGCTGGCTTGCTGCAGTCAAACTCCACCCCCCCCCCCTTTGTTGATAATGATGCATATGTATATAGTTCTGATGTAAGTCTTGGTGAGTACATTTGTACTCATGTTTGCTTATTTTATGTTTTGCAGAGAGATTTCAGTCTCGCTAGTAGTTCCGCGTGGACTCTGACGTTTAGCTTGTTACCTCAGCTACGATCTTGTGCCCTCCGCGGGATCTGGTAGATAGTCAGGCTTCTCAGCCTTTTTCATTTGTAGATGTCTATACTCAGACATGTTAAGCTTCCGCTTGTGCTTGTTGCTTGTATGCTCTGTATGTTGGGTCATGAGACCCATGTTTGTAATATCTCGCTCCTCGGAGCCTAATGAATAAATATTTGAGTCGTAGAGTTATGTTGTGACGCCATGTTGTATTTACAGATATTGAGCATATTGTGTGTATGTTTGAAATGCTTGGTATGTGTGGGATCCGACAATCGAGTTGTTTATCCTTGGCAGCCTCTCATATGGGGAAATGTAGTCTAGTGCTTCCTGAGCGATAGTAGTCCGCTACAGCCCGTTTCACCGGAGTCCTGCTAGCCCAGCACTACTTCTTTGGACACTTGACTGGCCGGCATGTGTTTCACTTCGTTCCTATGTCTGTCCCTTTGGAGAAATGTCACGCGGTGACATCCGGAGTCCTGCCTAGCCTGCTACAGCCCGGGTTCCCGGAGTCCTGTTAGCCCAGTGCTACAGCCTGGATTCATACGTTGATGACCGACATGCTCGAGGTGATTCATGTATGCCTGTCCCCATGGGTTAGTGCCGCTTTGGGTTCAAGACTAGCCATGTCGGCCCGGGTTCTCTGTCATGTGGATGCTAGCGACACTATCATATATGTGAGCCAAAAGGCGCAAACGGTCCCGGGGCATGGTAAGGCGACACCCGTGGGAATACCGTGCGTGAGGCCGCAAAGTGATATGAGGTGTTACTGGCTAGGTCGATGTGACTTGGAATCGGGGTCCTGACACCTGCCCCGTATATAAAGGAGCAAGGGGAGGAGGCGGCCGGCCAGGTAGAGACGCGCCAAGGGGGGAGTCCTACTCCCACCGGGAGTAGGACTCCTCCTTTCCTAGTAGGAGTAGGAGGAAGGAAGGGAAGGAGAAGGAAGGAAGGAGGGGTGCAGCCCCTCCCTAGTCAATCGGACTAGGCCTTGAGGCGCGGTCTGCCTAGGCAGCCCTCTCTCTTTCCGTATGGCCCAATAAGGCCCATATACTCCCGGCGAATTCCGTAACTCTCGGTACTCGAAAAATACTCGAATCACTCGGAACCTTTCCAAGTCCGAATATAGTCGTCAAATATATCGATCTTTACGTCTCGACCATTTGAGACTCCTCGTCATGTCCCGATCTCATCCGGGACTCGAACTCCTTCGGTACATCAAAACTCATAAACTCATAATATAACTGTCATCCGAAACCTTAAGCGTGCGGACCCTACGGGTTCGAGAACTATGTAGACATGACCGAAACACGTTTCCGATCAATAACCAATAGCGGAACCTGGATGATCATATTGGCTCCTACATATTCTACGAAGATCTTTATCGGTCAAACCGCGTAACAACATACGTTGTTCCCTTTGTCATCGGTATGTTACTTGCCCGAGATTTGATCGTCGGTATCCAATACCTAGTTCAATCTCGTTACCGGCAAGTCTCTTTACTCGTTACGTAATGCATCATTCCGTAACTAACTCATTAGCTACATTGCTTGCAAGGCTTATAGTGATGTGCATTACCGAGAGGGCCGGAGATACCTCTCCGACAATCGGAGTGACAAAACCTAATCTCGAAATCGCCAACTCAACATGTACCTTTGGAGACACCTGTAGAGCTCCTTTATAATCACCCAGTTACGTTGTGACATTTGGTAGCACACAAAGTGTTCCTCCGGTAAACGGGAGTTGCATAATCTCATAGTTGTAGGAACATGTATAAGTCATGAAGAAAGCAATAGCAACACGCTAAACGATCAAGTGCTAAGCTAACGGAATGGGTCAAGTCAATTACATCATTCTCCTAATGATGTGATCCCGTTAATCAAATGACAACTCATGTCCATGGCTAGGAAACTTAGCCATCTTTGATTCACGAGCTAGTCAAGTAGAGGCATACTAGTGACACTATGTTTGTCTATGTATTCACACATGTTTTATGTTTCCGGTTAATACAATTCTAGCATGAATAATAAACATTTATCATGAAATAAGGAAATAAATAATAACTTTATTATTGCCTCTAGGGCATATTTCCTTCAGTCTCCCACTTGCACTAGAGTCAATAATCTAGTTCACATCGTCATGTGATTTAACACCAATATTCATATCTGTATATGATTAACACCCATAGTTCACATCGTCATGTGACCAACACCCAAAGGGTTTACTAGAGTCAATAATCTAGTTCACATTGCTATGTGATTAACACCCAAAGAGTACTAAGGTGTGATCATGTTTTGCTTGTGAGAGAAGCTTAGTCAATGGGTCTGTCACATTCAGAGCCGTATGTATTTTGCAAATATTCTATGTGTACAATGCTCTGCACGGAGCTACTCTAGCTAATTGCTCCCATTTTCAATGTGTATCCAGATTGAGACTTAGAGTCATCTGGATCGGTGTAAAAGCATGCACTGATGTAACTCTTTACAATGGGCTCTTTTATCACCTCCATAATCGAGAAATATTTCCTTAGTCCTCACTAAGGATATTCTTGACCAATGTCCAGTGATCTACTCCTAGATCACTATTGTACTCCCTTGCCAAATTCAGAGCAAGGTATACAATAGGTCTGGTACATAGCATAGCATACTTTATAGAACCTATGACTGAGGCATAGGGATGATTTTCATTCTCTTTTCTATTTTCTGCCGTGGTCGGGATTTGAGTCTTACTCAATTTCACACCTTTGCAACACAGGAAAGAACTCTTTCTTTGACTGTTCTATTTTGAACTATTTTAAAATCTTGACAAGGTATGTAATTATTGAAAAAAAACTTATCAAGCGTCTTGATCTATCTCAATAGATCTTGATGCTCAATATGTAAGTAGCTTTACTGAGGTCTTTCTTTTAAAGAACTCCTTTTAAATACTCCTTTATGCTTTCCAGAAAAATTCTACATCATTTCTGATCAACAATATGTTACTCACATATATTTATCAGAAAGGCGGTAGTGCTCCCACTCACTTTATAGTAAATACAGGCTTCACCGCAAATCCGTATAAAACTATATGATTTGATCAACTTATCCAAGCGTATATTCCAACTCTGAGATGCTTGCACCAGTCCATAGATGGATCGCTGGAGCTTGCAATTTTGTTAGCACCTTTAGGATTGACAAAAACCTTCTGGTTGCATCATATACAACTTTTATTTAAGAAAACCATTAAGGAATGCAGTTTTGACATCCATTTGTCAGATTTCATAAAATATGGCAATTGCTAACATGATTCGGACAGACTTAAGCATCGCTATAGTTGAGAAAATCTCATTATAGTCAACACTTTGAACTTGTCGAAAACCTTTTTGCGAAAATTCGAGCTTTGTAGATATTAACACTACTATCAGCGTCTGTCTTCCTCTTGAAGATCCATTTATACAATATGGCTTGCCGATCATCGGGCAACTCCACCAAAGTCCATACTTTGTTCTCATACATGGATCCCATCTCAGATTTCATGGCCTCAAGCCATTTCGCGGAATCTGGGCTCATCATCGCTTCCTCATAGTTCGTAGGTTCATCATGGTCTAGTACCATGACTTCCATAACATGATTACCGTACCACTCTGGTGCGGACTGTACTTTGGAAGACCTACGAGGCTTTGTAGTAACTTAATCTGAAGTTTCATGATCATCATCATTAGCTTCCTCACTAATTGGTGTAGGAATTACTGGAACCGATTTCTGTGATGAACTACTTTCCAATTTGGGAGAAGGTATAAATTACCTTATCAAGCTCTACTTTCCTCCCACTCACTTCTTTCGAGAGAAACTCCTTCTCTAGAAAGGATCCATTCTTAGCAATGAATGTTTTGCCTTCGGATCTGTGATAGAAGGTGTACCCAACAGTTTCCTTTGGGTATTCTATGAAGACGCACTTCTCTGATTTGGGTTCGAGCTTATCAGGTTGAAACATTTTTCACATAAGCATCGTAACTCCAAACTCTAAGAAACGACAGCTTAGGTTTACTGCTAAACCATAGTTCATACGCTGTCGTCTCAACGGATTTAGATGGTGCCCTATTTAAAGTGAATGCAGCTATCTCTAATGCATAACCCCAAAACGATAATGGTAAATCGGTAAGATACATCATAGATCGCACTATATCCAATAAAGTGCGGTTACGACGTCCGGACACACCATTACGCTGTGGTGTTCCATGTGGCGTGAACTGTGAAACTATTCCACATTGTTTAAAATGAAGGCCAAACTCGTAACTCAAATATTCTTCTCTACGATCAGATTGTAGAAACTTTATTTTCTTGTTACGATGATTCTCCACTTCACTCTAAAATTCTTTGAACTTTTCAAATGTTTCAGACTTGTGCTTCATTAAGTAGATATACACATATCTGCTCAAATCATCTGTGAAGGTCAGAAAATAACGATAGCCGCCACGAGCATCAACACTCATTGGACCGCATACATCGGTATGTATTATTTCCAACAAGTTAGTAGCTCGTTCCATTGTTCCGGAGAACGGATTTTTAGTCATCTTGCCAAAAAGGCACAGTTTGCAAGCATCAAATGATTCATAACCAAGTGATTCCGAAAATCCATCTTTATGGAGATTCTTCATGCGCTTTACACCGATATGACCCAAACGGCAGTGCCACAAATAAGTTGCACTATCATTATTAACTTTGCATCTTTTGGCATCAACATTATGAATATGTGTATCACTATGATCAAGATTCAATAAAACATCACCATTGGGTGTATGACCATAGAAGGTTTTATTCATGTAAATAGAATAACAATTTATTCTCTATCTTAGATGAATAATCGTATACAATAAACATGATCTTATCATATTTATGCTCAGCATAAACACCAAATAACATTTATTTAGGTTTAACACTAATCTCAAAAATATAGGGAGTGTGTGATGATGATCATATCAATCTTGGAACTACTTCCAACACTCATCGTCACTTCCCCTTCAACTAGTCTCTGTTTATTCTGTAACTCCTGTTTCGATTTACTTAATCTTAGCAACTGAACAAGTATCAAATATTCAGGGGCTACTATAAACACTAGTAAGGCACACATCAATAACCTGTATATCAAATATACCCTTGTTCACTTTGCCATCCTTCTTATCCACCAAATATTGAGCATTTCCGCTTCGGTGACCATTTCCTTTGCGATGTAAGCACTCGGTTTCAGGCTTTGGTCCAGCTTTGGGCTTCTTCGCGGGAGTGACAACTTGCTTGTCATTCTACTTGAAGTTCCTTTCTTTCCCTTTGCCCTTCTCTTGAAACTAGTGGTCTTGTCAATCATCAATACTTGATGCTCTTTCTTGATTTCTACCTTCGTCGATTTCAACATCACGAAGAGTTCGGAATCGTTTTCGTCATCCCTTGCATACTATAGTTCATCACGAAGTTCTAGTAACTTGGTGATGGTGACTAGAAGAACTCCGTCAATCACTATCTTATCTGGAAGATTAACTCCCACTTGATTCAAGCGATTGTAGTACCGGACAATCTGAGCACATGCTCACTAGTTGAGCGATTCTCCTCCATCTTTTAGCTATAGAACTTGTTGGAGATTTCATATCTCTCAACTCGGTATTTGCTTGAAATATTAACTTCAATTCTGGAACATCTCATATGGTCCATGGCGTCCAAAACGTCTTTGAAGTCCCGATTCTAAGCCGTTAAGCATGGTGCACTAAACTATCAAGTAGTCATCATATTGAGCTAGCCAAACGTTCATAACGTCTGCATCTGCTCCTGCAATAGGTCTGTCGCCTAGCGGTGCATTAAAGACATAATTCTTCTGTGCAGCAATGAGGATAAACCTTAGATCACGGATCCAATCCGCATCATTGCTACTAACATCTTTCAACAAAATTTTCTCTAGGAACATATCAAAATAAACATATGAAAGCAACAACGCGAGCTATTGATCTACAACATAATTTGCAAAATACTACCAGGACTAAGTTCATGATAAATTTAAGTTCAATTAATCATATTACTTAAGAACTCCCACTTAGACAGACATCTCTCTAGTCATCTAAGTGATCACGTGATCCAAATCAACTAAACCATGTCCGATCATCACATGAGATGGAGTAGTTTTCAATGGTGAACATCACTATGTTGATCGTATCTACTATATGATTCACGCTCGACCTTTCGGTCTCCGTGTTCCGAGGCCATATCTGTATATGCTAGACTCGTCAAGTTTAACCTGAGTATTTCGCGTGTGCAACTGTTTTGCAACCGTTGTATTTAAACGTAGAGCCTATCACACCCGATCATCACGTGGTGTCTCAGCACGAAGAACTTCCGCAATGGTGCATACTCAGGGAGAACACTTCTTGATAATTAGTGAGAGATCACCTTATAATGCTACCGTCAATCAAAGCAAAATAAGATGCATAAAGGATAAACATCACATGCAATCAATATAAGTGATATGATATGGCCATCATCATCTTGTGCTTGTGATCTCCATCTCCGAAGCACCGTCGTGATCACCATCGTCACCGGCATGACACCTTGATCTCCATCGTAGCATCGTTTTCGTCTCGCCAATCGTATGCTTCTACGACCATCGCTACCACTTAGTGATAAAGTAAAGCATTACAGGGCGATTGCATTGCATACAATAAAGCGACAACCATATGACTCCTGCCAGTTGCCGATAACTCGGTTACAAAACATGATCATCTCATACAATAAAATATAGCATCACGTCTTGACCATATCACATCACAACATGCCCTGCAAAAACAAGTTAGATGTCCTCTACTTTGTTGTTGCAAGTTTTATGTGGCTGCTACGGGCTTAGCAAGAACCGTTCTTACCTACGCATCGAAACCACAACGATAGTTCGTCAAGTTAGTGTTGTTTTAACCTTCGCAAGGACCGGGCGTAGCCACACTCGGTTCAACTAAAGTTGGAGAAACTGACACCCACTACCACCTTTGTGCAAAGCACGTCAGGAGAACCGGTCTCGCGTAAGCGTACACGTAATGTCGGTCCGGGCCGCTTCATCCAACAATACCGCCGAACCAAAGTATGACATGCTGGTAAGCAGTATGACTTGTATCGCCCACAACTCACTTGTGTTCTACTTGTGCATATAACATCTACGCATAAAACCTGGCTCGGATGCCACTGTTGGGGAATGTAGTAATTTCAAAAAGTTTCCTACGCACACGCAAGATCATGGTGATGCATAGCAACGAGAGGGGAGAGTGTTGTCCATGTACCCTCGTAGACCGAAAGCAGAACCGTTATAACAACGCGGTTGATATAGTCGTATGTCTTCACGGCCTGAGCGATCAAGCACCGAATCTACGGCACCTCCGAGTTCTAGCACACATTCAGCTCGATTACGATCCCCGGACTCCGATCCAGCAAAGTGTCAGGGATGAGTTCCGTCAGCACGACGGCGTGGTGACGATCTTGATGTTCTACCGTCGCAGGGCTTCGCCTAAGCACCGCTACAATATTATCGAGGAGAACTATGGTGGACGGGGGCACCACACACGGCTAAGAGATCTCAAGGATCAATTGTTGTCTATGGGGTGCCCCCTGCCCCGGTATATAAAGGAGCAAGGGGAGGAGGCAGTCGGCCAGGGAGAGGCGCGCCAAGGGGGGAGTCCTACTTCCCTTGGGGGGCACGCGGCCTTCCCTAGGCATCCCCTCTCTCTTTCCCGTATGGCCCAATAAGGCCCATATACTCCCCGGCGAATTCCCGTAACTCTCCGGTACTCCGAAAAATACCCGAATCACTCGGAACCTTTCCGAAGTCCGAATATAGTCGTCCAATATATCGATCTTTATGTCTCGACCATTAAGAGACTCCTTGTCATGTCCCTGATCTCATCCGGGAATCCGAACTCCTTCGGTACATCAAAACTCATAAACTCATAATATAACTGTCATCGAAACCTTAAGCGTGCGGACCCTACGGGTTCGAGAACTATGTAGATATGACCGAAACACGTTTCCGGTCAATAACCAATAGCAGAACCTGGATGCTCATATTGGCTCCTACATATTCTACGAAGATCTTTATCGGTCAAACCGCATAACAACATACGTTGTTCCCTTTGTCATTGGTATGTTACTTGCCCGAGATTTGATCGTCGGTATCCAATACCTAGTTCAATCTCGTTACCAGCAAGTCTCTTTACTCATTACATAACTAACTCATTAGCTACATTGCTTGCAAGGCTTATAGTGATGTGCATTACCGAGAGGGCCTAGAGATACCTCTCCGACAATCGGAGTGACAAAACATAATCTCGAAATCGCCAACTCAACATGTACCTTTGGAGACACACTAGAGCTCCTTTATAATCACCCGATTCGTTGTGACGTTTGGTAGCACACAAAGTGTTCCTCCGATAAGCAGGATTTGCATAATCTCATAGTTGTAGGAACATGTATAAGTCATGAAGAAAGCAATAGCAACATACTAAGCGATCAAGTGCTAAGCTAACGGAATGGGTCAAGTCAATCACATCATTTTCCTAATGATGTGATCCGTTAATCAAATGACAACTCATGTCCATGGCTAGGAAACTTAACCATCTTTGATTCACGAGCTAGTCAAGTAGAGGCATAGTAGTGACACTATGTTTGTCTATGTATTCACACATGTATTATGTTTCCGGTTAATACAATTCTAGCATGAATAATAAACATTTATCATGAAATAAGGAAATAAATAATAACTTTATTATTGCCTCTAGGGCATATTTCCTTCAGTACGGGCTGGCTCCCTCGGTTGCTCGGGCAGCGAGGACCTAGCGGGCAGTGATCGCGGCGTCCCACTCTGCTATCTCCCTCCGCTGGATTCGCTTGATTTGGGGCCTCTGGCCGCCAGATCCGGTGCAAACGGGGTGCTCCCTGTGCTGGTGGTGCTAGATGAGCCTGGGGGAAACCCCTGTTGGTATTCCCAACACGGCGGTGGCGGCGCCCTTTTGCGTCGTTCTGCTTCCTGGAGTCGCAGTTGTGGGCTCTCCTCCACACCCCGTCCATGCTTCCCGGAGGAAGGTTGAATCCCAGCTTGGGATGGGCAGCGGCGCCAGGTGCATTGTGTCCTGAGGCACCGCATGGAGAAGTTGAAGGAAATATGCCCTAGAGGCAATAATAAAGTTGTTATTTTATATTTCCTTATATCATAACAAATGTTTATTATTCATACTAGAATTGTATTAACCATAAACTTGATACATGTGTGGATACATAGACAAAATACAGTGTCCCTAGTAAGCCTCTACTAGACTAGCTCGTTAATGAAAGATGGTTAAGTTTCCTAACCATAGACATGTGTTGTCACTTGATGAACGGGATCACATCATTAGGAGAATGATGTGATGGACAAGACCCATCCGTTAGCATAGCATATTGATCGTTCAGTTTTATTGCTATTGCTTTCTTCATGTCATATACATATTCCTTTGACTATGAGATTATGCAACTCCCGGATACCGGAGAAATTCCTTGTGTGCTATCAAACGTCACAATGTAACTGGGTGATTATAAAGATGCTCTACAGGTATCTCCAAAGGTGTTTGTTGGGTTGGCATAGATCGAGATTAGGATTTGTCACTCCGAGTATCGGAGAGGTATCTCTGGACCCTCTCGGTAATGCACATCATAAGAAGCCTTGCAAGCAATGTAACTAATGAGTTAGTTGTGGGATGATTTATTACGGAACGAGTAAAGAGACTTGCCGGTAACGACATTGAACTAGGTATGAAGATATCGACGATCGAATCTCGGGCAAGTGACATACCGATGACAAAGGGAATAACGTATGTTGTCATTACGGTACGACCGATAAAGATCTTCGTAGAATATGTAGGAACCAATATGAGCATCCAGGTTCTGCTATTGGTTATTGACCGGAGAGGTGTCTTGGTCATGTCTACATAGTTCTCGAACCCGTAGGGTCCGCACGCTTAACGTTCGATGACGATTTTGTATTATATGAGTTATGTGATTTGGTGACCGAATGTTGTTCGGAGTCCCAGATGAGATCACGGATATGACGAGGAGTCTCTAAATGGTCGAGAGGTAAAGATTCATATATAGGACGATAGTATTCGGGCGCCGGAAGTGTTCCAGGGATACCGGGTACGCATTGGGTCACCGGAAGGGGTTCCGGGCATCCCCTGTCAAACTATATGGGCCTAATGGGCCAAGAGTGAAAACGCAACAGCCAGCAGGGGCTGTTAAGCTATATGGGCCGCACTTTGAGGGAAAGGAAAGGGAGAGAGAGAGAAGGAAGGGAGGATTGGCCTCCCCTTCCTTCCCTCCTCCCTCCTCTTTCCTTCCCCCTCCGGTGGATATGGTAAAGGGGAGGCCGAATTGGGAGGCGCCCAAGTAGGATTCCTCCTACTTGGGGCGCCCCCTTGGCTGCCTTTCCTCCCCTCGAACCTATATATATGAGGGGGGGGGGCACCGCTAGAACACACACCAACAATTGTTAGCCGTGTGCGGTGCCCCCCTACACAGTTTACGCCTCCGATCATATCTTCGTAGTGCTTAGACGAAGCCCTGCGCGGATCGCTTCACCATTACCGTCACCACGACGCCGTGCTGATGGAACTCGTCTACTTCCTCGACACTTTGCTGGATCAAGAGTTCGTGGGACGTCATCGAGCTGAACGTGTGCAAAACTCAGAGGTGTCGTACATTCGGTGCTTGATCGGTCGGAACGAGAAGAAGTTTGACTACATCAACCACGTTGTCAAACGCTTCCGCTTTTGGTCTATGAGGGTACGTAGACACACTCTCCCCCTCTCGTTGTTATGCATCTCCTAGATAGATCTTGCATGAGCGTAGGAATTTTTTTTGAAATTGCATGCTACGTTTCCCAACAAAAGTTTGGTGCTTTGGGTGCGTGCAGCAGTTGCAGGTGGGCCCCTGACGCCTGTGGAGTCTCTGTGGTATCTCTTTTGTGCAGGTCTAAGATCCAGCGACCAGTAGCTCTGCGGTGGTGTTTTGCAATGTCCCGGCTGATCGGCACCCTCGAGCCTGGGCACAAGGGGGTCCGGTTCCCCTTCCCGGCAGCAGCAGCAGTGCCGCAGGTGCCAAGTCATTTTCGGCTGGTTTATGTGTACCTCGGTCCTAATCTTTGCCATGTGGCTCGGCAGCTTTTTCTTTTCGGCGACTCTCCTTGCGGCTTACTCTCTTCCATCGGTCAAATTCGATGTCTGCCGTGCAGCTGGTGTGTGTGTGTGTCTATGTGTGTGTGTACACGCGCTCTGGTGAGGGGATCCTGCTGTATTTTTATTGTCCCGCGTGTTTCCCCTCCGGTGAGGGGCAGGGTCAGGCCACTACATCGTATAGTGTGGGACACGAACATAATGGACAATGTAGACGCCGATATACACCTCCTCAGTCCTCATCTCCTTTGATCTGCAGATATATTGTAGCTCGAGGTTACATCCCAGGAACACTACAGAGAACGAAAAAAGAACATACTTACGCTCCATGGGCATCACCCTGTCGTTGCTCGTCATAGCATAGTCCAATCGGAGAAGAGGCCTTTGGGCAGGGGAAGCGCTCAAGGCCGGCGGCAACGGCTGCTTCGCGGACAACAAAAGTTGCAACTTGGGTTCGCTGGAGACGGTGTGACGGCATGCAACGGGATACATGGTTCTGACTGAGATAGGAAGGTGGTGCTCAATTTTTTTTCTCTCTTTCTCTCTCAGCGAAAGTTTCTCTTTGTTGTTTACTTTTGCTGCTGGAATTTAGTCTATTTTGGGCAGCCCAATAACTATTTCAGAAATTCCTAATAAATTCTAGAGGCCCACTTAGCCCATTTGTGCAAGGCACGGGATACTACTAAAAGTTTAGTCCCACATTGCTAGTTTAGTGGGAGTTGGACCTCCTTATAAGGGGGGTTCTTTCTCCACTTGTATGAGCATGAGAACAAGAGGGACATCCACGCGCGCTCCTCCTCCTCCGCCGCCCGCCACGCCACGCCACGCCACGCCACGCCACGCCACGCCTTGAGCCGAGCCGATGTCTATAAAAGGGAGGTCGCTCCCCTCTCAGAGAGACGCACCAGAACTACTTCTTCCTCTCGCCACTACTTCTTCCTCCTGTAGTTCTTGGCAAACCTGCGTGAGAGCAGTCTTATGGTTTCAGACCATGAGTTGTTATGACGCCACTCTTGGCAAACCTGAAGGAGAGCAAGATGCCCAACAGGCACAAGCTTTTCAAAAAATGGATACCTTGTTTAAGGCTGCTCTCTTGAGTGTTCTTGGTGAGAACATAGTTGATGCTTATCGTCAATTGATAATGGAAAAGATATGTGGGGCCTTTTCGAGGCCAAGTTTGGGGTCTCGGATGCGGCCTTGAGCTGTACATCATGGAGCAATTCTATGATTACAGGATGGTGAAAGCGCTCCGTGGTTGAGCAGGCTCATGAGATACAGATCATTTGCTAGAGAACTTGAGCACTTCAATTGCATGCTACGGACAAGTTTGTTGCGGGGAATCATCACTAAGCTCCCTCCTTCATGGAGGAACTTTGCTACTTCTTGAAGCATAAGAGGCAGGAGTTTTCCGTTCGGATCTCATTGGTACTCTTGATGTGGAAGAAAAGGCGAGAGCAAAGGACACACGTGCTCGAGGTATTGAGGAGGATCTAGTGCCAATGTGGTACGAAGCAGAACTTCCAGTCCCACAAGTTCAAGAACAAGGGCAAGTTTGATGGTAAAGCAAAGTTTGATGGAAAGAACAAGGCTGTGCAACACGAACTTCAAGAAGAAGAATGGCAAGAAGAAAGGTGCTTGTCATGTGTGTGGAGATCCTGATCATTGGGCTCCTAGTTGCCCTAATCGCTATGACAAGCGTCATCACAGGAAAAGCGGCAAGACCGCTAATGTTGTCATTGGAAACACCGGCGTTAAGGATCTTTGGTATGGTATATTTCCCACTATTCTTTCAGTATGTCATTCTCCTGACTGGTTGATTGACACGGGTGCTAATGTGCATGTATGCAGTGATATTTCCATGTTTTCGTCTTATCAGACCGCATGGACTTCAACCGTGCTGATGGGCAACGGTTCAAGTGCTTCTGTTCGTGGTGTTGGCACGGTCGATCTGAAGTTTACTTCGGGGAAGATCGTGCGGCTGAAGAACGTGCATTATGTCCCCTCCGTCAATAAAAATCTTGTTAGCGGATCTCTTCTGTGTAGAGATGGCTACAAGCTTGTCTTTGAGTCGAATAAATTTGTAATATCCAAGTATGGAACCTTTGTCCGGTAAAGGCTATGAGTCGGAGGCCTGTTTCGTTTATCCTTATCGGGCGTTTGCAATAAAGTTGTTAATCATATTTGCAACAATAGTGAATCAAATGTGTGGCATTCACGTCTTTGTCATGTTAACTTTGGTTGCATGTCGCGACTAAGCGAGTTGAACTTAATCCTAGTTTCACCACTGTCAAGGTGTAGCGCCCCGATCGGCTATATCTCCCGTGTCGAGGCACGACTTAGAAGCATAACCGCATTGAAAGCAATGTCGCAAGTGAGGTAATCTTCACACAACCCATGTAATAATTAAGGAAAGATACATAGTTGGCTTCGATTGCCACTTCACACGTACATAAATAAACATCCATCATTGAGTACACTCAAGGTCCGACTACGGAACCAAAATAAAATAAGATACCCCAAATGCTACACAGATCCCCGAATCGTCCCAACTGGGCACCACTACTGATCATCAGGAAAAGACACATAGTAACGACCACGTTCCTCGTCGAACTCCCACTTGAGCTCGGTTGAGTCACCTGCACTGGCCTCATCGGAACCTGCAACTGTTTTGGAAGTATCTGTGAGTCACGGGGACTCAGCAATCTCACACCCGCGAGATCAAGACTATTTAAGCTTATAGGAAGGGCAGGTAGTAAAGTGGAGCTGCTGCAAGCGACTAGCGAATATGGTGGCTACTTCGCAAAAGAGAGCGAGAAGAGGAGCAAAGCACGGACGTGAATCTAGTAGCGATCAAGAAGTGATCCTGAACTACTTACGTCAGACATAACTCCAACACCGTGTTCACTTCCCGGACTCCACCGAGAAAAGACCATCACGGTTACACACGCGGTTGATGTGTATTTTAATTGAGGTCAACTTTGGGTTTTCTACAACCGGACATTAACAAATTCCCATCTGCCTCATAACGCGGGCACGGCTTTGAAAGATATTACCTGCGGGGTGTCCCAACAGCCCATTATAAGCTCTCACGGTCAACGAAGGATATTCCTTCTACCGGAAGACCCGATCAATCTCGGAATCCCGGACTACAAGACATTTCGACAGCAATAAAACAAGACCAGCAAAGCCGCCCGATTGTGCCGACAAATCCCGATATGAGCTGCACATATCTCGTTCTCGAGGCACATCCGGATGAGCAGTCCATACAACTAAAACCAGACCTCAAGTTGCCTTGAGGGGCGCTGCAGGGGCTCTAGTTCGGGCCAGCACTCGAAGGAGCACTGGTCGGGGGTTAAAATAAAGATGACCCTCGGGCTCGCGAAAACCGGGGAAAAGGCTTAGGTGGCAAATGGTAAAACCAAAGTTGGGCCTTCTTGGGCGAGTCTTATTCAAAGCGAACTGTCAAGGGGTCCCATAAATCACCCAACCGTGTAAGGAGCGCGAAATCAAGGAACATAACACCGTATGGCGGAAACTAGGGTGGCAAGAGTGGAACAAAACACCAGGCATAAGGCCGAGCCTTCCACCCTTTACCAAGTATATAGATGTATTAAATTAGCAGATATATATTGTGATATCCCCAACAAGTAAACATGTTCCAAGAGGAACAACAACTCCATGTTCAACAAGGAACAAACTTCAGCTTCACGCAACTAGCAGCGCTATAAGAGGGCTGAGCAAAGCGGTAACATAGCCAATCAACGGTTTGCTAGGAAAAGGGTGGTTAGGGGCTGACATGGCAATATGGGTGGCATGAAATAGCAAGTGGTAGGCATCGCAGCATAGGCATAGCAAAAGAGCGAGCAACTAGCATAGCAAAGATAGAAGTGATTTCGAGGGTATGGTCATCTTGCCTGCAATGTTCTCAGAGTTGTCGAAAGCTTGATCCTCGAAAACGTTCTCAACAGGATCCTCGTTCACGTACTCGTCTCCCGACTCTACCCAAAGCAACAACACAAACAAAGGAACCACAATAAATCACGGTGCAATGCACAATCAACATGATGCAAAACATGACATGATATGCGGGATGTGATATGCAATGCGTATGTGCGCTCCGCAAGGAAAATGATGAACCAGGCATCAACTTGGCAAACCAAGCATGCCACTGGAAAGATGAGATGATTTCGGTTGAAATCGATATAAAGATCACCGGAAACGGATGCACGGTTTGCAAATGACAAGCAAAACAAGAATGGCGCAAATCTGCCATTAACAGCATGATGCCACTTAGCAAGCAACAATTAATTAAGCTACTGCACCCAAACGTATCAACAAAGCACATGGCAGTGATCTACACATGATGCTCGACAAAACATGAGCACTGAGCTACGGCTAGTTCACATCATAACAGGTTCAAACAAGCATGGCAAAAGTGCACAAAATATCAGGCTGGACATGGCAAAAACAGCATCAGGTTGCAATGTTCAGAGCAAGAAAACTACATGCTACAGGACCTTAAAATAGCAAAACAAGGCATGGCATGAATTTACTCAAAGCCTAGAACAAAAGTCCCTTACTGACCATAAGCAAAAAAGGACGAGAAAATATAGTAACATCCATGTCAATATTGAAAGTCTTGTTAACAGATTCAGCAACATGGCATGTCAAAAACTGATAACGAGTAGGCATGTTTACAAGCTCAATGCACTCAGTACAGAGCCTCAAATGATAAACTAAGCATACATACATCAAGAAGACATGACATAGAAGACATACATGGCAAGAACAATAACATAGCATAAATGGATCAACCACAACAAGCTAGGCAAAATTGAATAACATGTATACAATCTGCCAGGAAACATTTGATAGCAAAAGTAGAGCTCGATTGACTCAAGCTATGGCACTCCATAATTGCAAACAAAGGCATGAATGGATAGAGCAAGACATGCTTTACAAAACACCCTTACTGAAGTATCTCAAAATATGCATAGATCTCTTGGTATCATCAAGTTAACATGGCATCAAAATCAGCTAAAACAGGGCTGAAATCAGCAACATTAGGACACCTACTTTGCATGCTTGTGCTAGTCACCACATAGATCACAAAAATACATGGCATACACCCCTGGAAAGATGGCATGGCATATTTCAAAACACATGTAGGACTCCAATTCATAGGGTGCACGCAATAATCATGGCAAAAATAACAAAAGTGCAAGTTCTGTTACGAAACAGAAACTAACATCACATAGCACTATTCCAACAGCATTTTGGGCATCAATATGAGCTCAAATGAAAACGATGCAATGATATGAAATGATCTACTCTTCGAGGCGAACATTTTGACATATTATACGCGCAAAATGGATCTACGGATGCGAAGATATAGCATGTTGAAAATTGCACAAAATAACAAAGATGCTAAAACTTAGAGAAATAAGGAAGGAGAGAGAAGTCAGCGGGATTCGAGGCCGGCGGATCGGATCGGATCAGGCGCTGGCGCTGGCTGCTCATGAGCTCGCGGGAAAAGCGGCCGGGAGGGGAGCCGAGGGCGGGGCCAGCCGGACAAAGATCGGTCGGCGGCGCGGCCGCCGGGGCGATGGCCGGCCGCGTGAGGCGCCGGCGGCCAGAGCTGGGGGGCCTGGGAGGCCGCGCCGGTGGCGGGCGGCGGCGGCGCTGGGCCGGAGGCGGGGCCGGGCGGCGGCGGGCTGCTCTGAGCCCTTCTGGGCGCGAGGGCGCGGTGGGGCGCCGGGTGGTGGCGTGGCGCCCGCGATTGGCCGGGCGGCGGGCGGAGGACGCGTCCGGCTTCGCCCGGACGTGTCCGGCGGCGCGAGGCAAAATTTGCTAGGGTTTGACCGCGAATTGATCCGGATTTTCGGGAAGGTGCTTAAATAGGCATAGAGGGAGCTAGGAGAGTCCAAATGAGGTGTAGTTTTCGCCCACGATCGTGATCGAACGACGGAGAGCATGGAAGTGACTTAGATGGGTTATTGGGCTGTTTTGAAAGGGTGTTGGGCTGCAACTTAAAAGAGGCCTTTGCGAGTCACGGTTAACCGTTGGAGTACCAAACGAGCTCCAAATGACCGAAACTTGACCGGTGGTCTCGGGTGGTATACCAAGGCCACTAGACAAACCTCGGTCCATTTCGAGAAGGTTTAATACCCGCTTTGCGGAAAAACGTAAAAGGGACCGCCGGGAGATAGGAGTGCGGATTGCAAAAGCGGACAACGGAAAAATGCTCGAAATCATGAGACGAACACGCATGCAAATCGATGCACATGATGACATAATATAAAATGCATGACACGGGCAAAATGCAAAAGAGGAAAAACTCAACCACGGAGGAATATCATATATCAATGCGAAAATGGCAAGAGTTGGAGTTACAAATATGGAAAGTTACTTCGGGTGTGACAACACTCCACCACTACAAGAGGATCTCGTCCGAGATCTAGGACTGAAAGAACTCCGGATACTCGAGCGGAGGTGATCCTCGCGCCCGGTAGCTTCTCGGTCGAATGGTGTGACCACTTCACTTTCAGGAATTTGATTGACTTGTTGCGAGTCTTGCGTTCGGTTTCTTCAAGAATAGCAGGGGTGCTCATGATAAGAGATCTTCTTGAAGGTCAATCTCTTGAAGTTGATAGTGCGTTCAGAGTCTTGAAGCACTTGCGAAGTTGTGACACGTGAAACACATCGTGCACGTTTGCAAAGTTGGATGGAAGCTCAAGTTGATAGGCGAGATCGCCTCTTTTGCCAATGATCTTGAAAGGACCCACGTATCTAGGGGCAAGCTTCCTTTGATACCGAGCGGCGAGTGCCTTTCATTGGAGACGCGGAGGTAGACATGGTCTCCGATTTCAAAAGCCACATCACGGTGCTTATCATCATAATAGCTCTTCCGGCGCGATTAGCGCGGCTTTGAGATTCTCACGAATGACTTGGCACATTCTTCTGCTTCTGTGATCAAGTCATTGCCAAGAAGTTGGCGTTCACCTGTCTCAGACCAATTGAGAGGAGTACGGCACTTTCTGCCATAGATAATTTCGAATGGGGCCTTGCCCGAACTCGCTTGGAAGCTGTTGTTGTAGGAGAACTCGGCATATGGAAGGCAATCTTCCCACTTCATACCGAAAGAAATGACACAAGCCCTGAGCATTTCTTCAAGGATTTGATTTACTCGCTCGACTTGGCCACTTGTTTGAGGATGGAAAGCTGTGCTAAAACGAATGTTGGTGCCCATGGCCTTCTGAAAAGAATCCCAAAACTTGGAGGTAAAGATGCTGCCACGGTCTGAAGAGATCACTTGTGGAATGCCGTGCAAGGAGACAATCCTGGAGGTGTATAGCTCTGCCAACTGAGCTGCTGTGATGGATTCTTTGATAGGCAGAAAATGAGCCACTTTAGTAAGCTTGTCAATGACAACGAAGATAGCATCATTTCCACGCTTGGACTTTGGAAAGCCAGTCACGAAGTCCATTTCAATATGATCAAACTTCCATTCAGGAATAGCAAGAGGTTGAAGGAGACCAGCTGGTCTTTGGTGTTCCTTTCACTCTTCTGCAGACATCACACTCATTCACGAATTGAGCAATTTCTCGCTTCATTCGAGTCCACCAATATGACTGCTTGAGGTCATGGTACATCTTCGTACTTCCAGGATGAATGGATAGAAGCCAATTGTGAGCCTCGTTCACAATGACTTTTCGCAGATCACCCTTAGGAACCACAATCCGGTCCTCAAAGAACAGAGTGTCTTTGTCATCAACGTGGAAGCACTTATACTTGGAAATGCCCATGTCGATACCACGTTTCACCTTTTTCACCATGGTATCCGAAAGTTGAGCCTCGCGAATCTGATCTTCAAAGTAGGAGAGACTATGAGGTTGGCAAGAAAGCCTTGAGGAACAACTTGAAGATTCAGCTTATGGAAAGATTCACAGAGATCCGGTGAAAGGGCTTGAGGATTAGGCTGTTGCGATAAGCTTTCTGCTCAAAGCATCTGCAATGACATTGGCTTTGCCGGAGTATATTCAATACTTGGGTTGTACTCTTGAATCATTTCGACCCATCGAGTCTGCTTTGAGGTTGAGGTTGGGTTGAGTGAAGATGTACTTGAGACTCTTGTGATCGGTGAAAATGTCCACTTTCCTTCCCAACAAGAGATGTCTCCACGTTATCAATGCATGGACAACTGCCGCCAACTCAAGATCGTGAGTGGGGTAGTTCTTCTCGTTAGGCTTCAATGGCGAGAGGTATAAGCCACAACTCTCTTCTCTTGCATTAACACAGCACCGAGACCTTGAAGAGAAGCATCACGAGAAAACTTCAAATGGCTTGGATTCATCAGGAGGAGTCGAGCAGGGAGCTGTGACGAGTTTCTCTTTGAGGGTATTGAAAGCAACGTCACACTCGGGAGACCGACATACTTCACATGCTTCGGAGAAGGTTGGAAAGAGGCTTTGCAATCTTGGAGAAGTTCTCAACGAATCTTGACAATAGCTTGCAAGACCAAGAAAGCTGCGGAGCTGCTTGACATTCGAGGAGGTTCCCAATTCACAATTGCGGACACCTTCTCGGGATTAACTGCGATGCCCTTGGCGGAGATGATATGACCAAGATAAAGCACTTCATCAAGCCAAAATTCACATTTGGAGAACTTAGCATAGAATTGATACTCTCTGAGCTTGTCTAGCACCAATCGCAAATGTTTGGCATGATCCTTCTTATTCTTGGAGAAGACCAGAATATCATCAAGATAGACCAAGACGAATTCATTGGTGTAGGGGTTGAAAATAAAATTCATCATCCGAGAGAATGTCGGAGGAGCATTGACGAGGCCGAAAGACATGACAGTATATTCATAAGAACCAAAGCTTGTTCTGAATGCTGTCTTGGGAATATCTTGTTCACGAATGCGAATCTGATGAAAACCCCTTCCGAGATCAAGCTTGGAGAACAACTGTAGCACCTTTGAGTTGCTCGAAAAGCTCATTGATGTTGGGAAGTGGATACTTGTTCTTGATTGTCTTCTTATTCAATGGACGGTGTCGGCGCAAAGTCGGTCCGTGCCATCCTTCTTCTAGACAAAAGAACACCACAACCCCAAGGAGATGAACTCGGTCGATCAAACCAGACGCTCTTGTTCATCGAGCTGCTTCTTCAATTCCTTCAGCTCCTCAGGTCCAAGCTTGTATGGGCGCTTACAAGCGGGTTCGATGCGGGCTCAAGATCGATAACGAACTCAAGCGGCCGATGAGGAGGCATACCGGAAGCTCTTACGGAAAGACATCTTGGTACTCACAAGCGATCGAATCGAGAGATAGCATTCAGTTCGCCCTTCTCATTGAGAGAAAACAACCGAATGGTTTCATCACGAGCGGCATAGATGATCACATCATTAGAAGAGTGAGTCAATTGAATTCCCATGGCAGCACAATCAAGCTGAGCCTTGTGCTGATAAAGCCATCCATTCGAGAATAAGATCAATATCCGAGTCACCAAGGACAATTGGTTTAGCCAGAAATCTATAATCGCCCATCTTGATAGAAACATCCGGAACGAAAACTCGAGAAGTCATCTCCTTAGCCGGAGAAACAATAGACAAAGGTCTACGCAAAGCTTGAGTAACCAAATCATGCATAGCCACAAAAGGTCTTGAGATGAAAGAATGCGATGCACCAGTATCAAATAAGACTTTTGCAGGAATATCATTAACTGAGAGATTACCCATTAACACATCTGAAGAATCCTCTGCCTGAGCTGCATTCATCATATTAACCTTCGCAGAATTCGGATTATGCTTGACCACTGCATTGCTGGAAGATTTCACAGGAGGAGGAGGCAGAAGGCGCCTCTGGTTGAAGCACTTGTTCGCATAGTGACCTTTCTGCTGATACTTGTTTTAAGTGACCTCAGAGAGCGGACGGTGGTAAGGAGCACTTGACCTTGGAGCTTGAGAATTAGACTTGTTCTGATAGCTTGGGTTGGGTGGGTGGGAAGATCCACGGCCACATGAGTTCTTCTGCTGGTAAGGCTGACGGAACGGAGGGGGAGGAAGGTAAAACTTCTGCTGCTTAGCTGCCACTTGAGAGGACGAAGAGGACTGAACTGCATCCCTGATTCTCTTCTTAGAAGCCTGACATTTGAGCTGGGCAGCTTCTTGCTTCAGAGCCATGTTGTAGAAATCATCATACTTATCTGGATCAAACAGCACAAGAGCTAATTGCAGATCTTCTCTCAGACCACCTCTGAATTGATAGATCATACTCTTTTCATCAGGTACGTCTTGCTTAGCAAAACGAGTGAGCTTCTAGAACTGGATATTGTATTGATAGACAGACATGTTGCCTTGCTTGAGATTGCGGAACTCCTCACGCTTACTCTCAACAACACTTTTCGGAATGTGATGAGCTCTGAAATCACGGCGGAACTCATCCCAGGTAATGACACGACCTCCTCTGGAATCTTTGTATTGCTGGTACCACTCAGCAGCTTGATCCTTGAGTTGAAGCGATGCAAACTTGACAAAGTCCTCAGTGCGACATTGCTACAATCAAAGTGCTTGCAGATGTCCACTAACCAATCGTCGGCGTCGTGGCCTCGACTCGAAACCGAAAGACTTGACTGATTAGCGAGGCCGACCGAGAGTAGCAAAGTGTGGCTGATTGTTGCCTTGACCTTGATTGCCTTGAGTGCCTTGCCCTGAGTGCGTTCTTGCAAGAGCTGCAAAATCATCGAGCATTGGCATTGGTGGCTGCCATGATAGCTTGCCGGGCCTCTGGAGGCGGAGGTGGAGGTGGAGGTGGAGGTTGACCGATCCCCATCATTGCGATCCGGATTCGAGGCGCGTTGGCGGAGCCATCTGAAGAGGGTGACATCCGTTAGTCCTTTGATAGACAAATAGATAAGTAGAATCAACGGATAGAAATTGCAACATATAGTCTTCACAATAAACATTCGAACAAGAATGAACGAATGAATTCCAAAGTTAATCATCACACGTCCATTAAGGTGAGAAGCCACTTAGATAAAGATATGGAAACAACATCTGTCTTAGAAACAAATCGAATATCACAACTGAAAACAAAAGATTGACTGCTAGAATGAGCCGGAACAAACACATGATAGAGATTTCGTCCAAAGTGTTCGTGGTGGGGCCCACACGGACACGACGTATAGCGGACGTCACGAATGACAAACAAGACGTCCCCGAATCAGCATAGCCAAGGATTCTTTAAGGCGTCTCGCGACCATCAGAAATCGACCGTGAATGGGAGGACCACTAGACGTTGAACCCCAATCTCAAATCATACATCATCGGAAAGAATATCCCGTAAGCTACTAGAATTCCCACCTATAAACTCCCAAAACTTTCTGGTTATGCAATCTGGTGTTGGGGATACAGGGACACAAAATATATCACCCAAACTAACAATACCTAGATCCATTTGTATCCATCCGTCAACACATAACCAAGAAAACCTCGAAAATCGTGTACCTCGACCTTGAAAAACATCCGTTATACAAGTCATGGCAATACTCCCTTTTCGCACAAGATCTTTGGGCTATCGGGGTTATCTCACCAACAACTGCACAAAAGAGACTTGATGTCGGCAAAACTCGGTATTCGAGAACTGCAGCGATAAAATTGTGACGACAACACCTCGGAGCTCAACTCCCGGGACACTGCCACAACCCCTAAATGTCGAGGCACCAAGAACAATGTTCTCGTCACAAAACCATCGAACGATTCCAAGATACCCACGTGATCCTAAAAAAAATTTAGTGAAATTTGAGAAGAGAAGAGTCAAAACTCTCGTCGGGATACCTCACCGAGGCGACGAAGGGACTGGGAAGTAAAAGAATCCTACTCTCGATATATATAATCCTAAGACTCAAAACATTTTCCATTCTAGACTCAACAACGCCAAACAAACAATCAAGTAGGGGGCTCCTAAGTCGGGGAAGGCTCTGATTACCAACTTGGAACGCCCCCGATGCGGCTATATCTCCCACGTGTCGAGGCACGACTTAGAGGCATAACCGCATTGAAAGCAATGTCGCAAGTGAGGTAATCTTCACACAACCCATGTAATAATTAAGGGAAAGATACATAGTTGGCTTACAGTCGCCACTTCACACAGTACATAAATAAACATCCATCATTCAGAGTACACTCAAGGTTCGACTACGGAACCAAAATAAAAGAAGATACCCCAAATGCTACACAAATCCCCGAATCGTCCCAACTGGGCACCACTACTGATCATCAGGAAAAGACACATAGTAACGACCACGTTCCTCGTCGAACTCCCACTTGAGCTCGGTTGAGTCACCTGCACTGGCCTCATCGGAACCTGCAACTGTTTTGGAAGTATCTGTGAGTCACGGGACTCAGCAATCTTACACCGCGAGATCAAGACTATTTAAGCTTATAGGAAGGGCAGGTAGTAAAGTGGAGCTGCTGCAAGCGACTAGCAATATGGTGGCTACTTCATAAAAGAGAGCGAGAGGAGGAGCAAAGCACGGACGTGAATCTAGTAGCGATCAAGAAGTGATCTGAACTACTTACGTCGACATAACTCCAACACCGTGTTCACTTCCGGACTCCACCGAGAAGAGACCATCACGGTTACACACGCGATTGATGTGTATTTTAATTGAGGTCAACTTTGGGTTTTCTACAACGGACATTAACAAATTCCCATCTGCCTCATAACATGCGGCACGGCTTTGAAAGATATTACCTGCGGGGTGTCCCAACTTAGCCCATTATAAGCTCTCACGGTCAGCGAAGGATATTCCTTCTACCGGAAGACCCGATCAATCTCGAATCCCGGACTACAAGACATTTCGACAGCAATAAAACAAGACCAGCAAAGCCGCTGATTGTGCCGACAAATCCCGATAGGAGCTGCACATATCTCGTTCTCGTGGCACATCCGGATGAGCAGTCCATACAACTAAAACCAGACCTCAAGTTGCCTTGAGGGGCGCTGCCTGAGGTTCTAGTTCGGGCCAGCACTCGAAGGAGCACTGGTCCGGGGTTAAAATAAAGATGACCCTCGGGCTCGCGAAAACCGGGGAAAAGGCTTAGGTGGCAAATGGTAAAACCAAAGTTGGGCCTTCTGGACGAGTCTTATTCAAAGCGAACTGTCAAGGGGGTCCCATAAATCACCCAACCGTGTAAGGAACGCGAAATCAAGGAACATAACACCGGTATGACGGAAACTAGGGTGGCAAGAGTGGAACAAAACACCAGGCATAAGGCCGAGCCTTCCACCCTTTACCAAGTATATAGATGTATTAAATTAGCAGATATATATTGTGATATCCCCAACAAGTAAACATGTTCCAAAGAGGAACAACAACTCCATGTTCCAACAAGGAACAAACTTCAGCTTCACCTGCAACTAGCAACGCTATAAGAGGGCTGAGCAAAGCGGTAACATAGCCAATCAACGGTTTGCTAGGAAAAGGGTGGTTAGGGGCTGACATGGCAATATGGGTGGCATGAAATAGCAAGTGGTAGGCATCGCAGCATAGGCATAGCAAAAGAGCGAGCAACTAGCATAGCAAAGATAGAAGTGATTTCGAGGGTATGGTCATCTTGCCTGCAATGTTCTCAGAGTTGTCGAAAGCTTGATCCTCGGCGTTCTCAACAGGATCCTCGTTCACGTACTCGTCTCCCGACTCTACCCAAAGCAACAACACAAACAAAGGAACCACAATAAATCACGGTGCAATGCACAATCAACATGATGCAAAACATGACATGATATGCGGGATGTGATATGCAATGCGTATGTGCGCTCCGCAAGGAAAATGATGAACCAGGCATCAACTTGGCAAACCAAGCATGCCACTGGAAAGATGAGATGATTTCGTTGAAATCGATATAAAGATCACCGAAAGC
Source organism: Aegilops longissima (assembly GCA_021605205.1). Classification (NCBI taxonomy): domain Eukaryota; kingdom Viridiplantae; phylum Streptophyta; class Magnoliopsida; order Poales; family Poaceae; genus Aegilops; species Aegilops longissima. The sequence continues at coordinate 743,196,343 of CM038677.1, forward strand.
GGATGCACGGTTTGCAAATGACAAGCAAAACAAGAATGGCGCAAATCTGCCATTAACAGCATGATGCCACTTAGCAAGCAACAATTAATTAAGCTACTGCACCCAAACGTATCAACAAAGCACATGGAAGTGATCTACACATGATGCTCGACAAAAGATGAGCACTGAGCTACGGCTAGTTCACATCATAACAGGTTCAAACAAGCATGGCAAAAGTGCACAAAATATCAGGCTGGACATGGCAAAAACAGCATCAGGTTGCAATGTTCAGAGCAAGAAAACTACATGCTACAGGACCTTAAAATAGCAAAACAAGGCATGGCATGAATCTACTCAAAGCCTAGAACAAAAGTGCCTTACTGACCATAAGCCAAAAAGGACTATAAAATATAGTAACATCCATGTCAATATTGAAAGTCTTGTTAACAGATTCAGCAACATGGCATGTCAAAAACTAATAACGAGTAGGCATGTTTACAAGCTCAATGCACTCACTACAGAGCCTCAAATGATAAACTAAGTATACATACATCAAGAAGACATGACATAGAAGACATACATGGCAAGAACAATAACATAGAATAAATGGATCAACCACAACAAGCTAGGCAAAATTGAATAACATGTATACAATCTGCCAGGAAACATTTGATAGCAAAAGTAGAGCTCGATTGACTCAAGCTATGGCACTCCATAATTGCAAACAAAGGCAAGAATGGATAGAGCAAGACATTCTTTACAAAACACCCTTACTGAAGTATCTCAAAATATGCATAGATCTCTTGGTATCATCAAGTTAACATGGCATCAAAATCAGCTAAAACAGGGCTGAAATTAGCAACATTAGGACACCTACTTTGCATGCTTGTGCTAGTCACCACGTAGATCACAAAAATACATGGCATACACCCCTGGAAAGATGGCATGGCATATTTCAAAACACATGTAGGACTCCAATTCATAGGGTGCACACAATAATCATGGCAAAAATAACAAAAGTGCAAGTTCTGTTACGAAACAGAAACTAACATCACATAGCACTCTTCCAACAGCATTTCGGGCATCAAGATGAGCTCAAATGAAAATGATGCAGTGAGATGAAATGATCTACTCTTCGAGACAAACATTTTGACATATTATACGCGCAAAATGGATCTACGGATGCGAAGATATAGCACGTTGAAAATTGCACAAAATAACAAAGATGCTAAAAACTTAGAGAAATAAGGAAGGAAGAGAGAAGTCAACGGCGGGATTCCCGAGGCCGGCCGGATCGGATCGGATCGGGGCGCCGGCGCGGGCTGCTCGCGAGCTCGCCGGGAAGGCGGCCGGCGAGGGAGCGAGAGCAGGGCAGGCGCGGGCGGCGACCGGGTCAGTCGGCGGCGGGGCGGGCCGCGGCGGGGTGGCCGGCCCGTGTGAGCGCGCCGGCGGAGCGAGGCGGCGGCCTTGGGAGCCGCGGCCGGTGGCGGAGGCGGCGGCCTTCGGGCAGGCGGGAGCGCCGGCGGCGGCGGCGGGCTCATGAGCCCTTCTGCCTGGCCTCAAGGCCGGGCGCGAGGGCGGCGAGTGGGGCGCCCGGTGGCGACGTGGCGCCCGCGATTGGCCGGCGGCGGGCGGGCGGACGCATCCGGCTCGCCCGGACGTGTCCGGCGGCGCGGAGGGCAAAATTTGCTAGGGTTTGGACTGCGAATTGATCCGGGATTTTCGGGGAAGGTGCTTAAATAGGCATAGAGGGAGCTAGGAGAGTCCAAATGAGGTGTAGTTTTCGCCCACACGATCGTGATCGAACGACGGAGAGCATGGAAGTGACTTAGATGGGTTATTGGGCTGTTTTGAAAGGGTGTTGGGCTGCAACTTAAAAGAGGCCTTTGCGAGAGTGCGGTTAACCGTTGGAGTACCAAACGAGCTCCAAATGACCCGAAACTTGACCGGTGGTCTACGGGTGGTATACCAAGGCCACTAGACAAACCTAGGTCCATTTCGAGAAGGTTTAATACCCTTTACGGAAAAAGCGTAAAAGGGACCGCCGGGGAGATAGGAGTGCGGATTGCAAAAGCGGACAACGGAAAAATGCTCGAAATCATGAGACGAACACGTATGCAAATGCGATGCACATGATGACATAATATAAAATGCATGACACGGGCAAAATGCAAAAAGAGGAAAAACCCAACCACGGAGGGAATATCATATATCAATGCCGAAAATGGCAAGAGTTGGAGTTACAAATATGGAAAGTTACTTCCGGGGTGTGACACAAGGGATCTAAGTGTCAAGTGTGTGTGCAAGCTAAGCAACCTCGTAAGTCTCACGTGACTGCGGAGATGAGAAATCTTGCACCACTAGAACTTATACATTCAGATCTATGTGAAATGAATGGTGTTTTGACAAAAGGTGGAAAGAAATATTTCATGACGTTAATTGACGACTCCACTAGATACTGTCGTGTGTATCTTCTGAAATCTAAGGATGAGGCTTTGAAATTTTTCAAGATCTATAAAGCTGAAGTGGAAAACCAACTTGATCGGAAAATCAAGAGGCTTAGGTCCGACCGTGGTGGAAGTATTTTTCCAATGAATTTGATGCTTTTTATGCGAACATGGTATAATCCATGAGAGGACGCCTCCCTACTCACCTCAGTCAAATGGGGTGGCGAAAGAAAGAACCGTACTCTAACTGATTTGGTTAACGCCATGTTAGACACATCGGGTCTCTCAAGGCATGGTGGGGTAGGCGATATTGACAGCATGTCATGTCCTAAATCGAGTCCCCACAAAGAACAAAGAGATAACTCCATTCGAGGAATGGGAGAAGAAAAGGTTAAAACTCTCTTATCTGCGAACATGGGGTTGTTTGGCGAAAGTCAATGTTCCAATTCAAAAGAAGCGGAAGCTTGGACCAAAGACTGTGGATTGTGTTTTCCTGGGATATGCTTTTCATAGCATTGGCTATAGATTCTTGGTTGTAAAATCTAAGGTACGACATGCATGTCGATACGATCATGGAGTCGAATGATCGACTTTCTTTGAAGATATCTTTCCCATGAAGGATATGGCTACCTCATCTAATCAGGAGATGCCTAGTTCATCGAATCAAGAACCAGTTACAATTACCGAACCTAGCATTTCGATGGAACATTTTGAAAGTCCTGTGGAGGAGAACAATGAAGTTCCTACTAGGAGCAAGAGACAGAGGACTGCAAAGTCCTTTGGTGATGATTTTCTTGTGTATCTCATAGATGACACTCCCAGTTCTATTTCAGAGGCCTATGCATCTGAAGATGCTGACTACTGGAAGGAAGCGGTTCGTAGTGAGATGGATTCCATCTTGGCGAATGAAACTTGGGAGATAACTGATCGTCCTTATGGGTACAAACCTATAGGATGCAAATGGGTATTCAAGAAGAAGCTTAGGCCTGATGGTACTATCGAAAAGTACAAGGCTCGGCTCGTGGCTAAGGGTTATACCCAAAAGGAAGGTGAAGACTTCTTTGATACTTACTCACCTGTGGCTCGACTGACCACTATTCGAGTTCTACTTTCACTAGCGGCCTCACATGGTCTTCTCGTTCACCAGATGGATGTTAAGACTGCTTTCCTAAATGGAGAGTTGGATGAGGAAATTTATATGGAACAACCAGATGGGTTTGTAGTAGATGGTCGGGGAAGGAAAGTGTGCAAGTTCTTTGAAGTCTTTGTATGGACTCAAGCAAGCACCCAAACAAAGGCATGAGAAGTTCGAAAGAACTTTAACAGCTGCAGGCTTTGTTGTGAACGAAGCTGATAAATGTGTGTACTATCGTCATGGTGGGGGCGAGGGAGTTATGCTTTGCTTGTATGTTGATGACATACTGATTTTGAACAAATCTGAATGTTATTAAGGAGGACAAGGATTTCCTCTCTCGTTGTTTTGAGATGAAGGATTTAGGAGTGGCTGATGTTATTCTGAACATCAAGCTATTTAGAGATAGTGATGGTGGGATTATATTGCTTAAATCTCACTATGTGGAAAGGATCTTGAGTCACTTTGGCTATAGTGACTGCAAGCCCTCTCCAACACCATATGATGCTAGCGTCTTGCTTGAAAGAATCGAAGAATTGCTAGAGATCAATTAAAGTATTCTCAGATTATTGGCTCGCTTATGTACTTAGCAAGTGCTACAAGACTGGCATCTCTTTGCTGTTAGCAAACTGAGTCGGTTTGTCTCAAAACCAGGAGATGTGCATTGGAAAGCTCTAGAGAGTTTTTGCGTTATTTGAAAACACTGCAAATTATGGAATTCACTACACCGGGCATCCAAAGGTGCTTGAAGGGTATAGTGACTCAAACTGGATCTCGATCTTGATGAGATAAAGGCCACGAGCGGTTATGTATTCACTCATGGAGGTGGCGCTGTTTCTTGGAAGTCTTGCAAGCAGACCATCTTAACGAGGTCAACAATGGAAGCAGAACTCACAGCACTAGATACAGCTACGGTCGAAGCAGATTGGCTTCACGGCTCTTGAATGACTTGCGGTTGTTGAGAAACCTGTACGGGTGTCCTTATGAACTGTGACAATCAAACTGTGATCACTAAGGTGAGCAGCTCAAAGGATAACATGAAGTCATCAAGACACGTTCGAGAGAAGGTTAAAGTCTGTTAGGAAAATGAAAAACTCCGGAGTTATTGCTTTGGATTATATCCAAACGTCTAAAAATCTGGCAGATCCTTTTACTAAGGGTCTATCGCGTAATGTGATAGATAATGCATCGAGGAGATGGGTATGAGACCCACAATATGAGTTGTTCACAGTGGTAACCTATTCTTTGTGATCGGAGATCCCGTGAATTAGATGTGGAAGACAAGCTGTTGGTCAACTGAGAGGAGAGTATCCTTACTGTTAAAATACCACTCCATGAAGATGCAATACTCTCCTAATCTGCATGGCAGGTTGATGTATATCTTAATGTGTTCTAAGTGGCTTATTTAAGCAGAGATGTTATCCTGCAGAACATCTTCTGAAGAACACACCTATATGAGTCTGATTGTTAAACGTCGCAATCTATGAGAGTAGAGTTCTCTCTAGTAAACTCATGAAAGGTCTCGGAGTATGACGCATAAGCTCCACCCGCGGGGAAGACCAACGGTAGCCACGTATCGGTCAAGGCTTTATGTGAAGCTAGATTCGCAAAAAACTTGTAGTTCAAGGCCCAATCCACTGTTCAAGTTGCTTACTAGTGTAGCATAGAGTTCTAGGTGGAAGTTCAACTTAACAGTCTCCACTGCAGTACCGGTATATAAAACAGTGTTTTGGAACCAAAGGCAAATTTCTGTGTGCCTCTGGGATCTGGTGGGGGATTGCTGGAATTTAGTCTATTTTGGGCAGCCCAATAACTATTTCAGAAATTCCTAATAAATCCTAGAGGCCCACTTAGCCCATTTGTGCAAGGCACGGGATACTACTAAAAGTTTAGTCCCACATTGCTAGTTTAGTGGGAGTTGGACCTCCTTATAAGGGGGGTTCTTTCTCCACTTGTATGAGCATGAGAACAAGAGGGACATCCACGCGCGCTCCTCCTCCGCCGCCCGCCTCGCCACGCCACGCCTCGTCACGACGCGTCGCGCCGCGGGTTGCGGGAATGAGCCGAGCCGATGTCTAAATTTTTGCCACGCACTACGGGTATGCGAAAGGTCACTCGGAAGCTGAAACATTTCGCGCCTCTTCGGCTGCTGTCTGTTCGTTTCGTCTCCCGCATTCCCTTCGGCTCCCGGCGCAACCTCTCGCCTCCTTCTCTTGCGCCTATAAAAGGGAGGTCGCTCCTCTCAGAGAGACGCACCAGAACTACTTCTTCCTCTCGCCACCGGTTCCTAAGCACTGCGCTGCTGCTACGATCTTCCTCATCCCGGCTTGCGGCGTGCACCGCACGTCGGGACAGTAGGCCTCCGGAACCGCACCTTTTGAGTCCTGTACGGGAGAAGGGTGATAAGGTTTTTGGGGAGCGCTCAGCGCGACTACTGGCTGTTTCATCATCACGGACGATCCGGTCGCCGACGACTACTTCCCCGACGTCCACGACCTCCTCGACGACATGGCAGGCGAGGACACCAATCCCAAGTCCAGCGCTTCTGCTGCTGCTGTGCCGTACGTGTTCTTCTCCTTCCTGTTAGAAGTCCTCCTGCAGTTCTTGGCTCTAGTTTCTGTCATACGTATGTTAGGTTCTGTTTCGTATAAGCATCTTCATCTAGTGTCTGTTCTAGATGTGTTTACCACAAGTTCATATATGCATACGATGTTTACCTTCTCTCTGTCAGATTGCATGACTTGCTCTATATTTGCTATTTTAGTCATGCTTTATCTAGTTTTCCTGTTAATAAAATTATTCGGTAAATTGCTCATATTTCCAACATTTGCCATTAATATCACTTTAGTGTCTTGTAAGGGGAACAATAACCAATCCCCTATTCCGCGCTAAGGGAGGATAAATTCAGTTATCCTCCCTTATGCCACATCTAGCCAATCCCCTAAACCTCATAAGGGAGGATAAATTATCCTCCAAGCCGACCCCCCCCCCCCCTCCCCAATCTCCCTAAATATACTCACCGCGTGCTCAGCTTAACCAAACTGATGCCTCTTCTCTCCCGCTTCCTCTTTCTCGCCGTAGCCGCCACCACGCCCTGCCGCCGTCACCGATGATCGGCCCTCCCGCCGGAATGGAGAGACCGGATCATTTCACCACCCCACCAGCCACCGCCACCGGCTTGTCGCCACCGAAACCACCCTCGCACCGCCGCCCTTGTCGAAAAAGAGCTTGGGGATAAAAAATGTCACCGGATTCAAGCTCCGGCTCCAACCACGTGGAAGTTGTGACCGCCTTTGTCGTCCAGACTCCGCCGTCGAATCTTCGCCAGGACATTGGGAACATGTTGGAGGATGGGGAAGGCACAAATGTGACGGTCGTTGTGGGCGACCAATCGTTTCAGTCTCATAGACTTGTGTTGGCCGCTCGGTTGCCGTTCTTTAGGGCGGAACTCTTCGGTCCGATGAAAGAGAACAAGATGCAGCATATCAGCATCCATGATGTGGAGCCCTCCTTCTTCAAGGCGCTTCTTCACTTTATATACACAGATGCCCCACTGGGTAATCACGATGTCAAGAAGAACACGATGCTGCAACATTTGTTGGTTGCCATGGATTGGTACGGGTTGGACAGGCTAGCGGCCATGTGTGAAGGAGAACTATGTCGAAGCATTGACGTGCAGACTGTTGCAACTAGCCTAACATTAGGTGAGCAGCATTGTCGCGAGCGACTGAAAGACGTTTGCATTGACTATGTGTCTGCGCGGGATGTGTTCGGTGCTATCAAGAAGAACGATGGATTCAAGCACCTTGTGACAAGCTGTCCGGGGGTTATATCAGATATTTTACAAGAAAATTTGCCGTTGGCAGAGGTAAAAGCAATTTACATAATGAGAACTCTTTTTTGTGTAATGCGTTAATTTGTGCTAAATAGATTTAATTTTTAGAACCACTAATGCATGTATCCATTGCGCACAACTTGCTGAACCACCAAGCTCAGTGGTGATTGGATGTGTTGGTCCTGTTGGTTGCGGGGTCGGTCTTTCGAGAAACACCATTAATTTGACTCATGCACATATGAAATTTAAGATAGGAGGATAAGGAAATTAAAGATTCTTTTTTTATGTCATTACGTGTTATTTACTACGTTCGGGTTTGGGAAATGTTTTCTACTTTGGAAGTTCATGACAAGTCCCAAGTGGGCAACACTCCTGCTCCGGTTTTAGTATTTCTTTCGTCTTTTTGGTTCTTGACTGTTTTCTTTTTCTTTCTTCTTTTCCAGTTTTACCCTTTTCCTTTTTTATTTTTCTTACATTTTTTGTATTTTGCCTTTTGTTTTTCCCTTTTTTCTTTTGCCATTTTTCTTTTACTTCCATGAAAATAATTATTTTACATATAGCTATTTTTTAGAGTAAACCGTGAACAATTTTTTATGCCCAATGGAATTTTTTTGAACATAAAGAACATTTCTCTATACGCATTGAACAATTTCTAAATATGCAATGAGGTGTTTATCCAATTTTAAAAAGCATTTATGCATTTAAATACATGTTCCGGTATTTGAAAAGTGTTGGCCACCTTTCAGAAATGTTCACACTCATTAAAAACTGAATGTAAATATTATATTTCAAAAAAATATTCATTGTTTCATGGAAAACAAAAAACTAGAGCAAACGGAAGGTACCAAAGAAAAATTTGTAGAAAACCGGATGGACGTTAAAACTAGGCTGCCCACATGCACACTTGTCCGGATTTGCTATTTCTAGGTGCCTGAAAATCCTTCTCGCGTCACTCACTTTTTTCCTTCTTCCTTCATTCTCTTTCTTTCTTCCCTCTTGGCCGGACCTCGCCGGGGAAGTACTAGCCCCATCATCTATCTTAGGGTGAAGTAATGGCCCCATTATTTATCTTAGGGATGAGGGGCGCACGGGATGGCCGGAGGTTTTCATGGGTGGTGCCGGGCTTAGAGGGATGGCCGGGGCGGTGGCTACCAATGGCGGTTGGGGGCGGTTAGGGTGGGGTAGGCTGGGGGTATCGGGAGGAGGATGAAGGAAGGGAGGAAGACGATGACAGTAGCGCGATCTGTTCTGCGCGGTTGGATAAAGATCTAATGGTCCCTATTAGAAGTGACCGATGCACTCGTTTTTTCAATTAACTGACAAATAGAGGCTCCCCACTTCCTCAACTATTTGACGCCGAGGTCTCCTGGCGAGGCCTTCCAATCCCGACGTTGTTTATCGGGCAACCATCTTTGGAAGGTGGTATGTTTTCCATCACTTGTACGTGCGTTTGTACGTACAGGACGCGGGCTCTTAACTCTTCTGGCTTAGCCTACAAGTTTACTCCGGCCGGCGCCTATATGATACGATCGTTGCCGAGCTCGATCGACCTCCTGCCCTACACCATGGGAAACATCATAGCTTCTTCTCCGACGAAACTGTACGCGCCCGAGACGTGGTCACGATGTTACACGGAGGGCGACACCGTGATACACAACTTCGAGATCGCCGACTTCTCGCTGATCGACGGCATGGGCGCCGGCAGCTGGGTCACGTCGAGCACGTTCAGCGCCGGCGGATGCGAGTGGGACATCATGTTCTACCCCGACGGGTTCAAGAAGAACGAGGCCGTATGTACCCACGCCAACACACCGGCGGCCTTCCTCCGTCTCCGTAGAAGACAACCAGGGGTGGAGGTGATGACCAAGTACACGCTGAGCATACAGGGCAAGGATGGCCAAGTCGTTGAGCAACCGAGCCTGCGGCATACCTTTACCTCCACGGTTGCGAGCTGGGGTTACGAGGGCTTTGTTCCCAAGTCCAAACTGCGGGCCCTCAAAGACGACTGCTTCACCATCAGATGTGTCTTGACGGTCTTGAAAGAGCGCCACATGGAAGATGTGAGCGCCTTCATCGTCCCGATCCCGCCGTCGAACTTTCACCAAGACTTTGGGAACATGTTGAAGGACGGGGAAGGCACGGATGTGACGTTCGTCGTGGGCGACCAATTGTTTCAGGCTCATAGAGTTGTGTTGGCCGCTCGGACACCGTTCTTCAGGGCGGAGCTCTTCGGTCCGATGAAAGAGAACAAGATGCAGCGCATCAACATCGATGACGTGGAGCCCTCTGTATTCATGGCGCTTCTTCACTTTATATACACAGATGCCCTGCCGGATAATCACGATGTCAAGAAGAACATGACACTGCAGCATTTGATGGTTGCCGCGGATCGGTACGGGTTGGACAGGCTTGCCGCGATGTGTGAAGGAGAGCTATGCCGAAGCATTGACGTGCAGACAGTTGCATCCACCCTAACTTTAGCGAAGCAGCATTGTCGCGAGCGACTGAAAGACGTTTGCATTGACTTTATGTCTTCGCGGGACGTGTTCGGTGCTGTCAAGAAGACCGATGGATTCAAGCACCTTGTGACAAGCTGTCCAGAGGTTATATCCGATATTTTACAAGAAAATTTGCCGTTGCCAGAGGTAGGAGTAATTTACATAAGAACTCTTTTTGCGTGTTAAAATAGATTTGATTTTTAAACCACTAGCGTACCCATTGCACAACTTGCTAAACCACCAAGCTCAGTGGCGATTCCATGTGTTGGACCTGTTGGTTGCAGGGTCGGTCTTTCGAGAAACACCACTAATTTTACACATACATACACATATGAAGTTTAGGATAGTATGGAGAAAGGTCTCCTGCGATTCAAAGGAATATTGACATTTTAGAGGATTTTAATTCTTAAATATTTTTTTCTTCTTTTTTCGAAAAGAGGGATAACACCCCAGCAAGCGGTGGACCAACATGAAATTCTTCGTATATTTATTTTTTTTCAGTTTTTTCATTTGATATGATGTAAGGTCTAGTATCAATAGGTTTCAAATATCATTTCAAACAAAAAGGATTCCAAACATTCGCATGTTTTGAGAATCTTGCGAAAAGAGGATCCCTAGCTATGTTTTAGAATCCTTCGAATTAAAGAGCATGCATGTTTAATTATGTCTAAAGTCGATAGATTCTTGCCACAATGTGTATAAACTAATCTGCACATGCAGTATTTTCACCTTTGCTTCTTTCATTCGCCTAGTTAGGCTTGAGCTGAATAATAAACTCTTTCACTTCTGTTTTCATTTTCGTTGGTTGGTAGATACCCAAGGGCGTGTTTTGAGATGAGATGATGCATATGCAGCCATCAATAGTGCTCTGAAAGGCCAATAATATACTTCTGGTATCTTATACTTGTCTCTCTGTTGCAATCAGGTGGTGCGGACCAATGCGCGTAGGACACCCGGATGGCTTAAGAGGCAGCGGCGCTCATCGCAGGTCCGCCATGCGGTTCTCGTCTCCACTTGCGTTTTGGTGCCGGCGGTGGTGGCCTCTTGTCGAGTGTACATGAGGCGCCGCTAGTCTGGTCGGCTGATCAAGGGCTGATCGATCGGCCGATCGAGTGGAGATTGTTCTCAGACTCGCAGTTTGTAACCACAAATTGGTAGAATGAATGTCCTAGGCTAGAACTTCATTTTGGATTTTACAGTTATTCAGTGTATAACGATTTGTTTTGCCAAAGTTGCTCAATGTACAAAACAACCTTGTGGGTTTGCTTTTGGCTCGATTGTGCTCGTTTTCTCGTTTGCTTTGCTCACGTACAGTACAAAACCTAACCACAGTAACTACCTGTCCGGAGCTGAACCTGAATCTGTCCAAGTATTGATTTCTTCAGTTAGGTACCACTTCATTTCACTTTACTGAGTTCTGACCGTTGATCATTGATCTAACGTCGCACGACTTACTTACTTACTGCTTCAGACTCGGAAGATGACGCACGTAGAATGTGAGATCCTCTCTATTGTTGCTCTCGAACTCGGAATTTCATGGCGGATCAAGCTAGGGATTTGAATCTCAGGTAGAGGAATTCCTCCCCAAGTCCCAACCACCCTCACCTCTATCCTGTTACACGGCAACTAGCCACGGCCTCAGTCGTTTTATTCATCACGAGTGCACGACAACAGCTATATAATGGTACACCTGCTTAGCCGGCCCAGTTTGGGCTAGCAAGCCACTGGGGAAGTCTCCTGGGCCGCGTGGACTTGGGCCTTTGGTCCTCTTCCAGTTCTGCTTCTCTCTTGTCGGCAAACTCTTGACCTGCAAAAAGAACTCTTGATCAGCAAGAGTGCTTTGTCTTAAATCTTCAGAAGAAATGGCTGCAGCTTCAGAGGCAATGGCTTCAGGGTCGCTGACATAGAAGCAGCGACTCTGAAAGATCGGACGTCTTGCACTTCTTTGATCGGACGTCTCCGGTGAACCTACGGGTCGTTGTTTGAATTCCTATAATAACTCTGCTATTTACTTTTGCTTTTATCAATTTACTGTCTTATAATGGCTATAAGAGCACGCATTAGAGCCTCGGACTAGGAGCTCTTGTGTTCAGGTTAACCGGTTTCCACTGTGTTCCAGTAGGGCATCTATGCACATCTCGATCCACGTGACCCTAGTTAATTCTCCTTCAAAGTACCGATAAATCATGAGTGGACATGGTACTGCGCGAGGATGTAATCATGCCTGTCAGCCACCACGTGATTCGTACGGTTTTAATACACACAACGCGTATACTAACTTCTCTTCACCGTATCCATGCAGCATAGTTTTCTTATTATTGCTCTGGACGCATTAAGTTTATGTCGGTCTTAATGGCTACATACGGCATTGAGCGGGTCAGAAGTCATTCAGGCGAGAGGAGGAGATGGGTAGGAGTGGCAGTTGCAGCAACACAGTCAATACATTAACCTTGTGTTGTTCGACGAACTGGATGCTCATGCTTCGTTCCACTCCTCTGCATGGTGCTCATCCACCTGCATTTACGTTTGCCATTGATCCCACCATAATGATGTTGATTATGTCTCATTATCAAGCCCACCCGTGCAGACGTATCACGTTCCAGTTAATTAGCTAGAGTAATATTATTTGCATCCTTATCAAGTACCTTCGGTTAAAAATAATGAAGACCACAAATCAGCTACTTCCAAATGCAATAGTTGAGCTTTTCAACGTTGCACTTGCTTGCCTTGGTCACAAACAGTAACCATCTTCCCATACAATCAGTACCAAGGAAATGACATGTTTTAATTGTCCCAGCCACTATTAGGAAAAGGGTTATAGATGATATAGACATTAATGACGCACCAGACATGTGGTGCGCCACTACTATATACTAATGGCGCACCATGTGTTGGTGCGCCATTACTGTCCAAATACTAATGGCGCACCACATCCACCGTGCGTCATTAGTAACAAATTTTTTTTATTTTTTTTTCAAAACTAGTAATAGTGCACCAGGGATAGTGCGCCATTACTAGTTAAACTAGTAATGGCGCACCACATCCATGATGTGCCACAAGTAGTTTTTTTTTCAAAAAAAATTCAATTTTTTTTTCAAAACTAGTAATAGTGCACTAGGGGATAGTGCGCCATTACTAGTCACATCCACGATGCGTCACTAGTAATTTTTTTTTAATCTTTTTTCAAAACTAGTAATGGCGCACGGTGTGTGTGGTGCGCCATTACTAGTTGAACTAGTAATGGCGCACCACTCCCATGATGCGCCATTACTAACTTGGCCCAAAAAATCCACCGAATACACCCCCCGACCGCCTTTTCAGTTTTAAAAAAACTAAAAGAAAAACAATAAAAGAAAATAAGTTTCCCATGGATATATGGTCTAGTTGTTGGGAAAATTTACAAATATGAATTTCGACTTTATTTGCAAAATCTCTATGGAATTTGTAAAATGGGCATAACTTTTGCATACGAACTCGGATTAAAAAGTTTTTTATATGAAAAATCATCTACTCGAAAAGTTACATCCGAATTTAACTGGGGGGAACCCCGTTAAACATTTTCAAAATCCTTAAAAACCTAACAGAAAAAAATTTACGGGACTTTTAAGATCTAGAGGGGAAAAATGGGAAAAAAATTTCAAACTTACTAGTGACGCACCATTTGCTAGGTGCGCCACTAGTAACAGAAAAAAAATTGGTTTCGAATTTTTTTTTGGGAATTTTTTTCAAAAAATGATACGTAATATGACCGGGAAGTTTGAAATATTTTTAAAAATTTCATCATACTCATGAATATGAACAAAGTCCTAGACATCAACAAGATTTAATAGGATTGATATGATAGATATATCAACAAGTGCCTATTAAGTGAGGTGGTGCTGGGGTTGGATAGAACTGTGAAGTTAAGCGTGCTCCGGCTGGAGTAATGTGAAGATGGATGACCTTTCGGGAAGTTTGACCACTTAGTGTGATTTGACTTGAGATTAAGCATATTGACCCGAGATTAAGCCATAGTGACCCGATATTGAAAAAAAACTTTTTGAAAAAAATTTGTTAGTAATGGCGCAGTGCACCATTACTAAGTCAGATAGTAATGGCGCACCGTGTGATATACTAATGGCGCACTCCCTGGTGCGCCATTAGTATTAAATTCTAATGGTGTGGTGCTAGTGGCGCACCTGTAGTGCGCCATTAGTAGGCAAAACAGGTGCGCCACTAGCAGGCTTTTTTCTAGTAGTGAGCAAAACAGCCATAAACGGCCACATGCTCGACAGATGTTTAATTCACTCAATTCACCCAGCATTTATTAATATTCTGCCAACGCATTGAAAATGCATGCGCTCTCCTTAATGGTTGACACAGACCATGGGTAATATTATAAAGATAAACATCTCAGATGGGCTTTATAGTTACATTAGCACAAAAACTAGTGTATGAATTGGATTGCTTAAGCACTTTTAATTCAACACCGATGCACATGATGGTAATATACAACACTTCGATATAAATCACTTGTTTTAGGAGATAATGAACTAGATATAATACAGATAATGTTCATAGCGAGTTATATTTAAGCGATGACATTGCCAGCAGGTAGGTGGTGATTACTACTTAGCATAGGGCGAGTTGGGCAAACCTCAAGGGAATAGTAATGGGATGATAAGACATAAGCCTATTACAAAATCTATATCTATTTTAAAACATCTTCAAAAAAATATTAAGATGCATGTCTTAGTTAATGTTCATCGAAGTTTATTTTCTTATACATCTCGAACATGAAATTACTTTTCTCATTCAACTTGCAATTCATATTTCAATGCACATTCACGAAAATTCTCATTAGTTTGCAGTTAGTCACAATCCGAAAGTTTGCGTTGTCACATGTTAGTTACAACCTATTTGGGAGTGGGACAAAACCTGTGCCCGTGTTTAAACTGCATAACTCCAAGTTCCTAACCATGTCAAAGATGAGCAAGTGATTAGATGAACAACAACAATACGTGCAATAGAAAAACCGTGCATCAAATAAATATGCTCTAACATAACAAAAGTGAATATTCAACATAATTATGCTAGACCCCACCGACATTTTACACCAGCCAACTTAAGTGGTCTAATCAAGCCGCTGCCCTCCCCAGACCCAGCCAGCTATTTAAAATGCTCAACATCAAGTCCATCAACAACATTTACTCGATAAGTAATTGCAGAGAAGTTAATGAAGGGAGGTTTGGCTGTATCCAGCTTCGTTTAAGATGCCCAACCACTGAATCATATACATGTATTGTCGAATTACCTCTTGTAGTGTCCAGGTATTCATTTAAGCGCTATATTAAGTGTTAATCTCATAGCGCGCATGGACCGTCCGGATATCATCCTCGCGTGGAACTATGTCCCAAAAATCCGCGCCCCCAAAGTACATACTTTCTTTAGGCTGAAATGCATATTCAGTATCATTGTAAGTTCAGATAATCTCCGAGATCTTAGATAATTGGTTTGAGTGTTGAATGGTGGCACAATAATTCACTTCACACATATCTGAAGACAACTCCTTAGAGCAAGTACAATAGTGGGCTTATAGCCTTCTTACATGGCAATTTTGCCTATGTGGAGGAAAGAGACATGAAAAAGTGAGGGGAGTGGGATCTCATGCAAGAGCCTAGCTATATGCGCGCTCCTAGGTAGATGCAATAACTGTGAGGAAAAAGATAGAGAGAAGGTGAAGAAAAGTACTGCTCTTATAGCTAATCTTGTAACTAACCTTATTGTATGAGTGACTACAAATGATGACTATATATGACATGGCAACATCATATAGCCAGCAGTTGGGTATATTATTAACCATGGTTTTACAAGGGCATCTATAATGGTAGGCACCTATTCATAGAGATAAAATATAATATTATAAATTTGAAAATCAACCTAGCGTCCATCCAATCAATGCAGAACGCTAATTACAGACGCATGATTGATGTGGTCATTGCTTTCGGCGTTTAATCTTGTACAAGGAAAGAGGCAAGGGCTCGACGCATCTTATTTCATCAATGCCACACCTACCGCTAGGATTTGATGGTGCAACTGCCGATTGACCAGGAAAACAATCCTGGCGTCGGCCACTGGCGCCCTTCGTTGGGGGGCATTTGATTATTTGCCATCATTTACTTTGGACTTTGATATTTTGCCACCAATTACATTGTAATTGATCTGGTGCCACTTTTTACTTTGCACTTTGATATTTTGCCACTTTGTAACACAAAAACAATCTTTGCAAATGTCATAAATGATCTATGGACAAAACAGTGGACCAAATGCCCCTTCTACTATTTTGACCAGTGTGCACCCTGATTGCACTATCCTTTTCCTCTTTCTCCTTTTGTTCTCTTCAGATATTTCCTCTTTCTCCTTTTCCGCGGCAAATTGGTCTACTTGATCTGATAGTATTGAACTACACAATAATTTAGTTCTGTCAAGTTCTGTCAAGATTTCTGTCAAGATTTCATACATAACTGAAGTCTCAGCCATCCAAACGAGCTCGAATATCGGCCCGACCGAAGTAAAGTTCTGTCAAGATTTCATACATAACTGAAGAGAACAAAAGGAGAAAGAGGAAAAGGATAATCTTGACAGAACTTTACTTCAAATCGGTACTTCTTGGAATGGCATACCTTATTTCACAGAGAGCACCTCGTGGATTAGGTAGTTTTAGTGATGATGGGCACAAGCACACACTTAGGAAGTATTTGTTGAATGATATGTATGATGGCTCAGAAGTGGCATGCTATGGTCAGCTACGTTTAACAAAAAGAAATTTCCATGATTTGTGCATCATGTTGCGTGAGAGGTGTGGTCTAGTTGATAGTGTGTATGTGGCTGTGGAAGAAAAGGCTGCCATGTTCTTGTTAGTAGTGGGTCATGGTCTGAAAATGAGGTTGCTTCGAGGCACATACAAGCGGTCTTTGGGAACTATAAGTACTCACTTTTCCGAAGTGTTAAGAGACATTCTGTCTATGCATGGGGAGTTCATTAAGCTTCCAGATGCTAATGTTCAACCTCCCGATGATTACAAATGGAAGTGGTTTGGTGATGCACTAGGAGCATTAGATGGCTATCATGTAGATGTTTCTGTTCCCGTGCCTTCCCAAGGGAGGTATAGGAATAGGAAGCAAGCTGTCACTACCAACATGCTCGGTGTGGTGGACTGGAATATGAAATTTCTGTATGTCTTACCTGGTTGGGAAGGTTCCGCTTCAGACTCTAGAGTCCTACGTGACTCCATGAGAACTAATCGCCAAGATGCATTTGTTGTACCTAATGGTATGGCTTTTTCTCTTGGCATCTTGTTCTCTTTTCACATGCTACAACCAACCTAACCGACTTGTCTAACGATAGGGAGATATTACTTGGCTGATGCTGGTTACACGAATGGACCTGGATTTCTAGCTCCATTCAGATCCACTCGATATCACTTGAAAGAGTGGGCATCAAGTCAGCAACGACCCCAAAATGCCAAAGAGCTATGTAACTTGCGCCACTCTCGTGCTAGAAATGTAGTAGAGAGAACTTTTGGGTTGTGGAAGAAGAAGTGGGCGATTATTCGCACTCAAAGTTTCTTTGACATAAAGGACCAGGTAACATGTGTCCATTTGGTTTTCAATAAGAGGCATAACGGAGGGAAAATATTTACTTGAAGAAAACATTCTTGCAGATTCGAATCATTAATGCTTGTTGTGTGTTACACAACTTTGCGAGGGATAGGCAACATATGATGGACGACTTATTGCTGCAGGAAGTGGATAATGAAATAGCTTCTCAGCCAATTGAGGCTGATGATGCAAACTCAATTAGAAGTGTTCAAGTCACTAATGCATGGACCAACTTCAGGAACCAACTATCTAATGACATGTTTGCTGAATATGTAGTGGCACATGCAAATTTACAGCAGTAGCGCGGCATGTGGATTAGCAAGATTATGTCTTTTCTTTTGTGCTAGCTAGATGATGGATTAGCAAGACGATGTCTTTTCTTTTGTGCTAGCTAGATGATGGATTAGCAAGATGATGTATTTTTTTTGTGCTAGCTAGACGATGTTATGTTCTCTTTTGTGAATAGCTATTGGATGGTGGATATTTTGTACATCATCATCATCATGAGAAAGCAATTAATATTTTGTCAATTGTTATTCAAACTTTTTACTTGTAGCACCATGGTTGAAGAGAAAAAGAAGAAGTATAGTAGAGATTAATTGACATGGAATGATGAGATGGATAAGGTTTTGTTGGATGTCTTTGTTGAACATCACAATAGAGGTGATCAAGCCCAAAATGGATGGAAGCCACATGTCTACAATGCTGCTATAAAGGCAATACGTGATAGAAATCCCCATATTTCCGACGGTGAAATGTAATAGCCGACGGGCCGTCGAATATTATGGTAACAGGCAACGGTAGTGGCAATGACCGACGGTTATTGGCAACTCACAAATATTACTGCTAATAGCCGACGGGATACTAGATTGTCCGACGGTAAAAATCCCACCCTCGGGTATCAGATTTTATGTCTGACGGTTAATTATAATGCATGACGGTTTTTGCTACACCGTTTGCTATTACATGTAATGCCCGACGGTTCTTGCTACACCGTCGGCTATTACATGCAATACCCGACAGTTCACTGCAATGTACGACGGTTTTTTTACACCCAAGGGGATTACATGTCATGGCCGACTGTGAAATTTAATGTCCGACGGTCAAAGTAAAACTCTCACCTACAAGTGATAATAACCAACGGTACTAGTGTGACTCTAGGTTATTTGAGAAAATACCCGAAAGGGGTTAGCAATAACCGACGGTTAGCTTTTACTCTCGGTTATATGTTTCAATGGTCAATATCATTGTTATAGGGGTCCTCTTTATATAAACCAAGGACTAATTTGCTACTTGTTAGGTATGATTCCTTTTGTAACTTGGTACCTCCACATTGTTATTAATACAGCTTTACGGTCTAGAAGGACACCAATCTTCATGCTTTTCTAAAATACTAATTAATATCTTGAATTGTAGTAAGCATGAGTTCCGCATTCCAAAATTAAAAATTGAAGTATGTGAGAAACCTAAGAATACTAATAAGATTTTCTAAAAAAACAAACGGGCCAAAAGAATAAAAGTGAGCTGTTTTTCCAGAATAATGATATGTATGCAATAGAGCAATTCCGATGCAAAAACAATATGCCTTTCCATGGTTCAAACCCAAGAACATGGACGGATTGAAGGAAATATGCCCTAGAGGCAATAATAAAGTTATTATTTATTTCCTTATTTCATGATAAATGTTTATTATTCATGCTAGAATTGTATTAACCGGAAACATAATACATGTGTGAATACATAGACAAACATATAGTCACTAGTATGCCTCTACTTGACTAGCTCATTAATCAAAGATGGTTATGTTTCCTAACCATAGACATGTGTTGTTATTTGATTAATGGGATCACATCATTAGGAGAATGATGTGATTGACATGACCCATTCCGTTAGCCTAGCACTTGATCGTTTAGTATATTGCTATTGCTTTCTTCATGACTTATACATGTTCCTATAACTATGAGATTATGCAACTCCCGTTTACCGGAGGAACACTTTGGGTGCTACCAAACGTCACAACGTAACTAGGTGATTATAAAGGAGTACTACAGGTGTCTCCAAAGGTACATGTTGGGTTGGCTATTTCGAGATTAGGTTTTGTCACTCCGATTGTCGGAGAGGTATCTCTGGGCCCTCTCGGTAATGCACATCACTATAAGCCTTGCAAGCAATGTAGCTAATGAGTTAGTTACGGAATGATGCATTACGTAACGAGTAAAGAGACTTGCGATAACGAGATTGAACTAGGTATTGGATACCGACGATCGAATCTCGGGCAAGTAACATACCGATGACAAAAGGAACAACGTATGTTGTTATGCGGTTTGACCAATAAAGATCTTCGTAGAATATGTAGGAGCCAATATGAGCATCCAGGTTCCGCTATTGGTTATTGACCAAGAATAGTTCTAGGTCATGTCTACATAGTTCTCAAACCCGTAGGGTCCGCACGCTAAGGTTTCGATGGCGATGTTATATTATGAGTTTATGAGTTTTGATGTACCGAAGGAGTTCGAGTCCCGGATGAGATCACGGACATGACGAGGAGTCTCGAAATGGTCGAGACGTAAAGATCGATATATTGGACGACTATATTCGGAGTTCGGAAAGGTTCCGAGTGATTCGGTATTTTTCGAGTACCGGAGAGTTACGGAATTCGCCGGGAGTATATGGGCCTTATTGGGCCATACGGGAATAGAGGAGATAGGCTAAAGGAAGGAGGCCTGCGCCCCCTGGTCCGACTGGACAAGGGCGCAGCCCACCTTCCTTCTTCCTCTCCCCTCTTTCCCTTCTACTCCAACAAGGGAGGTGGAATCCTACTAGGACTAGGGAGTCCTAGTAGGACTCCACACTGGCGCACCCTCCTAGGGCCGGCCTCCTCCCCTTGCTCCTTTATATCACGGGGCAGGGGGCACCCCATGACACACAAGTTGATCTACGGATCGTTCCTTAGCCGTGTGAGGTGCCCCCTCCACCATATTCCACCTCGGTCATATCGTCATGGAGTTTAGGCGAAGCCCTGCGCCGATGAGAGCATCATCATCGCCACCACGCCGTCGTCTTGTGAACTCATCCCGACACTTTGCTGGATCGGAGTCCGGGATCGCCATCGAGCTGAGCGTGTGCTGAACTCGGAGGTGCCGTGCGTTCGGTACTTGGATCGGTCGGATCGTGAAGACGTACGACTACATCAACCGCGTTGTCATAACGCTTCCGCTTACGGTCTACGAGGGTACGTGGACATATACTCTCCCCTCTCGTTGCTGTGCCATCACCATGATCTTGCGTGTGCGTGGAAATTTTTGAAATTACTCGTTCCCCAACAGTGGCATCCGAGCCAGGTTTTATCGTTGATTTTATATGCACGAGTAGAACACAAGTGAGTTGTGGGCGATACAAGTCATACTGCTTACCAGCATGTCATACTTTGGTTCGGCGGTATTGTGAGATGAAGCGGCCCGGACCGACATTACGCGTACGCTTACGCGAGACTGGTTTCACCGCTGCGAGCACTCGTTGCTTAAAGGTGACTGGCGGGTGTGTGTCTCTCTCACTTTAGTTGAACCGAGTGTGGCTACGCCCGGTCCTTGCGAAGGTTAAAACAGCACCAACTTGACAAACTATCGTTGTGGTTTTGATGCGTAGGTAAGAACGGTTCTTGCTCAGCCCGTAGCAGCCACGTAAAATTTGCAACAACAAAGTAGAGGACGTCTAACTTGTTTTTGCAGGGCATGTTGTGATGTGATATGGTCAAGACGTGATGCTATATTTTATTGTATGAGATGATCATGTTACGTAACCGAAGTTATCGGCAATCGGCAGGAGCCATATGGTTGTCGCTTTATTGTATGAAATGCAACGCCATGTAATTGCTTTACTTTATCACTAAGCGGTAGCGATAGTCGTAGAAGCAATAGTTGGCGAGGCGACAACGATGCTACGATGGAGATCAAGGTGTCGCGCCCGGTGATGATGGTGATCACGACGGTTGCTTGGAGATGGAGATCACAAGCACAAGATGATGATGGCCATATCATATCACTTATATTGATTGCATGTGATGTTTATCATTTATGCATCTTATCCTGCTTTGATTGACAGGTAGCATTATAAGATGATCTCTCACTAAATATCAAGAAGTGTTCTCCCGAGTATGCACCGTTATGAAAGTTCTTCGTCTTTGAGACACCACGTGATGATCGGGTGTGATAGGCTCTACGTTCAAATACAACGGGTGCAAAACAGTTGCGCACGCGAATACTCAGGTCAAACTTGACGAGCCTAGCATATACAGATATGGCCTCGGAACACGGAGACCGAAAGGTCGGCGTGAATCATATAGTAGATATGATCAACATAGTGATGTTCACCATTGAAACTAGTCCATCTCACGTGATGATCGGACATGGTTTAGTTGATTTGGATCACGTAATCACTTAGATGACTAGAGAGATGTCTATCTAAGTGGGAGTTCTTAAGTAATATGATTAATTGAACTTTAATTTATCATGAACTTAGTCTGGTAGTATTTTGCAAATTATGTTGTAGATCAATAGCTCGCGTTGTTGCTTCCCTATGTTTGTTGCTTTCATATGTTTATTTTAATATGTTCCTAGAAAAATTGTATTGAAAAATGTTAGTAGCAATGATGCGGATTCGATCCGTGATCTGAGGTTTATCCTTATTGTTGCACGTAAGAATTATGTCCTTAATGCACCGCTAGGTGACAGACCTATTGCAGGAGCGGATCTGACGTTATGAGCGTTTGGCTAGCTCAATATGATGACTACTTGATAGTTTAGTGCACCATACTTAACGGCTTAGAATCGGGACTTCAAAGACGTTTTGAGCGTCATGGACCATATGAGATGTTCCAGGAATTGAAGTTAATATTTCAAGCAAATACCGAGTTGAGAGATATGAAGTCTCCAACAAGTTCTATAGCTAAAAGATGGAGGAGAATCGCTCAACTAGTGAGCATGTGCTCGATAGTCAGGTACTACAATCGCTTGAATCAAGTGGGAGTTAATCTTTCGGATAAGATAGTGATTGACAGAATTCTCTAGTCACCATCACCAAGTTAGTAGAACTTCGTGATGAACTATAATATGCAAGGGATGACAAAAGTAATTCCCAAGCTCTTCGTGATGCTGAAATCGACGAAGGTAGAAATCAAGAAAAGAGCATCAAGTGTTGATGATTGACAAGACCACTAGTTTCAAGAAAAGGCAAAGGGAAAGAAAGGAACTTCAAGTAGAATGACAAGCAAGTTGTCACTCCCGCCAAGAAGCCCAAAGCTGGACCAAAGCCTGAAACTGAGTGCTTCTACTGCAAAGGAAATGATCACCGGGAGCGAAATGACCTGAATATTTGGTAGATAAGAAGGGTGGCAAAGTGAACAAGGGTATATTTGATATACAGGTGTTTGATGTGTGCCTTACTAGTGTTTATAGTAGCCCCAGTATTTGATACTTGTTAGGTTGCTAAGATTAGTAACTCAAACAGGAGTTACTGAGAATAAACAGAGACTAGTTGAAGGGAAGTGACGATGAGTGTTGGAAGTAGTTCCAAGATTGATATGATCATCATCGCACACTCCCTATACTATCGGGATTAGTGTTGAACCTAAATAAATGTTATTTGGCGTTTATGTTGAGCATGAATATGATTTGATCATGTTTATTGCAATACGGTTATTCATGTAAGTTAGAGAATAATTATTGTTCTGCTTACATGAATAAAACCTTCTATGGTCATAAACCCAATGAAAATAGTTTGTTGGATCTCGATCGTGTGATACACATATTCATAATATTGAAACCAAAAGATGTAAAGTTAATAATGATAGTGCAACTTATTTGTGGCACTTGCCGTTTAGGTCATATTGGTGTAAAGCGCATGAAGAAACTCCATCTTGATGGGCTTTTGGAATCACTTGATTATGAATCACTTGGTACTTGCGAACCGTGCCTCATGGGCAAAATGACTAAAACTCCGTTCTCCGGAACAATGGAACAAGCTACTGACTTATTGGAAATAATACATACCGATGTATGCGATCCAATGAGTGTTGATGCTCGTGGCAAGTATCGTTATTTTCTGACCTTCACAAGATGATTTGAGCAGATATGGGTATATCTACTTGATGAAACGTAAGTCTGAAATAATTGAAAGGTTCAAAGAATTTCAGAGTGAAGTGGAAAAATCATCGTAACATGAAAATAAAGTTTCTGCGATCTGATCACGGAGACGAATATTTGAGTTACAAGTTTGGTCTTCAATTAAAACAATGTGGAATAGTTTCACAGCTCACGCCACCTGGAACACCACAACGTTATGGTGTGTTCGAACATCGTAACCGCACTTTATTGGATATGGTGCGATCTATGATGTCTCTTATTGAATTACCATTATCGTTTTGGGGTTATGCATTAGAGACAGCTGCATTCACGTTAAAAGGGCACCATCTAAATCCGTTGAGACGACACTATATGAACTGTGGTTTAGCAAGAAACCCAAGTTGTCGTTTCTTAAAGTTTGGGGCTACGATGCTTATGTGAAAAAGTTTCATCCTGATAAGCTCGAACCCAAATCGGAGAAGTGCGTCTTCATAGAATACCCAAAGGTAACTATTGGGTACACCTTCTATCACAGATCCGAAGGCAAGTTATTCGTTGCTAAGATGGATCCTTTCTAGAGAAGAAGTTTCTCTCGAAAGAAGTGAGTGGGAGGAAAGTAGAACTTGATGAGGTAATTGTACCTTCTCCCTTATTGGAAAGTAGTTCATCATAGAAATCAGTTCCGGTGATTCCTACACCAATTAGTGAGGAAGTTAATGATGATGATCATGAAACTTCAGATCAAGTTGCTACCAAACCTCGTGGGTCTTCGAGTAAGATCCGCACTGAGTGGTACGGTAATCATGTTCGGAAGTCATGTTACTAGACCATGATGAACCTACGAACTATGAGGAAGCGATGATGAGCCCAGATTCATGAAATGGCTTGAGGCCATGAAATCTGAGATAGGATCCATGTATAAGAACAAAGTATGGACTTTGATTGACTTGCTCGATGATCAGCAAGCCATGTTAATAAATGGATCTTCAAGAGGAAGACGGACACTGATAGTAGTGTTACTATCTACAAAGCTCGACTTGTCACAAAAAAGGTTTTCGACAAGTTCAAGGTGTTGACTACAATGAGATTTTCTCAACTGTAGCGATTCTTAAGTCTGTCTGAATCATGTTAGCAATTGCCACATTTTATGAAATCTGGCAAATGGATGTCAAAACTACATTCTTTTATGGATTTATTAAAGAAGAGTTGTATATGATGCAACCAGAAGGTTTTGTCAATCCTAAAGGAGCTAACAAAATGTGCAAGCTCCAGCGATCCATCTATGGACTGGTGCAAGCATCTCAGAGTTGGAATATATGCTTGATGATTTGATCAACGCATATGGTTTTATACAGACTTTTGGAGAAGCCTGTATTTACAAAAAAGTGAGTGGGAGCACTACAGCATTTCTGATAAGTATATGTGAATGACATATTATTGATCGGAAATAATGTAGAATTATTCTACAAAGCATAAAGGAGTATTTGAAAGGAGTTTTTCAAAGAAGGACCTCGGTGAAGCTGCTTACATATTGAGCATCAAGATCTATAGAGATAGATCAAGACGCTTGATAAGTTTTTCAATGAGTACATACCTTGACAAGATTTTAAAGTAGTTCAAAATGGAACAGTCAAAGAAAGAGTTTCTTGCCTGTGTTACAAGGTGTGAAATTGAGTAAGACTCAAATCCCGACCACGGCAGAAAATACAAAAGAGAATGAAAGTCATTCCCTATGCCTCAGTCATAGGTTCTATAAAGTATGCTATGCGATGTACCAGACCTATTGTATACCTTGCTCTGAATTTGGGAAGGGGGTACAATAGTGATCTAGGAATAGATCACTGGACATTGGTCAAGAACATCCTTAGTGAGGACTAAGGAAATATTTCTCGATTATGGAGGTGATAAAAGAGCCCGTCGTAAAGAGTTATATCGATGCAAGCTTTTTACACTGATCCAGATGACTCTAAGTCTCAATCTGGATACTTATTGAAAGTGGGAGCAATTAGCTAGAGTAGCTCCGTGCAGAGCATTGTAGACATAGAATATTTGCAAAATACATACGGCTCTGAATGTGACAGACCCGTTAACTAAGCTTCTCCCACGAGCAAAACATGATCATACCTTAGTACTCTTTGGGTGTTAATCACATAGCGATGTGAACTAGATTAATGACTCTAGTAAACCCTTTGGGTGTTGGTCACATGACAATGTGAACTATGGGTGTTAATCACATACAGATGTGAATATTGGTGTTAAATCACATGATGATGTGAACTAGATTATTGACTCTAGTGCAAGTGGGAGACTGAAGGAAATATGCCCTAGAGGCAATAATAAAGTTATTATTTATTTCCTTATTTCATGATAAATGTTTATTATTCATGCTAGAATTGTATTAACCGGAAACATAATACATGTGTGAATACATAGACAAACATATAGTCACTACTATGCCTCTACTTGACTAGCTCATTACTCAAAGATGGTTATGTTTCCTAACCATAGACATGTGTTGTTATTTGATTAATGGGATCACATCATTAGGAGAATGATGTGATTGACATGACCCATTCCGTTAGCCTAGCACTTGATCGTTTAGTATATTGCTATTGCTTTCTTCATGACTTATACATGTTCCTGTAACTATGAGATTATGCAACTCCGTTTACGGAGGAACACTTTGGTGCTACCAAACGTCACAACGTAACTCGGTGATTATAAAGGAGTACTACAGGTGTCTCCAAAGGTACATGTTGGGTTGGCGTATTTCGAGATTAGGTTTTGTCACTCCGATTGTCGGAGAGGTATCTCTGGGCCCTCTGGGTAATGCACATCACTATAAGCCTTGCAAGCAATGTAGCTAATGAGCTAGTTACGGAATGATGCATTACGTAATGAGTAAAGAGACTTGCCGGTAACGAGATTGAACTAGGTATTGGATACCGACGATCGAATCTCGGGCAAGTAACATACCGATGACAAAAGGAACAACGTATGTTGTTATGCGGTTTGACCGATAAAGATCTTCGTAGAATATGTAGGAGCCAATATGAGCATCCAGGTTCCGCTATTGGTTATTGACCAAGAATAGTTCTAGGTCATGTCTACATAGTTCTCGAACCCGTAGGGTCCGCACGCTTAAGGTTTCGATGACAATTATATTATGAGTTTATGAGTTTTGATGTACCGAAGGAGTTTGGAGTCCCGGATGAGATCAGGGACATGACGAGGAGTCTCGAAATGGTCGAGACGTAAAGATCGATATATTGGACGACTATATTCGGAGTTCGGAAAGGTTCCAATGATTCGGGTATTTTTCGGAGTACCGGAGAGTTACGGGAATTCGCCGGGGAGTATATGGGCCTTATTGGGCCATACGGGAATAGAGGAGATAGGCTAAAAGGAAGGAGGCATGCCCCCTGGTCCGACTGGACAAGGGCGAGCCCACCTTCCTTCTTCCTCTCCCCCTCTTTTCCCTTCTCCTACTCCAACAAGGGTGGTGAAATCCTACTAGGACTAGGGAGTCCTAGTAGGACTCCACACTTGGCGCGCCCCCTCCTAGGGCCGGCCTCCTCCCCCCTTGCTCCTTTATATACGGGGCAGGGGACACCCCATGACACACAAGTTGATCTACGGATCGTTCCTTAGCCGTGTGCGGTGCCCCCTCCACCATATTCCACCTCGGTCATATCGTCGCGAGTTTAGGCGAAGCCCTCGCCGATGAGCATCATCACCGTCCACGCCGTCGTCGACGGAACTCATCCCCGACACTTTGCTGGATCGGAGTCCGGGGATCGTCATCGAGCTGAACGTGTGCTGAACTCGGAGGTGCCGTACGTTCGGTACTTAGATCGGTCGGATCGTGAAGACGTACGACTACATCAACCGCGTTGTCATAACGCTTCCGCTTACGGTCTACGAGGGTACGTGGACATATACTCTCCCCTCTCGTTGCTATGCCATCACCATGATCTTGCGTGTGCGTAGGAAATTTTTTGAAATTACTACGTTCGCCAACACGGATAACATTGGGTGCTATACTAGGAAGACGTCGAACGAGATGTCATATTGAGGGAGTGCTACTCCAATAATGTCAAAGGATTAAGATACCTATAACATACTGTTAAATAAATTATTAAAACATGTGCATTAGGCTATTTATGAAGATTTTGCGATAAGACTTACCTCAACATACAAAGGTTGTCAATTCTATAGACAACATTCATGGACTTCTGTGGTACAATCTACTGTTCAGGAGTACTTCAATTTCATGAGCGTTATTTACAAAAAAGTTTATTACTTTTTTCTGCTGATCATCCTTAGACTCAATGAGTAAACCACATGTCAGGAAGAACAATCTCAGTCAACACTTTCTGACATGGTTTGATATACTCAATAAACTTCTACATGTAAAGAGTGTCATGAACTCCTTACTAGAAGCTTTGTAATAATGAGTTGTTGTTTAGAATGTTTAATCATGACAGTAAATAGTGTTGTTGTTATCTATGTATTCTTTATTATCGACACATTGCTTCATAAATCTATGTTAATGTTTAGTAAGAGCATCTCCAGCCGCGCTTCAACAGGCCCTCCCAGGCGTTTTGCAGCCATGGCGCCAAAAATCGCCCGTCGCGCCTCAGAGCCGTTTTTGCGGTTTGGGCCGAAATCGGCGCCAGGCGTGCCAGGCCGAACCCGGCGCGCTGGGGTCGCCCGGGGGCGCTAGGGCGAGCTGTTTTGGCACGAAAGAGCCGTGGGCCAGCCGCGTCAGTGAGACGACACCTTGTCTTCCCCTAGAGCGCCTCGGTTTCCCGTGGGGAATCAATGGCAAGGCTGCCGCCCGTCAGCCTTGCCATTGATTCCTCACGGGCGGCGCGGCGACGCCTCCCCGCCCGCCACACGTACACACGGCGTGGGCTATAAAACCCGCTGCTCCCCTCGCCGCTGGCCACACCAGCCCGAGCCCAAACCAGCTGCCGCCAAGTCTCTGCTCTCTCCCGTCCGCGCCGCCGAGCTCTGCTATCTCCCCCGTCCTCCCCTTCCCTTCCCTCTCCAGCGATGGCGAATGCTTTCCCGACGCCGCTGGGCGTTAACGGCTTCGCCGCCGCTTCGCTCGAGAGGGGGCGTGGCTCTGTTGAGGCCAACATCCCGGGGCCGCCAGACATGCACACCGGGCCGATGGGGTGGAGGCTCAGCAACGGCGGCGGCCCCATTCCCCCGGTGCCCGACGTCGACGCGCGCCCTGACATCTTCGCCGCCGAGGTCGACTACATGCGGTCGTCCCTGACGGAGAGTAGTACGCCCTCCCCCAGTACGCCGCCAACAACCACGCGGCGTGGGCGGACTATTTCCAGTGGCGGCAGGCGCAGCGGCCGGCGTCCACGAACGGGGCGCCGGTGGTGGGCGGCGTCAAGAACAGCGACGGCCGCCACGTCTGGTCGGGCGTCCCCGGCCGCACATTGCACGAGGTGCTGGAGTACCTCGAGGGCGGCAATAACCCGCCGCTGGCATACCCTGCTGCGGCGCCCCCCCCCCCCTCCGGAGCGCCGGGCCGTGGGTGCCCAGGAGGTTCGCCTCCTCCTCTTACTCTTCCGGCTCTTCGGCGCTCTTCGGCGTCAAGGCCAAGCCCGCCGCAGAGACGCCGCTCGGTCGGCGCACCCGCGCCGCCGGCATCGTCATCATCGAGGGTGGCCGGCGCGCCTCCTCCTCGGCTCCTCCGCGCTTCATCAAGCAAAAGACGGAGCCGGGGCTCTCCGCCGTCAAGCCGGAGCCGGGGCTCCCCGTCGTGAAGACGGAGCCTGGGCTCGCCGACGACGTCAAGGAGGAGGAGGTCGACGACGAAGCGGCCCTCAAATGGGCGCGCAACAACTGGGCGCGCACGGAGTTGGAGCGCCAGCGCCGCCTTCGCGCGATTTGAAGCTCGGTGTCGTGGCTGAATTTATCCGAACTTTTCTGTCCACTTTACCGAATTTAGCCGAACTTTACCGAATTCAGATTTTTTAAAATAAAAAAAAACCGCGTCTGGGGCGACCCTAGGGCGAGCAGCTCGCGCCGATTTTAGCGCCGGCTTGTCCCCAGGGGTCATGTAAGTTCGAGAACTTTTGATACTTAAAGGCCTTAGATATTCTTAATGCACTAATGGGATCTAACAGGGATAATTAATGTTTTGAACTAATGTAGTCATTAAAAAATATAAGTACTCCCCTCATTCCAATTAATAAGGCATCCACGCATAAATGTGTGTTATATGTGACAAAAATTATATACCGTGGAATTTATATTCGAAAGAGGTTACACAAAATAGACAATATTTATTTCATCTAAGATCAAAGTTGTATTTCGAATTCCGTACGCATCTTATTCATTAGAATGAAGAGAGTAGTATAGAATAAGCACTAAAAAGGAATGTGTCTCACCGGATTATATTATTTCCTTTTTCGGTGAAATTTGGAAAAAGAATATATAAGTGGAAATGTTCGCAAATCGCGCGCGGGCCTTATAGATTTTTCGACTACTTCCCGCGAAAAAGAAATATATTTTTTAAAGAGTCTCGCGGGTTATTCTTTGGTCAACCGTCCCAAACAAAAGAAAACCTCCGCCTCAACCCTCCCGGGCCCGGCACCAGCTCTCCCAGATCGAAACTGCTCCATGAGACAGCACCGCCTCCCAGATCCACCTCCGCCTCCGCCTCCGCCTCGACCTGCCGCCCTCTCGAGACAGCACCGCCGCTCCTCTCGCCTATCGTAGAGCCCTTCTTCCTCTCTCCTCCAGCCGCTCTAGAAGACTAGAACCACCTCTCCTAGATCCCTGCACCACCTACCCTGATTCAAGTCTCTGAATCCCACCTCCGAGCGTCGCTACTACCCTCTATCCTCGACTCCTCCGACGTGCGTCTCTCTCAGCTCCATGGATGCCCTCTCCCTCACGATCTGCGTGCACCGCAATATACTCGTTGCGCAGAGCGGGTTCTTCACCGCCAAGCTCTCGGACCGCTGTCCAATCAGCGGTGGACATTGTCTCATATCAACCAGATCTCGTGGAGGTATACGTCGAGACTCTGCGCCTCATACGCTGCAAGGATCTGACAGGAGGCTGATGAGGAATGTACGACCTATTCCTTTTCCTTTAGCAGATAGAGACGGCGGTTCCGTCCCCTGCTCGACACCTCGCTGGTGTTGATAGGCGCTTTCCATGTCGCTGCAGCAGAGCGGCACCAGACACAATCCCCCACCTGGGCCTCTCTCACTCTGCTTAAAGCCCCCCCTGCTTCTGCAATGTACAGCAACACCAGGTGGACTAAATTGCTTGACATTTAATGCAGCAAGTTGATACCATCCACGTTTAATACAGGTAGATGTATATCAGCTATAACTTCTCTTGCCAATTTAGTAAGCAAATCTATTATTCTGTATACTGTCTTGAGCACTGCATTGCAGAATCGGGGGAGAGTTTAGGTTTGAAGCATCGCCTCAATGGTACTATATCTATATCATCAAGATTACGGGTGTTTTCTCTCTAATATACTTCCGTGTATATGCATGTTTGTGAATTTCTAAGAGATACACTTGGTCTAAAATATTACCAGAAGTAGTAGGAGACCATTTGAAAGTGTCAATGTCATGATGCACTAATTAGTGAGAGAATGGTTGCATCTTCCACCAATTTCCTGATAATAGTTTATTTGATTATTCTTTTTTCAGCAGAACTAATGTAGATGTGTTGAAACAATCTTGCGTTGCCTGTTATAGATTATCCATTTTGGTTATCTCGACTACGAAGCATCAAGTTCTGTTCCATGATTTCAAAATTCATACTTTATGCAAAGAGGAAATGTTCCAATTCCTTGTGGAACTAAGACAGTTGTACAGAAAGTAGCTTTTCCAATTTGTCGTGTAACCTTACAATAATTACTAGATTATTAGTATTCACTTATACTATACAGACAGATAAGGGTGCCATTGCCTGAGATTAACTGATGGTTGTGCCACTTAACTATTCTCCAGGTTATTGTTCTATCTACGGTTCACGACTGCTGCATGCCCAGTGAAGCACATGATAAGTGCAGTGATCAGTGTTTGCTTTCATTTTGTCTTTGGATTTGTGGAGTTTATTCGCCATGTCGAACTGTTTACTATGCGGCTTGATGTCTTGTGTTATGTAACAGACCATTGTTTTGGTCCTTTCTACTACTACATAATGTCATGGTCCAAACAATGAAAACTACAACTGAAATTAGCAAGCATTTGACATCAGACATGCACTAAGACATAGCTTTAAGACTAGTACCATGAGAATTGGCACTGCTGTTTTGCGTGAATAGCGTGCTTTAATTTAGTCGTTACACATTTATTTAGTACTCCTTAAGAATAACATGAAACAGTGTACTCTTATAGGTTCAATATTTTGTCAGGACAAGCCTCTGGCTGCTGAGGTAAATTACAAAGCACTAGGATTGAAGAGATGCGAAAGGGGGGGAGCATACACTTGTTTTTTTGTGTGTGAAAGAGCATACACTTGTTAACAATATGTATTCAACCTGAACTTGTATACTGCTGATGACACGACAATTACTTTATTTTTTTGACACGACAATTTCTTTGTTTTTGTTCCAGTGACCAGAAAAGATGGCTTAAAAAATGTGATATCATTACGTGCACAGGTATGCATCTTTTGCTTATCTTGGTATGCCTTTTTCTAAATAGATTTTCTTAATCGTGGTAACCAAACAGTGTGCTATTCTATGTTTAGGATACTTGTTTCCTTAAGATATGTTGCCACTTTTTATGCCTTAGTATTCTTCTCTATGTAGTGAAGATTATCTTTTAAGTAAAACCAGCGGTTCAGAACAAAATGAGAACATCAACATTTAAATAAGCAATGCTATCTCTTTTTAGTTTCACACGTCCCCTGAAATGATGTCCTCTCATTATATATATAAAAAGATCACTGTACTTTCTTCTTTCCATGTCACAAATTTCATATGTAATTTTTGCTTGTCCCGGTTTCATATCACATTAGGAGACATATTTTGCCTCGATAAGTTGCACTTGTTAAATACTTAAGTGCATCTCGTTCATATTATAATCTGCTGGTGTTGTGGTCATTCCTAACTTCTGTGTTGTGTTAATCTCTGTCAAAATCAAAGTCGAGTGGCGGTGGTACTTCTATCTGTTGTCCTTATTACAACGATATATTTTCATTTGCATACTTGTGTGACTTGTGTTGCCATCACCTTCAGATTATTTTCATTGGTCGTACCTCGTGATCCCTGTTTTCATGTATCTCACAACTAGTTTGATGACTTGTAGAGAGTGATGCAATGCTGGAGGTAGCCACAATGGTGGGAGCAATATCTATGGTGATGAGCATAATACGTGTGACTCAACCGAGTGAAGTTCTCAAGCTAAGATGTTGATGGTGTTTGATGTTTTTGGACCATTAATCTTTAGAAAAATGTTAAGAACATTCTGTTATAGTTACTGCTTCGTTTTTTAAGGATCATTGAAGTTAAAAATGTGATTTGGACGCAACTCTTGTTGTGCTTGTGATATATTATGAGATTGTGCAACATATAATCCATCTTTTGTCATTTGGATCGAATGCAAGCAATTCTTGAGTAATCTAGTGATTGTGAGATTTGCAGCTTGTGAAATAATTTTGAAATGCAAGTTTTATAATATGGACTTTTAAGTCCAGCATGACTAAATTAGACAACCTTCGATGATTGTCAAACTATTAGTAATTATACTAATTGATGATCTTGGTTGATCACACGGCTATAAACATGTTCGACGGTGTATAAACACGGTAACCCATTATTAATTCTGACGGGGACACACACCCTCCCAACTATAACTATATCCGATGGGGCAGGTGGACCGTCGGGCATTGTTAAAGCCGACGGGAGAGAAAAGTCGTCGAGAAATGCATAGACGACGGTGAACGGTCGGCTATAAGTGTCGTCGAGTAATGGTGAGGTGGTCCTTGACCAAGACATGGCTGACAGGTCACCGTCGACTTAGTACCGTTGGCAAAATTGATTACCGAGAGTACCGTCGGCTATGCTAGTAATGGCCGACCAAGCATCACTGACGGGAGATTGCCGACGGTCTACCGTCAGTTATAGTCTTAGCCGAGGGTGAACTTCAATATCTGACGGGGATTCAACCCTCGACTATATTGGGATATCTAGTAGTGTGGACTAAAGGTCACAAAGGATAAAATATGTTCAAGGATGAAGACTTTTGACAAGCATTATGCTACAATTAGCAAGATTCTTTCTCAGGGTGGATTTGGTTGGGATTGGGTCAATAACAAGCTACTCATGGATAGTGATGATGTGTGGAACAAATATGTCGAGGTAAAAAATGATGTTTAATTAATTTATTCTATGTCATATATATATACATGCAGGCTAATGTTTTACTTTGTATGTGTGTGCAGGCTAATGTGAAGGCAACTTGCTACAAGAACAAAGAAGTGAAGAATTGGGAGGCAATCTGCACAATATACTCCAAAGATCATGCAACCGGTGAAGGTGCAATGACAGGTGCTGAAAGTGAAGCACAACCAGCAGAACTAGACGTAGTAGATGTTGAAGCCTCTCGAATTGCCACAAAAAGGCAGCAAGCGGCGATGCTATCTTGTGCATGCTTGGAGACATGAAGGGTTCTTTCCAAGATGCTTTGAAGTCACTTGAGCCACTAGAGCAGCCCAAGGTTACTCCTCCTCTTGAAATCATTGCCGCCCTTGAAAAGATCCCGGACTTGGCTCGTTCAGACATGTTGCGAGCATATGATGAACTCATCCTTAGTGAACGCTTATTCCAAGCGCTTATGGAGTTGCCCATGGAGTTTAGGAAGGAATGGTTGTTGATGCTCAATGAGAAGAACAACGTTTGACTAGTTTGAAGTTACTATGTTATTGTAATGATGAAAAACACATGTACTATGTGCTTCATTTCATCGCACTTGAATTTCCTATGTTGTTGTATCAGACTTGAATTTCGCATGTTATGTCTTGTTGTTAGCTAAATGTGCTGATCTATAAGTGCTGATGTTCTTGTTGTATTACTGCTATTGTAAA
Source organism: Aegilops longissima (assembly GCA_021605205.1). Taxonomy (NCBI): domain Eukaryota; kingdom Viridiplantae; phylum Streptophyta; class Magnoliopsida; order Poales; family Poaceae; genus Aegilops; species Aegilops longissima. The sequence continues at coordinate 743,231,078 of CM038677.1, forward strand.
AATGTTGTTGTTGCTGCTGTGTAAGTGCTGCTGCTGTATAAGTGCTGCTGCTGTTGTATACGTGCTGCTATATATATGTGCTGCTGCTGCTGCTACTGCTGTATAAGTGTTGCTGATGATGTATAAGTGCTGCTGCTGATGTATATGTGCTGCTGCTGATGTATATGTGCTGCTATCAAATAAGTGTTGTATAATTGTTGTTTTTGGGTAAGTGCATCTTGTTTATAATTGTAGATTGTATTCTTTGTATATAGTCATTCAAAAAATAAATGAAGATTGCATATATTTTAGTTTCAAACATTACATGGAAGTTTAATTTTCATCATATCACAAATGAGCAATTCCAATATAGAGGATGACCATCCAAACAAGCTTCAGAATTGAGGCTCTCATCCAAATTCCAAGTGGCAATTCTATGCACATCCAAACAAGAGAATTCGGGTTCAATGTCAATATCAAAGTCAAGCATATTTGATATTGGGGCCAATTCAATTCCATGGCCCTCAATATCAACATCCGAACATAGTACAATTGAAATCGTGGGGAGGGGACGAACACTAGTTCCCCAATTGACCGGTGTGCCACCGCTGTTGTTCCCTGCTGGTGCCGCCCACGCCCCCTCCTGCCGATGTCGCGCCCTGCTGTTCAGCGCCTCCACTCGCCGCTGTTGTTGCCTCTTGCTGCTAAGTTGGTGCGTGCCACAACGCTCAAGAAGCAGCACGCAGCTCGCAACACCAACGGCAGCAGCGCTCAAGCATCAACGGCGGCAGGGCTCAAGCAGCAGCGGTTCTCACGCGCACTCAATGGCCGGCGGGATAGTGGCGGGAGCGAGGAGCTCACCTTCCTGGCCGAGATGCAGCCGTCGTCGTCGTCGAGGAGTAACGAGTGCAAGCCGCCGACGCCGCCGTCTATTGAGTTCCTATGGGCGGGAGGAAGGGGAACGAGGGCGAGCGAGATCTCTTCTCCGGTTCGTGGTCAATCCAGGGATGGGGGTATTTTGAACATTTTTTGTGGCACCCATTGACAGAGGGCAAAATATCAAAGTTCCATGTAAAGAGTGGCAACGGATCAATTACAATCTAACCAGTGGCAAATTATCAGAGTTCAAAAAAACTTGTGGCAAATTGTCAAAATCCCCCTCCGTTGGAGGTGCCCTAAGGCTCTTTATGGAAGAGATCCTCCTCAGATCTCTGTAATTTCTACTTCCCACTGACAACACATCCGAACTAAAACTCCTAGTTCCAAATAGGCATGTCCTTGCTATGCAAATCCAAGACAATTTTTGTCAAGCCAAAGCAAGAATGAGTATTCAACACCTACGAGCGTTATTACGTGGGCCACGATTCCATTTCCATGCCACCCTAGAAGGATGGAAAGAGTATTTCAACTGGAAGACGTGCTTGCATCAAGCCTCAACCCTATAGACATACTTCTTTGAGTATTCACCACCTCGTTTGTGCCCTTGAATCGTGTGGGCAACACGACATTTCTTATTCGGTAGCGCACATGAGCGCTAGGTGACCCGACCCAGTTCGGTGTCTCCCGTTACCGAGTGCTTGTCCGGCTTTGAGTGGTTTATTTCCTTCTTTTTTTTGTTTTTGATTTTCAGTTGGGTGTTTCTTCTCTTTGTTTGTTTTTTCTTCTTTTCATTTTCTTCCGGTTTCTGTTTGTTTCCTTCTGTATTCTTTTCCAATTCTCTAGTTTTTTATTTTTACCTTTTCCTTTTAATCATATATAAATACAGTTTGTCTTTTGTAACAACAACAACAACAACAACAACAAAGCCTTTATCCCGCAAAAAAAAAAGCCTTTAGTCCCAAATAAATTTGGGTAGTCTAGAGCTTAAACCCATAAGATCTCGCAACCAACTCATAGTTCTAGCATACGAATATCAAGCTTTCAAGCACGCCCTATCCATGCCTACTTCTTTGGTGATATAATTTGTTTTTTGTATGCACAAATATTTTAAAAATACATAATGACCATTTTTTTAATACACGATGAACATTATATAAATACGCACCCTTTTTTAAGTACACGAGCATATTTTGTATGTACACTTTTTCAATAAGCTTTAACAGTATTATAAATACATTAATTAATGCACGATAAACATTGATTTAATACATTTTTTCTTCAGAATTATTTTATTTAAAAACAATCTAAGCTTCTTAGAGCCTATGGCCGGCCTAGTTAGTACTGCATGGGTTCCCGGCCGACACCTTCTAGGGCTGGCCCATGCGCGTTACAACATGGGCGATGATTCCATACCACCGACGGCGCCCGGATACATGGCGGCCGTGCGCCTATCCCCACGCCTCCGCTCGATTCCCCTCCTGCTCCCCGGACTCGACCCCGTGGCCGTAGTCCACCATAGCTGCTCCCGCGGCAGCTCGGCCACACCACCGCCGCACGCGCCATGTCCTCCTCCTCCTCCGCCGCCATCGGCTCCCACTCTCTACACGACGCTCGTGGGCCACGTCCGCTGCGAGCGCGAGATCAAGCGCTGCAAGTTCATCGCAATCCAAAAGACTATCACTCATCGACGTTTCTTTTTCTTTTGTAGACCGATGTGTTTGGTTTTGATGCTTCGTATCTTTTTAGATGATGGTGAATAATGCTCTGGATTTTCCTTTTATGTTCTACAGTATAAAACCGATGTATACCTTTTTGACGGTTGATATTTTTAATTAAGATTATAGTTTTGTGTGTATCTTTCTTTTAAGTGACATCGGTTACCGGTTGTAATCTCATTGGGAGCGAGGTTTACATTAGCCTGAAGGCAATTCAGGCCTTACATGAAAATTCTTGCCATATGTTTCTTACTCCCTGCGCCCCCATACATTCATTTGAGTGACACTTAATATGAGACGGAAAACCTAAAAAAATAATTAATATAGGATGGAGGGACTTTTTTGTAAAAAAATGTTTTTTTAAACGTGGTCTTTTAAGGTCCGATTCATTAAAGAAGGTTGGAGAGAATTGCCCAGTTAATTAACGGAAACCCGTGAGAAAACCATTACAACATGCCCACAGAGAAGGCACGCGGCCGACCTAGCACCCACAAGACCCACACACACCACCGAGAAAAGGACACCATCGAGGCTGCCCACAATGTTATCGTCATCACCTCTCCCCGAGCAAGCGACTCCGACTTCGTCGTTGCACTACCGGAAAACGGTCCTACCCCGACGGCCAAACCTATGCCTACGGCTGCCGTCGGCCTAGTTTGAGACATGCCGACAGCCCAGTCCTGGCCGTCGGCTTATCCTGGCCGTCGGGTTACACGGATCTATGCCGACGGCCGCCGTCGGCACAGAACGGCCGTCGACCTAGATGGAGACATGCCGACAGCAGTCGTCGGCATAAATCAGCCGTCGGTTTACCTGTGGGCCCGGCGACCCCGCCCGTGACTAGCGGCTAACGCCGTCAAACCTATGCCGACGGTTGGGACGGGCGGCCGTCGGCATATCTCCGCATGCCATCTGTGGCGTAGGTATGCCGACAGCAGCCGTCGGCATAGGTGCCACGTCACCGATCCGCGGCACGGCGCCCACCAGAACCCTGCCGTCTCTATGCCGACGGCAATGCCGTCGCCATAGCTTTTTTTTACATACATTTTTTTGCATATGTTTTCATGCTTTTTTTACATATGTTTTTATGCTTTTTTTTAAATATATTTTCATGTTTTTTTATGTATTATATGAATATATATGTAGTTTGTAAATTTTTTCATAGATTATGAATATATATATATATAGTTTGTATTTTTTTCAAGCACATTAATAATGTGCTGTCATGTTCTTTTGAATATAGGTCCTTATATTTTATTAAAATCAAAAACAGCTATGCGACAAAAGTTGAGTGGCGGTTGCAAACGCCTGGCACCCGTCTCCGGAGTGTGACCCCCTCACGTCCGCGGTGTTCCCCCCTCACGGCCGCCGCCGCCGCCAGCATCTGGAGGGCGGAAACAGCCGCATCGGGTCTATACGGAGGGGACGTTGCTCCCAAGTGTTTCTATGGGATGACCTACCACAACCGGGTGGTGTTGTGGCATGTTCGAAGAGGCGGCACGGATCTCCGAGGCGTGGCCCCCCTAATGGACGGCGCCGCCGCCAGCACCTGGAGGGGGAAAACGTTCCTATCCGGTCTACACGGAGGGGATGTAGCTGTCGGTTTGGCCTGGATGTTGCTCCCAAGTGTCCGTCTGAGCTGACCTGTCACAACCGGGTGGAGAGGTCCACTGTTCAAAGCCCGTCCATGGAAAGTTAAAGGGCTAGATCTCGTGGTCAACCGCTCCAGGGTTAGGCGGGACGGGGGCCCTGGGGGTAGCAATGCCACCGGAACGTCGCACCGGCCCCTCATACATGCGGGGTGGTGTGGTGGCATGTCCAAAGAGGCGGCACGCGTCTCCGGGGTTTGGCCCCCCTCACGGACGGCGCCACCGCCGGCACCTGGAGGAGGGAAACGGACGCGTCAGTCTACGGAGGAAACTTCTTTGTGGGTGCAGCCGGATGTTGCTCCAAAGTGTTCCTATGGGTTGACCTAACACAACCAGTGGAGAGGTCCACGGTCAAAGCCCGCCCATGCAAAGTCAAGGGCTAGATCCGTGGTCAAACGCTACACGGTTATGCGGACGGGGCCACAGGGGTAGCGATATCACCGAGCGTCGCACCGGGCCCTCATACATGCGGGGTGGTGTGGTCGCATGTCCAAAGAGGCGGCACGCGTCTCCAGGGTGTGTCCCCCCTCACGGACGGTGATGACATGGTAGTAGACGTTCTGCGGTAACGATGCGGCGTGAATATTATTAAATACTCAGAGCGCGATAAAATCATGATTTTTTACACGATGTGGGCACATGTGCTATAGGAATGAAAGTAGTTTTTTCATAATTTTTCGCGATGGAGAAATATCTGAAAACTTCCCTCTACGCGGATTGCTCTTCGCGCTTCTACGACTGTGGCCGGAGGCATCCGGGGGCTAGCATGCCGCCAAATCTTGCGTAGGCGGCCTCTCACAAGTCTGGAGGTGTTGTGGCGATTGCAAACGCCCGGCACGCGTCTCCGGGGTATGCCCCCCTCACGGACGGCACCGCCGCCGGCACCTAGAGGGGGGAAACGGACGCGTCGGGTCTACACGGAGGGGATCTTGCTGTGGGTCTGGACCGGATGTTTCTCCAAAGTGTTCCTATGGCTGACCTAACACAACCGGGTGGGGAAGTCCACTGGTCAAAGCCCGTCCGTGCAAAGTCAAAGGGCTAGATCCAGTGGTCAAACGCTAAAGGGTTATGCGGGAAGGGGGCCCTGGGGGGTAGCAATACCACCGGAGCGTCGCACCGGGCCCTCATACATGCAGGGTGGTGTGGTGGCATGTCCAAAGAGGCGGCACGCATCTCCAGGGTGTGTCCCCCCTCACGGACGGTGATGACACGGTAGTAGACGTTCTGCGGTAACGATGCGGCGTGAATATTATTAAATACTCGGAGCGCGATAAAATCATGAGTTTTTTACACGACGCGGGCACATGTGCTATAGGACTGATGGTAATTTTTTCATAATTTTTTGTGATGGAGAAGTATCTGAAAACTTCCCTCTACGCGGATTGCTCTTGGCGTCTCACGACCGTGGCGGCGGCCTCAGGGCTAACATGCCGCCAAATCTTGCGTGGCGGCCTCTCACAAGTCTGGAAGTGTTGTGGCGGTTGCAAACGCCCGGCACGCGTCTATGGGGTGCCCCCCCCTCACCGACGGCGCCGTCGCCGGCAGCAGGAGGGGGAAACAGACGCGTCGGGTCTACACGGAGGGGATCTTGTTGTGGGTCTGGCCCGGAATTTGCTCCAAAGTGTTCCTATGGGCTGACCTAACACAACTGGGTGGGGATGTGCACTGGTCAAAGCCCGTCTGTGCAAAGTCAACGGGCTCGGTCCCGTGGTCAAACGCTAAAGGGTTAGGCGGGACGTGGGCCCTGGGGGTAGCAATTCCACCGGAGCGTCGCACCGGGCCCTCATACATGAGTGGTGGTGTGGTGGCATGTCCGAACAGGGGGCACGCGTCTCCGGGGTGTGGCCCCCCTCACGGACGGCGATGACATGGTAGTTGACGTTCTGCGGTAACGATGCGGCGTGAATATTATTAAATACTCGGAGCGCGATAAAATCATGAGTTTTTTACACGACGTGGGCACATGTGCTATAGGACTGATGGTAATTTTTTCATAGTTTTTCGTGATAGAGAAGTATCTGAAAACTTCCCTCTACGCGGATTGCTCTTGGCGTCTCGACCGTGGGCGGCGGCCTCCGGGCTAGCATGCCGCAAAATCTTGCGTGGCGGCCTCTCACAAGTCTGGAAGTGTTGTGGCGGTTGCAAACGGCCGGCACGCGTCTCCGGGGTGTCCCCCACCCTCACGGACGGCGCCGCCGCCGGCACCTGGAGGGGGGGAAACGGACGTGTCGGGTCTACATAGTGGGGATCTTGCTGTGGGTCTGGCCCGGATATTGCTCCAAAGTGTTCCTATGGGCTGACCTAACACAACCGGGTGGTTGGTCCACTGGTCAAAGCCCATCCGTGCAAAGTCAAAGGGCTAGATCCCGTGGTCAAACGCTACAGGCTTAGGCGAGACGGGGGCCCTGGGGGTAGCAATGCCACAGAAGCGTCGCACCGGCCCTCATACATGCGGGGTGATGTGGTGGCATGTCCGAAGAGGCGACACGCGTCTCCGGGCTGTGGCCCCCCTCACGGACGGCGATGACACGGTAGTAGACGTTCTGCGGTAACGATGCGGCGTGAATATTATTAAATACTCGAAGCGCGATAAAATCATGAGTTTTTTACACGACGTTGGCACATGTGCTATAGGACTGTTGGTAATATTTTCATAATTTTTCGTGATGGAGAAGTATCTGAAAACTTCCCTCTACGCGGATTGCTGTTCGTGTGTCTAAGACTGTGGCCGGTGGCCTTCGAGGGCTAGCATGCCACCAAATCTTCCGTAGGCGGCCTCTCACAAGTCTGGAAGTGTTGTGGCGGTTGCAAACGCCCGACACGCATCTCCGGGGTGTGCCCCCCCCCCCTCACGGACGGCGCGCCGCCGCCGCACCGGAGGGGGGAACAGACGCGTCGGGTCTACGGAGGGATCTTCTTTGTGGGTGCAGCCGGATGTTGCTCCAAAGTGTTCCTATGGGCTGACTTAACACAACCGGCTGGGGAGGTCCACTGGTCAAAGCCCGTCCGTGCAAATTCAATGGGCTAGATCCCGTGGTCAAACGCTACAGGGTTAGGCGGGACGGGGGGCCTGGGGGGTAGCAATGCCACCGGAGCGTCGCACCGGGCCCTCATACATGCGGGGTGGTGTGGTGGCATGTCCGAAGAGGCGGCACGCGTCTCCGGGGTGTGGCCCCCCTCACGGACGGCGATGACATGGTAGTAGACGTTCTGCGGTAACGATGCGGCGTGAATATTATTAAATACTCGGAGCGCGATAAAATCATGAGTTTTTTACACGACGTGGGCACATGTGCTATAGGACTGATGGTATTTTTTAATAGTTTTTCGTGATGGAGAATTATCTGAAAACTTCCCTCTACACGAATTGCTCTTCGCGCGTCTACGACTGTGGACGGCGGCCTCCGGGGGCTAGCATGCCGCAAAATCTTGCGTAGGCGGACTCTCACAAGTCTGGAAGTGTTGTGGCGGTTGCAAACGCCCGGCACGCGTCACCGGGTTGTCTGCCACCCTCACGGACGGCGCCGCCGCCGGCACCTGGAGGGGGGAAAGGGACGTCGGGACTACGATGGGGATCTTCTTTGTGGAGTCCGCCCGGATGTTGCTCCAAAGTGTTCCTATGGGCTGTCCTCACACAACCGGGTGGGGAGGTCCACCGGTCAAAGCCCGTCCGTGCAAAGTCAAAGGGCTAGATCCCGTGGTCAAACGCTACAGGGTTAGGAGGGACGGGGCCCGGGGGTAGCAATGCCACTGGAGCGTCGCACCGGGCCCTCATACATGCGGGGTGGTGTGGTGGCATGTCCGAAGAGGCGGCACGCGTCTCCGGGGTGTGGCCCCCCTCATGGACGGCGATGACATGGTAGTAGACGTTCTGCGGTAACGATGCGGCGTGAATATTATTAAATACTCGGAGCGCGATAAAATCATGAGTTTTTTACACGACGTGGGCACATGTGCTATAGGACTGATGGTATTGTTTCATAGTTTTTCGTGATGGAGAATTATATGAAAACTTCCCTCTACGCGGATTGCTCTTCGCGCGTCTACGACTGTGGCCGGCGGCCTCCGGGGGCTATCATGCCGCAAAATCTTGCGTAGGCGGCCTCTCACAAGTCTGGAAGTGTTGTGGCGGTTCCAAACGCCTGGCACGCGTCTCCGGGGTGTCCCCCACCCTCACGCACGGCGCCGCCGGCACCTGGAGGGGGGAAACGGACGCGTCGGGTCTGCACGATGGGGATCTTGTTGTGGGTCTGGCCCGGATATTGCTCCAAAGTGTTCCTATGGGCTGACCTAACACAACCGGGTGGGGAGGTCCACTGGTCAAAGCCCGTCTGTGCAAATTCAAAGGGCTAGATCCCGTGGTCAAACGCTACAGGCTTAGGCGGGACGGGGGCCGTGGGGGGGGGGGGTAGCAACGCCACCGGAGCGTCGCACCGGGCCCTCATACATGCGGGGTGGTGTGGTGGCATGTCCGAAGAGACGGCACGCATCTCCGGGGTACAGCCCCCCTCACGGACGGCGATGACACAAAAGTAGACGTTCTGTGGTAACGATGCGGCGTGAATATTATTAAATACTCGGAGCGAGATAAAATCATGAGTTTTTTACTCGACGTGGGCACATGTGCTATAGGACCGATGGTAATTTTTTTTATAATTTTTCGTGATGGAGAAGTATCTGAAAACTTCCCTCTACGCGGATTGCTCTTCGCGCGTCTACGACTGTGGCCGACGGCCTCCGGGGGCTAGCATGCCGCCAAATCTTGCGTAGGCGGCCTCTCACAAAGTCTAGAAGTGTTATGGCGATTGCAAACGCCCGACACGCATCTCCGGGGTGTGCCCCTCCTCACGGACGGCGCCGCCGCCGGCACCTGGAGGGGGGAAACGGACGCGTCGGGTTTACACGGAGGGGATCTTGCTGTGGGTCTGGCCCGGATGTTGCTCCAAAGTGTTCCTATGGGCTGACCTAACACAACCGGGTGGGAGGTCCACTGGTCAAAGACCGTCCGTGCAAAGACAAAGGGCTAGGTCCCATGGTCAAACGCTACAGGGTTAGGCGGGACGAGGGCCCTGGGGGGTAGCGATGCCACCGGAGCTTCGCACCGGGCCCTCATAGATATGGGGTGGTGTGGCGGCATGTCTGGGGGGCACGCGTCTCCGGGGTGTGGCCCCCCTCACGGACGGCGCCACCGCCGGCACCTGGAAGGGGGAAACGGATGCGTGGGTCTACACGGAGTGGATCTTGCTGTGGATCTTTCCCGGATGTTGCTCCAAAGTGTTCCTATGGGCTGACCTAACACAACCGGGTGGGGAGGTCCACTGGTCAAAGCCCGTCCGTGCAAAAGTCAAAGGGCTAGATCCCATGGTCAAACGCTGCAGGGTTAGGCGGGACGGGGGCCCTGGGGGTAGCAATGCCACCGGAGCGTCGCACCGGGCCCTCATACATGAGGGAAGGTGTGGTGGCATGTCCGAAGAGGCTGCTCGCGTCTCCGGGGTGTGGCACCCCTCACGGACGGTGGTGACATGGTAGTAGACGTTCTGCGGTAACGATGCGGCGTGAATATTATTAAATACTCGGAGCGCGATAAAATCATGAGTTTTTTACACGATGTGGGCACATGTGCTATAGGACTGATGGTAATTTTTTCATAATTTTTCGTGATATTGAGGTATCTGAAAACTTCCCTCTACGCGGATTGCTCTTTGCGCGTCAACGACTGTGGTCGGCGGCCTCTAGGGGCTAGCATGCCGCCAAATCTTGCGTAGGCGGCCTCTCACAAGTCTGGAAGTGTTGTGGCGGTTGCAAACGCCCGGCACGCGTCTCTGGGGTGTGCCCGCTCTCTCTGACGGCGCCGCCGCACCGGAGAAGCGATCGGTCGAGTCTACGGAGGGATCTTGCTATGGTTATAGCCCGGATGTTGCTCCAAAGTGTTCCTATGGGCTGACCTAACACAACCGGTTGGGTAGGCCCACTGGTCAAAGCACGTCCGTGCAAAGTCAAAGGGCTAGATCCCGTGGTCAAACGCTACAGGGTTAGGCGGGACGGGGGCCTGGGGGGATAGCAATGCCTCCGGAGCGTCGCACCGGGCCCTCATACATGCGGGGTGGTATGGTGGAATGTCCGAAGAGGCGGCACGCGTCTCCGGGGTGTACCCCCCTTCACGGACGGCGATGACACGGTAGTAGACGTTCTGCGGTAACGATGCGGCGTGAATATTATTAAATACTCGGAGCGCGATAAAATCATGAGTTTTTACACGACGTGGTCACATGTGCTATAGGATTGACGGTAATTTTTTAACAATTTTTCGTGATGGAGAAGTATCTGAAAACTTCCCTCTACGCGGATTGCTCTTCGCGCGTCTACGACTGTGGCCGGCGGCCTCCGTGGGCTAGCATGCCGCAAAATCTTGCGTAGGCGGCCTCTCACAAGTCTGGAAGTGTTGTGGCGGTTTCAAACGCCCGGCACGTGTCTCCGGGGTGTGCCCCCCTCACGGACGGCGCCGCCGCCGCACCGGAGAAGGGGAAACGACGTCGGGTCTACACGGAGGGGATCTTGCTGTGGGTCTGGCCCGAATGCTGCTCCAAAGTATTCCTATGGGCTGACCTAACACAACCGGGTAGGAGGTCCACTGATCAAAGCCCGTACGTGCAAAGTCAAAGGGCTAGATCCCATGGTCAAACGCTACAGGGTTAGGCGCGACGAGGGCCCTGGGTCTAGCAATGCCGCCGGAGCGTCGCACTGGGCCCTCATACATGTGGGGTGGTGTGGTGGCATGTCCGAAGAGGCGGCACGCGTCTCCGGGGTGTGGGCCCCCTCACGGACGGCGATGGCATGGTAGTAGACGTTCTGCGGTAACGACGCAGCGTGAATATTATTAAATACTCGGAGTGCTATAAAATCATGAGTTTTTTACATGACGTGGGCACATGTGCTACAGGACTGATGGTACTTTTTTTCATAAATTTTCGTGATGGAGAAGTATCTGAAAACTTCCCTCTACGCGGATTGCTCTTCGCGTGTCTACGACTGTGGCCGGCGGCCTCCGGGGGCTAGCATGTCGCCAAATCTTGCGTAGGCGGCCTCTCACAAGTCTGGAAGTGTTGTGGCAGTAGCAAACGCCCGACACGCGTCTCCGGGGTGTGCCCCCCTCACGGACGGCGCCGCCATCGGCACCTGGATGGGGGAAATGGACGTGTCGGGTCTACACAAAGGGGATCTTGCTGTGGGTCTGGCCCGGATGTTGCTCCAAAGTGTTCCTATTGGCTGACCTAACACAAGCGGGTGGGGAGGTCCACTGGTCAAAGCCCGTCCGTGCAAAGTCAAAGGGCTAGATCCCGTGGTCAAACGCTACAGGGTTAGGCGGGACGGGGGCCCTGTGGGTAGCAATGCCACTGGAGCGTCGCACCGAGCCCTCATACATGAGGGGAGGTGTGGTGCCATGTCCGAAGAGGCGGCACGCGTCTCTGGGGTGTGGCCCCCTCACGGACGGCGATGACACGGTAGTAGACGTTCTGCGGTAACGATGCAGCGTGAATATTATTAAATACTCGGAGCGCGATAAAATCATGAGTTTTTTACACGACGTGGGCACATGTGCTATAGGACTGATGGTATTTTTTAATAGTTTTTCGTGATGGAGAATTATCTGAAAACTTCCCTCTACACGAATTGCTCTTCGCGCGTCTACGACTGTGGACGGCGGCCTCCGGGGGCTAGCATGCCGCAAAATCTTGCGTAGGCGGACTCTCACAAGTCTGGAAGTGTTGTGGCGGTTGCAAACGCCCGGCACGCGTCACCGGGTTGTCCGCCACCCTCACGGACGGCGCCGCCGCCGGCACCTGGAGGGGGGAAAGGGACGCGTCGGGACTACACGATGGGGATCTTGCTGTGGGTCTGGCCCGGATGTTGCTCCAAAGTGTTCCTATGGGCTGTCCTCACACAACCGGGTGGGGAGGTCCACTGGTCAAAGCCCGTCCGTGCAAAAGTCAAAGGCCTAGATCCCGTGGTCAAACGCTACAGGGTTAGGCGGGACGGGGGCCCTGGGGGTTGCAATGCCACCGGAGCGTCGCACCGGCCCCTCATACATAAGGCGAGGTGTGGTGGCATGTCCGAAGAGGCGGCACGCGTCTCCGGGGTGTGGCCCCCCTCACGGACGGCGATGACACGGTAGTAGACGTTCTGCGGTAATGATGCGGCGTGAATATTATTAAATACTTGGAGCGCGATAAAATCATGAGTTTTTTACACGACGTGGGCACATGTGCTATAGGAATGATGGTAATTTTTTCATAATTTTTCGTGATGGAGAAGTATCTGGAAACTTCCCTCTACGCGGATTGCTCTTCGCGCGTCTACTACTGTGGCCGGCGGCCTCCGCAGGCTAGCATGCCGCCAAATCTTGCGTAGGCGGCCTCTCACAAGTCTGGAAGTGTTTGGCGGTTGCAAACGCCCGGCACGCGTCTCCGGGGTGTGCCCCCTCTCACAGACGGCGCCGCCGCCGCACCGGAGAAGCAGACGCGTCGGGTCTACGGAGGGATCTAGCTATGGAGTCTGGCGGATGTTGCTCCAAAGTGTTCCTATGGGCTGACCTAACACAACCGGGTGGGGAGGTCCACTGGTCAAAGCCCGTCCGTGCAAAGTCAAAGGCTAGATCCCGTGGTCAAACTTCTGAGGTTAGGCGGGGCGGGGGCCCAGGGGGGTAGCAATGCCACGGAGCATCATGCCGGGCCCTCATACATGCAGGGTGGTGTGGTGGCATGTCGAAAGAAGCGCACGCGCGTCTCGGGTGTGGCCCCCCTCACGGACGGCGATGACACGGTAGTAGACGTTCTGCGGTAACGATGTGGCGTGAATTTTATTAAATACTCGGAGCGAGATAAAATCATGAGTTTTTTACACGACGTGGGCACATGTGCTATAGGACCGATGGTAATTTTTTTCATAATTTTTCGTGATGGAGAAGTATCTGAAAACTTCCCTCTACGCGGATTGCTCTTCGCGCGTCTACGAGTGTGGCCGACGGCCTCCGGGGGCTAGCATGCCGCCATTGCGTAGGCGGCCTCTCACAAAGTCTGGAATTGTTATAGTGATTGCAAACGCCCGACACGCATCTCCGGGGTTCCCCCCCTCACGGACGGCGCCGCCGCCGGCACCTGGAGGGGGGAAACAGACTCGTCGGGTCTACACGGAGTGGATCTTGCTGTGGATCTTGCCCGGATGTTGCTCCAAAGTGTTCCTATGGGCTGACCTAACACATCCGGGTGTGGATGTCCACTGGTCAAAGCCCGTCTGTGCATGTCAAAGGGCTAGATCCCGTTGTCAAACACTACAGGGTTTGGCGGGACGGGGGCCCTGGGTGGCTAGCAATGCCACCGGAGCGTCGCACCGGGCCCTCATACATGCGGGGTGGTGTGGTGGCATGTTCAAAGAGGCAGCACGCGTCTCCGGGGTGTGCCCCCCCTCACGGACGGCGATGACACGGTAGTAGAAGTTCTGCGGTAACGATGCGGCGTGAATCTTATTAAATACTCGGAGCGCGATAAAATCATGAGTTTTTTACACGACGTGGGCACATGTGCTATAGGACTGATGTTAATTTTTTCATAATTTTTCGTGATGGAGAAGTATGTGAAAACTTCCCTCTACGCAGATTGCTCTTCGCGCGTCTACGACTGTGGCCGGCGGCCTCCGTGGGCTAGCATGCCGCCAAATCTTGCATAGGCGGCCTCTCACAAGTCTGGAAGTGTTGTGGAGGTTGCAAGCGCTTCGACGCAGCGTCTCGGGTGCCCCCCCCTCACGGACGGCGCGCCCGGCTTTGGAGGGAAGCAGACGTCGGGTCTACGGAGGGATCTTGCGGTGGGTCGGGTCTACGGAGGGATCTTGCAGTGGGTCTGGCCGTCTCTTCGGACATGCCACCACACCACCCGCATGTATGAGGGCCCGGTGCGACGCTCCGGTGGCATTGCTACCCCTAGGGCCCCCGTCCCGCCTAACCCTGTAGAGTTTGACCATGGGATCTAGCCCTTTGACTTTTGCAGGGACGGGCTTTGACCAGTGGACTTCTCCACCCAGTTGTGTTAGGTCAGCCCATAGGAACACTTTGGAGCAACATCCAGGCCAGACCCACAGCAAGATCCCGTCTGCGTAGATCCGACGCGTCCGTTTCCCCCCTCCAGGTGCCGGCGGCTGCGCCATCCGTGAGGGGGGGGGGGCACACCCCAGAGACGCGTGACGGGCGTTTGCTACTGTCACAACACTTCCAGTCTTGTGAGAGGCGGCCTACGCACGATTTGGCGGCATGCTAGCCCCCGGAGGCCGCCGGCCACAGCCGTAGACGCGCGAAGAGCAATCCGCATAATGGGAAGTTTTCAGATACTTCTCCATCACGAAAAATTATGAAAAAATTACCATCAGTCTTATAGCACATGTGCCCACGTCGTGTAAAAACTCATGATTTTATCGCGCTCCGAGTATTTAATAAAATTCACGCCACATCGTTACCGCAGAACGTCTACTACCGTGTCATCGCCGTCCGTGAGGGGGGCCACACCCCGGAGACGCGTGCCGCCTCTTCGGACATGCCACCACACCACCCTGCATGTATGAGGGCCCGGTGCGACGCTCCGGTGGCATTGCTACCCCCCAGGGCCCCCGTCCCGCCTAACCCTGTAGCGTTTGACCACGGATCTAGCCCTTGACTTTGCACGGACGGGCTTTGACCAAAGGACCTCCCCACCCGGTTGTGTTAGGTCAGCCCATAGGAACACTTTGGAGCAACATCCGGCAAGACCCATAGCAAGATCTCTCTGTGTAGACCCGACGCGTCTGCTTCTCCCCTCCGGGCGGCGCGGCGCCGTCCGTGAGAGGGGGCACACCCCGGAGACGCGTGCCGGGGGTTTGCAACCGCCACAACACTTCCAGACTTGTGAGAGGCCGCCTACGCAAGATTTGGTGGCATGCTAGCCTGCAGAGGCCGCCAGCCACAGTCGTAGACGCGCGAAGAGCAATCCGCGTAGAGGGAAGTTTCCAGATACTTCTCCATCACGAAAAATTATGAAAAAATTACCATCAGTCCTATGACACATGTGCCCACGTCGTGTAAAAAATTCATGATTTTATAGCGCTCCTAGTATTTAATAATATTCAGGCTGCATCGTTACCGCAGAACGTCTACTACCGTGTCATCGCCGTCCGTGAGGGGGGCCACACCCCGGAGACGCGTGCCGCCTCTTCGGACATGCCACCACACCTCCCCTCATGTATGAGGGCTCGGTGCGACGCTCCGTTGGCATTGCTACCCACAGGGCCCCCGTCCCGCCTAACCCTGTAGCGTTTGACCACGGGATCTAGCCCTTTGGCTTTGCACGGACGGGCTTTGACCAGTGGACCTCCCCACCCGGTTGTGTTAGGTCAGCGAATAGGAACACTTTGGAGCAACATACGGGCCAGACCCACAACAAGATCCCCTTCGTGTAGACCCGACACGTCTGCTTCTCCGGTGCGGCGGCGCCGTCCGTGAGGGGGGGCACACCCCGGAGACGCGTGCCAGGCGTTTGCAATCGCCACAACACTTCCAGACTTTGTGAGAGGCCGCCTACACAAGATTTGGCGGCATGCTAGCACCGGAGGCCGCCGGCCACAGTCGTAGACGCGCGAAGAGCAATCCGCGTAGAGGGAAGTTTTCAGATACTTCTCCATCACAAAAAATTATGAAAAATATTACCATCGGTCCTATAGCACATGTGCCCACGTCGTGTAAAAAACTCATGATTTTATCGCGCTCGGAGTATTTAATAATATTCACGCCGCATCGGTACCGCAGAACGTCTACTACCATGTCATCGCCGTCCGTGAGGGGGGACACACCCCGGAGAAGCGTGCCGTCTCTTCGGACATGCCACCACACCACCCCGCATGTATGAGGGCCCGGTGCGACGCTCCGGTGGCGTTGCTACCCACCCAGGGCCCCCGTCCCGCCTAACCCTGTAGCGTTTGACCACGGGATCTATCCCTTTGACTTTGCACAGACGGGCTTTGACCAGTGGACATCCCCACCCGGTTGTGTTAGGTTAGCCCATAGGAACACTTTGGAGCAACATCCGGGCCAGACCCACAGCAAGATCCCCTCCGTGTAGACCCGACGCATCCGTTTCCCCCCTCTTCGGACATGCCACCACACCACCCCGCATGTATGAGGGCCCGGTGCGACGCTCCGGTGGCATTGCTACCCCCATGGCCCTCGTCCCGCCTAACCCTGTAGCGTTTGACCATGGGATCTAGCCCTTTGACTTTTACGGACGGGCTTTGACTAGTGGACCTCCCCACCCGGTTGTGTTAGGTCAGCCCATAGGAACACTTTGGAGCAACATCCGGGCCAGAACCACAGCAAGATCCCCTACGTGTAGACCCGACGCGTCCGTTTCCCCCCCTCCAGGTCCCGATGGCGGCGCCGTCCGTGAGGGGGGCACACCCCGGAGATGCGTGTCGGGCGTTTGCTACTGCCACAACACTTCCAGACTTGTGAGAGGCCGCCTACGCAAGATTTGGCGACATGCTAGCCCCCGGAGGCCGCCGGCCACAGTCGTAGACATGCGAAGAGCAATCCGTGTAGAGGGAAGTTTTCAGATACTTCTCAATCACGAAAATTTATGAAAAAAAGTACCATCACTCCTATAGCACATGTGCCCACATCATGTAAAAAACTCATGATTTTATAGCACTCCGAGTATTTAATAATATTCACGCTGCGTCGTTACCGCAGAACGTCTACTATCATGTCATCGCCGTCCGTGAGGGGGCCCACACCCCGGAGACGCGTGCCGCCTCTTTGGACATGCCACCACACCACCCAGCATGTATGAGGGCCCAGTGCGACGCTCCGGCGGCATTGCTACCCCCCAGGGCCCTCGTCGCGCCTAACCCTGTAGCGTTTGACCATGGGATCTAGCCCTTTGACTTTGCACGGACGGGCTTTGATCAGTGGACCTCCCTACCCGGTTGTGTTAGGTCAGCCCATAGGAATACTTTGGAGCAACATTCGGGCCAGACCCACAGCAAGATCCCCTCCGTGTAGACCCGACGCTGCGTCCGTTTCCCCCTCCGGCGGGCGGCGCCGTCCGTGAGGGGGGCACACCCCGGAGACACGTGTCGGGCGTTTGAAACCGCCAGAACACTTCCACACTTGTGAGAGGCCGCCTACGCAAGATTTTGCGGCATGCTAGCCCTCGGAGGCCGCCGGCCACAGTCGTAGACGCGCGAAGAGCAATCCACGTAGAGGGAAGTTTTCAGATACTTCTCCATCACGAAAAATTATGAAAAAATTACCATCAATCCTATAGCACATGTGCCCACGTCATGTAAAAAACTCATGATTTTATCGCGCTCCGAGTATTTAATAATATTCACACCGCATCGTTACCGCAGAACATCTACTACCGTGTCATCGCCGTCCGTGAGGGGGGCCACACCCCGGAGACGCGTGCCGCCTCTTCGGACATTCCACCACACCACCCCGCATGTATGAGGGCCCGGTGCGACGCTCCGGAGGCATTGCTATCCCCCCAGGCCCCCGTCCCGCCTAACCCTGTAGCGTTTCACCACGGGATCTAGCCCTTTGACTTTGCACGGACGTGCTTTGACCAGTGGGCCTACCCAACCGGTTGTGTTAGGTCAGCCCATAGGAACACTTTGGAGCAACATCCGGGCTATACCCATAGCAAGATCCCCTCCGTGTAGACTCGACCCGTTCGTTTCCCCCCTCCGGGTGCCGGCGGCGGCGCCGTCCGAGAGAGGGGGCACACCACGGAGACGCGTGTCGGGCGTTTGCAACCGCCACAACACTTCCAGACTTGTGAGAGGCCGCCTACGCAACATTTGGCGGCATGCTAGCCCCTAGAGGCCGCCGACCACAGTCGTAGACGCGCGAAGAGCAATCCGCGTAGAGGGAAGTTTTCTGATACCTCTACATCACGAAAAATTATGAAAAAATTACCATCAGTCCTATAGCACA
This sequence comes from Aegilops longissima, assembly GCA_021605205.1. Taxonomy (NCBI): domain Eukaryota; kingdom Viridiplantae; phylum Streptophyta; class Magnoliopsida; order Poales; family Poaceae; genus Aegilops; species Aegilops longissima. The sequence goes on from CM038677.1 coordinate 743,249,311, forward strand.
TGTTCCCACGTCGTGTAAAAAACTCATGATTTTATCGCGCTCCGAGTATTTAATAATATTCACGTCGCATCGTTGCCGCAGAACGTCTACTACCATCTCATCACCGTCCGTGAGGGGTGCCACACCCCGGAGACGCGAGCCGCCTCTTCGGACATGCCACCACACCTCCCCTCATGTATGAGGGCCCGGTGCGACGCTCCGGTGGCATTGCTACCCCCAGGGCCCCCGTCCCGCCTAACCCTGCAGCGTTTGACCATGGGATCTAGCCCTTTGACTTTTGCACGGACGGGCTTTGACGATGGACCTCCCACCGGTTGTGTTAGGTCAGCCCATAGGAACACATTGGAGCTACATCCGAGCCAGATCCACAGCAAGATCTCGTCCGCGTAGATCCGACGCGTCCGTTTCCCCCCTCCAAGTGCCGGCAGCGGCGCCGTCCGTGAGGGGGGGGGGCACACCCCGGAGACGCGTGCCGCGTGTTTGCTACTGCCACAACACTGCCAGACTTGTGAGAGGCCGCCTACGCAAGATTTGGCGGCATGCTAGCCCCCGGAGGCCGCCACGGCCCGCGAGCGTGAGCAGCGGTAATCCGCGTAGAGGGAAGTTGTCAGATACTTCTCCATCACGAAAAATTATGAAAAAAATTACCATCAGTCCTATAGCACATGCGCCCACATCGTGTAAAAAACTCATGATTTTATCGCGCTCCGAGTATTTAATAATATTCACGCCGCATCGTTACCGCAGAACGTCTACTTCCGTGTCATCGCCGTCCGTGAGGGGGGCCACACCCCGGAAACGCTTGCCGCCTCTACGGACATGCCACCACACCATTTCACATGTATGAGGGCCCGGTGAGACGCTCCAGTGGCATTGCTTCCCCCTCAGGGGCCCCGTCCCGCCTAACCCTGTGGAGTTTGACCACGGGATCTAGCCCTTTGACTTTGCACGGACGGGCTTTGACCAGTGGACCTCCCCACCCGGTTGTGTTAGGTCAGCAAATAGGAACACTTTGGAGCAACATCCGGGCCAGACCCACAGCAAGATCCCCTCCGTGTAGACCCGACTATAAGACTTCCAGACTATAAGACTGATGGTAATTTTTTCATAATTTTTCGTGATGGAGAAGTATCTGATAACTTCCCATTACGCGCGTTTACGACTGTGGCCGCCGGCCTCCGGGGGCTAGCATGCCGCCAAATCTTGCGTAGGCGGCCTCTCACAAGTCTGGAAGTGTTGTGGCGGTTGCAACCGCCCGACACGCGTCTCCGGGGTGTGCCTCTCTCACGGACGACGCCGTCGCCGGCACCTGGTGGGGGTAAACGGACGCGTCGGGTCTACATGGAGGGGATCTTGCTGTGGGTCTGGCCCAGATGTTGCTCCAAAGTGTTCCTATGGGCTGACCTAACACTAACGGGTGGTGAGGTCCACTGGTCAAATCCCGTCCGTGCAAAGTCAAATGGCTAGATCCCGTGGTCAAACGCTACATGGTTAGGCGGGACTGGGGCCCTGGGGGTAGCAATGCCACCGGAGCGTCGCACCGGGCTCTCATACATGCGTGGTGGTGTGGTGACATGTCCGAACAGGCGGCACGCGTCTCCGGGGTGTGGACCCCACACGGACGGCGATGACACGGTAGTAGACGTTCTGCGGTAATGATGCGGCGTGAATATTATTAAATACTCGGAGCGCGATAAAATCATGACTTTTTTACATGACGTTGGCACATGTGCTATAGGACTGATGGTAATTTTTTCATAATTTTTCGTGACGGAGAAGTATCTGAAAACTTCCCTCTACGCGGATTGCTCTTCGCTCGTCTACGACTGTGGACGGCGGCCTCCGGGGGCTAGCATGCCACCAAATCTTACGTAGGCGGCCTCTCACAAGTCTAGAAGTTCTGTGGCGATTGCAAACGCCTGGCACGCATCTCCGGGGAGTGCCCCCCTCACGGACGGTGCCGCCGCCGGCACCTGGAGGGGGGAAACGGACATGTCGGGTCGACACGGAGGGGATCTTGCTGTGGGTCTGGCCTGGATGTTGCTCCAAAGTGTTCCTATTGGCTGACCTAACACAACCGGGTGGGGAGGTCCACTGGTCAAAGCCCGTCCGTGCAAAGTCAAAGGGCTAGATCCCGTGGTCAAACTCCAGAGGGTTAGGCGGGACGGGGGCCCTGGGGGGGAAGCAATGCCAGTGGAGCGTCGCACCGGGCCCTCATACATGCGGGATGGTGTGGTGGCATGTCCGCAGAGGCGGCAAGCGTCTCCGGGGTGTGGCCCCCCTCACGGACGGCGATGACACGGTAGTAGACGTTCTCCGGTAACGATGCGGCGTGAATATTATTAAATAATCGGAGCGCGATAAAATCATGAGTTTTTTCCACGATGTGGGAACATGTGCTATAGGACTGATGGTAATTTTTTCATAATTTTTCGTGATGGAGAAGTATCTGAAAACTTATCTCTACGCGGATTACTCTTCGCGCATCTACGACTGTGGCCGGCGGCCTCCGGGGGATAGCACGCCGCCAAATCTTGCGTAGGCGGCCTCTCACAAGTCTGGCAGTGTTGTGGCGGTAGCAAACACGCGGCACGCGTCTCCGGGGTGTGCCCCCCCTCACGTACGGCGCCGCCGCCGGCACCTGGAGTGGGGAAACGGACGCGTCGGATCTACGCGGACGGGATCTTGCTGTGGATCTGGCTCGGATGTAGCTCCAATGTGTTCCTATGGGCTGACCTAACACAACCGGGTGGGGAGGTCCACTGGTCAAAGCCTGTCCGTGCAAAAGTCAAAGGGCTAGATCCCATGGTCAAACGCTGCAGTGTTAGGCGGGACGGGGGCCCTGGGGGTAGCAATGCCGCCGGAGCGTCGCACCGGGCCCTCATACATGTGGGGTGGTGTGGTGGCATGTCCGAAGAGGCGGCACACGTCTCCGGGGTGTGGGCCACTCACGGACGGCGATGACACGGTAGTAGACGTTCTGCGGTAACGACGCGGCGCGAATATTATTAAATACTCGGAGCGCGATAAAATCATGAGTTTTTTACACGACGTGTGCACATGTGCTATAGGACTGATGGTATTTTTTTCATAATTTTTTGTGATGGAGAAGTATTTGAAAACTTCCCTCTACGCGGATTGCTCTTCGCGTGTCTACGACTGTGGCCGGCGGCCTCCGGGGGCTAGCATGCCGCCAAATCTTGCGTAGCCGGCCTCTCACAAGTCTGGAAGTGTTGTGGCAGTAGGAGACGCCCGACACACGTCTCTGGGGTGTGCCCCCCCTCACGGACGGCGCCGCCGCCAGCACCTGGAGGGGGGGAAACGGACGCGTCGGGTCTACACGTAGGGGATCTTGCTGTGGGTCTGGCCTGGATGTTGCTCCAAAGTGTTCCTATGGGCTGACCTAACACAACCGGGTGGGGAGGTCCACTAGTCAAAGCCCGTCCGTGAAAATCAAAGGGCTAGATCCCACGGTCAAACGCTACAGGGTTAGGCGGGACGAGGGCCCAGGGGGTAGCAATGCCACCGGAGCGTCGCACCGGGCCCTCATACATGCGGGGTGGTGTGGTGGCATGTCCGAAGAGGCGGCACGCGTCTCTGAGGTGTGGCCCCCCTCACGGACGGCGCCGCCGACGGCACCTGGAGGGGGGAAACGGATGCGTCGGGTCTACACGGAGGGGATCTTGCTGTGGGTCTGGCCCGGATGTTGCTCCAAATTGTTCCTATGGGCTGACCTAACACAGCCGGGTAGGGAGGTCCACTGGCCAAAGCCCGTCCGTGCAACGTCAAAGGGCTAGATCCCGTGGTCAAACGCTACAGGGTTAGGCGTGACAGGGGCCCTGGGGTGGGGGGGGGTACCAATGCCGCCGGAGCGTCGCACCGGGCCCTCATAAATGCGGGGTGGTGTGGTGGCATGTCCGAAGAGGCGGCACACGTCTCCGGGGTGTGGGCCACTTACGGACGGCGATGACAAGGTAGTAGACGTTCTGCGGTAACGACGCGGCGTGAATATTATTAAATACTCGGAGCGCGATAAAATCATGAGTTTTTTACACGACGTGTGCACATGTGCTATAGGACTGATGGTATTTTTTTCATAATTTTTTGTGATGGAGAAGTATCTGAAAACTTCCCTCTACGCGGATTGCTCTTCGCGTGTCTACGACTGTGGCCGGCGGCCTCCGAGGGCTAGCATGCCGCCATATCTTGCGTAGGCAGCCTATCACAAGTCTGGAAGTGTTGTGGCAGAGGGGAGGCAGCGACACGCTGCCTCTCGGGTGTGCCCTCACGGACGGACGCCGCCGCCAAAGACCGGAGGGGGGAAACGGACGCGTCTGGTCTACACGTAGGGGATCTTGCTGTGGGTCTGGCCTGGATGTTGCTCCAAAGTGTTCCTATGGGCTGACCTAACACAACCGAGTGGGGAGGTCCACTAGTCAAAGCCCGTCCGTGAAAAGTCAAAGGGCTAGATCCCATGGTCAAACGCTACAGGGTTAGGCGGGACGAGGGCCCTGGGGGTAGCAATGCCACCGGAGCGTCACACCGGGCCCTCATACATGCGGGGTGGTGTGGTGGCATGTCCGAAGAGGCAGCACGCGTCTCTGAGGTGTGGCCCCCCTCACAGACGGCGCCGCCGACGGCACCTGGACGGGGGAAACGGATGCGTCGGGTCTACACGGAGGGGATCTTGCTGTGGGTCTGGCCCGGATGTTGCTCCAAAGTGTTCCTATGGGCTGACCTAACACAACCGGGTGGGGATGTCCACTGGTCAAAGCCCGTCTGTGCAAAGTCAAAGGGCTAGATCCCGTGGTCAAACGCTACAGGGTTAGGCAGGGCGGGGGCCCTGGGTGGGTAGCAACGCCACTGGAGCGTCGCACCGGGCCCTCATACATGCGGGGTGGTGTGGTGGCATGTCCGAAGAGACGGCACGCATCTCCGGGGTGTGGCCCCCCTCACGGACGGCGATGACACGATAGTAGACGTTCTGCGGTAACGATGCAGCGTGAATATTATTAAATACTCGGAGCGCGATAAAATCATGAGTTTTTTACACGACGTGGGCACATGTGCTATAGGACCGATGGTAATTTTTTCATAATTTTTCGTGATGGAGAAATATCTGAAAACTTCCCTCTACGCGGATTGCTCTTCGCCGTCTACGACTGTGGTCGGTGGCCTCCGGGGGCTAGCATGCCGCCAAATCTTGCGTAGGCGGCCTCTCACAAAGTCTGGAAGTGTTGTGGCGATTGCAAACGCCTGGCACACGTCCCCGGGGTGTCCCCCCGCCTCACGGCCGGCGTCGCCGCCGGCACCTGGAGGGGGGAAACGGACGTGTCGGGTCTACACGAAGGGGATCTTGCTGTGGGTCTGGCCCAGATGTTGCTCCAAAGTGTTCCTATTGGCTGACCTAACACAACCGGGTGGGGAGGTCCACTGGTCAAAGCCCGTCCGTGCAAAGTCAAAGGGCTAGATCCCGTGGTCAAACGCTACAGGGTTAGGCGGGACGGGGGCCTTGGGGGGGAGGGGGTAGCAATGCCACTGGAGCGTCGCACCGGGCCCTCATACATGCGGGATGGTGTGGTGGCATGTCCGAAGAGGCGGCACGCGTCTCCGGGGTGTGGCCACCCTCACGGACGGCAATGACACAGTAGTAGACGTTCGGTGGTCACGATGCGGCGTGAATATTATTAAATACTCAGAGCGCAATAAAATCATGAGTTTTTTAAATGACATGGGCAGATGTGCTATAGGACTGATGGTAACATTTTCATAATTTTTCGTGATGGAGAAGTATCTGAAAACTTCCCTCTACGCGGATTGCTCTTCGTGCGTCTACAACTGTGGCCGGCGGCCTCCGGGGGGTAGCATGCCGCCAAATCTTGCGTAGGCGGCCTCTCACAAGTCTGGAAGTGTTGTGGCGGTAGCAAACGCCCGTCGCGCGTCTCCGGGGTGTGCCCCCCCTCACGGACGGCGCCGCCGCCGGCACGTGTAGGGGGAAACGGACGCGTCGGATCTACGCAGACGGGATCTTTCTGTGGGTCTGGCCCGGATGTTGCTCCAAAGTGTTCCTATGGGCTGACCTAACACAACCGGGTGGGGAGGTCCACTGGTTAAAGCCCGTCCGTGCAAAAGTCAAAGGCTAGATCCTGTGGTCAAATGCTACAGGGTTAGGCGGGACTGGGGCCCTGGGGGTAGCAATGCCACCGGAGCGTCGCACCGAGCCCTCATACATAAGGGGAGGTGTGGTGGCATGTCCGAAGAGGCGGCACGCGTCTCCGGGGTGTGGCCCCCCTCACGGACGGCGATGACACGGTAGTAGACGTTCTGCGGTAACGATGCGGCGTGAATATTATTAAATACTCGGAGCGTGATAAAATCATGAGTTTTTTACACAACATGGGCAAATGTGCTATAGGACTGATGGTAATTTTTTCATAATTTTTCGTCATGGAGAAGTATCTGGAAACTTCCCTCTACGCGGATTGCTCTTCGCGCGTCTACGACTGTGGCCGGCGGCCTCCGGGTGCTAGCATGCCGCCAAATCTTGCGTAGGCGGCCTCTCACAAGACTGGAAGTGTTGTGGCGTTTGCAAACGCCCGGCACGCGTCTCCGGGGTGTGCCCCCTCTCACGGACGGCGCCACCGCCGGCACACGGAGGGGGGAAACGGACGCGTCGGGTCTACACGGAGGGGATCTTGCTATGGGTCTGGCCCGGATGTTGCTCCAAAGTGTTCCTATGTGTTGACCTAACACAACCGGGTGGGGAGGTCCGCTGGTCAAAGCCCGTCCGTGCAAAGTCAAAGGGCTAGATCCCGTGGTCAAACGCTACAGGGTTAGGAGGGACGGGGGCCCTGGGGGTATCAATGCCACCGGAGCGTCGCACAGGGCCCTCATACATGCAGGGTGGTGTGGTGGCATGTTCAAAGAGGCGGCACACGTCTCTGGGGTGTGCCCCCCCCCCTCACAGACGGCGATGACATGGTAGTAGACGTTCTTCGGTAACGATGCGGCGTGAATTTTATTAAATACTCGGAGCGCGATAAAATCATGAGTTTTGTACACGTCGTGGGCACATGTGCTATAAGACTGATGGTGATTTTTTCATAATTTTTCGTGATGGAGAAATATCTGAAAACTTCCCTCTACGCGGATTGCTCTTCGTGCGTCTACGACTGTGGCCGGCGGCCTCCGGGGGGCAGCATGCCGCCAAATCTTGCGTAGGCGGCCTCTCACAAGTCTGGAAGTGTTGTGGCGGTAGCAAACGCCCGTCACGCGTCTCCGGGGTGTGCCCCCCTCACGGACGGCGCCGCCGCCGGCACGTGTAGGGGGAAACGGACGCGTCGGATCTACGCAGACGGGATCTTTCGCTGGTCCGCCCGATGTTGCTCCAAAGTGTTCCTATGGGCTGACCTAACACAACCCGGTGGGAAGGTCCACTGGTTAAAGCCCGTCCGTGCAAAAGTCAAAGGCTAGATCCCGTGGTCAAACGCTACAGGGTTAGGCGGGACTGGGGCCCTGGGGGTAGCAATGCCACCGGAGCGTCGCACCGAGGCCTCATACATAAGGGAGGTGTGGTGGCATGTCCGAAGAGGCGACACGCGTCTCCGGGTGTGGCCCCCACGGACGGACGGCGATGACACGGTAGTAGGCGTTCGCGTAACGATGCGGCGTGAATATTATTAAATACTCGGAGCGCGATAAAATCATGAGTTTTTTACACGACATGGGCACATGTGCTATAGGACTGATGGTAATTTTTTCATAATTTTTCGTCATGGAGAAGTATCTGGAAACTTCCCTCTACGCGGATTGCTCTTCGCCCGTCTACGACTGTGGCCGGCGGACACCGGGGGCTAGCATGCCGCCAAATCTTGCGTAGGCGGCCTCTCACAAGACTGGAAGTGTTGTGGCGTTTGCAAACGCCCGGCACGAGTCTCCGGGGTGTGCCCCCTCTCACGGACGGCGCCACCGCCGGCACCCGGAGGGGGGAAACGGACACTTCGGGTCTACACGGAGGGGATCTTCCTATGGGTCTGGCCCGAATGTTGCTACAAAGTGTTCCTATGGGCTGACCTAACACAACCGGGTGGGGAGGTCCACTGGTCAAAGCCCGTCCGTGCAAAGTCAAAGGGCTAGATCCCGTGGTCGAACGCTACAGGGTTAGGCGGGACGGGGGCCCTGGGGGTAGCAATGCCACCGGAGCGTCGCACCAGACCCTCATACATGCAGGGTGGTGTGGTGGCATGTTCAAAGAGGCGGCACACGTCTCTGGGGTGTGGCCCCCCTCACAGACGACGATGACATGGTAGTAGACGTTCTTCGGTAACGATGCGGCGTGAATTTTATTAAATACTCGGAGCGCGATAAAATCATGAGTTTTTTACAAGACGTGGGCACATGTGCTATAAGACTGATGGTGTTTTTTACAAAAATTTTCGTGATGGAGAAATATCTGAAAACTTCCCTCTACGCGGATTGCTCTACGCGCGTCTACGACTGTGGCCAGCGGCCTCCGGGGGCTAGCATGCCGCCAAATCTTGCGTAGGCGGCCTCTCACAAGACTGAAAGTGTTGTGGCGGTAGCAAACGCCCGTCACGCATCTCCGGGGTGTGCCCCCCCCCCCTCACGAACGGCGCCGCCGCCGGCACCTGGAGGGGGGAAACGGACGCGTCGGATCTACGCAGACGGGATCTTGCTGTGCGCCTGGCCCGGATGTTGCTCCAAAGTGTTCCTATGGGCTGACCTAACACAACCGGGTGGGGAGGTCCACTGGTCAAAGCCCGTCCGTGCAAAAGTCAAAGGGCTAGATCTCGTGGTCAAACAATACAGGGTTAGGCGGGACGGGGGCCCTGGGGGTTGCAATGCCACCGGAGCGTCGCACCAGGCCCTAATACATGAGGGGAGGTGTGGTGGCATGTCCGAAGAGGTGGCACGCGTCTCCGGGGTGTGGCCCCCCTCACGGACGGCGATGACACGGTAGTAGACGTTCTGCGGTAAAGATGCGGCGTGAATATTATTAAATACTTGGAGCGCGATAAAATCATGAGTTTTTTACATGACGTGGGCACATGTGCTATATGAATGATGTTAATTTTTTCATAATTTTTCGTGATGGAGAAGTATCTGGAAACTTCCCTCTACGTGGATTGCTCTTCGCGCGTCTACGAGTGTGGCCGGCGGCCTCCGGGGGCTAGCATGCCGCCAAATCTTGCGTAGGCGGCCTCCGGGGGCTAGCATGCCCCCAAATCTTCCGTAGGCGGCCTCCGGGGGCTAGCATGCCGCCAAATTTTGCGTAGGCGGCCTCTCACAAGTCTGGAAGTGTTGTGGCGGTTGCAAACGCCCGGCACGCGTCTCCGGGGTGTGCCCCCTCTCACGGACGGCGCCGCCGCCGGCACCCGGAGGGGGGAAACGGACGCGTCGGGTCTACACGGAGGGGTTCTTGCTATGGGTCTGGCCCGGATGTTGCTCCAAAGTGTTCCTGTGGGCTGACCTAACCCAACCGGGTGGGGAGGTCCACTGGTCAAAGCCCGTCCGTGCAAAGTCAAAGGGCTAGATCCCGTGGTCAAACGCTACAAGGTTAGGCGGGACAGGGGCCCTGGGGGTGTAGCAATGCCACCGGAGCGTCGCACCGGGCCCTCATACATGCGGGGTGGTGTGGTGGCATGTCCGAAGAGGCGGCACGCGTCTCCGGGGTGTGGCACCCCTCACGGACGGGGATGACACGTTAGTAGACGTTCTGCGGTAACGATACGACGTGAATATTATTAACTACTCGGAGCGCGATAAAATCATGAGTTTTTACATGACGTGGGCACATGTGCTATAGGACTGATGGCAATTTTTTCATAATTTTTCGTGATGGAGAAGTATCTGAAAACTTCCCTCTACGCGGATTGCTCTTCGCGCATCTACGACTGTGGCCGACAGCCTCCGAGGGCTAGCATGCCGCCAAATCTTGCGTAGGCGGCCTCTCGCAAATCTGGAAATGTTGTGGCGGTTGCAAACTCCCGTCACGCGTATCCGGGATGTGTCCCCCCTCACGGACGGCACCGCCGCCGGCACCTGGAGGGGGGAAACGGACGCGTCGGGTCTACACGGAGGGGATCTTGCTGTGGGTCTGGCCCGGATGTTGCTCCAAAGTGTTCCTATGGGCTGACCTAACACGACCGGGTGGGGAGGTCCACTCGTCAAAGCCCGTCCGTGCAAAGTCAAAGGCTAGATCCTGTGGTCAAACACTACAGGGTTAGGCGGGACGGGGGCCCTAGGGGGTAGCAATGCCACCGGAGCGTTGTACCGGGCCCTCATACATGCGGGGTGGTGTGGTGGCATGTCCGAAGAGGCGGCACGCGTCTCCGCGGAGTGGCCCCCCTCACGGACGGCGATGACACGGCAGTAGACGTTCTGCGGTAACGTTGCGGCGTGAATATTATTAAATACTCATAGCGCGATAAAATCATGAGTTTTTTACACGACGCGGGCACATATGCTATAGGACTGATGGTAATTTTTTCATAATTTCTCGTGATGGAGAAGTATCTGAAAACTTATATCTGCGCGGATTGCTCTTCGCGCGTCTACGACTGTGGCCGGCGGCCTCCGGGGGCTAGCATGCCGCCAAATCTTGCATAGGCGGCCTCTCGCAAGTCTGGAAGTGTTTTGGCGGTTGCGAACGCCCGACACACGTCTTCGGGGTGTGCCCCCCCTCACGGACGGCGACGCCGCCGGCACCTGGAGGGGGGAAACGGACGCGTCGGGTCTACACGGAGGGGATCTTGCTGTGGGTCTGGCCCGGATGTTGCTCCAAAGTGTTCCTATGGGCTAACCTAACACAACCCGGTGGGGAGGTCCACTGGTCAATGTCCGTCCTTGCAAAGTCAAAGGGCTAGATCCCGTGGTCAAACGCTACAGGGTTAGGCGGGACGGGGGGCCTGGGGTGCCGGGGGGTAGCAATGCCACCGGAGCGTCACACCAGGCCCTCATACATGCGGGGTGGTGTGGTGGCATGTCCGAAGAGGCGGCACGCGTCTCCGGGGTGTGGCCCCCCTCACGGACGGCGATGACACGGTAGTAGACGTTCTGCAGTAACGATGCGGCGTGAATATTCTTAAATACTCGAAGCGCGATAAAATCATGAGTATTTTACATGACGTGGGCACATGTGCTATAGGACCGATGGTATTTTTTTCATAATTTTTCGTGATGGAGAAGTATCTGAAAACTTCCCTCTACGCGGATTGCTCTTCGCGCGTCTACGACTGTGGCCAGCGGCCGCCGGGGGCTAGCATGCCACCAAATCTTGCGTAGGCGGCCTCTCACAAGTCTCGAAGTGTTGTGGCGGTTGCAAAGGCCCGACACGCATCTCCGGGGTGTGCCCCCCCCCCCCTCACGGACGGCGCCGCCGCCGGCACCTTGGGAGGGGGGGGGGGGAAACGGACGCGTCGGGTTTACACGCAGGGGATCTTGCTGTGGGTCTGGCCCGGATGTTTATCCAAAGTGTTCCTATGGGCTGACCTAACACAACCGGGTGGTGAGGTCCACTGGTCAAAGCCAGTCCGTGCAAAGTCAAAGGGCTAGATCCCGTGGTCAAACGCTACAGGGTTAGGCGGGACAGGGGCTCTGGGGGTAGCAATGCCACCGGGGCGTCGCACCAGGCCCTCATACATGCGGGGTGGTGTGCTGGCATGTCCGAAGAGGCGACACGCGTCTCAGGGGTGTGGCCCCCCTCACGGACAGCGCCGCCGCCGTCACCTGGAGGGGGGAAACGGACGCGTCGGGTCTACACGGAGGGGATCTTGCTGTGGGTCTGGCCCGGATGTTGCTCCAAAGTGTTACTATGGGCTGACCTAACACAACCCGGTGGGGAGGTCCACTGGTCAAAGCCAGTCCGTGTAAAGTCAAAGGGATAGATCCCATGGTCAAACGCTACAGGGTTAGGCGGGACGGGGGCCCCGGGGGGTGGGGGTAGCAATGCCACCGGAGCGTCGCATGGGCCCACATACATGCGGGGTGGTGTGGTTGCATGTCCGAAGAGGGGGCACGCGTCTCCGTGGTGTGGGCCTCCTCACGGACGGCGATGACACGGTAGTAGACGTTCTGCAGTAACGATGCGGCGTGAATATTATTAAATACTCGTAGCGCGATAAAATCATGAGTTTTTATACGACATGGGCAAATGTGCTATAGGACTGATGGTAATTTTTTTCATAAATTTTTGTGATGGAGAAGTATCTAAAAACTTTTCTCTATGCGGATTGCTTTTCGCGCGTCTACGACTGTTGCCATTAGTATTTGTATACTAATGGCGCACCATATGGAAGTGCGCCATTAGTAACAATTTTTTTTCAGATTTTTTTTTCAAATTTATTTTTCAATTTTTTTTTCATTTTTCCTTAATCTCAGTTTTCTATGGCTTAATCTCAAGTCACATCGCACTCCGTGGTCAAACTTCCCGAAAGGTCACCCATCCTCACACTATTCCAGCCCAAGCACGCTTAACTTCAGAGTTCTATGCAACACCAGCAACAACTCACTTCACAGGCACTTGTTGATATATATCTAGCATATCAATCCTATTATACCTTGTTGATGTCTAGGACTTTGTTCATGTTCATGACTATGATGAAATTTTGAAAAATATTTCAAACTTCCCGGTCATATTACGTATCATTTTTTGAAAAAAAATAAAAAAAAATTCAAAACCAATTTTTTTTCTGTTACTAGTGGCGCACCACATCCACGGTGCGCCACTAGTAAGTTTGAAATTTTTTGAATTTTTTTGCCTCTAGATCTTGAAAGCCCCGTCACTTTTTTTCTGTTAGGTTTTTGGGGATTTTGAAAATGTTTAATGGGGACCCCTCCGAACGAACGGTACACGGAACCTTGCCGGCCGAGGCCAAACAATCGACCGCACGCATCGAGGACGAGGCAGCTCCGACTTTGATGACGTGCCTCGCGGGAGAAAAGGAGCACGCCTTGCACCGACAAAGTCCTTGCCCATTGCTTGGCATCGTTGCCGCAGTGTCGCCCTACAATACCGCAGCTCCGACTTTGACCTCAGGAACATGCCAGACGGTTGACGACGAAGGCAAGTCACGACCCTGCTCATCTTGCAACCATCATCGTCGCCACACAAGTCGCAATACTACAACCGCCACGATGTCGTGCACGTCCAGCCAGAAAGAGCAAGAGGGATCACGATCTTCAGTGTTGGCTCGTGTAATAATAATAAGAGGTAACATATGTAACCCGAGCCTAACGGAACACAATCAATGGGCCCATCGATGGCAGGAGTTTTCATGGCGATTGGCGAGACATCCTCGCCAGCAGGCAGCAGCCGGCAAATCCTATTACTTGTCCGTGTGTTCTTTCATCATCAGTGAAAAAAAGAATATTACTTGTCCGTGCATGCGTGCTGGACATGAACTCTTATTTGTTCTTTTGGCTTATGCTACACGTTTACTTTTTTATTTAACACGGCTTCAGCGCATGCATATACGAGTACGATCCTGGTGTTGCCTTTTTGCTCGATGATCTCCTGCCCATCACCATGGGAACCATCGAATCTTCGGCGAACCAGTACGCCCCCGAGACCGAGACGTGGTCGCGATGTTACACGGAGGGCACCACGGTGACGCACAACTTCGAGATCGCCGGCTACTCGCTGCTCCATGGCATGGGCACCGGCAACTACGTCACGTCTAGCACGTTTACCGTCGGCGGCTGCGACAACTGCGAGTGGGACATCATGTTCTACCCCGACGGGGCCACCAAGGACGAGGGCGAAGAAGCTGACCACGCCTCCGCCTACCTCCGCCTCCGTCTCTGTAGCCGACAACCATGGCCGACGGTGATGACCAAGTACACTCTGAGCTTATGGGGCAAGGATGGCCAACTGTGTCAGCAACGAAGCACACGGCATACGTTTACCCCTAGTGGTACGGGTTGGGGCCATGTCCGCTTTGTCCCCAAGTCCAAGCTGTTGGCCCTCAAAGATGACTGCTTCACCATCAGGTGTGTCTTGACGGTCTTGAAAGAGCGCCACATGGAAGAAGTGAGCGCCTTCATCGTCCCGATCCCGCCGTCGAACTTTCACCAAGACTTTGGGAACATGTTGAAGGATGAGGAAGGCACAGATGTGACGTTCGTCGTGGGCGACCAATCGTTCCAGGCTCATAGAGTTGTGTTGGCCGCTCGGACACCGTTCTTCAGAGCGGAGCTCTTCGGTCCGATGAAAGAGAACAAGATGCATCGCTTCAACATTGATGACGTGGAGCCCTCTGTATTCAAGGCACTTCTTCACTTTATATACACAGATGCCCTGCCGGATGATCGCTATGTCAGGAAGAACACGACACTTCAGCATTTGATGGTTGCCGCGGATCGGTACGGGTTGGACAGGCTAGCGGCCATGTGTGAAGGAGAGCTATGCCGAGGCATTGATGTGCAGACAGTTGCCACCACCCTAACTTTAGCGAAGCAGCATTGCCGCGAGCGACTGAAAGACGTTTGCATTGACTTTATGTCTTCACGGGATGTGTTCGGTGATGTCAAGAAGACCGATGGATTCAAGCACCTTGTGACAAGCTGTCCGGAGGTCATATCAGATATTTTACAGGAAAATTTGCCGTTGCCAGAGGTAAAAGCAATTTACAAAGGAGAACTCTTTTTACGTGTTAAAATATATTGATTTTTAAAACACTAGCGTACCCATTGCACAACTTGCTAAACCACCAAGCTCAGTGGCGATTCCATGTGCTGAACATGTTGGTTACAGGGTCGGTCTTTCAAGAAACACCACTAATTTTACTCATACACATATGAAGTTTACGATAGTATAGAGAAAAGAGGATCTGTAACTATGTTTGAGAATCCTTTAAATTAAAGAGCATGCATGTTTAATTATGTCTAAAGCCGATAGATTCTTGCCTTTGGCATCACCACCTCCCCGACTCATCGGCACAATGACTGTATAAACTGATCTGCACATGCACTATTTTCACGTTTTTGCTTCTTTCATCATTCGCCTAGTTAGGCTTGAGCATGAATAATAAACTCTTGCACTTTTCTTTTTATCTTCGTTGGTTGATACCCCAAGGGCGTGTGTTGAGAGAGATGATCCATACGCTATCAATAGCGCTTTGAAGCGCCGATATATACTCTTGGTATCTTATACTTGTTGGCTCTTTGTTGCAATCAGGTGGTGCGGACCAATCCGCGAAGGACGCCCGGATGGCTCAAAAGGCAGCAGCGCTCATCGCAGGTCCGCCATGCGGTTCTCGTCTCCGCTTGCGTTTTGGTGCCGGCGGTGGTGGTCTCTTGTCGAGTGTACATGAGGCGACACTAGTCCGGTCGGCTGATCAAGGCTCAAGGATTGATCTATCAGCATGTGAACCCATCCAGTGGAGATTGTTCTCAGACTGACAGTTTGTAACCACAAATTGGTAGAATGAATGTCCTAGGCTACGACTTTATTTTGGAATTTACAGTTATTCAGTGTATAACGACTTCTTTTTGCCAACATTACTCAATGTACAAAATAACCTTGTTTTTTTTAGAAAAGGAGGATGACCCCCGGCCTCTGCATCTGGGAGATGCATACGGCCACTTTATTGATTATTCTCGAGGACCTTACAAAGTATTACAAACAATATATTTGAATCCACCATCTTGGCAACATATGCCGCTACTCCTATCCATATGATGAAGGGATGCTAGCTGGGCAACTACCCAAACCACTCACCTAAACCTAACATCAAAAGCCGGAAGCCCCAACCAAGCCACATACCTGGTCTGGGGCACAATCCGGTCAGACGCACTCGTGTGTCGTCGCAGCCATCTTCCACAGGTCCGTCTTCAGATTATATTGAGGCTTCTACCTTGTCTGGCCACTCTGCCATCGACGTCACCATGACGCCAGACAGCTACCTCCTCCTGTGCGAGTCCATCTCCGCGCATCGGACGCTGAGCCTCCACAGCGCCATGCCGCCGATCTCCGCCGCCATCAATGTATGAGATGAAGTACCGCTCCACCACGGCAGGTACAAGGTAAGGAAGGGCGAGGTCCCCATCGGAGACACGGCCGGACGAGCCGCCACTAGGAACCATACAAGCTCGCCATACACGCCCAACATCCCCATGCCCAAGACGGCGCCTTCAAGAAGGTGACAACGCTGTGGCGCCGCTGCCGCTTAGCCACCGGGGCTAGGGTTTTCACCCGGGCGCAGGGGAAGGGGGGAGGCATGGGAAGTTGAGCCCCAGTGCCGCCACCAAGGAGGGAATGACGTCCGATACGCCATCGACGCCATGACCGCCACCGGCGGCCAAGGGTTTCCCCCGGCCAAGCACCCTGCCGCCACCTCCGAACCAGTGCTACGTCTTGAGCTTGCGTTGGTTTTCCCCGAAGAGGAGAGGATGATGCAGCAGAGTAGCGTAAGTATTTCCCTCAGTTTTTGAGAACCAAGGTATCAATCCAGTAGGAGCCCACGCGCAAGTCCCTCGTACCTACACAAAGCAATAACTCCTCGCAACCAACGCGAATAGGGTTTGTCAATCCCTTCACGGTCACTTACGAGAGTGAGATCTGATAGAGATGATAGATAATATTTTTGGTATTTTTGGTATAAAGATGCAAAGTAAAATAAAAGGCAAAGTAAAAAAGCAAAGCAATAATAAAGCGTAGGAAGATTAATATGATAAAAATAGACCCGGGGGCCATATATTTCACTAGTGGCTTCTCTCGAGAGCATAAGTATTTTACGGTGGGTGAACGAATTACTGTTGAGCAATTGACAGAATTGAGCATAGTTATGAGAATATCTAGGTATGATCATGTATATAGGCATCACGTCCAAGACCAGTAGACCGACTCCTGCCTGCATCTACTACTATTACTCCACTCATCGACCGCTATCCAGCATGCATCTAGAGTATTAAGTTAATGAAAGCAGAGTAACACCTTAAGCAAGATGACATGATGTAGAGGAATAAATTCATGCAATATGATAAATACCCCATCTTGTTATCCTCGATGGCAACAATACAATACGTGCCTTGCAACCCTTTCATCACATCGGGTAAGGACACCGCAAGATTGAACCCAAAGCTAAGCACTTCTCCCATTGCAAGAACTACCAATCTAGTTGGCCAAACCAAACGGATAATTCGAAGAGACTTGCAAAGATAACCAATCATACATAAAAGAATTCAGAGAAGATTCAAATATTGCTCATAGATAATCTTGATCACAAACCCACAATTCATCGGTCTCAACAAACACACCGCAAAAAGAAGATTACATTGAACAGATCTCCACGAGAGAGGGGGAGAACATTGTATTGAGATCCAAAAAGAGAGAAGAAGCCCTCTAGCTACAAACTATGGACCCGAAGGTCTGAGGTAAACTACTCACACTTCATCGGAGAGGCTATGATGATGATGTAGAAGCCCTCCGTGGTGGATTCCCCTTCCGGCGGAGCTTCGGAACAGGCCCCAAGATGGGATCTCGTGGATACAGAAAGTTGTGGCGGTGGAATTAGGTTTTTTGCTCCCTATCTGATATGTCGGGGGTACGTAGGTATATATAGGAGGAAGGAGTACGTCGGTGGAGCTTCGGGGGGCCCACGAGGCAGGGGGCGCGCCCTCCACCCTCGTGGCCGCCTCCCTCCTTTCTTGGCCGAGGGTCCAAGTCTCATGGATCTTATCTGATGAGAAAATAACGTTCCCGAAGGTTTCATTCCGTTTGGACTCCGTTTGATATTCCGTTTCTTCGAAATACTGAAATAGGCAAAAAAACAGCAATTCTAGGCCGGGCCTCCGGTTAATAGGTTAGTCCCAAAAGTAATATAAAAGTGGAAAATAAAGCCTAATATAGTCCAAAACAATAGATAATATAGCATGGAGCAATCAAAAATTATAGATACGTTGGAGATGTATCAACCAGCCACAGCATCAGCAGGCGCGTGCACGCCGGAGATCCAGGTCGGCCGGAGGTCATGCGTCACGAGCGGACCAGAACGCCTCAGATCTGACGAGGGGAGCCCGGGGCCTCCCTGCGGCACGACCAACGCCCACCGGGACCTCACTGCCCGCGCAGCCGAGGGGACCCGGCCAACCTCATCAACGAGCACTCCCCGCCGCCGGAGGAGCGCCGTCCGCACCAGTGAGGCCACCGCCTCAGATCCGGGCCCTCACCACCAAAAGGGAGCGGCCAGAGGCCTCGCCGCCGCTGTCGGTGTCAAAACCGGCGGATCTCGGGTAGGGGGTCCCGAACTGTGCGTCTAGGCGGATGGTAACAGGAGACAAGGGACACGATGTTTTTACCCAGGTTCGGGCCCTCTCGATGGAGGTAATACCCTACTCCTGCTTGATTAATATTGATGATATGGGTAGTACAAGAGTAGATCTACCACGAGATCAAGGAGGCTAAACCCTAGAAGCTAGCCTATGGTATGATTGTTGTTCGCCCTACGGACTAAAACCTCCGGTTTATATAGACACCGGATAGGTTAGGGTTACAGTCGGTTACAATGGTAGGAGATCTACATATCCGCATCGCCAAGCTTGCCTTCCACGCCAAGGAAAGTCCCATCCGGACACGGGACGAAGTCTTCAATCTTGTATCTTCATAATCTTGGAGTCCGGCCGTGACGATAGTCCGGCTATCCGGACACCCCCTAGTCCGGGACTCCCTCAGTAGCCCCTGAACCAGGCTTCAATGACGATGAGTCCGGCGCGTTGATTGTCTTCGGAATTGCGAGGCGGGTTCCTCCTCCGAATACTTCATAGAAGGTTTTGAACACAAGGATAGTGTACGGCTCTGCAAAACAAGTTCCACATAACACCGTAGAGAGAATAATTTTTGCACAGATCTGCTGACGTATTCCACGGCGTGACATCACACCACGGCCAGGCCTTTATACGAATCGTTTTTTACCGTTTCACCTTAGCGTGTTTAGCGAGGCGGTTTCCCTGGCACGCCTTATCAAAGCATGGACCGTGCCCCCCTTATTCCGGGATTCCCATCAATACGGACGCAGTAACCCAACCGCGTTCGCTGGCACGCCTCTATCAAAGGCGAGTCCTAATCGACCACGGGTGGGCTCTTGGTATTCAACCTCTTTATAATGAGACCAAGGCCCTCTTCTTTTACACCTCCATCGAAGTTTTCCTCGGCTTCGAGTTCCAACACCCAAAGCTTCAGATTCAGCGCCTGACCTTCAAGATGTCCGCCCGACCAAGACGGCCGATGGATGTCTTCCTCCGTAACGGAAGAAGATGTGCTAAAGCTGCGAGACGCCAGTATCTAACCGCGAAATTCGATAGGCTGCCTGCTCGAGCAGGTCATTCCCACTCCTGAGCCCGGCGAGAACGTGGTGTTCGTGGTCTCACTTCCTTCGGGTTTAGGCTTCCGACGGATCCCTTTGTGCGGGGGCTCATGTTTTATTATGGGCTGGATTTCCATGACTTGAATCCGGAGTCCATCCTCCGCATCTCGTCATTCATTGTTGTATGTGAGGCCTTCCTCCATATTACCCCCCACTTTGGAATGTGGCTCAAGACCTTCAAGGTGGAGCCAAGGATGATCGGGGGGCAACAAGCAGAGTGCGGAGGGGCGGTCATAAGAAAATGTGCTGATGGTCCATGGCCCGAGGGCTCTTTTCAAGAGGAGCTTGGTTTCTGGCAACGGGAGTGGTTTTATATCACCGCTCCCCGGGGCACCAAATGGGCGGCCTCCCCGCCTTCCGCTCAGGTCCACCACAGCGGCTGGCGTCATGGGTCAACAAGGGGCTCGACTGGGGGACGTCCAAGGACGTTCCCTCGCTGCAGGGCCGTATTCGAGACCTCCAAGAGAGGGAGATCAATCTGATTGCAGTGGCACAGGTTATGTTGATCCAGCGCCTTCAGCCCTGCAAACGTCGCCCCTCCGCCTGTGGGAATTCAATCCGGAGGGACCACGAGCTCTCCAAAATTTTATGGGCACGACGCCCGTGGAGATGTATAAACTGTTCTTCGGATCACAAGAGAAGTGTCCGGACCTGACTGAGGACGCAGGACTAAGCTGCAATCGCCCAGATACTCAAGTAAGTAGTCCTGTAACCGGACAAGCTGTTCATTCATTTATCCTATATGTATGCCCTTTAAAGGAGCCGTTTCTTTGAACAGGAGTGGATTGCCAAGGCAAAGTTAATAAGGTGTCCGGCTCCCCTCCCGGAGACCACGCCGGATCCCATGCTGACCAAGATGTTGAAGGTCGCGCCTTTTGAAGAAGGCGAAGGGGAGCGGGAAGCAACTGCCTACGAAGGAGGCTATCAATGAAGGAGGGATTAAAAGTCCCGTCTTTCGAGGAGAGAAGAGGACTGCTTCGGAAGATCCGGAGGTCAAGGCCTCAAAGAGGGGAAGGGAATCTTCATCGGAGAGTCCGGCGCTGGGAAGTAACCCAGCCGCACTATTTCCCCAAGGGGATGAGCCCTCCAGCGAGCCGTAAGTAAAAAGAAGGGGTCTTGTAAATAAGGAACATCCCTGTATTTATTTATGAAGATAACCGAAATTGTACCTTGTAGTTCGGACCTCAGCCCTTCTCAGTAGAGCTCGTCTTCGGGGGATCTTCTTCCGGAGATGATGGAGAGGGAAACACCTCCATCTGTCGCACCCTCATGTGAAGCAGACGACCCGGAGGTGTCGTCGCGGAGGGTTCCCCCAAGTCCGGTGGGGCCGGAAGGTCCGGTGCCAAGTGGTGTGCGGTCGAAGGAGCTAAAGGATCTTCTCGGGCGAGCGGCTATCTCAGAAGATCACCGTGCTCTAATAGGTACGATGATTGAAAGAATTGCATCCGCGAGAGCGGATTGCATGAAGCCGTCGAAGCTTATCGACGGGTTTGAGGTACGCAAAATGATGTACCTTCTGATAGTTATGCATATAAAATGCGCCTGATAGATAGTAGCCCTCGAGACTCGGTATGTTGTCAAAATTGACAACGTGCCGAGGATCAAATTCTCAGTTATAACATATCGCCACTCCTAAACAGGTGGCGGGGCGTCCGGTGGCCAGCCGGACTGAGGAATATGCCAAACTAAAGCGGCGACTTGACGAGGCGGATGCGGACATCGCGCTGGTCAATAAACGGTTTGACGAGTCACAAGGTATGCGACTTCTATGCGGACACCTGGTAAGGGAGCTTGACGCCCATGTCTCACTATTTGTATGCTTAATGCAGATGGTGCCGCTGCTGTGGAAGAGCTGCGGGCGGAGCTCGCCCGAGCGAAAGAGCAAGCCAGAAATAATAATGCGGCCGCTTTAAGGCGTCCCAAGAGCTAGAAGCGAGCGGGCTGCTCATCGCCAAGAAAAGAGGAAATGGCCGATATGGCCGTAAAGTTGAGGAATACTACCGATCGCTGCGAGGTTCTTGAAAAGAACGCTGCGGAACAAGAGGGCTGAAAAAGACCTCCGCCGAATCCAAGAATGCCCAATCGGCTTTGAGAGCTGCCAAGGAGGAGCTGAGTCGGGCGGGTCAATTGCGGCCGGAAACCGCTTTCGCTGCGGAAATATACGGATCCAAAGTATGCTCAGCTGGATAAGTTGTGGAGTTCGGAGGATGCTTATCTCGACTTGGCGGCGAAGCGCCATGACGCGGTTGAGCACTTCCGGGGCCAGAAGGGGCACAGAAGGGAAGAGCTATATTGGTCACAATTCCATAGTCCGGAGCGTCCTCTGCCGCTGACCGATCGGTTGGCCGAATGGGCCGAGCTGAATCGATTGTCCGGATTTGCCATGAAGCATGTCTGGACTCACTTGTGGCCGGGCGGACCCCAGCCGAAGAGCTATTTTGGTTTAGTGCAGCAGTTCCTCGGTGCGGTACCGCGTATCAACGCAATGAAGCGATTGGCGTGTATTGAGGGAGCGCGGATGGCTCTGGCCCGTGTCAAGACATACTGGGCAGAGATGAAAGCCACCGACGTTGCATCCCAAGATTCGGACAGAAGTCGAGTACCTGCCGAGCACTACTTTGAAGAAGTCCTGTCGGGCGCTCGTTTAATAGAGACGCAGTGCTCGAAGGATATTATGTTTAAATGACAGATATGATTTGTGAAAACAATGTTTTCAGTATAATATAAGAGCTTTTATACTTGTGCGCTCAAGTAGTAAACTACCCCTGTGGCGGCCGCTTATGTATATGTGTATATAACTCGAAGATGGCGGTCCTTGGCTTCAGCCCCCACGCACATAGTGCGGGGTGTTTGCAAAGGAAGCGCTTTTTCACACTTAATCCAACGCCTTGGTCCTGTTAAGGAGGTGATAGCGAGCGACCAGTGCAACCGGACTATAATGCTTTATCACTTTCACTTAGCCATAGGAGTTCGAGGGTGGGGCTACTATATAGCCCACGGGGCACCGCACTCTCCCGGATTCGGGTGCGATGTGCCTGACCAAACCGTCCTTCGTTAATGCGGAGGAATCCTAAACATTCCAAAGGAGTCATCGAGTGGTTGACCAGTCTCGCTATATCATGACAGTCAGCCGCTTTCATCGAGGTGCTCGCCTGCCGAACCGGGAACAATCGCAGAGTTCTCCGGTGCCGCGTTAGCCGATAAACGGAACGTAAGGCAGCAAAACACAGGAGCCGGGCAAACCCAACATTTGACCAAAGACATGATTCGAGCTGATGCATATAAGGCCTAACTCGAGACGCCAACACTCCCTAAGGTATTCGGTCTTTATAAAACGGGCAGAATAATGCCCTAAGCCCCCGTGTCCGTGCACGTGCAAAAATTCTGGTGCGGCCAATGCCAAAACGCCAGCCTCCTCCTCGGTTGTAGTAAGAAACCGGGGGATGTATATCAACAAGAGACAGTAAAAAAGGTTTATGCAGGGTCTTAATCTGAAAAGAATCCTTGCAACGGGTCCCTACTGCATGTCTGCGCATGTGTCTCCATTGTGCCATATCCTGGACGGGTGTAGCACGTTGTTCATCTGTAAAAGAGAGGAACTTAGTTTAAAAGAAAAAGGATCGTGCGAAAGATGTACTTAATATTAAATAAACAGAGTACGGTTCGAAGAAGTGAATAAAATTGAGCTTTATTGTCTCTTGTTATACATGCATGCAGCCCCTCGTATGGGGGTATGCCGCTAGTAGGCGCCGGACTCGTCTAGCCGTGTCCGGGGTTTGAATGATCAATTCAGTTTTTTTTGACTAGCCGAGCCGGATAGGTGTGGGGCTGTCAAGGCAGTCTCCCGTTCTTCCGTGCTAGAGTAACACTTAATACTTCCTCTTAACGAGATGATGTCGCATGGACCAGGCATTTTAAGTGTTAGAGATGCATAATGCGGTATTGCGTTAAAGCGAGCGAAAGCTTCGCGTCCCAATAGTGCTTGATGGCTACTTTTAAAGGGGGCGACATGGAAGATTAACCTTTCGTGACGGAAGTTGTCGGACGAACCGAACACAACTTCTAGCAGTATGGAGCCCGTACAATGGGCATATGGGCCTGGCATTTCTCCTTTAAAGGAGGTGTTGCTACGGCGAATTTTGGTTGGGTTTATCCCCATCCTGTGGATTGTGTCCTGATATATCAGGTTTATGTCACTGCCGCCATCCATGAGGACTTGTGTAAATTGGAATCCATCGATTATAGGATCCAATATCAAGGCAGTCCATCCTGCGTTCCGAATATTTTCGGAATAGTCCTGATGGTCGAAGGTGGTTGGTTTTGACAACCAGTGTGCGGCGCGCCTTTTAGTGGGCGCCGCTCTGTTTTTTCCTTTGACCACGTGAAGTGAGTTTACTGTTTTAACCTCTTGTGGGAAGGTCTTTTGTTTTCCGGGGCTCTGCTTGTGGTGCTCGTCGTCATCTTCACTTCGTGTGTCGAGCCCCTTGTGTTCGGCGTTCAGTCTGCCGGGCTGTTTGAAGACTCAACAATTTCTGTGGGTATGGTTAGCAGGCCTCCCAGGAGTACTATGGATTTGACATATCTTGTCCAAGATTTTGTTGAAGTTGGATAGCTCATCGCTATTGTCCTTAAGGGGCAGTTTTTTGTTGTTCTGTCGTGAGCTTTTGAATCCGGCGTTGACCGCCGCGCTCTTTGGACCGTTCCCTTTAATCCGGTGTTGGTCCTTGTTGCGCCGTGGTTTCCCGTTTCCATCCCTGACTTCGGATGTACTTGGGTCGCTGGTACTGCATCTTGCTAGCCAGCTGTCCTCTCCCGCGCAAAAGCGGGTCATGAGGCTTGTTAATGTGGCCATTGTTCTTGGTTTTTCTTGGCCGAGGTGTCTGGTGAGCCATTCGTCTCGGACGTTGTGTTTGAAAGCTGCTAAGGCTTCGGCGTCTGACAGTCGACTATTTGGTTCTTTTTAGTAAGGAACCTGTTCCAGAATTTCCGGGCTGACTCTCCGGCTGTTGAGTTATGTGACTTAGATCGCTCAGATCCGGAGGGCGGACATAGGTCCCCGAAAATTTTCCCAAACGCATCCTTGAGCTCTTCCCAGCTTCCAATGGTATTTTCGGGGAGGCTTTTAAGCCAATGCCGAGCTGGCCCTTTGAGTTTAAGGGGTAAGTATTTTATGGCGTGGAGATCATCTCCTCTAGCCATGTGTTTGTGGAGGATGTAATCCTCGATCCAGACTCCAGGATCTGTTGTTCCGTCGTATGCCTCTATGTTTACGGGTTTGAATCCCGCTGGAAATTCATGATCCAGCACCTCATCGGTGAAACATAGAGGGTGTGCGGCGCCCCTATATTTGGGTGTGCCGTGATCTTCAGAATTTTGGCGTGTTGCATTGCCTTGACGAGCCTGCTTTCTTGGCCCATAGATGGACCTAACTGGGCCATCCTTTTGATGTGAATCCTTATGCGGATCGCATATTGGCTTGTGTGCGGCGCCATTCGCCGCTCTCTTTTTTCCATGGGGTCGTCCATCCAACCGGGTGGCCTTCTTACTTTTTAATTGTGGGGGCTCTAAGGCCTCCTCGTTGAATTCGGGAAGTAGCTTTTTTTGGTAGTTTTTTGTTCGGCGACTATCGCCGTATTTGTTCAAGGGTGTTGAATACTTTGCTCCATCTGATCCTGAGTGCATCTTCCGCTGTTTTGAGCTTCCGCTTATGCTTTTTCAGGCTACGCGCAGTGGCGACGAGCCTTTTCTGGAGGTCGTTTTGCTCCGATAGTTTGTCCGGCGTGAGATCGTCCGGACTGTTGTCTTCGCCGGGGACAGATTGTTTATCCAAGTTGTCTTGTTCGGACGAGTGCTCGATAGCTTGTTCGTCGTGCACCGGTTCGCCTTGCTCTATGGCTGGATCTCTGTTGAGGCGGGACTTGGTTCGGCGTTTACGTTGCCGTTTTGACTGCTTTTCGAGGGATTTATCCTTCGTAGCGTCCCGTTGTTCCTCGTCTTCATTTCCTTTAGGTGTATCCACCATGTATACATCATGAGATGAGGTGGTTGTCCAGCATCCTATAGGTGCTGGTTCATTGTTGTCTCCTACATCGCCGCCCATACCGCCGATGTCTTCGAGTCGAAATCGAGCACGCCGTGTAAGCTGGACGGCGGTGGCTACGGAAAGTGGGTGGTGGGTGGGCGTTGGATTTCTTCGTCGTCAAGATCCCAACCTTCCTGACCGTAGTCCGGCCAGGGCTCTCCGGATAAAGAGAGGGACTTTAGTGAATTCAAGATCTCGCCAAAGGGCGAGTGCTGAAAGATGTCCGTGGCCGTGAACTCCATGACGGGCGCCCAATCGGATTCGATTGGCAAGGGCGCGGAGGGTTCGGAGTCCGGAGAGGAGTCCGCACCGGAGTCGAGGTCTTCGCAGCGACAGGATGGAGTTCGCTCAATCGCCATAGAGATTGTAGCCCCGAGGCGTGTCCAACCACTCGCCCTCGATCGGGAATCCGCCCGGATTAAGGGTCGGAGCGGATGTTTGGTGCGGCCTCCGTGGCAATCGCTCGCTGCAGAGCCAGATCATGCCCATCGAGACAATGCGGCGCGCTTGGTTGTGGCTCGAATCCGTCAAGATCAAGTCTCCGCGATATCGGCCATATAGTTCAAACTTCCAAATCTGACCTGATGGCCAGGGGCGAAGCTTCGATCTGCTCAAGATGGCTGCGAATTGGCCCGCAGCAGGTAAAGTCGCGAATCGACGATCTGTTCGGGAGAAAAGTCTCACCTGGACCGCGCCGTTGTTGATGATCGAAGGAGCCATCGGGCCTATCGGTGACGCACGAGGAACTCTCAATGAAAGCACCAATGTCGGTGTCAAAACCGCGGATCTCGGTAGGGGGTCCCGAACTGTGCGCCTAGGCGGATGGTAACAGGAGACAAGGGACACGATGTTTTTACCCAGGTTCGGCCCTCTCGATGGAGGTAATACCCTACTCCTGCTTGATTAATATGGATGATATGGGTAGTACAAGAGTAGATCTACCACGAGATCAAGGAGGCTAAACCCTAGAAGCTAGCCTATGGTATGATTGTTGTTCGTCCTATGGACTAAAACCCTCCGGTTTATATAGACACCGGATAGGTTAGGGTTACACAGAGTCGGTTACAATGGTAGGAGATCTACATATCCGTATCGCCAAGCTTGCCTTCCACGCCAAGGAAAGTCAATTCCGGACACGGGACGAAGTCTTCAATCTTGTATCTTCATAATCTTGGAGTCCGGTCGTGACGATAGTCCGGCTATCCGGACACCCCCTAGTCCAGGACTCCCTCAGCCGCCCTCACAGGCAGCCGCGCGGGGGCCCCGGCGACCGCCTCCGGCAGCGGCGAGGAGGAAGGGAAGGGGGAGGTGGCGGCGCGATGGAACCCTAGGTCGCCTCGGGAGAGCGACGGCGGGGGGGAGGGGGCCAAAGTAACCTTGTGGGTTTGTTTTGGCGCGATTGTGCTCGTTTTCTCCTTTGCTCACGTACTGTACAAAACCTAACGACAGCTCCTACCTATCAGGAGCTGGGCCTGAATTTGTGCAATTGTCTCATTTCATCAGTTATAAGTACCGCTTCAATTCACTTTGCTTAGTTCTCGCCGTTGATCTTTGATGCAACGCGCATGCCTTACTTACACCGCTTCAGGCCCATACGATGATGCAAGTAGAAGAACTGGCGGAGGACCCCAGTGGGCAAGGGCTGGCGGCCGCCATACCTTGAATCGGTACAAATTTTCTTGTATACCTATGGTCCTACGCTACTAGCTAGGGAGAGTGAGAGTCATCGTTGGAAAAATCACTAGCACGCTGGGCCACAATGTTGGTTGTCATTCCCTAAGGGTGTGTTTGGTTTGAAGAACCAACTGTCATGGAATGGAATGATTCTATTCCAGAGGAACGGGCCAGTTCCGTTCTTGTGTTTGGTACGAGCAAAAAAGTGGAATGGGTTGGTTCCATTCCAGTGTCTGGTTGGGAAGCATGGAATGAAAAATGGAATAACAAAAATTCAAAATTTCAGCAGCACTTCATTTGTATTTTAAAGAAAAAACACAACAATATATATATATATATATATATATATATATATATATATATATATATATATATATATATATATATATATATATGTAGACATATAACACAATTTTCAGCAACAATATCATAAGGTAGCAACCAGGTAGCAAGTTCATTTGCCACATACAAAAGCTATCAGCAGAAAGGAGGGAGGAAGAGGGCCAGCGGCGTAGCAGAAAGGGAGGGAGGAAGAGGGCCGGCGGCGCACCTGAGTGGGAGGAGGAGGAGCTTGAGCGGCGCACAGGAGAGGAGCAGCGGTAGGGTTGTGGGAGAGGAGAGGGCTCGTTCCGTGTGATTCTGTGGATTTGATGGTCTCAGCGCATTCCGCATCTTAGCCGAATATTCGCTTATTGGGAACGAGTGGGTTCTGTTCCGGTTGGTCTACCAAATGCTGAAATGAGGCCTAGTAACGGGTCCGACCCATGACATTCCGGCCCATGACTGCAACCAAACACACCCTAAGTCCAAAGCTTGACTGGATAATGGGCCATGCCCCACGGCAGACGCAGTTGGGCCAAGTCGCTATCGAGCCAGCGCCAGCGCTTTTGTACACGACTCACACCGCGCAGTCACACCCAGTTCCCCTATACAACCATAATGTTTCCTTTGCTAAAATAAATCCATATTGTTTCTTTAAAAAACCCTCATACTGAGACCCACACCACAATCAACACAGGTGCCTACGGTGACTTCGTAAATTTTAAGATGATATGCTGGCTCAGTCTTTCGGAGGTGCTCATAGGGGTAGGGTGTGTGTGTGTGTGCATTCATAGGGGTGAGTATATGCGCATGTATATGAGCGCTTGTGTCTGTACTGTGTTCAAAAAAATCAACACAGCGCAGCAATCGCAGCTCACTAGCTAGAACGGCGGCCGCGACTGGCCAGCCAGGATGAGATGAGTGGCCGTGGCTGTGGTCGTCGAGTAAGAAGGAGGTTGTCCGGTGCCGTGCAGAGCGCATGGAGAGGCGGCTTAGGCCATAGTGCAGGGAGCATCGAGCAGCGAGGAAGGATAAGGGATTGTGAAAGCGAAAGAAAAAGGGGGAGATGTAATTTTCTCTAGATTTTAGTGACATTTTTTAATAACTTGCAATATGCAATTGTAGTAATTTTAGTGACAATTTGAAATGTGAACTGTAGATTGATGTCTACTACGCAACCTTCTTCTTGTAGACGTTGTTGGGCCTCCAAGTGCAGAGGTTTGTAGGACAGTAGCAAATTTCCCTCAAGTGGATGACCTAAGGTTTATCAATCCATGGGAGGCGTAGGTTGAAGATGGTGTCTCTCAAACAACCCTGCAACCAAATAACAAAGAGTCTCTTGTGTCCCCAACACACCCAATACAATTATGAATTGTATAGGTGCACTAGTTCGGCGAAGAGATGGTGATACAAGTGCAATATGGATGGTAGATATAGGTTTTTGTAATCTGAAAATATAAAAACAGCAAGGTAACTAATGATAAAAGTGAGCACAAACGGTATTGCAATGTGTTGAAACAAGGCCTAAGGTTCATACTTTCACTACTGCAAGTTCTCTCAACAATAATACATAATTGGATCATATAACTATCCCTCGACATGCAACAAAGAGTCACTCAAAAGTCACTAATAGCGGAGAACAAATGAAGAGATTATTGTAGGGTATGAAACCACCTCAAAGTTATCATTTCTGATCGATCTATTCAAGAGTCCGTAGTAAAATAACATGAACCTATTATTTCCGTTCGGTCAATCATAGAGTTCGTACTAGAATAACACCTTAAGACACAAATCAACCAAAACCCTAATCTCACCTACATACTCCAATGTCACCTCAAGTATCCGTGGGTATGATTATACGATATGCATCACACAATCTCAGATTCATCTATTCAGCCAACACAAAGAACTTCAAAGAGTGCCCCAAAGTTTCTACAGGAGAGTCAAGGCGAAAACGTGTGCCAACCCCTATGCATAAGTTCACAAGGTCACTGAACCCGCAAGTTGATCAACAAAACATACATCAAGTAGATCACGTGAATATCCAATTGTCACCACAGATAAGCACATGCAAAGCATACATCAAGTGTTCTCAAATCCTTAAAGACTCAATCCAATAAGATAACTTTGAAGGGAAAACTCAATCAATTAGAAGAGAGTAGAGGGGGAGAAACATCATAAGATCCAACTATAATAGCAAAGCTCGCGATACATCAAGATCGTGCCAAATCAAGAACACGAGAGAGAGAGAGAGAGATCAAACACATAGCTACCGGTACATACCCTCAGCCCTGAGGGTGAACTCCTCCCTCCTCGTCATGGAGATCGCGGGGATGATGAAGATGGCCACCGGTGAGGGATCCCCCCTCCGGCAGGGTGCCGGAACAGGGTCCCGATTGGTTTTTGGTGGCTACAGAGGCTTGCGGCAGCGGAACTCCCGATCTAGGTTATGTTCTGGAAGTTTGGGTATATATAAGAGGTGTTGGCGTCTGGAACAAGTTAGGGGGGATCTCCGAGGCAGCCACGAGGTAGGGGCGCGCCCCTACCCTTGTGGTGGCCTCGGGACTCTTCTGGTCCATCTCCGGTACTCCGTAGGCTTCTTCTGGTCCAAAAACAATCTCCGTGAAATTTCAGGTCAATTGGACTCCGTTTGGTATTCCTTTTCTACGAAACTCAAAAACAAGGAAAAAACAGAAACTGGCACTGGACTCTGGGTTAATAGGTTAGTCCCTAAAATAATATAAAAGAGAATATTAAAGCCCATTAAACATCCAAAACAGATAATATAATAGCATGGAACAATAAAAAAATATAGATACGTTGGAGACGTATCATAGATTTAACAAGATATTTTGAAGCACATGGTATTTACACTAGCTCAAACCCAAGCACGCGTAAAAGTGTCCTTCACGATGCATTATGATTTTGCATAACGAAAAATTCTTTAGAGTTCACCCCACCTTATTTTTCAAGCAACGACATAGAAAAATATATGCAGATTGGGTATCCAATTAACTAGTCCTCCAAACCAACTAAACCGAAGAAGAAAGGTTGAAATGCCAATGGACATCTGTCCATTCTCTAATCCGGGTGTGTCGACGGGTGACCGTCGATATCGAAGGTACGAATGAGCTCCTAAATTATCAGGTCAAGGTTAAAACACCCCGATCACTTTACGAGTTATGGCAAGGCAGCTTAACCAGGTTCAGTCCACTAGCTTTAGTTTAGTCCCCCTTGTCCTGATGTGTGTTTCTTTGCCTGTGTATCGAGAGGGAAAAGGTGTGTATCGAGAGGGAAAAGGTATCGCTGCTTACAACCGGTGGAGTGAGCTCCTTAAGTGTTCTAGTTCTCTCCTTTTTTGTAGCTCGTCATCCCTTTTATATCCTAGGAGGAAGAGAGTTGATTTCCTTAACAAGTGGGGAAGGGGGCGTACTAAGGCATGACGTGTGATACGTCTCCAACGTATCTATAATTTTTGATTGTTTCATGCTATTTTATTATCAATCTTGGAGGTTTTATAATCATTTTATTGTCATTTTATATCATTTTTTGGTACTAACCTATTGACATAGTGCCAAGTGCTAGTTGCTGTGTTTTCCATGTTTTTTACATCGCAAGAAATCAATATCAAACGAAGTCCAAATGCCACAAAACTCCACGATGATTTTTTATGGGCCAGAAGGAAGGCAATGGGCCCTGGTTGCACCTAGGGGGTGCCGCGAGGGGGCACAACCCACCAGGATGCGCCAGGAGGCCCAGGAGAGCCCTGGTGGGTTGTGCCCACCTTGGGTGCCCCCGGACTGCCTCTTTGCTCTATAAATACCCCAATATTCCAGAAACCCTAGAAGCATCGACGAAATATTCATCCAGCCGCCGCAAAGTCTAGAACCACCAGATCCAATCTAGACACCATCACGGAGGGGTTCACCACTTCCATTGGTGCCTCTCCGATGATGCGTGAGTAGTTCTTTGTAGACCTTCGGGTCCGTAGTTAGTAGTTAGATGGATTCACTCTCTCGCTGAATTCTCAATACAATGGTCTCTTGGAGATCCATATGATGTAACTCTTTTCCGGTGTGTTTGTTGGGATCTGATGAACTTTGAGTTTATGATCAGTTATATGTTTTTATATCCATGAAAGTTATTTGAGTTTCTTTGATCTCTTATATGCATGATCTCTTATAGCCTCATATTTTTTTCTCTGATATTTGGGTTTTGTTTGGCCAACTTGATCTACTTATCATGCAATGGGAAGAGGTGCCTGCTACCTCTCGAGCTTGCGTTGGATTTCCCCGAAGAGGAGAGGATAATGCAGCAGAGTAGCGTAAGTATTTCCCTCAGTTTTTGAGAACCAAGGTATCAATCCAGTAGGAGGCCACGCGCAAGTCCCTCGTACCTACACAAAACAAATAGCTCAACGCAACCAACGCGATTAGGGGTTGCCAATCCCTTCATGGTCACTTACGAGAGTGAGATCTGATAGAGATGATAGATAATATTTTTGGTATTTTTGGTATAAAGATGCAAAGTAAAATAAAAAGCAAAGTAAAAAAGCAAAGCAATAATAAAGTGATGGAAGATTGATATGATAGAGAATAGACCCGGGGGCCATAGATTTCACTAGTGGCTTCTCTCAAGAGGATAAGTATTTTATGGTGGGTGAACGAATTACTGTTGAGCAATTGACAGAATTCAGCATAGTTATGAGAATATCTAGGTATGATCATGTATATAGGCATCACGTCTGAGACAAGTAGACAGACTCCTGCCTGCATCTACTGCTGTTACTCCACTCATCGACCGCTATCCAGCATGCATCTAGAGTATTAAGTTAATGAAAACAGAGTAACGCCTTAAGCAAGATGGCATGATGTATATAGAGGGATAAATTCATGCAATATGATAAAAACCCCATCTTGTTATCCTCGATGGCAACAATACAATACGTGCCTTGCTGCCCCTCATCACATCGGGAAAGGACACCGCAAGATTGAACCCAAAGCTAAGCACTTCTCCCATTGCAAGAAGAACCAATCTAGTAGGCCAAACCAAACTGATAATTCGAAGAGACTTGCAAAGATAACCAATCATACATAAAAGAATTCAGAGAAGATTCAAATATTGCTCATAGATAATCTTGATCATAAACCCACAATTCATCGATCTCAACAAACACACCACAAAAACAAGATTACATCGAATAGATCTCCACGAGAGAGGGGGAGAACATTGTATTGAGATCCAAAAAGAGAGAATAAGCCATCTGGCTACTAACTATGGACCCGAAGGTCTGAGGTAAACTACTCACGCTTCATCGGAGAGGCTATGATGATGTAGAAGTCCTCCGTGGTGGATTCCCTTCCGCGAACTCCTAACAGGCCCCAAGATGGGATCTCGTGGATACAGAAAGTTGCGGCGGTGGAATTAGGTTTTGGCTCCGATCTGATCGCTCGGGGTACGAGGTATATATAGGCGGAAGAAGCACGCCGGTGGAGCAACAGGGGCCCACGAGGTGGAGGGCGCGCCTGGGGAGGGCGCCCCCACCTCATGCCTTCCTTGTTGGTTGCTTGACGAGGGTCCAAGTCTCTGGATCATGTTCGGTGAGAAAATCACGTTCCCGAAGGTTTCATTCCATTTGGACTCCGTTTGATATTCTGTTTCTTCGAAACACTGAAATAGGCAAAAAAAAAACAGCAAATTCGGACTGGGCCTCCGGTTAATAGGTTGGTCCCAAAAGTAATATGAAAGTGGATAATAAAGCCCAATATGGTCCAAAACAGTAGATAATATAGCATGGAGCAATCAAAAATTATAGATACGTTGGAGACGTATCAGACATCCCCAAGCTTAATTCCTGCTCGTCCTCGAGTAGGTAAATGATAAAAAGATAATTTTTGATGCGGAGTGCTACTTGGCATAATTTCAATGTAATTCTTCTTAATTGTGGTATGAATATTCAGATTCGAAATATTCAAGAAAAAAGTTTAATATTGACATAAAAATAATAATACTTCAAGCATACTAACAAAGCAATCATGTCTTCTCAAAATAACATGGCCAAAGAAAGTTATCCCTACAAAATCATATAGTCTGGTTATGCTCTATCTTCACCCCACAAAGTATTTAAATCATGCACAACCCCGATGACAAGCCAAGCAATTGTTTCATACTTTTGACATTCTCAAAACTTTTTCAATCTTCACGCAATACATGAGCGTGAGCCATGGATATAGCACTATATGTGGAATAGAATGGTGGTTGTGGAGAAGACAAAAAGGGAGAAGATAGTCTCACATCAATGTAACGCCCTCGATGCGGCTATATCTCCCACGTGTCGAAGCACGACTTAGAGGCATAACCGCATTGAAAGCAATGTCGCAAGTGGGGTAATCTTCACACAACCCATGTAATGCATAAGGGAAAGAGATACATAGTTGGCTTACAATCGCCACTTCACACAATACATGAGTAAAGCATTACATCGTACAGATACAATCAAGGTCCGACTACGGAACCAAGATAAAAGAAGACTACCCCAAATGCTACACAGATCCCCGATCGTCCCAACTGGGCTCCACTACTGATCAACTGAAACAAAACAACACAATGAACAAGATCTTCATCGAGCTCCTCCTTGAGCTCGGATGCGTCACCTGCACGGTTTCATCGGCACCTGCAAACTGGTTTTGGAAGTATCTGTGAGTCATAGGGACTCAGCAATCTCACACCCGCGAGATCAAGACTATTTAAGCTTAAAGGTAGGACAGGGTAGTGAGGTGGAGCTGCAGCAAGCGACTAGCATATCTGGTGGCTACAATCGCAAAAGAGAGCGAGAAGAGAAAGCAAGGTACGGTCGAACAACTATGATCAAGAAGTGATCCTGAAACTACTTACGTCAAGCATAACTCCAACATCGTGTTCACTTCCCGGACTCCGCCGAGAAGAGACCATCACGGTTACACACGCGGTTGATGTATTTTAATTAAGATCAACTTCGAGTTTTCTACAACCGGACATTAACAAATTCCCATCTGCCTCATAACCGGGGGCACGGCTTTCGAAAGATAATACCTGCAAGGGTGTCCCAACTTAGCCCATTATAAGCTCTCACGGTCAACGAAGGATATTCCTTCTACCGGAAGACCCGATCAGTCTCGTAATCCCGGACTACAAGACATTTCGACAGAATAAAACAAGACCAGCAAAGCCGCCCGATGTGCCGACAAATCCCGATAGGAGTCGACGCACTCGCTCTCGTGGCACACCGGATAAGTCAAGCTATGAGTAAAACCAAGCCTCGAGTTTCCCGTGGTGGCCCAAGCAGTTGCTCGGTTCGACCAACACTGAAGGAGCACCGCCCGGGGCTAAAATAAAGATGACCCTTGAGTCTGCAGAACCCAAGGAAGGGGTATATGTGGTAGGTAGTCAAATGGTAAAACCAAGGTTGGGCCTTGCTGGAGGAGTCTTATTCAAAGCGAACTGTCAAGGGGTCCCATAAATCACCCAACCGCGTTAGGGACGCAAAATCCGGGAACATAATACCGATATGACGGAAACTAGGGCGGCAAGAGTGGAACAAAACACCAGCATAAGGCCGAGCCTTCCACCCTTTACCAAGTATATAGATGCGTTAATTAAATAAGATATATTGTGATATCCCAACAAGTAAACATGTTCCAACAAGGAACAACATCTCCATGTTCCAACACGGAACAAACTTCATCTTCACCTGCAACTAACAACGCTATAAGAGGGGCTGAGCAAAGCGGTAACATAGCCAAACAACGGTTTGCTAGGAAAGGATGGTTAGGGGCTTGACATGGCAACATGGGAGGCATGATATAGCAAGTGATAGGCATCGTAGCATAGGCATAGCAAAAGAGCGAGCAACTAGCAAGCAAAGATAGAAGTGATTTCGAGGGTATGGTCATCTTGCCTGAGATCCCGCAAGGAAGAAGAACGAGTCCATGAAGAAGACAAACGGACGTAGTTGAACGAATTCTCACAACTCCGGAATGGAACCGAAGCTAACGAGAGAAGCAACCCGGAAAGAAGCAAACAACATGGTAAACAACCATCACATAAACATGTCATGATGCACAAACAAGTATGATGCATGTCCGGTTTAATGAGGCATGGCATGGCAAAGTGCATCAAACAATACTACCAATTAAGTGGAGCTCAATATGCAACGAGTTGCATATTGACAAAACACCACATGCAAATATTTAGTTTGATCTCGTTTAAGCTACCAAACAATATTAAATGTTGATTATCATGGCAAGGGGTGAAGCACAACAAAACTACCTAACTAGGCAAGTTTAAATGAGGCCGGAAACAACGAACAACAAGTCCGGAAAATCCTCATGTGCCTATTTATGGATTAGGTACTGTTCTGCCCTAAACACAATTTTAATGTTGTTAAACAGCAAAATAAAGTGTACCATGTTAAACTAGGCATTTTTCTACCCCATTTACATATATAATTTATTTAAAACCGAGCTACGGTTATTTAGTTATGAAATAAATCATTTTAACATGGCATATTAGCAAATTAATGCAAACAACATTTTAAACATTTTCAACATGGATGAAAGTCACATATTATGAAACTAGATAAAATTCTAAGCACTTTACATGTTTAAATCATTTTAATCCGATGCACCATTTGTGAGTTATGATATGCATGAACATGAGGGTTTTTCTGTAAAACTGCAGTTTTCTGGATAATACACAAAATCGCAGATCTGGGAAAAAAACTACACAGGCCGAATCTAAAATCGGAGCAGGCCCAACAAAAGAAAAACAAAGGGGCGCTGGGGGGTTTCTCACCATGGGCCAAGCCCAGATCGAGATCAGGGAGGAGGCGCTCGGCCACGCGATGCAGGCATGGAGCGGTCAACGGGAGCGGGACTTGGCGCTGGCCAAGCGGGCACTGGGCGCGGCTCCGGTCGCTCGCAGACGAGGACGAGGCAGGGGTCGCGTAGGTTCGCCGAAGACGGCAGCGGGCGGCAGACTTGACGCTGGGAAGATGGATCCGGCCGGTCTTGAAGGAGATCGAGGCGCGGGAGGCAGCTCGAAGCAGAGGAGGCGAGCGGTCAAGGAAGAGGCATCGTCCTCTGCCCGAACAAAGCAGCGGTGTAGCACGGGCTTGTGCGTCGGGCATGGCTCGCACTCGAGCAGCGCAGGGGAAGGAGACGCGACGACATCAGCGGCTGCGGGACTTGGGGATGAGTTCGCCCGCGAGGACTTGGCGGGCGACGACTCCTGGTGGCGCTGTCAGCTGCAGTGCTGGCGCGGACGTGGCGGCGGTGGACCTTGCGGGCACGCAGAGGAAGGTCGAAGACGGTGGGGCAGCGCCGGATCTCGGCGCAAGGGGTTCAGCTTCAGGGCAGCGGTGGATGGATCCAGTGAAACAGAGCGAGCTCCATGCTTCAGCGCCACGGATGAGCTCCATGCATCGCTTCATTAACCCAAAGCAGAGAGAGGGCTGAGAGATTAGAGAGAGCGAGGAATAAAAGAGAGAGGGAGGAAGAAGGAGAGTGGGACAGCTCGGGGTCTCTCTGGTGCTCGCCATGCGCGAGGTTCACTGGTGGCGGCGGGATCGCAAGTGAAGGAGCGCCGGGAAGGTGGTTGGATGGGGAATCGAGGGAGGTAGTGGGTCGATGGATTGGCTGGTGACTGAAATCGAGGGAGGTGGAGGATCGGGAGGATCCCAGAAAGAGTGTGGCGGCGGCGCTAGGGTAGGATCCTAGAAATTAGGTGGGTTGTCTAGATATATATAGAAAGGAGAGAGTTTTGGATCATCCGATCCAGATCGGATGGCTCCGGGTCAAACGGGTGGCCTAATCAAATAACCGAAAATATTGAGGGGATGTTAGAGGTTGATCCGGACCCAACGGTGACGACTGAGCGGTTCGGGTTCAGATAAGTTTCGGACGCGCACACGAGGGGGTTCTAAGAGAGGTGATGAAGGCAAAGGGAGAAACGGCAACGACGAACGAATGCAAGTTTTAAAAACAATGATGGCAACGAGTGCCGATGCAATGCAGATGATGCCATGGTGAGATGCAACAAACAAATAAAATAAAAAAAAACACAACTGACTCGCAAAACAAGGAAGGCATCTGGAGCGTCGGTCTTGGGGCGTTACAATCAACTAGGCGTATCAACGGGCTATGGAGATGCCCATCAATAGATATCAATGTGTGTGAGTAGGTATTGCCATGCAACGGATGCACTAGAGCTATAAGTATATGAAAGCTCAACAAAAAAAACTAAGTGGGTGTGCATCCAACTCGCTTGCTCACGAAGACCTAGGGCAATTTGAGGAAGCCCATCATTGGAATATACAAGCCAAGTTCTATAATGAAAAATCCCCACTAGTATATGAAGGTGACAAAATGAGAGACTCTCTATCATGAAGATCATGGTGCTACTTTGAAGCACAAGTGTGGTAAAAGGATAGTAACATTGTCCCTTCTCACTTTTTCTCTCATTTGTTTGGGCCTTTTCTCTTTTTTATGGCCTCTTTTCTTTCCCCTTTTTTTATTTATTTTTCGTCCGGAGTCTCATCCCGACTTATGGGGGAATCATAGTCTCCATCATCCTTTCCTCACTTGGGACAATGCTCTA
Source organism: Aegilops longissima (assembly GCA_021605205.1). NCBI lineage: Eukaryota > Viridiplantae > Streptophyta > Magnoliopsida > Poales > Poaceae > Aegilops > Aegilops longissima. The sequence continues at coordinate 743,287,405 of CM038677.1, forward strand.
AAAATGATGATCATCACACTTTTATTTACTTACAACTCAACAATTGCAACTCGATACTTAGAACAAAATATGACTCTATGTGTATGCCTCCGGCGGTGTACCGGGATATGGAATGATTCATGACTGACATGTATGAAAGAATTATGAATGGTGGATTTGCCACAAATACGATGTCAACTACATGATCATGCTAAGCAATATGACAATGATGGAGCGTGTCGTAATAAACGGAACGGTGGAAAGTTGCATGGCAATATATCTCGGAATGGCTATGGAAATGCCATAATAGGTAGGTATGGTGGCTGTTTTGAGGAAGGTATATGGTGGGCATATGATACCGGCGAAAAGTGCGCGGTATTAGAAAGGCTAGCAATGGTGGAAGGGTGAGAAAAGTGTGTATAATCCATGGACTCAACATTAGTCATAAAGAACTCATATACTTATTGCAAAAATCTACAAGTTATCAAAGCAAAGTATTACGCGATGCTCCTAGGGGATAGATTGGTAGGAAAATACCATCGCATTCCCCGACCGCCACTCATAAGGAAGACAATCAATAAGTAAATCATGCTCCAACTTCATCACAAAACGGTTCACCATACGTGCATGCTACGGGAATCACAAACTTTAACACAAGTATTTCTCAAATTCACAACTACTCAACTAGCATGACTCTAATATTACTACCTCCATATCTCAAACAATTATCAAGCATCAAACTTTTCTTAGTATTCAACACACTCAAAAGAAAGTTTTACAAATCTTGAATACCAAGCATATTATTATTATTAAGCAAATTACCATGCTATTTAAGACACTCAAAATAATCTAAGTGAAGCATGAGAGATCAATGGTTTCTATAAAACAAATCCACCCCCGTGCTCTAAAAGATATAAGTGAAGCACTAGAGCAAAACTATATAGCTCAAAAGATATAAGTGAAGCACATAGAGTATTCTATCAAATTCCAATTCATGTATGGCTCTCTCAAAAGGTGTGTACAGCAAGGATGATTGGGGTAAACTAAAAATCAAAGACTCAAATCATACAAGACGCCCAAGCAAAACACATATTATGTGGTGAATAAAATATAGCTCCAAGTAAAGTTACCGATGGAAGTAGATTTAAAGAGGTGATGCCTTCCGGGCATCCCAAGCTTTGATTTTTGGTGTCCTTGGATTATCTTGGGGTGCCATGGAATCCCCAAGCTTAGGCTCTTGCCACTCCTTGTTCCATAATCCATCAAAAATTCCACCCAAAACTTGAAAACTTCACAACACAAAACTCAACAGAAATCTCATGAGCTCCGTTAGCGAAAGAAAACAAAAGACCACTTCAAGGTACTGTAATGAAATCATTCTTTATTTATATTGGTGTTAAACCTACTGTATTCCAACTTCTATATGGATTATAAACTATTTTACAAGCCATAGATTCATCAAAATAAGCAAACAACACACGAAAAACAGAATTTGTCAAAAACAGAACAGTCTGTAGTAATCTGTAACTAATGCAAACTTATGGAACTCCAAAAGTTCATCCAAAATAGGAAGACCTAGGCAATTTGTTTATTTATCAGCAGAAATTGGAATCACTATTTTATCACGTTCTGGTGATTTTTTACAATTGTTTTCGTGAACCGAAAGTTTCTGGAAATTACAGCAAGATCAAATAACTATCATCCAAGAAGATCCTATAGGTTTAACTTGGCACAAACACTAATTAAAACATAAAACCACATCTGAACAGAAGGTAGATGGATTATTTATTCCTAAACATAAACAAAAATAAAAAACTAAAAATAAAATTTGGTTGCCTCCCAACAAGCGCTATCATTTAACGCCCCTAGCTAGGCATAAAAGCAAGGATAGATCTAGGTATTGCCATCTTTGGTAGGCAATCCATAAGTGGCTCTCATAATAGATTCATATGGTAATTTTATTTTATTTCTAGGGAAGTGTTCCATGCCTTTCCTTAACGGAAATTGGAACCTAATATTCCCTTCCTTCATATCAATGATTGCACCAATCGTTCTAAGGAAAGGTCTACCAAGAATAATAGGACATGAAGGATTGCAATCTATATCAAGAACGATAAAATCTACGGGCACATAATTCCTATTTGCAACAATAAGAACATCATTAATTCTTCCCATAGGTTTCTTAATAGTGGAATCCACAAGGTGCAAGTTTAGAGAGCAATCATCAAAATCACGGAAATCTAGCAAATCACACAAAGTTTTGGGAATAGTGGAAACACTAGCACCCAAATCACATAAAGCATAAAATTCATGATCCTTAATCTTAATTTTAATAGTTGGTTCCCACTCATCATAAAGTTTTCTAGGGATAGAAACTTCCAACTCAAGTTTTTTCTCATAAGATTGCATCAAGGCATCAACGATATGTTTGGTAAACGCTTTATTTTGACTATAAGCATGAGGAGAATTTAGCACTGATTGCAACATGGAAATACAATCAATTAAAGAGCAACTTTCATAATTAAATTCCTTGAGATCCAAAATAGTGGTTTTAGCAACATCTAGGGTTTAACTTTCTTCAATCCCACTTTTATCAATTTTAGCATCAAGATCTAAAAACTCCGAATTTTTGGAACGCCTTCTAGGTAAGGGTGGATCATAATAAGTCCCATCATTATCAAGATTCATATTGCAAAACAAAGATTTGATAGGAGATACATCAATAACTTTTAGATCTTCATCTTTATTTTCATGGAAATTGGAAGAACACGCTTTAATAAAGGCATCTTTCGTAGCACGCATCCTAGCGGTTCTTTCCTTGCACTCATCAATGGAAATTCTCATGGCTTTGAGAGACTCATTGATATCATGCTTAGGAGGGATAGATCTAAGCTTAAAGAATCAACATCAAGAGAAATTCTATCAACGTTCCTAGCCAATTCATCAACTTTAAGCAATTTTTCCTCAAGCAAAGCATTAAAATTCTTTTGCGAATTCATAAACTCTTTAACACTAGTCTCAAATTCATAGGGCATCTTATTAAAATTTCCATAAGAGTTGTTGTAGGAATTTCCATAATTATTAGAAGGATTACTAGGATAAGGCCTAGGATTAAAGTACCCTCTATACGCGTTGTTACCAAAACTATTCCTACCAACAAAATTCACATCCATAGATTCATTATTGTTTTCAATCAAAGTAGACAAAGGCATATCATTAGGATCAGAAGAAACACTCTTAGTAGCAAATAATTTCATAAGTTCATCCATCTTTCCACTCAAAACATTTATTTATTCTATCGCATGCACTTTTTTATTAGTAGATCTTTCAGTGTGCCATTGAGAATAATTAACCATAATATTATATAGGAGTTTAGTAGCATCTCCTAAAGTGATTTCCATAAAAGTGCCTCCCGCGGCCGAATCCAAAAGGTTTCTAGAAGCAAAATTCAATCCGGCATAAATTTTTTGTATAATCATCCACAAATTCGAACCATGAGTAGGGCAATTACGTATCATTAATTTCATCCTCTCCCAAGCTTGTGCAACATGTTCATGATCAAGTTGCAAAAAGTTCATAATATCGTTTCTAAGAGAGATGATCTTAGCGGGAGGAAAATACTTAGAGATAAAAGCATCTTTGCACTTGTTCCAAGAATCAATACTATTTTTAGGCAAAGACGAAAACCAAGCTTTAGCACGATCTCTAAGCGAAAAAGGAAATTGCTTCAATTTAACATCATTGTCAACATCCCTCTTCTTTTGCATATCACATAAATCAAGGAAGCTATTTAGATGAGTAACGACATCTTCACTAGGAAGGCCGGCGAATTGATCTTTCATAACAAGATTCAATAAAGCAGTATTGATTTCACAAGATTCGATATTGGCAAGAGAAGCAATCGGAGTGCTAAGGAAATCATTATTGTTGGTATTGGTAAAGTCACACAATTTGGTATTATCTTGAGCCATTGTGACAAGCAAGCAATCCAACACACGAGCAAACAAAAGCAAGCGAGGAAAAAGGCAAACGGACAAGAGAGGGCGAATAAAACGGCAAGGGTGAAGTGGGGGAGAGGAAAACGATAGGCAAATGGCAAATAATGTAATGCGAGAGATAAGGGATTTTGATGGGTACTTGGTATGTTGACTTTTGCGTAGCCTCCCCGGCAACGGCGCCAGAAATTTTTGTTGCTACCTCTTGAGCTTGCGTTGGATTTCCCCGAAGAGGAGAGGATAATGCAGCAGAGTAGCGTAAGTATTTCCTTCAGTTTTTGAGAACCAAGGTATCAATCCAGTAGGAGGCCACGCAAAAGTCCCTCGTACCTACACAAAACAAATAGCTCAACGCAACCAACACGATTAGGGGTTGTCAATCCCTTCACGGTCACTTACGAGAGTGAGATCTGATAGAGATGATAGATAATATTTTTGGTATTTTTGGTATAAAGATGCAAAGTAAAATAAAAAAGCAAAGTAAAAAAGCAAAGCAATAATAAAGTGATGGAAGATTGATATGATAGAGAATAGACCCGGGGGCCATAGATTTCACTAGTGGCTTCTCTCAAGAGGATAAGTATTTTATGGTGGGTGAACGAATTACTGTTGAGCAATTGACAGAATTGAGCATAGTTATGAGAATATCTAGGTATGAGCATGTATATAGGCATCACGTCCGAGACAAGTAGACAGACTCCTGCCTGCATCTACTGCTGTTACTCCACTCATCGACCGCTATCCAGCATGCATCTAGAGTATTAAGTTAATGAAAACAGAGTAACGCCTTAAGCAAGATGACATGATGTATATAGAGGGATAAATTCATGCAATATGATAAAAACCACATCTTGTTATCCTCGATGGCAACAATACAATACGTGCCTTGCTGCCCCTACTGTCACTGGGAAAGGACACCGCAAGATTGAACCCAAAGCTAAGCACTTCTCCCATTGCAAGAAGAACCAATCTAGTAGGCCAAACCAAACTGATAATTCGAAGAGACTTGCAAAGATAACCAATCATACATAAAAGAATTCAGAGAAGATTCAAATATTGCTCATAGATAATCTTGATCATAAACCCACAATTCATCGATCTCAACAAACACACCGCAAAAAGAAGATTACATCGAATAGATCTCCACGAGAGAGGGGGAGAACATTGTATTGAGATCCAAAAAGAGAGAAGAAGCCATCTGGCTACTAACTATGGACCCGGAGGTCTGAGGTAAACTACTCACACTTCATCGGAGAGGCTATGATGATGTAGAAGTCCTCCGTGGTGGATTCCCCTTCCGGCGGAGCTCCGGAACAGGCCCCAAGATGGGATCTCGTGGATACAGAAAGTTGCGACGGTGGAATTAGGTTTTTGGCTCCGTGATCTCGATCGCTCGGGGTAATGAGGTATATATAGGAGGAAGAAGTACGTCGGTGGAGCAACAGGGGCCCAAGAGGGTGGAGGGCGCTACTGGGGGGGCGCCTCTACCTCGTGCCTTCCTGTTGGTTGCTTGACGAGGGTCCAAGTCTCCGGATCATGTTCGTGAGAAAATCATGTTCCTGAAGGTTTCATTCCGTTTGGACTCCGTTTGATATTCCGTTTCTTCGAAACACTGAAATAGGCAAAAAACAGCAAATCTGGGCTGGGCCTCCAGTTAATAGGTTGGTCCCAAAAGTAATATAAAAATGGATAATAAAGCCCAATATGGTCCAAAATATTAGATAATATAGCATGGAGCAATCAAAAACTATACATACGTTGGAGACGTATCAGTGCCCGGTAGTGGGTTCGATCTTACGGTGCTTGATCCCAGTGACAGAAAGGGAACCGACACATATGTATCGTTGCTACTAAGGATAAAAAGACGAGATCTATATCTACCACCATATAGATAAACGAATCTTGTCTACATCATGTCATCGTTCTTATTGCATTACTCGGTTTTTCCATGAACTTAATACACTAGATGCATGCTGGATAGCGGTTGATGTGTGGAGTAATAGTAGTAGATGCAAGCAGGAGTCGGTCTACTAATCTTGGACGTGATGCCTATGTAATGATCATTGCCTGGATATCGTCATAATTATTTGAAGTTCTATCAATTGCCCAACAGTATTTTGTTTACCCACCTTTTGCTATTTTTCTCGAGAGAAGCCACTAGTGAAACCTACGGCCCCCGGGTCTTCTTTCTCATATATTTGCCTTGTGATCTACTTTTCCTTTGCATTTTTATTCAGATCAATTAAACCAAAATATAAAAAAAATACCTTGCTGTGTTTTATCTTTATTTATTTTATTTGGCATTCGATCTATCAATCTACTACAATTTATCTCACGTCTGTTTGCCTATCTTGAGGCGTCGTACCCTGGAAGGGGTTGACAACCCCTTTAACACGTCGGGTTGCGAGGTGTTGTTGTTTGTGTGAAGGTGTTGTTTACGTTGTGTTGCTTGCTTCTCCTACTGGTTCGATACCTTGATTTCATAACTGAGGGAAATACTTACCGTCACTGTGCTACATCATCCCTCCCTCTCTGGGGAAATACCGACGTAGTTCCAGCTACCATCAACATGCCTAACCCCTGTTGATGACGCCGCGGTACACTTCTGACCGCTGATAATCCCCAAGTGCAGGGAATCATCATAGTAATTTCCAAAGGTGGAAGTGATAAGTATGGAGTGTCGAACCCACAAGGAGCTAAAGGTAAGATCAATATTCTCTCAAGTCCTATCTGCCACTGATACGACTCTACTTACACCGAACGTTTGCTTCCAACCAGAAACGAGAAATAAAACTACTTTTTGGGTATGAAGAGGATAACTTTGCATGATATCGGAGAGCTAAAACATAAAAGTAGGTGATGTTATCATAAAGTTAGAATATATTACTAAATATTATAAATAGCGAGTGTGGAATAATGATGGATCGGTGTGCGGAATTATCCTAGGAAATTGTTAACAAGACCGGTAGTCGTCATTGCAATTTCATATGAGGGAGAGGCATAAGCTAACATACTTTCTCTTCTTGGATCATATGCACTTATGATTGGAACTCTAGCAAGCATCCGCAACTACTAAAGATCATTAAGGTAAAACACAACCATAGCATTAAAGCATCAAGTCCCCTTTATCCCATACGCAACAACCCCCTTAATCGGGTTTATGCTTCTGTCACTCAAGCAACCCACTATAAGCGAATCATGAACGTATTGCAACACCCTACAGCGGGAATCCCTCACGCTTGCACGACACAGAGGGCACAATAGGACAGCACCAACATAAAACATACAACTCATACCAATCTATATCATCAATCAACCCAAAGACAAAGGATATCTACTCAAAACATCATAGGATGACAACACATCATTGGATCATAATATGTGGCCTAAAGCACCATGTTCAAGTAGGGATTAAAGCGGGGTGCGGTAGAGTGGACCGCGTAAGATAGATGACGATCGTGATGATGATGGTGTTGATGCTATAATTTGGCTACTTAGTATGTGATGAGCCAAATTAAATCAATGATTTATCAAGCTGATCGGTTAATGCATTGTTGAAGTATTGCCACAGGAAATTTCATGGAAGGTGAAGATACAAGCCCTAAGAAGAATCATATGCTATACTGGACCATGGGCATAATGCATGCAAGTGATATATATCTACGTATATGAAGAATTATGCTTAGTCCTGATGGCCATTATCCAGTTTGATTTGCGACGTTGCCGGAATATTTAATATTTTCTTGGTGGGATCCAGGTATGCTTAGCCACTATATTTAGTATGATGGCGACGTGGCCGGAATACTTTATTCATATATGCAAGACTGCATTTACGTGGATATGGCAGATTTGTTACGTACTTAGATTGGCAAGTATTTTTTTTTTGTAGAAGTATGCTACATGGTAACTGAATCAAGAAAGGCTAGTGCTGATCAGTTTTAGCTTCAGAGTTGTAATCTTATACGCCAAGTCCAGCGTGCCGTATATATGTAAGGCCATGGCCGATTGGAAAAAGACAACAATCGATCTATCAATACAAACTACTTTTTCATGTACGTCTATTTTCTGTCGCTACTTCCTGCTGAGCCCTAGCAGCCCTAGGGTTTGGCGATCTTTGCCGTTTTGCGCTGGAAAGCGGCCGGTTCTCCTCCACGAAAGCGAGGAAATCTTTGTTGCTTTGCTCGTAAAGCAATCGTTCGTCGTCACGAAAGCACGACAGTTATCCTGGTGTTGCGCGGCAATTTCACGTGCCAACATAATTGGCGACTCCGCTGGGGACAGAGAAGAAGAAGAGCTACACGATGAGTACCGAGTCCAAGAACGGGAGCGACATCAACCCGGAGAACGTCATCGCCGTCACACTCGACGATCTGTCGGAAGATGTTCGACGCGAGCTTGAAGAGGAGCTTGAGAAAGAAAAGGTTGAGAGGTTGAAGCTCAAGTTGGCTGATACGCGAAGACGAGGAACGGCGTCGTCAAAAAGGTATTTCCAAGCCCTTTCGATGCTCAGGTAAAAAACTCAACCGAAGAAATTGCTCATCTAATTGATGTGTCCGTAGCTAGTAAATATGGTTCTGATATGGAAAATACGACACGTACAATTACTCAAGCAGTAGCTAATAGACTTTAAGACTTTAAGGAGCAGTTTAATAAAGATCTTGAAAAATGTCTACCTGGTTATGTACGCTCATTAGTGCTGCAAGTCAATGATGAGTATTCTGGAAAAAGACCGATGCCACCAGACCGATGCCAAAAGACCTAGTGCATCGGCTAATGATATGCAGCCTCACGTTCCTTTAAACAATAATCTGGATGGCCGGAACTATGTTGGTAGTTCGGCTAATAATTTAGTTCCTAGTACTACTGCTCCTATTGTTTCGATTTCGGTTCCACAAAATCACAATAACAATAACCGAAGTTTTGGTTTCAATTCTAATTTGCAGCAGCCTAGTTATCAGACAGTAGCATATTGTACGCCACCACTACCACCTGTTGGTACCGGGGTTCCATACGGGCCGGTACCCGATTCATATTTTAGTGGGTCTCCGTTGCAAAATTCACATGCTCCAATTTCTTTGCCGGAATTTCCACCACGTGCTGGTGTCTCATCTGCTCCACAAGCCAGTTCTCTATAGCCCAATAATAATTTTAAGGATCAGCTTGCTAATATACTTAGAGAATTTGGTTTAGAACCTAAGGGTAGAGCACGTGCATATCAAAAACCATACCCTGATTATTTTGACTCGACACCATATCCTCATGGTTTTAGAATTCCAGATTTTGTTAAATTTACGGGGGAAGATGGTAGATCTACTTTTGAGCATGTGGGACAATTTTTAGCACAATGCAGCGAGGTTGGCACATCGGATGTTTTTAGATTAAAATTATTTCCTTTATCTCTATCTGGTACTGCATTTACTTGGTTCACATCACTTGCTCCTAATTCTATTTCAACATGGGCACAATTGGAGCAAAAATTCCATGAATATTTTTATAGCGGTGAAACAGAACTTCGGCTTTCAGACTTAACTATGGTAAGGCAGAAATATAATGAGCATGTTCATGATTATATTAGGAGGTTTAGGGATGTCAAAAACCGATGTTTCAGCTTGACCATAGCTGAAAAGGACTTAGCCGATCTTGCCTTTTCGGGTTTACTCGCTCATATTAAGGATAAACTAGAAGGGCAAGAATTTTTAGATGTTAACCAAGTTTTGCAGAAGGCTTTGGCGCAAGAAAACCGGGTTAAGGAAATTAAACAATATAGCCGGTTTAAAGATAACAGAAATAAAGAGAAAGATAATCATGTGGTTAATGCCTTAGATTATGATAGTGATTCAGCTAGTGGTTAATGCCTTTGATGTTAATATATGTGTAGCCGAATGGGTTCAAGCGCCAAAGTCAAAACCTTTTGCATGTTTTGCTTTGAAACCTACAGCTGCTAGAAGAGATGAAATTAAATATACTTTTGGTGTTAGCAAGTGTGATAGAATTTTTGATATGTTATTGCAGAATAAATTAATTAGAGTAAGAGAGGGTCATGTAATTCCACCTCCAGAAGAATTGGGTAGAAGAGCTTATTGTAAGTGGCACAATTCTTTTTCTCATGCTACTAATGATTGTAACGTGTTTCGTCGACAGGTGCAATCGGCCATCAATGTAGGACGATTGACGTTTACAGAAGGTCCTAAAATGAAGCTCGACAGCGACCCTTTTCCTATCAATATGGTCGAGCTTGAGAGTAAAAAAATGCTTATTCGGTCGGATCAGAACGAATCCGCAAGAGAGAAAAATGTTGTTGATAAGAGTGCTCCTCCAAGGATGATCAAACCAAAAAATCCAGAAATAGGAGTGTGGAAAGTCAACGGAGGAAGGACACAAGCTCCAAGGCCAAAGCCGATAGTTAGCATGTTGTTGGAAAAATATACCTCACGCAAGACCAACAATGTGTTTAATCGGCTTGGAGGTAATAAGCGTCCTAGATATCCTTCTGGACCTCACAGTCATGAGCAATGGCAAGGAAGTGCATATGACCAACAGCCGTATTTTGCAATGGAGCCAACATATTGGGGTTGTGCACCTCCTATGTATCCGCAGTTTCCTCCATGGGGGTTTAATCCTTGGGCGCCATATCCTACAGGGCCAGCAGGTTATTTTCAGCCGGGATGGATCCTGCCGAGGCTTATGTTCAGACCAAACGTACATGAGAAAAGGGCTCGTTTCAATGAGGAGGCTAGATCACATAACGCCATCAAGATTCGAGGAGGTCGAGCACCGGTACGCAGTGCAGAGCGCAACAACTATAAGGACAACTACAAGCGCGTATGGATGCCGGTGAAGCGTGCTGAAACTAAAGCAGCAAAAAATTCAGATGATTTGGATGCTGATCATGGTATGAAAATAGCGGAACACCAATCAGATGAAGGTGTTGTCAATTATACAGAAACAAGCAGTGTCTCAAAAGAAGCTCTCGGTACAGAGGAGAAAAGTAATGGCGTAAAGTTGCGGCAAGCTTGCCAGTCTAATCAATTTGGAAAGCAAACTAATTCTGGGCATAACCCGCATGCACGTCGGATGCTATATCCTCACGTACTATTCAGAAGCCTAAATCGGCTAGCACACAAGCTGATTTGATCATAAAGAATTGTTACACAGGAACGTCCAAGAGTTTGCCTCCGAGGAGTTTCAAGTCTAATACTAGTACATCTACACGTTGGGCTTAGGCAATGTACGCGGCCAGGGATTTAATTCCAGTACCGTATATGATCAGCAGAGAAGTTTTTTGGCCAGAGATGAAATGTTTGCCAGAAAAACAGAAGTACGTCAGTATAGGCCGAAGGACCCCGGGGGCAGCCAAATTAAGTCTATCGCGCTAGGGACTAAACCAGCACCGCAGTGGTGCCCGAATGGACTTACCCACACTCAGAAACGACGTGTACAACGACTGCGGACATTGGAAATAAAGGAAGAGATAACTGAGAAGAAGCGCGATAGATGGTTCAATCAGGATAAACCAATGATGCCTACAAAAACTTGGAAGGAGAAGCGCATCGCAGCAGAGGAAAATAAAAATGCAGATGACATTATTATTGCAGAAAATTCAGAGAATAATAAAGATGCACCAAATGATATGGATGTTAATATGGTGTTCGCATTGCCTGCTGAATTTCGCGCGCCCGAGTCAGAAATTGCTGAACTTGTTCTTGGCCCAAAGAATGCTACATTTGAGAAACCAAAGAAGCATGGGCAGCACCTAAAGCCATTATTTATCAAAGGACACATTGATGGTAAGCCTATTGGTCGCATGCTCGTTGATGGCGGTGCAGGTGTTAATATTATGCCCTTTTTGGTATTTTCTAAACTGAACCGAAAAGAGAGCGAGTTAGTGAAGACCAACATGGGACTTAGTGGGTTCTCAGGAGAATTGTCCGAGGCTAAGGGTGTTATTTCTATGGAGCTCACAGTGGGAAGCAAAACATTGCCGACTGCATATTTTATTGTCAATGTCAAAGGCCGGTAAAATATTCTTTTGGGACGCGACTGGATTCATGCAAATTGTTGCATCCCTTCTACTCTTCATCAATGCTTAATTCAGTGGGTTAATGATGATGTCGAGGTGATTGAGGCGGACAATTCTTCTTGCATTGCTTTGACGGAGGCGCCGGTTGATTGGCAACACGGTGACATGCGATGTTTGACCGGTAGGGATTTATCGGATTATGATTATATCAGTATCGGTAGAGATGGTTTTGTACCTATAAATTGACAGCCGGCTGACATAGCTCGGCTTAATTATTTATCTAGATAAATGATGAATAAAGACGACATTATTAAGTGGCTGCAGAGACGCACGGAGGAGTATCGTTCCGGAAAGAACGATATGCATGAAACTATTGAAGATTTTGATAACATGGACAAGCTTGGGCAGGGATTCTCATCGGTTGGTCCACTTGAAGAAATTGATATTGGTGATGGAAGTATTCCGAGGCCTACATTTATTAAAGCTAGCTTGAAAGCCGATCAGAAAAGTAAGGTATTTTTATTACTTAAAGAATTTGTTGATTGCTTTGCTTGGAATTATACTGAGATGCCCGGTTTGAGTAGAGATTTGGTAGAACATAGATTACCTATTAAATCTGGTTTTAGGCCATATAAACAACCTCGTAGAAGTTTCAATCCTAATTTGTATGACCGCATCAAAGAAGAAGTTGATCGGTTGTTAAAAGCTAAGTTTATTCGGCCGTGTAGATATGCAGATTGGGTTTTCTAATATTGTGCCCGTGGAAAAGAAAAATACTGGTAATATTAGAATCTGTGTTGATTTTAGAGATTTGAATAAGGCTAATGTAACGCCCCGGATCCGATGCTCCAGGTGTCCGCCAGTTATTCGCCGTTGTTGCCATGTCTTTTGCTTGCGCGTTGCATTTTTTCATGTCATCATCTGCATTTCATCTGCATGTTTTTCAAAACTTGCATCCGTTCGGGTTCTCCCGGTTCTCTCCGTTGTCCTTCTGAGCCAGACACACTCGCACGCGCCCGCGGCACCTCCGAAATATATTTTATACGTGGCATAAAAATGTTCTCGGAATGGGTTGGAGCTTGGCATGCGGTCTTATTATAGTGTAGACAGAGTGCCTGTCAAGTTTCGTCGCATTCGGAGTCCGTTTGACTGCCCAACCGTTAAATGTGTAGCGGTACCCTTGCCGGTTTATTCGTCGGGTGTTTTCGGTCTCCGAAAACCCGTGCCGGGCTGCCATCTACACAGCCCACCAACCCCTCTCCTAGTCCCTCTCCGATCTGGAACCGTCTGATGGCGATCCGAGGCTCCGAAACGTTCCTAAAACCCCCCTAAACCCAAACCCTAGCCATCCCTGCCTATATATGGACACCCTCATGCCATTTTGCGTAGCCCCTAGCCTCCCACCTACCTCTAGCCCTCTCCCTCCTCAATTTCCAGACCGCCCTCTCCTCCTCTGCCACTTGGCGCTGCCCCGCCACCACCACCAGCCTGCCCCGCCAAGTCAGCCAGCGCCGCCCCGCCCCTCCCGCCTTCCACGCGTCCCCATCGTGCCTTCCCGCGCCTCCGGCCGCCATGCGTCTGCGAGGCCCATCCGCTGCCCGCCGTCGGGCGAACTGGCCCCGCCAGCCAGCGCCCGGCTCCCTCGCCCGCCTCGCCTCGGTCCTCGACCGCGTGCCGCCACCTCCACGCCGCCGCCGCCGCCTCGGTTCTGCCTCGCCGCCGTCCTCTATCGCCGCCGCCGGCCGCAGCCGACCCCCAGGCCGATCCGCCGCCCTCTCCTTCTTCTTCCTCTCTCTTTTCTCTCTCTCCCTCACCCGATCTCTCTCCCTCTCTGCCCCAGGGACCCGCGCCGCTGCCTTGGATGACCGCCACCGGCGCCGTAGTCATCGGATCCGGCCGGGAGCCGACAGATCCGGGCCCCCGCGACCCATTCCCTGCCTCGCTAGCCGCCGGACCCCTCCGCCTTCGCCGGAGATCGCGTCGCCGCCCGTTGCTCCTCTTCCTCTTTTGGCAGCGCCGGACGTGTCTGGAGGAGCTCGGACATGTCCGTCAATCAACCCCCCGAGGTCTATTTTTGCCTAAGTCTTTTTCTGAAAAATCATATTATGTTGCATTTTTGTGATGGGTGTAACTCCGTTCATGTAGCTCTGTTTCGTGTGTGTAATATGTCAAATTGTTCATCTCAACGAGTAATTCATTTCATTCCATTGCATCATGTTCATTTCAGCTCATCTTGTTGCCTGAATCATCGTTGCAAGAGTGCTTCATAATGTTAATCTGCTGAAACTGTTATAACTTGGTGATTTGTCATTTTTGTTGCATTTGATGTGTGCATCCTATGAGATTGATGTCTACATGAGTTTTGATATATGTCATGCCATCTTTACAGGGGTGCTATCCATGTATTTTTGTGATTCCTGTAGTGAGTGCATCAAGCTTGTTAAGTAGGGTACTTGCTGTTGCTGTTTTGCATGTCTGAATCTGCTATATCATGATGCTATGTTAACCTGCTTCTACAAGTCATTCTATGCATAATCTGGAGATGTTCACTAAGGACGATTTCTTATACATGTCATGATCTATCCATTCATGTCCCTGGTTGCATTTTTAGCCTGCCATAACTTGTTGTTATCTTGCTCTCAGAACTGCTAAATAATGTTGTTGTCGGCCTGTTAACATTAAGTTCAGTTTTGCCATGAGCTTTGTTAGTGATCCATGCACCCTATGAACTTGCTATTGCCATGCTTAGCTTCATAAACATGCCTTCTTACTGTTGGTTGCCTTACTATGCCATTTATTGTTCTGTGGTGAGTGGTTCAAGCTCACCAACATGTCTACTTATCGTTGTTCCTGCCATGTATGAATCTTTAATATAACTTGCTATGTTTACATGGGCACCATCATATCTTCTGATCCTTTTTGGCTCATGGTCAGTAAGGGACATTTGTTATATGCAATTAGTAGATTCACTCCATGCCTTTTGTTACCATGTTAAGATGTTGTAGTTTGTTGTTTTGATGCTTGGAATATGCCTATTTGCTGTTTTGGACAGATTGTTGCTATAACTTGTATAGTGTGCATGTGTTGAACCGTTGCTCCGTTTTGAGTGTGCTCTATATGAAACTTGCTTGATTTTGCATGTAGTTTCATATTATCATGTTGCGTCCTTGTTTTGATGTGTTTTCTTGATGTTTGTATGCATTTTGCATCAATGCCATGTTTAACTTGTTTTGCTCATATCTTCTAGGCCGTAGCTCCGAATCTAATGAACTTTACATCTAACTTGACTAGAATCTCGTGTAGAGCATCTTGGTGCATCTTAACTTGCTGTATAAAAACTTGAACATAAGGTTTATTAAGATCTGGACCAATTTCAAAATTTGCATATGAGGACTTACCGGAATTGTTCTATGTTGTTACCGGCCTCATTTAAACTTGCCTTGATGTGTTGTTCTTGTTTGCATCATCTCTTTCCATGAGTAGCTTCATGTAGCTTTGTTATGCATCATGCTTGTTGTGCATCATGTCTTGTATATGTGTGGTGTGTTTACTATGTTGTGTGCTTCTCTCGATAGTTCCCGTTTCGTTGCGATCGTGAGGATTCGCTCGTCTACGCTTGGTTCGTCTTCATGGCTTCATCTTCTTCATGGACTCGTTCTTCTTCCTAGCGGGATTTCAGGCAAGATGACCGTCACCTTGGATCTCATTACTATCATTGCTATGCTAGTTGCTTCGTTCTATCGCTATGCTGCGTAACCTACCACTTGCTTATCAAGCCTCCCAAATTGCCATGTCAGCCTCTAACCGTTATCACCCTTCCTAGCAAACCGTTGTTTGGCTATGTTACCGCTTTTGCTCAGCCCCTCTTATAGCGTTGCTAGTTGCAGGTGAAGATGAAGATTGCTCCATGTTGGATTATGTTAATTGTTGGGATATCACAATATCTCTTGTATTATTAATTCATCTATATACTTGGTAAAGGGTGGAAGGCTCGGCCTTATGCCTGGTGTTTTGTTCCACTCTTGCCGCCCTAGTTTCCTCCATATCGGTATTATGTTCCCGGATTTTGCGTCCCTAACGCGGTTGGGTGATTTATGGGACCCCCTTGACAGTTCGCTTTGAATAAAACTCCTCCAGCAAGGCCCAACATTGGTTTTACCATTTGCCTACCACCTATACCTTTCCCTTGGGAGTAGCTAACCCGAGGGTCATCTTTATTCAGCCCCCCGGGCCAATGCTTGTCTAAGTGTTGGTCCGAACTAGAGTCCTTTGCAGCGCCACCTTGGGGAAACTCGAGGGCTGGTTTTAGTTGTACGGTGTGCTCATCCGGTGTTGCCCTGAGAACGAGATATGTGCAGCTCCTATCGGGATTGTCGGCGCATCGGGCGGTCTTGCTGGTCTTGTTTTATTACTGTCGAAATGTCTTGTAGCCGGATTCGAGACTGATCGGGTCTTCCGGGAGAAGGAATATCCTTCGTTGATCGCGAGAGCTTATCATGGGCTGTTGGGACACCCCGCAGGGTTTGAATTTTCGAAAGCCGTGCCCGCGGTTATGTGGCAGATGGGAATTTGTTAATATCCGGTTGTAGTAAACTTGAAGTAAACTCTTCTAAAATACACCAACCGTAGCGTAACCGTGAGTGTCTCTTTTCGGGTTGATCGAGAGGAGAACACGGTTTCGGGTTATGTCTCGACGTAAGTAGGAGTTTAGGATCACTTCTTGATCATTACTAGTTGACGACCGCCTTTGTTTCTCTTCTCGCCTCATTTGCGTATGTTAGCCACCATATATGCTTAGTCGCTGCTGCAACCTCACCACTTTACCCCTTCTTTCCCATTTAGCTTTGCTAGTCTTGATACCCATGGTAGTGGGATTGCTGAGTCCTCGTGGCTCACAGATTACTACACCAACAGTTGCAGGTACAGGTTTATGCGATGATCATGAAGCGAGAGCGATGTTTATTTGTGTTGGAGTTCTTCATCTGCTTCTTCGATCAGGGGATAGGTTCCAGGTCGGCAGCCTGGGCTTGCAGGGTGGATATTGTTTGAGTTTCTGTTTATGTTTCATCCGTAGTCGGATGTTGATCTTGTATATGATGTGATGTTGTATTCGTGTGGCATTGTATGCCTTATGTATGTATCCCCACTATTATGTAATGTTGATGTAATGATATCCACCTTGCAAAAGCATCTTCAAGATGCGCTTCTATCCTTGGTGGGACCTTCGAGTTCCTTTAGGATAGGATCGCATCTTGGGCGTGACAGCTACTCCGAAAGATGAATATCCTATGCCTATAGTCGACATGCTTATTAATGATGCATCGGGACATAAAGTAATTAGCTTTTTAGATGGTAATGCAGGTTATAATCAAATATTTATGGCCGAACAAGATATGTCTAAGACTACTTTTTGTTGCCCGGGTTTTGTTGGTTTATTTGAGTGGGTCGTTATGACGTTTGGGTTGAAAAATGCCGGCGCTACATACCAACGAGCTATGAACTTAATTTTCATGATCTTCTAGGCATTGTACTAGAAATATATATTGATGCCATAGTTGTTAAATCGGATGGGTTTGATCATCATTTAGCCGATTTAAGATTAGCTTTTGAAAGGATGCGCCGGTATGGATTAAAAATGAACCCACTCAAATGTGCTTTTGGCGTGTCGGCTGGTAAGTTTTTAGGATTCATAATTCATGAAAATGGCATAGAGACTGACCCTAAGAAACTGGAGGCAATTAGAAATTTGGAGGAACCCACGTGTAAAAGGGATGTGCAAAAGTTGTTAGGAAAAATTAATTACTTGAGACGATTCATATCTAACCTTGCAGGGAAAATTGAATCGTTTGTTCCTCTACTTCGGCTAAAGAATGAAGCCGAATTTACTTGGGGGCAGAGCAACGATATGATTTCAATAATATAAAGCAATGCTTGTCAAATCCTCCAATATTGCGGGCGCCCATGTCCGGTGCGCCGTTCAGGCTGTACATTGCTGCAGAAGATAGGGTGATCGGTGCGGTGTTGGCGCAAGAGGTCAGCGGCAAAGAATACATCATTGCATACTTAAGCCGTCGTTTGCTCGACGCCGAAAGTCGGTACGTGTTTATTGAAAAGTTATGCTTATCTTTATACTATGCATGTACCAAGTTTCGGCCTTATCTTCTTTCTAGTATGTGTGTGGTAGCTTGCCAGGCTGACGTCATTAAGTATATGTTGCAACAACCGATTCTTAGTGGTAGGATTGGAAAGTGGGCTTACGCACTAATAGAATATGATTTAACATATGAATTTTTGCGTGCTATGAAGGGTCAAGTTATCGCTGATTTCATTGTTGATCATAGGATTAAAGGTGATGAAAATATCAATTATGTTAGTGTGTGTCCATGGAAACTTTATTTTGATGGATCGGTTTGTAGTGACGGGCAAGGCATCGGTAATTTTTTAATTTCACCTAATAATGTTGTTTATGATACATCGGTCCGTTTGGAATATCCTTGCACTAATAACCAAGCTGAGTGTGAAGCTTTACTGTTTGGTTTACAAACTTTAGTTGATATGGGTGTAAAGGATGTAGATGCTTTTGGGGATTCGCTCCTGGTAGTAAAACAAATTAAGGGAGAATTTCAATGTTTTGATGGATTATTAAATAGTTATTTGGACCGATGTTTAGACATAATTAAGTCTCTAGATACGTTCACTATCCATTATATACCTAGATAAGAGAATTCTAGAGCTAATTGTTTAGCACAGCAAGCATCCGGTTATCACATTAGTAAAGGAATGTTTTTTATAATAGACAAGCCGATGCATGTTGAGTCTATAATGATGGATACTTTGCCACGGGGTGCGCTTGGGCTTAGTACAGTTGAACAACTAGCTGTACAATGTACTGCAGATTCTGTGTGAAGTCATTACTCCCCATGGTATAGGCATATGAAACATATATAAATTCAGATTTATGATATTCAATTCATTCAACCATTTACTCATAGGATATACGTGAAGCACGTGAGTAAATGACAAACTACTCCAAAAGATATAAGTGAAGAACACTGGTAGTCAAATAATTAACTAGCCTTGGGAGGATTCTTTTTCATTCAAGATTTCAGATCCAATGATTTTATTCAAACAGCAAGTAAAATTTAAAATACGCTCCAAGCAAAACACATATCATGTGACGAATAAAAATATAGCTCCGAGTAAGGTATACCGATAATTTTGAAGACGAAAGAGGGGATGCCTTCCGGGGCATCCCCAAGCTTAGGCGCTTGAGTCTTCCTTAAATATTACCTTGGGGTGCCTTGGGCATCCCCAAGCTTAGGGTCTTTCTTCTCCTTATTCTCCTCATATCGATATCTCACCCAAAGCTTGAAAACTTCAATCACACAAAACTTAACGGAACTTCGTGAGATAGGTTAGTATGATAAAGAGTAAACCATTCACTTTGGTACTGTCAAAGACAAGGTTCATAATTGTTCTCACACAATGCCTAATGTACCATACCGTTTCTACAATTTATATTGAGAAATAAAAGCCATAGAAACTAGAAAACAAGCAAACTATGCAATGAAAACAGAATCTGTAGAAACAGAACAGTCTGTAATGATCTGAACAGAAACCATATTTATGCTACTCCAAAAATTATGAAATAAATTGGTGGACGTGAGTAATTTGTCTATTAATCTTCTGCAAAAAGAATCAACTCAAAAGCACTCTTTTGTAAAAAATGGTAGCTGATCCCGTGAGCGAAAAGTTTCTGTTTTTTACAGCAGGATCACATTAACTCTCAGTCAAGTCTTCCCAAAGGTCTTACTTGGCACTTTATTGAAACAAAAAGCTATAAAACATGATTAATACAGTATCTTAATCATGTAAACACACAAAAACAATAAGGGTAAATATTGAGTTGTCTCCCAACAAGCGCTTTTCTTTAATGCCTTTTAGCTAGGCATGATGATTTCAATGATGCTCACATAAAAGAAAAGAATTGAAACATAAAGAGAGCATCATGAATAATATGACTAGCACATTTGAATCTAGCCCACTTCCTATGCTTAGGGATTTTGTGAACACATAATTTATAGGAACAAGAATCAACTAGCATAGGAAGGCAAAACAAGCATAACTTCAAAACTTTAAGCACATAGAGAGGAAACTTGATATTATTGCAACTCCTACAAGCATATATTCCTCCCTCATAATAACTTTCAGTAGAATCATGAATGAATTTAAAAATATAACCATCACATAAAGCATCTTTTCATGATCTACAAGCATAGAAATTTTTCTACTCTCCACATAAGCAAAATTCTTATCATTCGGAATAGTGGGATCACTAATTCCTAAAGTTGACACTCTTCCAAACCCGCTTTAGGTGATAGTATTATTCAAACTCCAAAATATATAAGTGGAGTTCATGGAGCATTCTACAATTAATATAGACTAACCAATATCCAAGCTCAAAATATATAACTGAAGCACACGAAGCATTCTATAAAACCATAATGATAAGATTTAAGTGAAGCACAAAGAGCATTCTGTAAGGTCATACTCAAAAGATATTGATACGTCCATTTTGCATCATGCTTTTATATCGATATTTATTGCATTATGGGCTGTTATTACACGTTACGTCACAATACTTATGTCTATTCTCTCTTATTTTACAAGGTTTACATGAAGAGGGAGAATGCCGACAGCTGGAATTCTGGGCTGGAAAAGGAGCAAATATTAGAGACCTATTCTGCATAGCTCCAAAAGTCCCGAAACTTCACGGAAGTTATTTTTGGAATTAATCAAAAATACTGGCGAAAGAATCCACCAGAGGGGGCCCACACCCTGGTCACGAGGGTGGGGGCGCGCCCTACCCCCCTGGGCACGCCCCCTGCCTCGTGGGCCCCCTGGCAGGCCTCCAGTGCCCATCTTCTGCTATATGAAGTCTTTTACCCTAAAAAATCATAAGCAAGCTTTCAGGAAGAAACTCCGCCGCCACGAGGCGGAACCAATCTAGGGCTCCAGCGAAGCTGTTCTGCCGGGGAAACATCCCTCCGGGAGGGGGAAATCATCGCCATCGTCATCACCAACGATCCTCTAGTCTGGAGGGGGTCAATCTCCATCAACATCTTCACCAACACCATCTCCTCTAAACCCTAGTTCATCTCTTGTATCCGATCTTTGTCCCAAAGCCTCAGATTGGTACATGTGGGTTGCTAGTAGTCTTGATTTCTCCTTGTAGTTGCTGCTAGTTAGTTTATTTGGTGGAAGATCATATGTTCAGATCCTTTATGCTTATTAATATACCTATGATTATGAACATGAATATGATTTGTGAGTAGTTACGTTTGTTCCTGAGCACATGGGAGAAGTATTGCTATAAGTAGTCATGTGAATTTGGTATTCGTTCGATATTTTGATGAGATGTATGTTGTCTCTCCTTAGTGGTGTTATGTGAACGTCGACTACATGGCGCTTCACCATTGTTTGAGCCTAGAGGAAGGCATTGGGAAGTAAAAAGTAGATGATGGGTTGCTAGAGTGACAGAAGCTTAAACCCTAGTTTATGAGTTGCTTCATAAGGGGTTGATTGTTGGATCCATATGTTTCATGCTATGGTTAGGTTTACTTTAATACTTCTTTTGTAGTTGCGGATGCTTGCAATAGGTGTTAGTCATAAGCGGGATACTTGTCCAATAAAGGGCAGTACCCAAGCACCGGTCCACCCACATACCAAATTATCAAAGTAACGAACGCGAATCATATGAGCGTGATGAAAACTAGCTTGACGATAATTCCCATGTGTCCTCGGGACCGTTTTCCTTCATATAAGAGTTTTTCCAGGCTTGTCCTTTGCTACAGAAAGGATTGGGCCATCTTGCTGCACCTTATTTACGTTTGTTACTTGTTACCCGTTACAAATTACCTTATCACAAAACTATCTGTTATCGATAATTTCAGTGCTTGCAGAGAATACCTTACTGAAAACCGCTTGTCATTTCCTTCTGCTCCTCGTTGGGTTCGACACTCTTACTTATCGAAATGAATACGATAGATCCTCTATACTTGTGGGTCATCAAGACTCTTTTCTGGCGCCTTTGCCAGGGAGTGAAGCGCCTTTGGTAGGCGGAATTTGGTAAGGAAAATTTTATATAGTGTGCTGAAATTTACTGTCACTTGTTACTATGGAACATAATCCTTTGAGGGGCTTGTTCGGGGTATCTTCACCCCGTCCAGTATAGCAAAGAGTTGCTCCTCAACCTACTGAACCTACTGAAAATGTTTACTTGGAAATTCCATCGGATATGATAGAGAAACTTCTAGCTAATCCTTTTGCAGGAGATGGAACATTACATCCCGATTTGCACCTAATCTATGTGGATGAAGTTTCTGGATTGTTTAAGCTTGCAGGTATGCCCGAGGATGTTATCAAGAAGAAGGTCTTCCCTTTATCTTTGAAGGGAGAGGAATTGACATGGTTTAGGTTATGTGATGATATGGGATTATGGAACTACAACCGATTGAAATTGGAATTTCATCAGAAATTTTATCCTATGCATCTTGTTCATCGTGATCGTAATTATATATATAATTTTTGGCCTCATGAAGGAGAAAGCATTAAGTCAATGTTATATTCATGCCCCAATCATGAGCTCTCAAGAGAAATGATTATTCAAAAATTTTATGCTCGGCTTTCTCTCAATAATCGCTCCATGCTTGATACTTCTTGTACTAGCTCTTTTATGATGAAGACTATTGAATTCAAATGGGATTTATTGGAAAGAATTAAATGCAATTCTGAAGATTGGGATCTCGACGAAGGTAAGGAGTCAGGTATAACACCTAAGTTTGATTGTGTTAAATCTTTTATGGATACCGATGTTTTTCATGAATTTAGCACTAAATATGGACTTGACTCTGAGATAGTAGCTTCTTTCTATAAATCCTTTGATACTCATAAGGAGAAGTGGCTTAAATATAATCCTCCCATTGAACTAAAAGTAGTTGCACCTATTAAAGTTGAAGAAAAGACTATCACTTATAATGAGTCTGAAACGTTCCAGAAAGTGTCCCTTATGTATTCCTCCGGGGTTACGGTTTCAATAACATTGGTTTCAACATTTATAGGATTACCTGAGATATAGTGTTTGATTCTTTGACCGTTTACCACCTTCAGATTTGTGCCTTCGAAGTTGTTGATTTTTATGGCACTGGAACGATAGACCTCCTCGATAACGTAAGGACCTTCCCATTTAGAGAGAAGTTTTCCTGCAAAAAATCTTAAACGAGAGTTGTGTAGCAATACATAATCACCTACATTAAACTCATGCTTTTGTATCCTTTTGTCATGCCATCTTTTAACTTTTTCTTTAAACAACTTGGCATTTTCATAAGCTTGGGTTCTCCATTCATCAAGTGAGCTAATATAAAATAACCTCTTCTCATCGGCAAGTTTGAAATCATAGTTGAGCTCTTTAATGGCCCAATATGCCTTATGTTCTAGTTCGAGAGGTAAGTGACATGCTTTTCCATAGACCATTTTATACGGCGACATACCCATAGGATTTTTATATGCATTTCTATAGGCCCATAATGCATCATCAAGTTTCTTGGACCAATTCTTTCTAGACCTATTGACAGTCTTTTGCAAAATTAATTTGAGCTCTCTGTTGCTCAATTCTACTTGACCACTAGACTGTGGATGATAAGGAGATGCAATTCTATGATTAACATCATACTTAGCAAGCATTTTTCGGAAAGCACCATGAATAAAATGCGAACCACCATCAGTCATTAAATATCTAGGGACTCCAAATAACTTCTTTAAGCATTTTAATAGAGGTGTTATGATCAGCACTACTAGTTGGAATAGCTTCTACCCACTTAGTAACGTAATCAACAGCACCTAAAATATGTGTATACCATTAGAGGAAGGAAACGGTCCCATATAATCAAAGCCCCAAACATAAAATGGTTCAATAACGAGTGAATAGTTCATAGGCATTTCTTGACGTCTACTAATATTACCAATTGTTTGACATTCATCACAAGATAAGACAAACTTACGGGCATATTTGAAGAGAGTAGGCCAATAAAAACCGGATTGCAATACCTTATGCGCAGTTCTATCTCCGGCGTGGTGTCCTCCATAAGCTTTGAAGTGACACTTGCGTAGGATTTGTTCCTGTTCATGCTCAGGTACACAACGTCTAATAACACCATCTACTCCTTCTTTATAAAGATGTGGGTCATCCCAAAAGTAATGTCTCAAATCATAGAAAAACTTTTTTCTTTTGCTGGTATGTGAAACTAGGTGGTATAAATTTAGCAACAATGTAATTAGCATAATCAGCATACCATGGAGTACTACGAGAAGTATTTATGACATTTAATTGCTCATCAGGAAAGCTATCATCAATAGGTAGTGGGTCATCAAGAACATTGTCTAACCCTTTTTGTTCAATTCTGGACAAAAAAAGAAAAGGAAAAAAGGAATTTATAAGGATAGTGTTACCCCCTATATCCCTTTTTGGATATTTTTTTTAAATTTCTAGAATGAAAGTCTTTATGCTGTCTGCAACAGGGTTCTCAGCTCCCTTTCTATCAACAATATGCAAATCAAATTCTTGTAGCAAGAGAACCCATCTAATAAGTCTAGGTTTAGCATCTTTCTTTTCCATCAGATATTTAATAGCAGCATGATCAGTGTGAATAGTTACTTTAGAGTCAACAATATAAGGTCTGAACTTATCACATGCAAATACAACTGCTAAGAATTATTTTTCAGTAGTAGTATAGTTTCTTTGAGCATTGTCTAAAGTTTTACTAGCATAATGGATAACATTTAATTTCTTATCAACTCTTTGCCCTAGAACAGCACCTACAGCATAATCACTAGCATCACACATAATTTTGAAGGGTAAATTCCAATCAGGTGGCTGAACAATAGGTGCAGAGATCAATGCTTTCTTAAGTATTTCAAATGCTTCTACACAATCATCATCAAAGACAAATGGTATATCTTTTTGTAATAAATTAGTCAGAGGCCGAGAAATTTTTGAGAAGTCCTTAATGAACCTCCTATAAAATCTGGCATGACCAAGGAAACTTCTTATACCTTTGATGTCCTTGGGACATGGCATCTTTTCAATAGCATCAACTTTGGCTTTATCAACTTCAATACCTCTTCTAGAAACTTTATTCCCCAAGACAATACCTTCATTAAACATAAAGTGGCACTTTTCCCAATTCAAGACAAGATTAGTTTCTTCACATCTCTGCAAAACTCGATCAAGATTGCTCAAATAATCGTCAAAAGAGGATCCATAGACGGAAAAATCGTCCATGAAAACCTCACAAATCTTTTCACAAAAGTCAGAGAATATAGCCATCATGCATCTTTGAAAGGTAGCAGGTGCATTACATAAACCAAAGGGCATACGTCTGTAAGCAAAAGTACCAAAAGGGCATGTAAAAGTAGTCTTTAATTGATCTTTAGCCAACACAGCTATTTGAGAGAAACCATAATAACCATCTAGAAAGCAATAATGTGTATGTTTGCATAATCTTTCTAGCATTTGATCGATAAAAGGTAAGGGGTAATGATCTTTCTTAGTAGCTTTATTTAATTTGTGGAAAACCATCCTATGTCCTGTAATAATTCTTTGTGGGATCAATTCATCTTTATCATTAGGAACAACAGTAAAACCTCCCTTCTTAGGGACATAATGAACAGGACTTACCCATCGACTATCGACAATGGATAAATTATACCGCCTCCGTAAGCTTTAGTATTTCTTTTCTTACCACTTCTTTCATCTTAGGATTAAGCCTTCGTTGATGATCACGAACCGGTTTGGCATCTTCTTCCAAATTTATTTTATGTTGACATAGAGTGGGACTAATGCCCTTAAGATCATCAAGAGTATATCCAATAGCAGCACGTTGCTTCTTCAAAGTTTTCAATAATCTCTCTTCTTCATGCTCTGAAAGGTTAGCACTAATAATAACAGGATATATTTTCTTTTCATCAAGATAATCATATTTAAGATTATTAGGCAACGGTTTAAGCTCAAACACGGGATCACCCTTGGGTGGAGGAGGATCCCCTAGGATTTCAACAGGCAAATTATGTTTCAGAATAGGTTCCTGTTTAAAGAATACTTCATCTATTTCCCTTCTTTCATTCATAAACATATCATTTTCATGGTCTAACAAATAATGTTCTAGAGGATCACTAGGAGGTACGGCAATAGAAGCAAGACCAATAATTTCATCCTTACTAGGAAATTCTTCTTCACGGTGTTGTTTACTAAATTTAGAGAAATTAAACTCATGAATCATATCGTCCAAGCCAATAGTAACAACATTCTTTTTGCAGTCTATCTTAGCATTAACAGTGTTCAAAAAGGGTCTACCAAATATAATTGGGCAAAAGCTATCTTGTGGGGAACCAAGAACAAGAAAATCAGCAGGATATTTAGTTTTCACACACAAGACTTCAGCATCTCTAACAATTCCCACTGGCGATATAGTATCCCTATTGGCAAGTTTAATTGTAACATCAATATCTTCTATTTCAGCGGGTGCAATTTCATGCTTAATTTCTTCATACAAGGTAATAGGTATAACACTAGCACTAGCACCCATATCACATAAGCCATGATAACAATGATCTCCTATTTTAACAAAAATAACAGGCACGCCTACCACAGGTCTATGTTTATCTTTAGCGCCAGGTTTAGCAATTCTAGCAGATTCATCACAGAATTGAATAACATACCCATCAATATTATCAGACAAGAGATCTTTTACAATAGCAATATTAGGTTCTACTTTGACTTGCTCAGGAGGTGTATAAGTTCTAATATTGCTTTTACGAACCACCGTTGAAGCTTTAGCATGATCCTTTATTCTAACAGGGAAAGGTGGTTTCTCAACATAAGAAGTAGGAACAACAGGATCATTATAAGTGACAGTCTTTTTGAAGGAAATATGCCCTAGAGGCAATAATAAAGTTATTATTTATTTCCTTATATCATGATGAATGTTTATTATTCATGCTAGAGTTGTATTAACCGGAAACATAATACATGTGTGAATACATAGACAAACATATAATCACTAGTATGCCTCTACTTGACTAGCTCATTAATCAAAGATGGTTATGTTTCCTAACCATAGACATGTGTTGTCATTTGATTAATGGGATCACATCATTAGGAGAATGATGTGATTGACATGACCCATTCCGTTAGCCTAGCACTTGATCGTTTAGTATATTGCTATTGCTATCTTCATGACTTATACATGTTCCCGTAACTATGAGATTATGCAACTCCGCCACGGAGGAACACTTTGGTGCTACCAAACGTCACAACGTAATCGGGTGATTATAAAGGAG
The DNA here is from genome assembly GCA_021605205.1 of Aegilops longissima. Lineage (NCBI taxonomy): Eukaryota > Viridiplantae > Streptophyta > Magnoliopsida > Poales > Poaceae > Aegilops > Aegilops longissima. Next base: position 743,314,795 of record CM038677.1, read on the forward strand.
TACTACAGGTGTCTCCAAAGGTACATGTTGGGTTGGCGATTTGAGATTAGGTTTTGTCACTCCGATTGTCGGAGAGGTATCTCTAGGCCTTCTCGGTAATACACATCACATAAGCCTTGCAAGCATTGCAACTAATAAGTTAGTTGTGAGATGATGTATTACGGAACGAGTAAAGAAACTTGCCGGTAACGAGATTGAACTAGGTATTGGATACCGACGATCGAATCTCGGGTAAGTAACATACCGATGACAAAGGGAACAACGTATGTCGTTATGCGGTTTGACCGATAAAGATCTTCGAAGAATATGTAGGAACCAATATGGGCATCCAGGTTCCGCTGTTGGTTATTGACCGAGAATAGTTCTAGGTCATGTCTACATAGTTCTCGAACCCGTAGGGTCCGCACGCTTAACCTTACGATGACAGTTTATTATGAGTTTATAAGTTTTGATGTACCAAGTTTGTTCGAGTCCCGGATGTGATCACGGACATGACGAGGAGTCTCAAATGGTCGAGACATAAAGATTGATATATTGGAAGCCTATATTTGATATCGGAATGGTTCCGGATGAAATCGGAATTTTCCTAACACCGGGGTTACCGGAACCCTCCCGGGGGATGTTGGGCCTTAATGGGCCATAAGGGAGAAGAGGAGGGCCGGCCAGGGCAGGCCGCGCGCCCCCTCCCCCCCTAGTCCGAATAGGACAAGGAGAGGGGGCGGCGCCTTCCTCTTCCCCCCCCCCTTTCCTTCTCCAACAAGGCAGAGAGGGGAGTCCTACTCCCGTGGGAGTAGGACTCCTCCAGCGCACTCTAGGAGGGCCGGCCGCACCTCCCCCTCCCTCCTTTATATACGGGGGCAGGGGGGCACCTCATAACACACAAGTTGATCTACGTGATCGTTCCTTAGCCGTGTGCGGTGCCCCCCTCCACTATATTCCACTTCGGTCATATCGTCGCGGAGCTTAGGCGAAGCCCTGCGCCGGTGGAGCATCATCATCGTCACCACGTCGTTGTGCTGACGGAACTCATCCCCGACGCTTTGCTGGATCGGAGCCCGGGGATCGTCATCGAGCTGAATGTGTGCTGAACTCGGAGGTGCCGTGCGTTCGGTACTTGGATCGGTCGGATCGTGAAGACGTACGACTACATCAACCGCGTTGTTATAACGCTTCCGCTTACGGTTTACGAGGGTACGTGGACATACACTCTCCCCTCTCGTTGCCATGCCATCACCATGATCTTGCGTGTGCGTAGGAATGTTTTTGAAATTACTATGTTCCCCAACAGTGGCATCCGAGCCTGGTTTTATGCGTTGATGTCATATGCACGAGTAGAACACAAGTGAGTTGTGGGTGATATAAGTCATACTGCTTACCAGCATGTCATACTTTGGTTCAGCGGTATTGTGAGATGAAGCGGCCCGGACCGACATTACGCGTACGCTTACGCGAGACTGGTTTCACCGCTTCGAGCACTCGTTGCTTAAAGGTGACCGCGGGTGTCTGCTCTCTCACTTTAGTTGAACTGAGTGTGCTACGCCCGGTCCTTGCGAAGGTTAAAACAGCACCAACTTGACAAACTATTGTTGTGGTTTTGATGCGTAGGTAAGAACGGTTCTTGCTCAGCCCGTAGCAGCCACGTAAAACTTGCAACAACAAAGTAGAGGACGCCTAACTTGTTTTTGCAGGGCATGTTGTGATGTGATATGGTCAAGACGTGATGCTATATTTTATTGTATGAGATGATCATGTTTTGTAACCGGTTATCGGCAATCGGCAGGAGCCATATGGTTGTCGCTTATTGTATGAAATGCAAAAGCCATGTAATTGCTTTACTTTATCACTAAGCAGAGCGATAGTCGTAGAAGCAATAGTTGGCGAGATGACAACGATGCTACGATGGAGATCAAGGTGTCGCGCCGGTGACGATGGTGATCACGACGGTGCTTCGAGATGGAGATCACAAGCACAAGATGATGATGGCCATATCATATCACTTATATTGATTGCATGTGATGTTTATCCTTTATGCATCTTATTTTGCTTTGATTGACGGTAGCATTATAAGATGATCTCTCACTAAATATCAAGAAGTGTTCTCCCGAGTATGCACCGCTATGAAAGTTCTTCGTCTTTGAGACACCACGTGATGATCGGGTGTGATAGGCTCTACATTCAAATACAACAGGTGCAAAACAGTTGCACACGCGAATACTCAGTCAAACTTGACGAGCCTAGCATATACAGATATGGCCTCGAGCACGGAGACCGAAAGGTCGAACGTGAATCATATAGTAGATATGATCAACATAGTGATGTTCACCATTGAAACTACTCCATCTCACGTGATGATCGGACATGGTTTAGTTGATTTGGATCACGTAATCACTTAGATAACCGAGAGATGTCTATCTAAGTGGGAGTTCTTTAGTAATATGATTAATTGAACTTAAATTTATCATGAACTTAGTACCGATAGTATTTTGCTTGTCTATGTTTACTGTAGATAGATGGCTCGTCTTTGTTGTTCCGTTGAATTTTAATGCGTTCCTTGAGAAAGCAAAGTTGAAAGATGATGGTAGCAATTACACGGACTGGGTCCGTAACTCGAGGATTATCCTCATTGCTGCACGTAAGAATTACGTCCCGAAGCACCACTGGGTGCCAGGCCTGCTGCTTGATGTAACCGACGACGTTAAGAACGTCTGGCGAGCAAAGCTGATGACTACTCAATAGTTCGAGTGTGCCGTGCTTTACGGCTTAGAACCGGCCTTCAACGACGTTTTGAACGTCATGGAGCATATGAGATGTTCCAGGAGTTGAAGTTAATATTTCAAGCAAATGCCCGGATTGAGAGATATGAAGTCTCCAATAAGTTCTATAGCTGCAAGATGGAGGAAAATAGTTCACAAGAACACATACTCAAAATGTCTGGGTATAATAATCACTTGATTCAACCGGAGTTAATCTTCCGATGATAGTGTCATTGACAGAATTCTTCAATCACGCCACCAAGCTACAAGAGCTTCGTGATGAACTATAATATGCAAGGGATGGACAAGTCTATTCCCGAGCTCTTCGCAATGCTAAAAGCCGCGGAGGTAGAAATCAAAAAGGAGCATCAAGTGTTGATGGTTAACAAGACCACCAGTTTCAAGAAAAAGGGCAAAGGGAAGAAGAAGGGGAACTTCAAGAAGAACAGCAAACAAGTTGCTGCTCAAGAGAAGAAACTCAAGTCTGGACCTAAGCCTGAAACTGAGTGCTTCTACTGCAAGCGGCATCGACACTTTGAAGCGGAACTGCCCCAAGTATTTGGCGGATAAGAAGGATGGCAAGGTGAACAAAGGTATATGTGATATACATGTTATTGATGTGTACCTTACTAATACTCGCAGTAGTACTGGGTATTTGATACTGGTTCTGTTGCTAATATTTGCAACTCAAACAGAACTACGGATTGCGAAGATTGGCTAAGGACGAGGTGACGATGCGCGTGGGAAATGGTTCCAAAGTCGATGTGATCGCGGTCGGCACGTGTTGGGGAACGTAGTAATTTCAAAAAATTTCCTACGATCACGCAAGACCATGGTGATGCATAGCAACGAGATGAGAGTGTTGTCTACGTACCCTCGTAGACCAGCAACGGAAGCGTTGACGCAACGTAGAGGAAGTAGTCGTACTTCTTCCCGATCCAACCGATCCAAGTACCGAACGTCACGACACCTCCGAGTTCTGCACACGCTCAGCTCGATGACGCCCCTCGAACTCCGATCCAGCCGAGTGTTGAGGGAGAGTTTCACAAGACGACGGCGTGGTGACGATGATGATGTTCCACCGGCGCAGGGCTTCGCTTAAGCTCCGCAACGGTATATTCGAGGTGTAGTTTGGTGGAAGGGGCACCGCACACGGCTGAGGAACGATCTCAATGATCAACTTGTGTGTCATGGGGTGCCCCTGCCCCTGTATATAAAGGAGGGAAGGGAGGGCTGGCCGGCCAGAGGGAGGCGCGCCAGGTGTCCTACTCCTACTAGGAGTAGGATTCCCCCAAATCCTAGTCCAACTAGGGTTTGACCAAGGGAAAGGGAGAGAGGCGCCACCCCTTCTCCTAATCCTAATAGGACTAGGGAAGGGGAAGGCTGCGCCAGCAATATGGCCCCTTTCTCTTTCCCACTAAGGCCCATCAAGGCCCATTGACCCCCGGGAGGTTCCGTAACCCCTGCACTCGGTAAAATTCCCAATTTCACCCGGAGTGATTCCGAGTCCAAACATAGGCTTCCAATATATCAATCTTTATGTCTCGACCATTTCGAGACTCCTCGTCATGTCCGCGATCTCATCCGGACTCAACAACCTTCGTACATCAATATCATATAAACTCATAATAACTATCATCGAAGCGTTAAGCGTGCGGACCCTACGGGTTCGAGAACTATGTAGACATGACCGAGACACCTCTCGGTCAATAACCAATAGCGGGACCTGGATGCCCATATTGGCTCCTACATATTCTACGAAGATCTTTATCGGTCGACCGCATAACAACATACGTTGTTCCCTTTGTCATCGGTATGTTACTTGCCCGAGATTCGATCGTCGGTATCCAATACCTAGTTCAATCTCACTTCGCAAGTCTCTTTTCTCGCTCCGTAATACATCATCTCACAACTAACACATTTAGTTGCAATGCTTGCAAGGCTTATGTGATGTGCATTACCGAGAGGGCCCAGAGATACCTCTCCGACAATCGGAGTGACAAATCCTAATCTCAAATATGCCAACCCAACATGTACCTTTGGAGACACCTGTAATGTACCTTTATAATCACCCGATACGTTGTGACGCTTGGTAGCACCCAAAGTGTTCCTCGGCAAACGGGAGTTGCATAATCTCATAGTCATAGGAACATGTATAAGTCATGAAGAAAAGCACTAGCAACAAACTATACGATCAGGTGCTATGCTAATGGAATGGGTCATGTCAATCAGATCATTCAACCAATGATGTGATCCCGTTAATCAAATAACAACTCCTTGTTCATGGTTAGGAAACATAACCATCTTTGATTAACGAGCTAGTCAAGTAGAGGCATACTAGTGACACTCTGTAGGTTTATGTATTCACACATGTATTATGTTTCCGGTTAATACAATTCTAGCATGAATAATAAACATTTATCATGATATAAGGAAATAAATAATAACTTTATTATTGCCTCTAGGGCATATTTCCTTCATCTCCCACTTGCACTAGAGTCAATAATCTAGATTACACAAGAATGATTCTCACACCCATGGAGTCTTGGTGCTGATCATGTTTTGCTCGTGGAAGAGGCTTAGTCAACGGTCTGCAACATTCAGATCCGTATGTATCTTGCATATCTCTATGTCTCCCACCGGACCAAATCCGGATGGAGTTGAAGCGTCTTTTGATGTGCTTGGTTCTCTTGTGAAATCTGGATTCCTTTGCCAAGGCAATTGCACCAAGATTGTCACAAAAGATTTTCATTGGACCCGATACACTAGGTACAACACCTAGATCGGTTATGAACTCCTTCATCCGCACTCCTTCATTAGCTGCTTCCAAGCAGCTATGTACTCAACTTCACATGTAGATCCCGAACGACGCTTTGTTTGGAACTGCACCAACCGACAGCTCCACCATTTAATGTAAATCGATCCGGTTTGCGATTTAGAATCGTCTGGATCGGTGTCAAAGCTTGCATCGACGTAACTGCCATTTACGAGCTCTTTGTCACCGCCATAAATGAGAAACATATCCTTAGTTCTTCTCAAGTACTTAAGGATGTTCTTGACCGCTGTCCATGATCCACTCTGGATTACTTTGGTACCTGCCTGCTAAACTTACAGCAAAGGCACACATCAGGTCTGTACACAGCATTGCATACATGATAGAGCCTATGGCTGAAGCATAGGAACATCTTTCATTTTCTCTCTATCTTCTGCGGTGGTCGGGCATTGAGTCTTACTCAACTTCACACCTTGTAATACCGGCAAGAACCCTTTCTTTGCCTGATCCATTTTGAACTTTTTCAAAACTTTATCAAGGTATGTGCTTTGTGAAAGTCCTATTAAGCGCCTTGATCTATCTCTATAGATCTTAATGCCCAATATGTAAGCAGCTTCACCGAGGTCTTTCATCGAAAAACTCTTATTCAAGTATCCCTTTATGCTATCCAGAAATTCTATATCATTTCCGATCAATAATATGTCATCCACATATAATATCGTAAATGCTACTGAGCTCCCACTCACTTTCTTGTAAATACAGCTTCTCCAAAAGTCTGATAAAACCAAATGCTTTGATCACACTATCAAAACGTTTATTCCAACTCCGAGAGGCTTGCACCAGTCCATAAATGGATCGCTGGAGCTTGCACACTTTGTTAGCTCCTTTGGATCGACAAAACCTTCTGGTTGCATCATATACAACTCTTCTTCCGTAAATCCATTCAGAATGCAGTTTTAACATCCATTTGCCAAATTTCATAATCATAAAATGCGGCAATTGCTAACATGATTCGGACGGACTTAAGCATCGCTTCGGGTGAGAAGGTCTCATCGTAGTCAATCCCTTGAACTTGTCGAAAACCTTTTGCAACAAGTCGAGCTTTATAGACAATAACATTACCATCAGCGTCGGTCTTCTTCTTGAAGATCCATTTATTCTCAATTGCTTGCCGATCATCGGGCAAGTCAACCAAAGTCCATACTTTGTTCTCATACATGGATCCCATCTCAGATTTCATGGCCTCAAGCCATTTTGTGGAATCTGGGCTCACCATCGCTTCTTCATAGTTCGTAGGTTCATCATGTTCCAAAGAATATGACTTCCAAAATAGGATTACCGTACCACTCAGTGCGGATCTTGCTCTGTTGATCTACGAAGTTCTGAGAAACTTGATCTGAAGTTTCATGATCATCATCATTAGCTTCCTCCCTATTTGGTGTAGGTGTCACGAAACTGTTTTCTCGTGATGTACTACTTCTCAATAAGGGAGTAGATACAGTTATCTCATCAAGTTCTACTTTCCTCCCACTCACTTCTTTCGTGAGAAACTCTTTCTCCAAAAAGTTTCCAATTTAGCAACAAAAATCTTGCCTTCGGATCTGTGATAGAAGGTGTACCCAACTGTCTCCTTTGGGTATCCTATGAAGACACATTTTCGATTTGGGTTCGAGCTTATCAGGTTGAAGCTTTTTCACATAAGCATCGCAGCCCCAAACTTTCAAAAACGACAACTTTGGTTTCTTGCCAAACCACAGTTCATAAGGTGTCGTCTCAACGGATTTAGATGGTGCCCTATTTAAAGTGAATGTAGCCGTCTCTAAAGCATAACCCCAAAACGATAGCGGTAAATCAGTAAGAGACATCATAGATCGCACCATATCTAATAAAGTACGATTCGACGTTCGGACACACCATTACGCTGTGGTGTTCCGTGGCGTAAGTTGCGAAACTATTCCGCATTGTTTCAAATGTAGTCCAAACTCGTAACTCAAATATTCTCCTCCACGATCAGATCGTAGAAACTTTATTTTCTTGTTACGATGATTTTCCACTTCACTCTGAAATTCTTTGAACTTTTCAAATGTTTCAGACTTGTGTTTCATTAAGTAGATATACCCATATCTGCTCAAATCATCTGTGAAGGTGAGAAAATAACGATATCCGCCACGAGCCTCAACATTCATTGGACCACATACATCAAGATGTATGATTTCCAATAAATCTGTTGCTCTCTCCATAGTTCCGAGAACGGTGTTTTAGTCATCTTGCCCATAAGGCACGGTTCGCAAGTGCCAAGTGATTCATAATCAAGTGACTCCAAAAGTCCATCAAGATGGAGTTTCTTCATGCGCTTTACACCGATATGACCTAAACGGCAAGTGCCACAAATAAGTTGCACCATCATTATCAACTCTGCATCTTTTGGTTTCAACATTATGAATATGTGTATCACTACTATCAAGATTAAGTAAAACAAACCATTCTTCAATGGTGCATGACCATAAAAGATATTATTCATATAAATAGAACAACCATTATTCTCTCGATTTAAATGAATAACCGTCTCGCATCAAACAAGATCCAGATATAATGTTCATGCTCAACGCTGGTACTAAATAACAATTATTTAGGTCTAATACTAATCCGAAGGTAGATGTAGAGGTAGCGTGCGATCGCGATCACATCGACTTTGGAACCATTTCCCACGCGATTGTCACCTCGTCCTTAGCCAATCTTCGCAATCCGTAGCCCTGCTTTGAGTTGCAAATATTAGCAATGAACCAAGATCAAATACCAGTGCTCTGCGAGTATTAGTAAGGTACACATCAATAACATGTATATCATATATACCTTTGTTAACCTTGCCATCCTTCTTATCCGCCAAATACTTGGGGCAGTTCCGCTTCGGTGGACCAGCCTGCTTGCAATAGAAGCACTCAGTTTCAGGCTTAGGACCAGACTTGGGTTTCTTCTCTTGATCAGCAACTTGCTTGCCGCTCTTTTGAAGTTTCCTTTTCTTTCCTTTGCCCTTTTCTTGAAACTAGTGGTTTTGTTAACCATCAACACTTGATGCTCCTTTTGATTTCTACCTCCGCTGCTTTCAAGATCGCGAAGAGCTCGGCATTGTTTTGGTCATCCTTGCATATTATAGTTCATCACGAAGCTCTTGTAGCTTGGTGGCGTGATTGGAGAATTCTGTCAATGACGCAATCATCCGGAAGATTAACTCCCAGTTGAATCAAGTGATTGTTATATCCGGACATTCTGAGTATATGCTCACCGACAGTAACTGTTCTCCTCCATCTTACAGCTATAGAACTTATTGGAGACTTCATATCTCTCAATCCGGGCATTCGCTTGGAATATTAACTTCAACTCCTGGAACATCTCATATGCTCCATGGTGTTCAAAACGACGTTGAAGTCCCGGTTCTAAGCCGTAAAGCATGGCACATCGAACTATAGAGTAGTCATCAGCTTTGCTTTGCCAGACGTTCACAACTTCGGCGCAGCCCTTGCACCAGGCCTGGCACCTAACGGTGCTTCCAGGACGTAATTCTTCCGTGCAGCAATAAGGATAATCCTCAAATTACGGACCCAGTCCGTAATTGCTGCCATCATCTTTCAACTTTGCTTTCTCAAGGAACGCATTAAAATTCAACGGAACAACAAAGACGAGCCATCTATCTACACATCATAGACAAGCAAGATACTATCGGTACTAAGTTCATGATAAATTTAAGTTCAATTAATCATATTACTTAAGAACTCCCACTTAGAAAAATATCCTCCAATTCTCTAAGTGATTGCGTGATCCATATCAACTACACCATGACCGATCATCACGTGTGATGGAGTAGTTTCAATGGTGAACATCAATATGTTGATCATATCTACTATATGATTCACGCTCGACCTTCGGTCTCCGTGTTCCGAGGTCATATCTTATATGCATAGCTCGTCAAGTATAACCTGAGTATTCCGTGTGCAACTGTTTTGCACCGTTGTATTTGAACGTAGAGCCTATCACACCCGATCATCACGTGGTGTCTCAAAGACGAAGAACTTTCGCAGCGGTGCATACTCGGGAGAACACTTCTTGATAATTTAGTAAGGGATCATCTTATAATGCTACCGTCAATCAAAGCAAAATAAGATGCATAAAGGATTAACATCACATGCAATCAATATAAGTGATATGATATGGCCATCATCATCTTGTGCTTGTGATCTCCATCTCCGGCACCGCCATGATCACCATCGCCACCGGCGCGACACCTTGATCTCCATCGTAGCATCGTTGTCGTCTCGCCAACTATTGCTTCTCGACTATCGCTACTACTTAGTGATAAAGTAAAGCAATTACATGGCGTTTGCATTTCATACAATAAAGCGACAACCATATGGCTCCTGCCAGTTGCCGATAACTCGGTTACAAAACATGATCATCTCATACAATAAAATATAGCATCACGTCTTGACCATATCACATCACAACATGCCCCTGCAAAAACAAGTTAGACGTCCTCTACTTTGTTGTTGCAAGTTTTACGTGGCTGCTACGGGCTGAGCAAGAACCGTTCTTACCTACGCATCAAAGCCACAACGATACTTCGTCAAATAGACTCCGTTTTAACCTTCTCAAGGACCGGGCGTAGCCACACTCGGTTCAACTAAAGTGAGAGAGACAGACACCGCCACCACCTTTAAGCAACGAGTGCTCACAGCGGTGAAACCAGTCTCGCGTAAGCGTCTGCGTAATGTCGGTCCGGGCCGCTTCATCTCACAATACCGCTGAACCAAAGTATGACATGCTGGTAGGTAGTATGACTTGTATCGCCCACAACTCACTTGTGTTCTACTCGTGCATATGACATCAACGCATAAAACCAGGCTCTGATACCACTGTTGGGGAACGTAGTAATTTCAAAAAATTTTCTACGATCACGCAAGACCATGGTGATGCATAGCAACGAGATGAGAGTGTTGTCTCGCACCCTCGTAGACCAGCAACGGAAGCGTTGACGCAACGTAGAGGAAGTAGTCGTACTTCTTCCCGATCCAACCGATCCAAGTACCGAACGTACGGCACCTCCGAGTTCTGCACACGTTCAGCTCGATGACGTCCCTCGAACTCCGATCCAGCCGAGTGTTGAGGGAGAGTTTCGTCAGCACGACGGCGTGGTGACGATGATGATGTTCCACCGGCGCAGGGCTTCGCCTAAGCTCCGCAACGGTATATTCGAGGTGTAGTTTGGTGGAAGGGGGCACCGCACACGGCTAAGGAACGATCTCAATGATCAACTTGTGTGTCATGGGGTGCCCCTGCCCTCAGATATAAAGGAGGGAAGGGAGGGGCTGGCCGGCCAGAGGGAGGCGCGCCAGGTGTCCTACTCCTACTAGGAGTAGGATTCCCCCCCCAAATCCTAGTCCAACTAGGGTTTGACCAAGGGGAAAGGGAGAGAGGGGGCGCCACCCCCTTCTCCTAATCCTAATAGGACTAGGGAAGGGGGGAAGGCTGCGGCCAGCAATATGGCCCCCTTTTCTCTTTCCCACTAAGGCCCATCAAGGCCCATTGACCCCCCGGGAGGTTCCGTAACCCCGGTACTCTCTAGAAAATTCCCAATTTCACCCGGAGTGATTCCGAGTCCAAACATAGGCTTCCAATATATCAATCTTTATGTCTCGACCATTTCGAGACTCCTCGTCATGTCCGCGATCTCATCCGGGACTCCGAACAACCTTCGGTACATCAATATCATATAAACTCATAATAACTATCATCGAAACGTTAAGCGTGCGGACCCTACGGGTTCGAGAACTATGTAGACATGACCGAGACACCTCTCGGTCAATAACCAATAGCGGACCTGGATGCCCATATTGGCTCCTACATATTCTACGAAGATCTTTATCGGTCGACCGCATAACAACATCGTTGTTCCTTTGTCATCGGTATGTTACTTGCCCGAGATTCGATCGTCGGTATCCAATACCTAGTTCAATCTCACATCGGCAAGTCTCTTTTCTCGTTCCGTAATACATCATCTCACAACTAACACATTTAGTTGCAATGCTTGCAAGGCTTATGTGATGTGCATTACCGAGAGGGCCCAGAGATACCTCTCCGACAATCGGAGTGACAAATCCTAATCTCAAATATGCCAACCCAACATGTACCTTTGGAGACACCTGTAATGTACCTTTATAATCACCCGATTCGTTGTGACGTTTGGTAGCACCAAAAGTGTTCCTCGGGCAAACGGGAGTTGCATAATCTCATAGTCATAGGAACATGTATAAGTCATGAAGAAAAGCACTAGCAACAAACTATACGATCAGGTGCTATGCTAATGGAATGGGTCATGTCAATCAGATCATTCAACCAATGATGTGATCCCGTTAATCAAATAACAACTCCTTGTTCATGGTTAGGAAACATAACCATCTTTGATTAACGAGCTAGTCAAGTAGAGGCATACTAGTGACACTCTGTAGGTTTATGTATTCACACATGTATTATGTTTCCGGTTAATACAATTCTAGCATGAATAATAAACATTTATCATGATATAAGGAAATAAATAATAACTTTATTATTGCCTCTAGGGCATATTTCCTTCAGCACGCTACCTCTACATCTGCCATCGGGATTAGTTTTAGACCTAAATAATTGTTATTTGGTGCCAGCGTTAAGCATGAACATTATATCTGGATCTTGTTTAATGCGAGACGGTTATTCATTTAAATCAGAGAATAATGGTTGTTCTATTTATATGAATAATATCTTTTATGGTCATGCACCCTTGAAGAGTGGTCTATTTTTATTGAGTCTCGATAGTAGTAATACACATATTCATAGTGTTGAAACCAAAAGATACAGAGTTGATAATAATAATGCAACTTATTTGTGGCACTGCCGTTTGGGTCATATCGGTGTAAAACGCATGAAGAAACTCCATACTGATGGACTTTTGGAATCACTTGATTATGAATCACTTGGTACTTGTAACCGTGCCTCATGGGCAAGATGACTAAAACGCCGTTCTCCTAACTATGGAGCGTGCAAAGGATTTGTTGGAAATCATACATACTGATGTTTGTGGTCCAATGAATGTTGAGGCACGTGGCGGGTATCGTTATTTTCTCACCTTCACAGATGATTTGAGCAGATATGGGTATATCTACTTGATGAAACATAAGTCTGAAACATTTGAAAAGTTCAAAGAATTTCAGAGTGAAGTGGAAAATCATCGTAACAAGAAAATAAAATTTCTACGATCTGATCGTGGAGGAGAATATTTGAGTTACGAGTTTGGTTTGCATTTGAAACAATGCGGAATAGTTTCGCAGCTCACGCCACCCGGAACACCACAACGAAATGGTGTGTCCGAACGTCGTAATCGCACTTTACTAGATATGGTGCGATCTATGATGTCTCTTACTGATTTACCGCTATCGTTTTGGGGTTATGCTTTAGAGACGGCCGCATTCACGTTAAATAGGGCACCATCAAAATCCGTTGAAACGACACCTTATGAACTATGGATTAGCAAGAAACCAAAGTTGTCGATCTTAAAGTTTGGGGCTGCGATGCTTATGTGAAGAAACTTCAACCAGATAAGCTCGAACCTAAATCGAGAAATGTGTCTTCATAGGATACCCAAAAGAGACTATTGGGTACACCTTCTATCACAGATCCGAGGGCAAGATTTTCGTTGCTAAATTCGGATCCTTTCTAGAAAAGAGTTTCTCTCGAAAGAAGTGAGTGGGAGGAAAGTAGAACTTGATGAGATAATCAGATCTGCTCCCTTATTGAAAATAGTTCATCACAAGAACCGGTTCATGTGACATCTACACCAATAAGTGAGGAAGCTAATGATATTGATCATGAAACTTCAGATCAAGTTTCTCTTGAACTCGAGGTCAACTAGAGTAAGATCCGCACTAGAGTGGTACGGTAATCCTATTCTAGAAGTCATGTTACTTGACCATGGCGAACCTACAAACTATGAAGAAGCGATGGTGAGCCCAGATTCATAAAATGGCTGGAAGCCATGAAATCTGAGATGGGATCCATGTATGAGAACAAAGTATGGACTTTGGTTGACTTGCCGATGATCGGCAAGCCATTGAGAATAAATGGATCTTTAAGAAGAAGACTGACGCGCTGATGGTAATATAACTGTCTATAAAGCTCGACTTGTTGCGAAAGGTTTTCGACAAGTTCAAGGGGTTGACTACGATGAGACTTTCTCACCAGTAGCGATGCTTAAGTCTGTCCGAATCATGTTAGCAATTGCTGCATTTTATGATTATGAAATTTGGCAAATGGATGTAAAACTGCATTCTTGAATGGATTTCTAGAAGAAGAGTTGTATATGATGCAACCGAAGGTTTTGTTGATCCAAAAGGTGCTAACAAAGTGTGCAAGCTCCAGCGATCAATTTATGGTCTGGTGCAAGCCTCTCGGAGTTGGAATAAACGCTTTGATAGTGTGATCAAAGCATATGGTTTTATACAGACTTTTGGAGAAGCCTGTATTTACAAGAAAGTGAGTGGGAGCTCAGAGCATTTCGATATTATATGTGGACGACATATTATTGATTGGAAATGATATAGAATTTCTGGATAGCATAAAAGGATACTTGAATAAAAGTTTTTCAATGAAAGACCTCGGTGAAGCTGCTTACATATTGGGCATCAAGATCTATAGAGATAGATCAAGACGCTTGATTGGACTTTCACAAAGCACATACCTTGATAAAGTTTTGAAAAAGTTCAAAATGGATCGAGCAAAGAAAGGATTTTACCTGTATACAAGGTATGAAATTGAGTCGACTCAATGCCCGACCACAGCAGAAGATAGAGAGAAATGAAAGATGTTCCCTATGCTTCAGCCATAGGCTCATCATGTATGCAATGCTGTGTACCAGACTGACGTATGCTTAGCAATAAGCTTGGCAGGAAGGTACCAAAGTAATCCAGAGTGGATCATTTGGACAGCGGTCAAGAACATCCCGAAATACCGAAAAGGACTAAGCATATGTTTCTCGTATATGGAGGTGACAAAGAGCTAGTCGTAAATGGTTACGCCGATGTAAGCTTTGACACCGATCCGGACGATTCTGAATCGCAAACCGGATACGTGTTTTTATTAAACGGTGGAGCTGTCAGTTGGTGCAGTTCTAAACAAAGCGTCGTGGCGGGATCTACATGTGAAGCGGAGTACATAGCTGCTTCGGAAGCAGCAAATGAAGGAGTCTGGATGAAAGAGTTCATTTCCGATCTAGGTGTCATACCTAGTGCATCGGGACCAATGAAGATCTTCTGTGACAATACTGGTGCAATTGCCTTGGCAAAGGAATCCAGATTTCACAAGAGGACCAAGCATATCAAGAGACACTTCAATTCCATTCGGGACCAAGTCCAAGTGGGAGACATAGAGATTCGAAAGATACATGCGGATCTGAATGTTGCGCACCGCTGACTAAGCCTCTTCCACGAGCAAAACATGATCAGCACCAAGACTCCATGGGTGTTAGAATCATTACTTGTGTAATCTAGATTATTGACTCTAGTGCAAGTGGGAGATCAAGGAAATATGCCCTAGAGGCAATAATAAAGTTATTATTTATTTCCTTATATCATGATAAATGTTTATTATTCATGCTAGAATTGTATTAACCGGAAACATAATACATGTGTGAATACATAGACAAACATATAGTCACTAGTATGCCTCTACTTGACTAGCTCATTAATCAAAGATGGTTATGTTTCCTAACCATAGACATGTATTGTCATTTGATTAATGGGATCACATCATTAGGAGAATGATGTGATTGACATGACCCATTCCGTTAGCCTAGCACTTGATCGTTTAGTATATTGCTATTGCTATCTTCATGACTTATACATGTTCCTGTAACTATGAGATTATGCAACTCCCGTTTACCGGAGGAACACTTTGGTGCTACCAAACGTCACAACGTGAATCGGGTGATTATAAAGGAGTACTACAGGTGTCTCCAAAGGTACATGTTGGGTTGGCATATTTCGAGATTAGGTTTTGTCACTCCGATTGTCGGAGAGGTATCTCTAGGCCTTCTCGGTAATACACATCACATAAGCCTTGCAAGCATTGCAACTAATAAGTTAGTTGTGAGATGATGTATTACGGAACGAGTAAAGAAACTTGCCGGTAACGAGATTGAACTAGGTATTGGATACCGATGATCGAATCTCGGGTAAGTAACATACCGATGACAAAGGGAACAACGTATGTCGTTATGCGGTTTGACCGATAAAGATCTTCGAAGAATATGTAGGAACCAATATGGGCATCCAGGTTCCGCTGTTGGTTATTGACCGAGAATAGTTCTAGGTCATGTCTACATAGTTCTCGAACCCGTAGGGTCCGCACGCTTAACCTTACGATGACAGTTTATTATGAGTTTATAAGTTTTGATGTACCGAAGTTTGTTCGGAGTCCCGGATGTGATCACGGACATGACGAGGAGTCTCGAAATGGTCGAGACATAAAGATTGATATATTGGAAGCCTATATTTGGATATTGGAATGGTTCCGGATGAAATCGGGAATTTTCCTAACACCGGGGGGTTACCGGAACCCTCCCGGGGGATGTTGGGCCTTAATGGGCCATAAGGGAGAAGAGGAGGGCGGCCGGGGCAGGCCGCGCCCCCTCCCCCTAGTCCGAATAGGACAAGGAGAGAGGGGCGCCCCTCTTCCTCTTTCCTCCCCTTTCCTTCTCCAACAAGGCAAGAGGGGGAGTCCTACTCCGTGGGAGTAGCACTCCTCCAGCGCACCCTAGGAGGGCCGGCCGCACCTCCCTCCCTCCTTTATATACGGGGCAGGGGGCACCCCATAACACACAAGTTGATCTACGTGATCGCTCCTTAGCCGTGTGCGGTGCCCCCTCCACCATATTCCACTTCGGTCATATCGTCATGAGCTTAGGCGAAGCCCTGCGCCGGTGGAGCATCATCATCGCCACCACGCCACGTTGTCTTGACGGAACTCATCCCCGACGCTTTCTTTGGATCGGAGCCCGGGATCGCCATCGAGCTGAACGTGTGCTGAACTCGGAGGTGCCGTATGTTCGGTACTTGGATCGGTCGGATCATGAAGACGTCACGACTACATCAACCGCGTTGTTATAACGCTTCGCTTCGGTCTCACGAGGGCGTGGACATACACTCTCCCTCTCGCCCATGCCATCACCATGATCTTGCGTGTGCGTAGGATTTTTTTTGAAATTACTACGTTCCCCAACACTTTTCTTCAACTTTAATAGGTGCAGCTACTTTTACTTTTATGGGAGGATGATATTTAAACCACTTCTCCTTGGGGAGATCAACATAAGTAGCAAAAGATTCACAGAAAGAAGCTACTATCTCAGAGTCAAGTCCATATTTAGTGCTAAACTTACGGAAAATATCGGTATCCATAAAAGATTTAACACAATCAAACTTAGGTGTCATACCTGACTCCTTACCTTCGTCGAGGTCCCAATCTTCAGAGTTGCATTTAATTCTATCCAATAAATTCCATCTGAATTCAATAGTCTTCATCATAAAAGAGCCAGCACAAGAAGTATCGAGCATGGTGCGATTGTTTTCAGAAAGCCGAGCATAAAGATTTCGAATAATTGTTTCTCTTGGGAGCTCATGATTGGGGCATGAATACAACATTGATTTAAGCCTCCCCCAAGCGTGAGCTGCTTTCTCCTTCGCGAGGCCAGAAATTATATATATAATTGCGATCACGATGAACAAGATGCATAGGATAATACTTTGGTGAAATTCCAATTTCAATCTTCTATAGTTCCATGATCTCGTATCATCACATAGCCTATACCATGTCAATGCGTCTCCCTTCAAAGATAAAGGGAAGACCTTCTTCTTAACAACATCATCGGGTATACCTGCAAGCTTAAATAGTCCACAAACTTCATCCACATATATTAGGTGCTCATCAGGATGCTTTGTTCCATCTCCTACAAAAGGATTAGCTAACAGTTTTTCCATCATACCCGAAGGAAATTCAAAGGGAATATTTTCATATTCATTTTCAGTAGGTTCATTGGGTTGAGGAGCAACTCTTTGCTCTACTGGTCGGGGTGAAGATACCCCAAACAAGCCCCTCAGAGGATTACTTTCCATAGTAACAAGTTACGATGAAATTTCAGCACACTATATAAATTTTTCCTTACCAAATTCCACCTACCAAAGGCGCTTCACTCCGCAAGCGGCGCCAAAAAGAGTCTTGATGACCCACAAGTATAGGGGATCTATCGTAGTCCTTTCGATAAGTAAGAGTGTCGAACCCAACAAGGAGCAGAAGGAAATGATAAGCGGTTTTCAGCAAGGTATTCCCTGCAAGTACTGAAATAAGTGGTAACAGATAGTTTTGTGATAAGATAATTTGTAACGAGCAATAAGTAACAAAAGAAGATAAAGTGCAGAAAGGTGGCCCAATATTTTTTGTAGCAAAGGGCAAGCCTGGACAAACTCTTATAATAGGAAAAGCGCTCCCGAGGACACATGGGAATATCGTCAAGCTAGTTTTCATCACGTTCATATGATTCGCGTTCGGTACTTTGATAATTTGATATGTGGGTGGACCAGTGCTTGGGTGCTGTTCTTACTGGAACAAGCATTTCACTTATGATTAACCTCTATTGCAAGCATCCGCAACTACAACAAAAGTATTAAGGTAAACCTAACCATAGCATGAAACATATGGATCCAAATCAGCCCCTTACGAAGCAACGCATAAACTAGGGTTTAAGCTTCTGTCACTCTAGCAACCCATCATCTACTTATTACTTCCCAATCCCTTCCTCTAGGCCCAAATAATGGTGAAGTGTTATGTAGTCGACGTTCACATAACACCACTAGAGGCTAGACAACATACATCTCATCATAATATCGAACGAATACCAAATTCGCATGACTACTAATAGCAAGACTTCTCCCATGTCCTCAGGAACAAACATAACTACTCACAAAGCTTATTCATGTCCATAATCAGAGGGGTATTAATATGCATATAGGATCTGAACATATGATCTTCCACCAAATAAACCAACTAGCACCAACTACAAGGAGTAATCAACACTACTAGCAACCTACTAGTACCAATCCCGGACTTGGAGACAAGAATTGGATACAAGAGATGAACTAGGGTTTTGAGATGAGATGGTGCTGGTGAAGATGTTGATGGAGATTGCCCTCTCCCGATGAGAGGAGCGTTGGTGATGACGATCGTGATGATATCCCCCTCCCGGAGGGAAGTGTCCCCGGCAGAACAGATCTGCTGGAGCCCTAGATTGGTTCCGCCAAGGTTCTGCCTCATGGCGGCGGAGTTTCATCCCGAAAGGTTGCTTATGGTTTTTTTCTTGATGAAAGACCTCATATAGCAGAAGATGGGCAACGGAGGGCCAGCAGGGGGCCCACGAGGTAGGGGGCGCGCCCAGGGGGGTAGGGCGCGCCCCCACCCTCGTGGCCAGGTGGGGCCCCCTCTGGTGAACTTCTTCCGCTGGATATTTTTTATTATTTCCCAAAATGACTTTCGTGGAGTTTCAGTACTTTTGGAGTTGTGCATAATAGGTCTCTAATATTTGCTCCTTTTCCAGCCCAGAATTCCAGCTGTCGGCATTCTCTCTCCTTATGTAAACCTTGTAAAATAAGAGAGAATAGGCATAATTATTGTGACATAACGTGTAATAA
This sequence comes from Aegilops longissima, assembly GCA_021605205.1. Lineage (NCBI taxonomy): Eukaryota > Viridiplantae > Streptophyta > Magnoliopsida > Poales > Poaceae > Aegilops > Aegilops longissima. Next base: position 743,334,078 of record CM038677.1, read on the forward strand.
CAGCCCATAATGCAATAAATATCGATATAAAAGCATGATGCAAAATGGACGTATCAACTCCCCCAAGCTTAGACCTCGCTTGTCCTCAAGCGAAAGCCGATAACGATAAATATGTCCCCATGTTTAGAGGTAGAGGCATCGATAAAAATACAATACGGACATGAAGGTATCATGACTATTCTTATAACAACAACATATATAGATATGGTCATATGATTTCTTATGTTCAAGTAATAATCCATTGACAATGTAGAGTACGAATCATAAACTTTACTGAGAACAAACAAACTATAGTCTTGGTCATTGAAGCAATTGCAATTTATCATAACATCTGAAAGAGTCTATGTCAGAGCTTAATAGCAAGTCCACATACTTAACTATCATTTAGTCCTTCATAATTGCTAACACTCACGCGATACTTGTGGTTACGAGTTTTAATCGGACACAGAGAAAGATAGGGGCTTATAGTTTCGCCTCCCAACCTTTTACCTCAAGGTTAATGTCAACAATAATAACTCATGCCCCCTACATCTAATTAGATATATCAATCAGGATCTTTCCAACACACTGTGCTTGCCAAAGGATAAAATGTAGAAAGGAAAGGTGAATATCACCATGACTCTTGCATAAGGTAGAAGATAATAATAAAAGATAGGCCCTTCGCAGAGGGAAGCAAAGGTTGCCATGCGCTTTTATGGTTGTATGCACAAAATCTTAATGCGAAAGAACGTCACTTTATATTGCCCCTTGTGGTATGAACCTTTATTATGCAGCCTGTTGCTTTTATTTCTTCCACATCACAAGATCGTATAAAGCTTATTTCACCCACACCAATCAATCATACATATTTAGAGAGCAATTTTTATTGCTTTGCACAGATGAAAACTTACTTGAAGGATCTTACTCAATCCATAGGTAGATATGGTGGACTCTCATGGCAAAACTGGTTTAAGGGTTTTGTAAGCACAAGTAGTGTCCCTACTTGGTGCTGAGAATTTGGCTAGCATGAGGGGGAAAGGCAAGCTCAACATGTTGGAAGATCCATGACAACATACTTTATCTCAGATATAAGAAAACATAACTCATTACGTTGTCTTCCTTGTCCAACGTCAACTCTTTAACATATCATATTTTAATGAGTGCTCACAATCATAAAATATGTCAATGATAATATATTTATATGTGAAACCTCTATTTCCTTATTACTTCCTATTAATTGCAACAATGACCAAAGCTATGTTTGCCAACTCCCAATAACTTTTAATCATCACACTCTTTCTATGTGAAGTCATTACTCTCAATAAGATCAATATGAACTCTTTGTTTCTTTTTATTCACTTCTTCTTCTTTTTTCTTTTATTCACTCAAGATCATGGAAAAATAATCAAGCCCTTGACTCAACACTAATCTTTATTATATAGCTCATGGACTCGATTACATAGAAAGATCATAAAGCAAAAACTCAAAACTAGATCATGTCATAAACTTTATTCTACTAGATCAAGATACTACTAATAGGATCGAACTAAGAAAAACGGTAAAGATAGGAGATGTGGTTGTGATACGATACCGGGGCATCTCCCCCAAGCTTGGAAGTTGCCAAGGGGAGTGCCCACACCCATGTGATTATGTCTCCTTTGCTGATGAAGAAGGTGGAGGTGTTGTTGATGATTCGGGCTTGTCGTCCATCTTCCAAGGCATGGGCTCACCATCATAGAAGGATGATCGAGTCTCCGTGATCCTCAAATCTGCAGCCAAACTCATCCTTTTGAATCTATATTCATACTCACAGTTTTGATTTTGCAGGCCATTAATTTGGGCTTAAAGGTGCTCGATCTTCTCATGAAGCTTAAAGATGGCATCCCCGATGTTGTCGGCATCCAACTTGTGGTTGCTAGTGAACTCCGCGATCATCATGTGGTTGGAGTTGATTCCATGTTCCACCATCCCCTGACACTTGAAAACTTGTTGCTCCATTGCTTCGAGCCTCGTCTCCACGCTTCCGGTCCCCTTGGGTCCCTCTTCATCGCGGGTGTGCAGCAACCCATCACGCATCTCAATGGTTTGAGGGTGTCGCAGCACCTCCGCGAGGTAAGGGTTGATGACCTTCTCGAAGAACTTGTCCTTGGAGTCACTTGGGGACGTCATGATAATCTAAATTTGTCAGAAAAACAGCTCGAAACAAAAACAAAGGATAATTGCGTGATACGGGAGTCAAAACCTCCGGGAGAATATATAATGAATTTTTACCGACCAAAATACGTATCGTGCAAAAACGGAGTCCGAAGGCACACGAGGTGCCCACGAGGTAGGGGCGCCCGGGGGTAGGGCGCGCCCACCCTCGTGGTGCCCTCGTGTCCTTCCCGGACTGCTACTTATTTTTCTATTTTTCTAAATATTCCAAAACGGAGAAATATTGCCTTAAAATTGTTTTGGAGTCGGTTTACTTATCGTTCCACATACCTATTCCTTTTTGGAGTCTGAAACGTTCCGGAAAGTGTCCCTTATGTATTCCTCCGGGGTTACGGTTTCAATAACATTGGTTTCAACATTTATAGGATTACCTAAGATATAGTGTTTGATTCTTTGACCGTTTACCACCTTCGGTTTGTGCCTTCGGTTGTTGATTTTATGGCACCGAACGATAGACCTCCTCGATAACGTAAGGACCTTCCCATTTAGAGAGAAGTTTTCCTGCAAAAAATCTTAAACGAGAGTTGTGTAGCAATACATAATCACCTACATTAAACTCACGCTTTTGTATCCTTTTGTCATGCCATCTTTTAACTTTTTCTTTAAACAACTTGGCATTTTCATAAGCTTGGGTTCTCCATTCATCAAGTGAGCTAATATCAAATAACCTCTTCTCACCGGCAAGTTTGAAATCATAGTTGAGCTCTTTAATGGCCCAATATGCCTTATGGTCTAGTTCGAGAGGTAAGTGACATGCTTTTCCATAGACCATTTTATACGGCGACATACCCATAGGATTTTTATATGCAGTTCTATAGGCCCATAATGCATCATCAAGTTTCTTGGACCAATTCTTTCTAGACCTATTGACAGTCTTTTGCAAAATTAATTTGAGCTCTCTGTTGCTCAATTCTACTTGACCACTAGACTGTGGATGATAAGGAGATGCAATTCTATGATTAACATCATACTTAGCAAGCATTTTTCGGAAAGCACCATGAATAAAATGTGAACCACCATCAGTCATTAAATATCTAGGGACTCCAAACCTCGGAAAAATAACTTCTTTAAGCATTTTAATAGAGGTGTTATGATCAGCACTACTAGTTGGAATAGCTTCTACCCACTTAGTAACGTAATCAACAACAACTAAAATATGTGTATATCCATTAGAGGCAGAAAAGGTCCCATATAATCAAAACCCCAAACATCAAATGGTTCAATAACAAGTGAATATTTCATAGGCATTTCTTGACGTCTACTAATATTACCAATTATTTGACATTCATCACAAGATAAGACAAACTTACGGGCATTCTTGAAGAGAGTAGGCCAATAAAAACCAGATTGCAATACCTTATGTGCAGTTCTATCTCCAGCGTGGTGTCCTCCATAAGCTTCAAGTGACACTTATGTGAGGATCTGTTCTTGTTCATGCTCAGTACACAACGCTTAATAACACCATCTACTCCTTCTTTATAAAGATGTGGGTCATCCCAAAAGTAATGTCTCAAATCATAGAAAAACTTTTTCTTTTGCTGGTATGTGAAACTAGGTGGTATAAATTTAGCAACAATGTAATTAGCATAATCAGCATACCATGGAGTACTACGAGAAGTATTTATGACATTTAATTGCTCATCAGGAAATCTATCATCAATAGGTAGTGGGTCATCAAGAACATTGTCTAACCCTTTTTGTTCAATTCTGGACAAAAAAGAAAAGGAAAAAAGGAATTTATAGGGACAGTGTTACCCCCTATATCCCTTTTTGGATTTTTTTAAAGTTTCTAGAATGAAAGTCTTTATGTTGTCTGCAACAGGGTTCTCAGCTCCCTTTCTATCTACAATATGCAAATCAAATTCTTGTAGCAAGAGAACCCATCTAATAAGTCTAGGTTTTGCATCTTTCTTTTCCATCAGATATTTAATAGCAGCATGATCAGTGTGAATAGTTACTTTAGAGTCAACAATCTAAGGTCTGAACTTATCACATGCAAATACAACTGCTAAGAATTATTTTTCAGTAGTAGCATAGTTTCTTTGAGCATTGTCTAAAGTTTTACTAGCATAATGGATAACATTTAATTTCTTATCAACTCTTTGCCCTAGAACAACACCTACAGCATAATCAGTAGCATCACACATAATTTTGAAGGGTAAATTCCAATCAGGTGGCTGAACAATAGGTGCAGAGATCAATGCTTTCTTAAGTATTTCAAATGCTTCTACTCAATCATCATCAAAGACAAATGGTATATCTTTTGTAATAAATTAGTCGAGGTCGAGAAATTTTGAGAAGTCCTTAATGAACCTCCTATAAAATCCGGCGTGACCAAGGAAACTTCTTATACCTTTGATGTCCTTGGGACATGGCATCTTTTCAATAGCATCAACTTCGGCTTTATCAACTTCAGTACCTCTTCCAGAAACTTTATGCCCCAAGACAATACCTTCATTAACCATAAAGTGGCACTTTTCCCAATTCAAGACAAGATTAGTTTCTTCACATCTCTGCAAAACTCGATCAAGATTGCTCAAACAATCATCAAAAGAGGATCCACAGACGGAAAAATCGTCCATGAAAACCTCACAAATCTTTTCACAAAAGTCAGAGAATATACCCATCATGCATCTTTGAAAGGTAGAAGGTGCATTACATAAACCAAAGGGCATACGTCTGTAAGCAAAAGTACCAAAAGGGCATGTAAAAGTAGTCTTTGATTGATCTTTAGCCAACACAGGTATTTGAGAGAAACCAAAATAACCATCTAGAAAGCAATAATGTGTATGTTTGCATAATCTTTCTAGCATTTGATCGATAAAAGGAAAGGTGTAATGATCTTTCTTAGTAGCTTTATTTAATTTGCGGAAAACCATGCTATATCCTGTAATAATTCTTTGCGGGATCAATTCATCTTTAACATTAGGAACAACAGTAAAACCTCCCTTCTTAGGGACACAATGAACATGACTTACCCACTGACTATCAGCACCAGGATAAATTATACCTGCCTCCAGAAGCTTTAGTATTTCTTTTCTTACCACTTCTTTCATCTTAGGATTAAGCCTTCGTTGATGATCACGAACCGGTTTGGCATCTTCTTCCAAATTTATTTTATGTTGACATAGAGTGGGACTAATGCCCTTAAGATCATAAAGAGTATATCCAATAGCAGCACGGTGCTTCTTCAAAGTTTTCAATAATCTCTCTTCTTCATGCTCTGAAAGGTTAGCACTAATAATAACAGGATATATTTTCTTTTCATCAAGATAAGCATATTTAAGATTATCAGGCAACGGTTTAAGCTCAAACAAGGGATCACCCTTGGGTGGAGGAGGATCCCCTTGGATTTCAACAGGCAAATTATGTTTCAGAATAGGTTCCTATTTAAAGAATACTTCATCTATTTCCCTTCTTTCATTCATAAGCATATCATTTTCATGGTCTAACAAATAATGTTCTAGAGGATCACTAGGAGGTACGGCAATAGAAGCAAGACCAATAATTTCATCCTTACTAGGAAATTCTTCTTCACGGTGTTGTTTACTAAATTTAGAGAAATTAAACTCATGAATCATATCGTCCAAGCCAATAGTAACAACATTCTTTTTGCAGTCTATCTTAGCATTAACAATGTTCAAAAAGGGTCTACCAAATATAATTGGACAAAAGCTATCTTGTGGGGAACCAAGAACAAGAAAATCAGCAGGATATTTAGTTTTCCCACACAAGACACAAGACTTCAACATCTCTAACAATTCCCACTGGCGATATAGTATCCCAATTGGCAAGTTTAATTGTAACATCAATATCTTCTATTTCAGCGGGTGCAATTTCATGCTTAATTTCTTCATACAAGGTAATAGGTATAACACTAGCACTAGCACCCATATCACATAAGCCATGATAACAATGATCTCCTATTTTAAGAAAAATAACAGGCACGCCTACCACAGGTCTATGTTTATCTTTAGCGCCAGGTTTAGCAATTCTAGCAGATTCACCACAGAATTGAATAACATGCCCATCAATATTATCAGACAAGAGATCTTTAACAATAGCAATATTAGGTTCTACTTTGACTTTCTCAGGAGGTGTATAAGTTCTAATATTGCTTTTACGAACCACATTTGAAGCTTTAGCATGATCCTTTATTCTAACAGGGAAAGGTGGTTTCTCAACATAAGAAGTAGGAACAACAGGATCATTATAAGTGACAGTCTTTTCTTCAACTTTAATAGGTGCAGCTACTTTTACTTCTATGGGAGGATGATATTGAAACCACTTCTCCTTGGGCAGATCAACATAATTAGCAAAAGATTCACAGAAAGAAGCTACTATCTCAGAGTCAAGTCCATATTTAGTGCTAAACTTACGGAAAATATCGGTATCCATAAAAGATTTAACACAATCAAACTTAGGTGTCATACCTGACTCCTTACCTTCGTCGAGGTCCCAATCTTCAGAGTTGCGTTTAATTCTATCTAATAAATTCCATCTGAATTCAATAGTCTTCATCATAAAAGAGCCAGCACAAGAAGTATCGAGCATGGTGCGATTGTTTTCAGAAAGCCGAGCATAAAGATTTTGAATAATTGTTTCTCTTGGGAGCTCATGATTGGGGCATGAATACAACATTGATTTAAGCCTCCCCCAAGCTTGAGCTGCTTTCTCCTTCGCGAGGCCAGAAATTATATATATAATTGCGATCACGATGAACAAGATGCATAGGATAATACTTTGATGAAATTCCAATTTCAATCTTCTATAGTTCCATGATCTCGTATCATCACATAGCCTATACTATGTCAATGCGTCTCCCTTCAAAGATAAAGGGAAGACCTTCTTCTTAACAACATCATCGGGTATACCGCAAGCTTAAATAGTCCACAAACTTCATCCACATATATTAGGTGCTCATCAGATGCTTTGTTCCATCTCCTACAAAAGGATTAGCTAACAGTTTTTCCATCATACCCAAGGAAATTCAAAGGAATATTTTCATATTCATTTTCAGTAGGTTCATTGGGTTGAGGAGCAACTCTTTGTTTCACTGGTCGGGTGAAGATACCCCAACAAGCCCCTCAGAGGATTACTTTCCATAGTAACAAGTTACGATAATTTTAGCACACTATATAAATTTTTCCTTACCAAATTCCACCTACCAAAGGCGCTTCACTCCCGCAACGGCGCCGAAAAAGAGTCTTGATGACCCACAAGTATAGGGGATCTATCGTAGTCCTTTCGATAAGTAAGAGTGTCGAACCCAACAAGGAGCGTATGAAATGATAAGCGGTTTTCAGCAAGGTATTCTCTGCAAGTATCAAATAAGTGGTAACAGATAGTTTTGTGATAAGATAATTTGTAACGAGCAACAAGTAACAAAAGTAGATAAAGTGCAGCAGGTGGCCCAATCCTTTTGTAGCAAAGGACAAGCCTGGACAAACTCTTATAATAGGAAAAGCGCCCCGAGGACACATGGGAATATCGTCAAGCTTAGTTTTCATCACGCTCATATGATTCACGCTCGGTACTTTGATAATTTGATATGTGGGTGGACCAGTGCTTGGGTGTTGTTCTTACTTGAACAAGCATCTCACTTATGATTAACCTCTATTGCAAGCATCCGCAACTACAACAAAAGTATTAAGGTAAACCTAACCATAGCATGAAACATATGGATCCAAATCAGCCCTTACGAAGCAACGATAAACTAGGGTTTAAGCTTCATCACTCTAGCAACCCATCATCTACTTATTACTTCCCAATGCCTTCCTCTAGGCCCAAATAATGCTGAAGTGTTATGTAGTCGATGTTCACATAACACCACTAGAGGCTAGACAACATACATCTCATCAAAATATCGAACTAATACCAAATTCACATGACTACTAATAGCAAGACTTCTCCCATGTCCTCAGGAACAAACGTAACTACTCACAAAAGCATATTCATGTTCATAATCAGAGGGGTATTAATATGCATATATGATCTGAACATATGATCTTCCACCAAATAAACCAACTAGCATCAACTATAAGGAGTAATCAACACTACTAGCAACCTACTAGTACCAATCCCGGACTTGGAGACAAGAATTGGATACAAGAGATGAACTAGGGTTTTGATATGAGATGGTGCTGGTGAAGATGTTGATGGAGATTGCCCTCTCCCGGTGAGAGGAGCGTTGGTGATGACGATCGTGATGATTTCCCTCTCCCGGAGGGAAGTGACCCCGGCAGAACAGCTCTGCAGGAGCCCTAGATTGGTTCCGCCAAGGTTCCGCCTCGTGGGGGCGGAGTTTCGTCCCGAAAGGTTGATTATGGTTTTTTCTTGATGAAAGACCTCATATAGCAGAAGATGGGCATCGGAGGGCCACCAGGGGCCCACGAGGTAGGGGCGCGCCAGGGGTAGGGCGCCCCCCACCCTCGTGGCTGTGTGGGCCCCTTTGGTGAACTTCTTCCACTGGATATTTTATTATTTCCCAAAATGACTTTCTTGGAGTTTCAGGACTTTTGGAGTTGTGCGAATAGGTCTCTAATATTTGCTCCTTTCCCACCACAATTCCAGTGCCAATTCTCTCTCCTTATGTAAACCTTGTAAAATAAGAGAGAATAGGCATAAGTATTGTGACATAACGTGTAATAACAGCCCATAATGCAATAAATATCGATATAAAAGCATGATGCAAAATGGACGTATCAGAGAGGCATAAGCTAACATACTTTCTCTTGTTGGATCATATGCACTTATGATTGGAACTCTAGCAAGCATCCGCAACTACTAAAGATCATTAAGGTAAAACCCAACCATAGCATTAAAGCATCAAGTCCCCTTTATCCCATACGCAATAACCCCCTTACTCGGGTTTATGCTTCTGTCACTCAAGCAACCCACTATAAGTGAATCATGAACGTATTGCAACACCCTACAACAGGAATCCCTCAAGCTTGCGCGACACGGAGGGCACAATAGGACAGCACCAAAATAAAACATACAACTCATACCAATCTATATCATCAATCAACCCAAAGACAAAGGATATCTACTCAAAACATCATAGGATGGCAACACATCATTGGATCATAATATGTGGCCTAAAGCACCATGTTCAAGTAGGGATTACAACAAAAGTGGGGAGAGTGGACCGCGTAAAATAGATGAGGATGGTGATCATGATGGTGATGTTGATGAAGACGATCACCGCGGCGATGATTCCCCTCACGATGGCACTCCGGTGCCACCGAGAGAGAGGAGGGGAGGTTCTCCCCCTTGTGCTCCTCCCCCCTAGATGGGGAGAGGTTCTCCCTCTGGTCCTTGACCTTCATGGCGGTGATGGCCCCTCCGGGATCCTCCTCCATGGCCTCCGGTGATGATGGCCCCCTCCGGCAGGGTGCCAGAGAGGGCCTAGATTGATTTCTTGTGGCTACAGAGGCTTGCGGCGGCGGAACTTTCAATCTCGGTTATTTTCTGGGGGTTTATGTATTTATAGGAACTTTTGGTGTCGGTTTCACGTCAGGGGGTCCCCGAGTCGTCCATGAGATAGGGGCCCACGCCCAGGGGGGTGGGCGCGCCCCCCACCCTCGTGGACAGCCCGGGACTCTTCTGGCCCAACTCTTTTACTCTGGGGGCATCTATTGGTCCATAAAAAATCATCAAAAATTGGCACGTCAATTGGACTCCGTTTGGTATTCCTTTTCTGCGAAACTCAAAAGCAAGGAAAAACAGAAACTAGCACTGGGCTCTAGGTTAATAGGTTAGTCCCAAAAATCATATAAAATAGCATATAAATACATATAAAACATCTAAGATGGATAATATAATAGCATGAATACTTCATAAATTATAGATACGTTGGAGACGTATCAACCGTGCGCACGTGGCCCATCGAGGTCGGGTACAGTGGAACCAGTCCTTGCGTATGCGCAGGCTCAAAGGGGATGTGGATGTCTCATGGGGGGTACGGCCAGGCGCCATAGAGACATGACGCCATGTCCAGCCAAGTGCCACGGCGCTCTTCCCAAGTCGGGTCCACTGGTAGGGAAAATGTCCTTGGGAGACCTGAGGTCTCTTTCGAGTTCCCGCCAACAACGTGCTTGGGGGGACATCAGATCCTCTTATTTGATGAATACCCAAGCCTCCTCGTGTAGACGGACGCCGCGACAAACTTTCTTCATGGTCGGGGGGGAGGGGGAGGGGAGGGCTGTCCCCTGAGCCACTGAATTGATCTCTGCTCGGGCTGCTCTGGTGAACCTAAGAGTCGTTGTTTGAATTCCTATAACACTGCTATTTACTTTTGCTTTTGTCGGCTATAAGAGACATGAATTGGAGCTTGAGCTCAACTACTATTGTATTTGGGCTACCCCTAGCCGCCGTGTTCCGGTAAGCCATCTATATGCATCTTAAATGAAGCCGTAGCTAATTCTCCTCCAAAGTCCATACTTTTATGTTTGAAATGCATTTTTTATTTAGTAGCATTGTAAGTTTAATTAAACTCCAAACTTGTAGATAATCGGATGGAGTGTTGAATGGTGGCACAATACTTCATGACTCCTTATAATGCTCTTTATGGAAGGTATCCTCCACAACTCTTTGAACTTCTACTTCTCGCGCTGGCAACACATCTGAACTACAACATGTAGTTCTTGATCCACATGCCCTTGCTAGTTCAAATCAAGGAAATTTTGCTTCAAGCCCAAGCAAGAACGGAACACTATGCTAATTAGAAAAGGAAGGAAAGAGAATTTCAACCAAAAGACATGCTTACGTTTGGCCGCAACCCTACAAACATACAAACATGAGTATTCACCACCGCCTGGAACTTCACTCTAGATTTTACGAAACCATATGTGTCCTTGAACGCGTGGGCAACATGGCATTTCCTATTCAGTAACACACATGAGTGCTAACTGTTGGGCAGTCCTAGTTCGACATCTGCGCTGTCAAGCGCTTCTTCGGTTTTGAGCTATTTTTATTCCATTTTGGTTTTTTTGAATTTTTATGTTCAATAGTTTTCTTATTATTTCTTTTATTTTTATTTTTAATACATGAGTATTATAAAGATGCATCATATTTTTAAAAATACATGATGAACATTATATAAATACATGACAATTTTTTTAAAGACATGCTGAACTTTTTTTCAATACACGTTAACACTTTTTTAGATATACACTAAACATTTTTAATGTATGACTAACATTGACTAAATACATGTTTTCTTGAAAATTCGTAATTTTATTTTAATATTTAATTTATATAAATATTTTTAAGAATATATTACGAATTATTTTATTTGTTTTTGAATAAAAAAATCTAAGCTTCTTGGGCCGCGGCGTGGGCTCCCGGGCAACACCTTCTAGGGCTGGCCCATGAGCGTTACAACGTGGGCGACGATTCCATACCACCAACGGTTTTCCACTCACCCACGGCGCCCAGAGGCATGGCGGCCGTGCGCCTATCCCACCTCCGCTCGATTCCCCTCCTGTTCCCCGGTCTCGACCCCGCGGCCGCAGTCCACCGCCGCTGCTCCTGCCGCAGCTCGGCCGCCGCCGCCGCCGCGCGCGCCATGTCGTCCTCCTCCTCCTCCGCTTCGTCGGCCCCCGTCCCCTACACGACGCTTGTGGGCCGCGTCCGCTGCGAGCGCGAGATCAAGCGCAGCAAGTTCATCGCAGTCGCCGCCTCCGTCCCCGACGAGCGCGCCGCCATGTCCTTCCTCAACGAGGTGCTCCTCCTTCCCACTCGATTCGTTTTCTAGCGAGGTCTTGACCCCTAATCTCCAGTTGCAGCAGGCTCATGTAGTCCTGATTGCAGGTTGGAGCAATCCAGTTAGTTTTCTATTATGATGTGTACCCGATCGAATGTCTCTATCAAGAGAACTCGTCAGTTTAGCTAGTAAATAATAATGTCCTGCTCACGTGAACCAGTCGTTAATTCAGTTCTTATGCTCTACAAGGTTATTCTTGTCATGCTGATTAATTGCTGAAGGTTTCACTCGCGATCTATTGCTTCCAATGGTATAGTTTTTTGGCTAGGATTTATAAGCATTCCGCCTGATATGTTGCTTGTTATGTGTGCGGGCTTAGCCTTGCGGTTGTATACACATCAGTGTATTTGCATTTGGACCATACTAGCAAACCTATGACTTGTCCATCCTGAAACCATAACATCTGTGTACTCTCTGTTGACTAGATCTACACTGTTTTGTGCTATAGGTCAAGGATCCTCGTGCCACCCATAATTGCTGGGCTTACAAGGTTTGTGGTTTTATATAAAGCCTTCTACTGATATGCCATGCCTATGATTGTTGATGGTGAGTTGATCTTTGCATTCATGTGTGCTTAGGTGGGAGAACAGTTCCGTTATAACGATGACGGAGAACCTTCAAGCACGGCTGGAAAGCCAATATACTCTGCCATCATTTCGTCTGGCATAGATATGGTCATGGTGGTTGTAATAAGGTAGCCATTTGTCAAGTAATAATTTTACCAGTTTGTTGGTATTTAACTTTGTATAAGTTAAGTTAGCTATAGAAATGAAATTGTAGATAAGTGATGTTAACATATATGTCACTACATCTTTTTATGAGACACATGGTTCATGTGATTACCTCTTTATGCTAATTTCCTCCTTTAAACATTGCTAAAGATATTTTGGAGGCATAAAACTGGGAACCGGCGGGCTGGTGAGAGCTTATGGTGGGGTTGCTTCTGAGTGCCTTAAAGATGCTCCTACTTGTCTTGTGAAACCCAAGGTGATCAAGCTCAATTATGTTCCATCTGCTCTTTCCTGATTCATGCAATTATGTGAAGAAGCAGAAATTGTGTGTAATTCTCACTTGGTAGGTATGTCCATTTCAGGCTCGTGTGGGCATGGAAGTGCCATTTGACCTCTTGGGAACAGTATACAATCAGGTATAGTCAGCATATACAAATAGTTGTACTGGAGACACCGGCACTTATTTTTAGATGATTAATTAAATCATATAAAATACAGAATTGCCATTATAAACATTTGTGGGTATATCATGTTGCGTTTATGGTGTGTCTGCCGACTAGACACAATTGTGTTGAAAAACCTAAGTATGGTCATCTAGTTTGAATACTTGCGTGCAACAAAGTGAAAAAGAAATCACAGTACATCAAACTGTTCTGCTGTATGTTGTGTTGATTTATAGCCTAATGTAACCAGTAAGTTAATTCCAAGCAATATTTGTGTGTCTTCTGGAGGTTATTCATGTACTTGTAACATTATTTGATGAGTCGTTTTGATTTGCTGAAGCCTAAGCATGACCATTGAATCTTTGAACAGCTGCAGCATTTCCATGCCGAAGATATTAAACAGGACTATGACACTGGCAAAGATGGTACAGTTGTCGTCATGTTCAAAGTAGAATATGAAAATATCGAGAGTCTTGGAAATGCAGTGAATTCAGCTTGCAGCAGGAAAATTGAATTATTACAATAAGCAGAAGGGACAAGATTGATTTTTCAGTTTCAATGTTTAACTAGCAGCTAGTACAGCTTCAGTTTGTTGAGTGTAAGTATTTGTACGATCTAATCCCACCATGTTTTCTTCGGCTCAATGGCATAATGGAAATTAGTTCACATGGGCTTAAAGCAATCTGTTGACCTTTCCAAAAAAATATGCCATATGTACTTCCAAGCCTTTAATTCTACTTTGTTTTATACTCGGCTCAATGGCATGCAGGCACCAGAAGCATTTACTCCATAGTCTCACTGTAATTTCAACTCCATACTGGAGTGCCTTTGATAAACCCTAGATCCACCTCCAAGGAGGTGACTGTTCACTCCCAACAGTATAGATATATTAGCTTCAGTTCACATGATGTATCTTTTTTAAGTTACAATCAATGGAACTTAATGTTGTGCATTTTTTAATTTTGTTATCGTGTGTTAGTGCTGTCTTATGCTATGGAAATTTCTGATGATAATATATCCATGTTCATTATCACCATGTTAACATCAAATTGTTATCTGTTGCTTCAATGCGCCAGTTTGATGGATAAATCTTCTCTTGCATCTATGGCTCAATGTTTTTTTTCTCATTTCCTTTTTCTGTTCACATTGCTTGGAAGTCCAGGAGTATGTTGTTGCATTGTTGCATGTCTGGTGTTCATTATTTCTCCTACGAGTCCGAGAAAGCCATGGGATTTGTTCAGATACACTGAAACTTACATCTAGCTACAGTAGTGAAACTAGCAGCAGGTTAAGCCTGGGGCTATGCTATGTTGAGTGATAAATTTCTGTGATTTTCTATACTTTCCATGAAGGAATTATAAGGGAAGTTGTTGCTAGGCCTGAGGCTATAGCCATAGTTGCCCCAGGCCTGTCTCCACCACTGTCTTGCTAATACTTGCCATATAGCATGTCCTGGTGAATTGCCACGCCCATGCCTGCTTCTTGTTTGTGTTTATTTTGTTAATGCCATGCTGTCTTTGTTTAATTTTGTTGAAAGGAAAATGCTATCTTTCCATTCTGTCAAACAAAAGTTGAGCATGGTAGGTGGTATCATTTTTTCTGTCAAGCAAGATAAACGTCATGTAGATGTTACCATTCTTTTCTGTTGACAGTTGACACCATGCTATCATTCAAAATAGGAATTCACGATTCTTATCCTTTGCAGTAACTTAAACAAACCAAGTGATGCTTTATTAACCAACAGGACAGTACAAAAACTTATCTGCGTTTACAATCAACACCAAACGCAAGCCAGTAAAACATCCAACAGAACAAACATTACAAACACACTGATAATAACTACGTGTACGAATCAAACCCTTGACTAGCAGTCTCATGCTATGGCAACCTTCATGGGCTAGTGGTTTGTGGAGGTGGGGACATGAATGGAATTGGTGGCATCTGGAACCCAGGAATGGTAGGGATAGTTGTCGGTATTGTGATCGGAATGGATGGAATGGTAAATGGAACTGAGGGCATTGGTGGCATGGTAACAGGCAAAGTAGGAATGGTCGGCATGGTGGTTGGGATCACCGGAATCGGAAGAGATGGAACTGTGCCAAGGGCGGTTGGTGCCATGGCGACCTTCGGGATTGGAATGAACGGGATTGGTGGCATTGTCAGTTTCGGAACTGCGGGAACGGAAGGCATTGGAGGCAATGTGGTTGGAGCTTCCGGTGTAGAAGGCTGAGCTGGTGTGGCCTCTGGTGCAGCTGCCGTGTCCAAAAGACGACGAGACGCCGCAGAGCTGCCATTGAAGGCTGTGAAGGCTAGGAGCAGCACAAGGAGATGATGGACACTGGCAGCCATGGTAAGTGACTGTATGTGTGTGCGCTAGGCAGGCCTACTATGTTTATTTGCTCTGTGATGATATCTGTGAACCTGAGATACTGGGGCTATTTGTACCAAGATGATGATAATACTATGGCCGCCACCACTGGTGGTTGATCTGAAGTCCTTGCTCTGGTTGTTCACCACCCAGTGTACTTTGGAGATGCAGATCAGGGAGTTGGGAACTTCTTCGCTTAGCAGTTTGGGTTGATGGGCGGCGGAGCTCATCGTGGGTGGGAATCTTTTTGTTCTGAACTTTTGAAGACCAAGATTGTACACATGGTGAGTTCGTTGTGGGTGGGAATCTTTTTCTCTCGATGAAGGTGGCATGGCTACCAATTTCTTATGCATGAATGAAACTGATAAACACGGTCAGGTTTCAGGTTTTGTCCTGCCAGAAAAAAAACAGCTGGGTATACGCCCTGCAGGCTGCAGCACTCAAAGCATCTCTGCAGCTTGGTCACTTTAGACTTCTATATACTTTATTATAAAATGCTAAAATGAGACAGTCTGCAGCATGAGACCAATAAGACTACAAAACGGAAAAACTGTGGGAATACCGAGCAAGAAACGTGAACTACTGGAAGGATATTCTTGAATAGTCATTAGGGGAATGCACAGTAGTTGATAACAAAAAATATGGGTCAGATGCTCTCTAAATAGTAAATTCAGGGAAATAACCAAAAACATATCAAAAGATTCTAAATTTTTGTGACATCCAGGATGCTTAAGTTTTCTAAGAGCATGCAAATTTTTGTTTGCCAAAAAGGAAATTTAGGGAAAATAACCAAATTTTTTTTGGATCTAAACAGTGGAATTTTTTAAAGTTTCTTTGAAAGCCATTTTTTCCAACGACCTCATTGAATGTCGTGACACCATAAGAATTTGTACACCCCTTGCGCACTCAACCATTATGAATGTAAAAAAAAACAGTATTTTTGGATTTTTCTTCTATTCTTCTTAAGAATTTAGGGTGTGTTTGGTTGTGGAACCAAGCGTAATGGAATGGAATGGTTCCATTCCAGAAGAATGGGTCGGTTCCATTCCTGTGTTTGGTAGCAACAAAAAAATAGAACGGGTTGATTCTGTTTCGATGTTTGGTTGGAGAGGTGGAATGAAAAATGAAACGACTTAAAGTTCAAAACTACGACAGCATTTCATTTGCATTTTCAAGACAAACAACATAAAACAATATATATTGACAAGAATGACACATAGATTAGACAGCAGCATGCATTGCAAAGATAGACTGTACATCAGCAGCCTATTTTGCAAAGATAAACTGTACAGCAGCAGTTTGATTTAAAATCGGAAATAACCCACTAATTTGAATAGCATACAGCAAGAAACTTCAATCAGAAACGTGAGGAGAGCAACGAACATCACATATCTCAATATCCCTGTCTCTCCGTGCTAACAGCAACGAACAACACATATCTCTGTCTCTCTCTCGGCTGAACAGGAAAACGGGAAGAAGCTGCAACATGTACTCCCTCCGTTCCAAATTACTTGTCGTGGTTTTAGTTCAAATTTAAACTAAAACCACGACGAGTAATTTGGAACGGAGGGAGTACAAGGGAGAGGACCTATCTTCAGAGGAGACGATGCCGCTACTGGCACCTAGACCGCCGACGCTGTTAGCACCTATCCTCCCGCCCCATTGCAAAACTACCGCCACCCAGTTGCTCGATCCGGCGCACAAGAAAGGAAGAGACGAGTCGCCGGCAGCGCAGATCAAGAGGAGTTCGCCGGCAGCCCAGATCGGGTGAGTGATAGACGAATGGGAGGCGGCGTTGAGAGAGGACTCGATTGAACCCGCAAAGAAAAAAAAAGAGAGGACTCGATTGGGTTTCGGGGGAGGAGAGGAAAGAGAGACGACCGGTTCCGCGTGGTTCCTTCGATTTGGAGGTATCAGCGCGTTTCGGATATTGGCAGAATATTCGCTCGGCAGGCACGACTTGGTTCCGTTCTATTTTACGAACCAAACGCAGAAACGAGGCCCTGGTTCAGGGCCGACCCATGCCGTTCCAGCTCGTGACGGGAATCAAACACACCCTTACTGTTCATACACGGAAATAGATGAGTTTGGGCTTAGAATAGCCGCTCTCATAAGACAACGTGATCTTATCTCATGCATGTCACTTAGAGATGCCTAAAATATATTATACAATGGATTATTTCTTATTATTATCTCTAAAGACCAATGATTGTGTGCTCCTAAATTTGTGGGGTGACATGAATGGAATAGGCCATTCACAGTGCAGCCGCCACACCCGCCCGTGCCTCCACAAACCTCTAAGCCCAACTTTCTCTGGCGCTGGCGGCCCTTGTCAAGCTTTGGACTTGTTCCCCGCGGGTGACGCCATGGTGGTCGCGGCATCCCCATCTCCTGCTTGTTCCCGCCTTGCCCTCACCGTGGAGGTCGTGGCCTCCCCATCACGGGCTCAGGGCTTTAGTGCTCCTTGCTACCTTGTCCCTCTATGCAAAGGAAGAATGGACCAAGGTTGTTAGAATCGCGATTCTGTTATACGATTCTATGACTTTACGACCCAAGGTAACCCTTTTGATTCTACGACTTTACGACCCAAGGTAACCCCTATGATTCTACGATTTTAGTTCTTGAAATCTACGTTTCTACGATCTTTATTGCGAAGATTCTATGATTTGTGATCCTACCATCAAAGCTCCGATCCGATTCAAAATCGCGATTCTGACAACCTTGGAATGGACTGACGCTAAAACTAATTTTAGTTGCATGACAAATAGCAAAATCGTGGTTTATAGCATAACTGAGTAAATTTCACACTTGATTGGTCCATCGAGCACAAGTTGTTCTACGGAGATTTCAATATAATTTGAGCAGATGGAAGTAGTAGATATGTACTACGGGGCTATGGGCTAGGCCCGCGGAGTCATATGGGATATGGAGAGCGCTCATATGGATAAGAGGTCATTGCCGCTCTGCGCAAACATTGTGGCTATAATGCGGCTTCATTCTTTTTTTCTTCTGTTTTTTTGTTACACCAACTCTAAATTTCACACACTCAATCTGAGTGATCAAAGCACTCATTTGAGATAACATAGCATTACAAAGTGATTAAAAAGGGATAGCAAAATCACTTATTAACTTTTTTTTTACTAAACTAATGACTCTTTACAAGTTAAGAGAAGCATTAGTTGTTCTTCACCACGATGATGGTAATGCAGTGCATGGGGCACATGCATATGTGACGAGTCGACTCGTCCTCTATGCATGGTGATGTGACGGTCCGACGAACTTGTCTTCGTCTCATTCCGCCTGTCATCGTTGAGTCCAGAGATGGATTTTTCAAGAAGGGGAATGCCCAAGAGGGCGCGATTCATCTTGATAAATGTCATCATGTTCATGTCGAATGTGCGCCACCTGATGCGCCCCCTCTCCGCCGCCAGGTCCGCATGTTCCTCTTCATATTGTAGCAAGATGGTGCGGTTGCTCTCCACCCGCAATGCCTTCTCAGTGTCACTATGTTTGAAATTTTCACCGGGGCGATCGGCCAAGGCATAGGCAGTGTAGCATTCGTTCCATGCGTCCCTTACAGAGAGACAACGCGGAGAACATGGTACCCGAGATGAGCTACGTGGGCAAGTCCTCTCCTACTCATACGGGATCTGCACGTACCTGTGTTGTATATATCAAACAACGGATGTGTTATGGGATTTCAATCTAGGCACTCATCAAGGGCATCAAGATACTTGTGCGCGGCCTCCAACACATAATGGACACCCTCCTCCTTAGCGATGAGGGAGGCCTCCTCCTCCTGCTTGCTCTTCGTCCAACATCCGCTCCTCCTCTGAGAGTGGCACCCAATCCGGCCGCAGGGGAAGCGGCATGGCAACAGGGAGGAAGAAAGTGGTTACGAACAGCGGGCTTCAAGTGGAGGTCGTGAGCTATTCGGCCATGTCGACGTCCTTTTAATAGCCACTGACGGTGAGCGGGGGGTAAATGTGACGGGCGTCGGAAAAGTATGATGGAAAACGTAGCAAGAGTGGTCGCGGGCACATGGCACGTGGCGGCTGCCATGAATTGGCAATGCTTTCCGATGCCATGGCCTTCTACGTCGTTTGGCAAGGAGAGAAGATGGGCCACGCAAAAGACTGAGAGGGTATTTGTTTCGAGAAACTTATTGGTTTAGGGACTTAAATAAGTCTTTATAAATCCGTTCTAAACCAAACATGAGGGACTTAAAGTGGACATTGGGGACTTATGAAATAAGACTCTTAAGGAGGGACTTATGGGGACTTATAGTTGTAATATGGTCTTTTAGTCCATGTTAAGTCCTAGGAACCAAACAGGTAGGGACTTTTTAAGGATTGAGACTTATAAGCTGGGACTAAAAAAATCGTAGGACTTATGAACCAAACAGGGCCTGAGGGAGATGAAACTTTCTTCCCGTGCAAGCCCCGGTTCCTAAATATGACGATCAGGGCCGAATGACGACTCTGCCAGAATGCTAGGTTTTGACTTAAATCACCATGTTGACAGACATTTGCGGTGGTCTGCAAACCAGTAGGAACGATCGATTCTTGCTCAGACTGTTCTGAACTACCGATGGACAGAACACAACACAACACAACACAACAGTGCAACAGTGCACCACAACTGTTGTGTCTTTTTTTTTCTTTCGAAAATCCAAACTTAATAAAAAACAAAACACAACAGTGCACCACACGAGGCAAGCTGCAAAATTCAACCACCAGCACAGTTGTATACCTGACAGGTCTCCTAGTGCGCTGGTTGCAAGTACGCGAACCGACCATGGCAGGCGAAACAACACGTACGTACGCAGGCTGGCCTCTAGCAAGCAACACGAAGCAAGCAGCCATTGCGCTGTCGTGTACACCGTATTGTCCCCTCCGTTTTGCTGCCCTAGCGTTGCATGGGTGGTAGGCTGCTGGCTAGGCTAGCTAGCTCAGCTGCTGCACCGGCGAGAGGCGCGGCCGCTTGTGTCCCTCCACGGCGGCGGCGGAGAGGAGCTCCTCCCGGTTGAGCAGCACGGTGCGGAGCGCGGCGCGCAGGGTGGAGAGCGCCACCGCCCTGTTACTTGCTGGCTCGGCTTGGAGGCATATGTGGTCCAGCTCCAGGACGCTTCGGGTCCTCCCGCCGACGGTGGCGATCTCGGCGCGCACGGGGCGCGCGCTGCCGACGGAGCGCACGGCGCGGGCCAGGTCGGACATGAGCCCCGGCCGGTCGGCGCAGCACACCCACGCCCGGACGCGGCGCCGCCACCGGGGATCGTCGTCGTCCACGTCGCCCGTCGATCCGCGGCTGAGGAGGTAGTCGTCCTCCTCGACGCCCACCTCGTCGGTCTCCCCGGGGACGACGTCCACCACGCCCTCCGTCGCGTCGTTGGCCCTGCCCTGCAGCTCCCGCACGTGCCGCACCACCTCGCCCAGCAACGCCGCCTTGTCCATCTGCACGCACGAACGTGGCCAACCATGCATCTCACTAAAATGGGTCCATCTGTGCCAATGCCAAACGAACAAGAGCTACCACTAGCCTGGCGCGTGCCCATGGCGGCACGACGTACGTTAGTTACGTACCCGGGAGGCCGAGGGGACGAGCGTGCGGAGCGTGGCGAGATGGGCGTTGATGCGCTGCCTCCGCTTGCGCTCCGCCTCGCTGTGGCTCCGGACCGTCGCCCCCTTCCCCGGCGTGGAGCACTCCCCGTCCGTCGCCATCGACCCTCACACGTGGTATCGGGCTATCGGCAGCGGAAGCGTTGTGTGGAAGCGTCGTGCTTTGCTGGCTGCTGCCACCATGGGAGGGAGGGAGGGAGGGAGAGGGGGTTTAAGAGGGAGGAGGCGGGAAACCCCAGGGGTCGGTGGCGTATGCTTTGATAGCTGCGCGGTGGATTCTCGATCGGGCCGGAGGGACGCCGACACGCGGCCGGCCGCGCTTTCCCGTCGCCCGTTGCCCTGCCGCTGGATCGTGGATGGCGTCAGCGTGCGCGCGCGGTCGACGACGGCTGTTTTGGCGGCTGGCGCGGGGGGACACGGCAGGGACATGGCGTATGCTTGGATCGCTGCGCGCTGGCAGCCTTTGCGATTGGAGATCGATCTCATCATGCCGATTCCAGCTCCTCCTGCCTTTTTGACGGAGTGAGTAACTCGGCTTCGGAGCGTCGGCGCTGCACTCGCCAACTTCATTAACTAGCAGCTCCGTCTTCCCCTGCCGGCTGCCGCCCACGGTTAATGTCTCCACAGTGCCTCTTCTTCCATGGCATGGCAGCAAGCGAATCAATGAAGCTCAGAGTTCACCGCTGTGCTAGTAAATCTGGGGTCAAGTCGTGGAGACAGGCGTCGCAGAGAGGACCGGCGAAAGAGAGTGGCTTTTGTCGATGTTGAACGGTGTGGTACTGCTAAAAGGGAGCGCTGTATACTCCCCAACAGTGGTCAAAATTCCTCGAGCTTTTCGGGGCAGTAAAAAACGCTGGAATGCTGGATGGATGGAGCGGAGCCGTGGCTTTTCTCACACTCCACCGATGAACCAAGACGAGGGAGGGACAGGTCGCCGGGATCTGTGCGGCGTGTCCCCTCGCGACGCGGCAGCCGGGGGGCAGACAAGGGAAAGAAGAAAGTTGAGAGCAAAGAGAGTGGCCGGGACATGTCATTCGGCACGCTGCCTGTGCTTGGCAAAGGCACCTCTCCTTTTGTTTTTCCAATGCTTGCCTAGGCCTCCCGTTCGCATCCTTTGACGTGTTGCTTGTAATTCCTCTGTAAACAACTATAACAGCGTTTAGATTAGTAACGAAGGGAGTACATTAGCACTGCTTGTGTGGAGTGATAGCAACCTGCATGCCATTGAACCCTGTGGAGTCAAGTGTGATTTAAACCTTGAGATTGTTGACCTCGTTGAAAATGAACCCTCAGCTTTAAATCTCTGGAGTCTGTACCTGTCATATCTCCGATCCCGGTCTAAGTAAACCTTGAGGCGGTTTTAGGAGTGGATTTTGATGATGTGCAATAAGAAGACCGGGATTGCTAACTTTGATCAAATTAATAATTGCCATATCAGCTTCGACTTGTTGAGTTGTTGTATCTATCTTCTTCCCAACCATCCAAAAAAAAAAAATCTTCTCCTCATATCCCCGTCTTCCTCCGAGCCTCATCTGCCACGCCCAGCTGTTGCTCGGCCTCCGGTGGCTGGTCGCAAGTAGCCGTCGTGGCTATGTCGCCGCCTGCCTCCCAGACATAGCAACATTGTTCAACTGTTGTACGCGTCGGACACGCCCCGTCCGTTCGCCTCTATCCGATCTCAGTTTTACATTATTATAAATGTAAAACAATGAAATGCACCGTCGATCCATAAAACACTTTTTTTTGACTAAACTAGATTACTTAAACCACTTTAGGGCGCAAAGAATGCAGTTTATAAGTTTGTGAACTAGAGGGCTCATCCACAACGAGTTTGCGGACCAATGATGTATTTCACTCAAAATGAAAATGAGAAATGTACCAAGCGAGCATTGTATATTCGACCTTATGCCCATCTGGTCGAGATCGCTCGCTCATACTCATCTCACTTCTCACAAGTTCGCGCAACAAGAGTCTCTTGTCCCTATGATGGTCCTTACCACTAGTAGATAAACCACCATTAGTCCCGATTGGTAAGGCCCTTTTGTTCCGTTTCCTGAACCGGGACTAAAGGGTCGCATTAATGCCCTGCCTTTTAGTCCCGTTCAGTCCGTAACGAACAGATGGGCCTCCACGTGGCTTGCGCCGAGCCCACGCAGAGGCCTTTGGTCCCGGTTGGTGGCACCAACCGGGACCAATAAACATCCACGCCACAAGATTTCAGGGTTGTGGTTTTTTTTGAAAGAGGGGGGTTGGGGTTTTTGGGGGGTTAATTTAGGTGTTTCATATATTGTGTTAGCTAGCTAATTAATAGAGAGAAGTGTCCTCTCTTATGTCCGTGCTTGGTCGACGCTACGTACTATACATAGAGAGACCCTCGACACGATAGCTAGTAAGAAAATGAAGGAAACCATTAAGTACAGAAGTTCGTCATGCATACCGAGAGAAGTGATCGATTTCTCCGAGAGATTGGTCAAACAACAAGTTTTCGTATTATCTATCCGACGATACTGGCTACATACATATACAATATGTAAGATCTTTTACAATCCCCTAGCATTTGAAATCAACTTCCACATGGTATTCTCCGGCTTTATTGATGACGTGGTCAAGAAAGAATCCCGCCAATTCCTCTTGAATTGCTTTCATGCGATCTTGTGGTAGGAGTTCATTCCGCATATGCCACGTCTAATTTGAAGAAGGGGGTTAATACATATATATGAATGAAACTCAACAGAAATGATGGTGTAATAAAATGAAATTGTGAATATTATTGCTTACGCACTTCATATCGTCTTTTAGAGTAGCCCCACTTATTTTTCAAAGTCGCGTTGTAGATGAACTCGCGCATGTAGTATCCACAGTAATTATTCCCTCGTTCCTGCCACAAGCACTTTACGAGAAATAGAGGTCAATCAAACTGATAATGAAGCATTATAAATGGCATTGATGAAAGTATAGCTATAGAATCAACGGGAGATGCGCGCAACTAGCTAGCTAGTAGTACTTATTTTCGGGTATGTATATCGCAGCTCCTTCGGCAGTCCCGGAGCTTCTGCGGTGAACTGTTTCCAAACTCTGCAAGACAAAGAAAAAATAATTACTACTTGAGATATCAGGAAATGAACAAAAAGTTGCCGATATGGTGCGATAATGATCGATTGAACTTTCTTGTTGAGCAATTTAGTCATGTCTGCATAGGTTTCGGGATCTTTTCGTCTCGAGTCTAAGACGGTTACTAGTCCCCGGTCAAGCTTAATCTCTAGAAGAACATAGTGGAACCTGCGCACGCATGCATAACTCATCAATTACATTACTATAACCTCGCTCGAGTAATAAGGGAAACCGAATATGCACACGACAGTAACACCCACTTGAAGTTGTAAGGAAAGAGTATGGTAACTTTGTTTTGATTTTTGATCAACGATTGTAGCAAGTTGGCCTCGGCCTCTTCGGCGTGCTTTTTAACCTGAATTTCATCTACGATATTTGTGTTAATGAACCCAATATCATACATTTCTTGTTTTCTGCACTCGACGATCTTCAATCTACATAATATAGTGAGGATAATTAATTATAAATACATGTAATGAAAGAGCTGAGCTATATATAGAGACTTAATGACAGAAATAGTACTTACAGACAGTAGCAAAAGACCGTTAATTTATCGAGGGCCTTTTGATTGAAGAACTCGAAGAACTCCTCAAATGGAACAGGCAACATATCAGTTCCAACGAGGTCGTGCTCCTCTTTAATTCCCAGATACAAAGTATTCGTCCCCCCAGACTCTCTGCATGTTTTCATGTACCAATTATGGAATCTTCGCATCATCGTTGTTAGAGATTTTTCATCTTTGACGAGAGGCTTCCCGTACTCGTATCTGTGTTCGACCACCTCCATGAAATCAAAATTTACATCGTCAGGCAGGTAATCTCCAAGATTGCTATAACCGGGCACCGTCCCCGGAGCATTAGCGACGATGTCGCTAGACACATTGAGCGGGGGGCATGATTGGTTCGCTTGTTCGCCGAGCTGGGTAATTTTTTTCCCAGCTGCTTGTCGTTCTTTTAACCTTTGATCACTGACAGTACTTCCCGACCGCGACGCTTCTTGATATGCCTTTTGAGTAATACGCTCATAGTTGGTTTTCGGCGGAGACTTTGGTGGTTTCGTCAGGGCATCGATAGTGCGCTTTGCTTTCACTGGATCTACCTTCTCCTCCGGAGGTGGATGTCTCTTTGCTCTCAACCCTTCAAAGAAGTCCTTCACTTCGGTCCGCACGATCTTCGTGTTTTCCTCCTCGGTCCTCTCGTACGGTAACTTCTCTAGAGGCTTGAGAGGTGGACCGTATCTGTATTGCCTCCCGCCTCTGGCTGTACTGCTAGACGCCGGAGCAGATGGAGCGACTGCGGCTGTCTTCTTTCGTGCTTGCTTACGAGGCGGAGGAGAAGGACTACGACGCGCCGGAGCAGCCGGGGCGGCGGCGGGTCTCTTCCGCCCTTGCTGGCGAGGCGGAGAAGGAGGAGGCTGCTGGGCGCCAAGCAAGCGGAGAAGGAGGCGGAGTGCCGCCACGCCGGAGAAGGAGGCCGAGTGCCTGATCGTCACTCGCGGGAGGAGGAGGCGGAGTGCCCTGACTCGCCGGAGGAGGAGGAGGAGGCAGAGGCGTCCAGTTCGAAAGGTTGATGAGCTTCTTCCTCCATAGGCATGGAGTCTTCAGAGCAGAACCCAGCCTAGTCTCCCCTTCACCGGTAGGGTGGTCAAGCTGGAGGTCCTCAAATCCCTCCGTTATTTCATCCATCATCACCCTAGCATATCCTTCTGGAATCGGCCGGCAGTGAAAAGTTGCGCCGGGTTCAGTAGGATAAACAGAGCCAACAGCTGCCTTGACCTTCAAATTCATCCATTGCGTCATAATGTGGTAATTTTGAGACTCGTGATAGCATCCACGGATAGCTGGCGAGAGCCGTCAAGACATGCTCCGCTGAAGCAGCTTCGGTGGAAGCCACGCTGCTTCTCCGCTGAGATGGCGGGTAGCATCGGGGAAGCTTCGCGATTCGCTTGCTGTGATTTGCTTCTCGTTCCTCTATCGCCAGTACCCTTGCGTGCAGCGCCTACAGATTGGGTCTGCTGCACTTTTTTCCTCCTCTCCGGCATTTGTAACCGCTGCGCCCGAAAACCAGCATTCCACGGAACGGAGCTCGGCGTGCCTCGTGTCCGTCCTGTGGTGCTCGATTCCCGAGGGCCATTGTGAGCTCGTCGTTCTCTCCGTCGAACGAACGCCCCTTGCTGCGCTGCATCGATATAGTGCTGAAGCCTCTTGACTGGTATTTCCAATTGCTCGTCCGTCCAAATGCACTTCCCTAATACAGGGTCCAAGGTTCCGCCAACCCCGAAGAACCAAGTCCGGCAACGGTCTGGCCAGTTCATGGTCTCTGGTTCGATCCCTTTATCAACCAGATCATTCTCAGCCTTGGCCCACTTAGGCCGGGCTTTGAGGTAGCCACCTGACCCCGTGCGATGGTGAAGCTTCTTCTTCGCAGCATTTTGCTTGTTTGTCGCCGACATCTTCTTACTCTTTTCCGATGTCTTGTGGGCCACATATGCGGGCTAGTGATCTCTGATCTTCTCATATTTGCCCTTGAATTCTGGTGTCTCTTTTTTGTCGACAAACGTATTCAGGTCTTTCTTCCACCTCCTGAATAGGTCTGCCATCTTCTTAAGAGCAAAAGATTTGATTAATTGCTCTTTAACTGGCTTCTCCGGATCATCCTCTGGTGGTAGGGTGAAATTTGACTTCAGCTCAGTCCAAAGATCATTTTTCTGCATATCATTGACATAAGACACCTCGTGGTCTTCGTTCTTAGGCTTATACCATTGGTGGATGCTGACCGGGATCTTGTCCCTAACCGTAACCCCAAGACCGAGCAACAAATGCATTCTTTGTCCGGATGGGTTCAACTGGTTGGCCGTCATACGATTGCTATGATCTCAAACCTTTCATCCGAGCTCAACTTTTCTTTGGGCCTCGCTCTTTACCGAATTTGTGCTCGATCCGAGGGCTAGAAAAAGAACAAAGACGAGAGTTAATTAATATGTGTGCATACCAAAACAATGAATGCATCAATTAGCTAGTCAGACAGGCTTAACTAATATATATACCTGGCGGACTCGGTTCGATTCTCGGAGCCGCCATCGCGGTCTCCTTCTTGCACCATTATTGGGTCACGGAGCCGCCCTCACGGTCTCCTTCTTGCCTTTATCACACCGGGTCACGGAGCCATCATAATCATAGCCACCGCTTCTTCACCCTCTCCTTCCAGACCATCGGTGTCGTTGAGAAACAACGAGCGACGGCGCCACTTCCTTGTGCGATTATGTCCCCCAACAATGCTTCTTGTACTTCGTCTCGGGGGGTGTCCATAGTTTCTACAAATATTTACAACATGGCAACTATTATTCAAACATGACAGATGGATATATTAGCTAGTGGCAAACGAGAACTAGCTAGCTAATCACAAGAAGGAATCATATTAATTAGTGGCCTCGACGCTGCTTCTAGGGTTTGGGGTGGCCTCGACAACGCTTCAAGGGGTAATATCGACAACGATTTAGATACATACACGGAAAATAATGTTATCGGGAGGGGTATATCGACCCCCTCCCCCACGTGTTGAAGTTATCGGGAGGGGGTATATCGACCCCCCCCCCACGTGTTGAAGTTATCGGGAGGGGTTTATATCGACAACGACGCCATACGTACATGGGAAAATAATATTATCGGGGAGGGGATATATCGACCCCCCCCCCCACGTGTTGAAGTTATCGGGAGGGGGTATATCGACCCCCCCCCCTCACGTGTTGAAGTTATAGGGATGGGTTTATATCGACAACGACGACACACATACATAGGAAAATAATAGTAACGGGGAGGGGGTATATCGACCCCCCCCCCACGTGTTGAAGTTATCGGGAGGGGGTATATCGACCCCCCCTCGTGTTGAAGTTATCGGGAGGGGGTATATCGACCCCCCCCCCCACGTGTTGAAGTTATCGGAAGTTTATATCGACACGACATACGTACATGGGAAAATAATATTATCAGGGAGGGGGTATATCGACCCCCCCCCCCCTCGTGTTGAAGTTATCGGGAGGGGTATATGGACGACGAAAGACCCAATAAAACATAAGAAAACGAAGAAGAAATAAAAAGAGGAGAAGAAGAAAGGAATAGAGGAGAAGATCGAAGAAGAAAAAGAAGAAAAAAAAGAGGAGAAGAAGAAAGGAATAGAGGAGAAGAAGAAAAAATAGAAAAAATTTCTTCTTTTTTCCTCTTCTTATTTATTTCTCCTCTTCTTCCTCTCCTCTTCTTCTTTCTTTCCTCTTCTTATTTTCTTCTTTCCTATCCTTCTTTTTCTTCTTCTTCCCTTCCTAGCTAGATATATAAAACTTCTCTGAAATTGTAACTTTTGCATATATAAAACTTTTCCATGGATCATCATTTCTCATATATATCAAATATATATCCATTATCATATATAAAACTTTCTATATATGAACAACAAACTTTCTATGAACAAAAAAACATTTTTGACATATATATTTAATTAGCATATTCTAGCCACATACACATATACATCACATACACATATACATTATAGCCACATACACATATACATCACATATGAACAAAAAAAATTGAACCGATAAAATAAAAAGACATATAGCCACATATGAACAAAAACATATAGCCACATACATACACATATACATTATATATATATATATGAACAAAAAAATTAAACTAATAAAAAAACAGAGCCGGGGCGGCGGCTCACAGCGGGGGCAGGCGAGGGCGCCGGCGCGTGGGGGCGGGTGAAGGAAATATGCCCTAGAGGCAATAATAAAGTTATTATTTATTTCCTTATTTCATGATAAATGTTTATTATTCATGCTAGAATTGTATTAACCGGAAACATAATACATGTGTGAATACATAGACAAACATAGTGTCACTAGTATGCCTCTACTTGACTAGCTCGTTGAATCAAAGATGGTTAAGTTTCCTAGCCATAGACATGAGTTGTCATTTGATTAACGGGATCACATCATTAGAAAAATGATGTGATTGACATGACCCATTCCGTTAGCCTAGCACATGATCGTTTAGTATGTTGCTATTGCTTTCTTCATGACTTATACATGTTCCTGTAACTATGAGATTATGCAACTCCGCCACGGAGGAACACTTTGGTGCTACCAAACGTCACAACGAATCGGGTGATTATAAAGGAGTACTACAGGTGTCTCCAAAGGTACATGTTGGGTTGGCGATTTCGAGATTAGGTTTTGTCACTCCGATTGTCGGAGAGGTATCTCTGGCCTTCTCGGTAATACTCATCACCTAAGCCTTGCAAGCATTGTAACTAATGAGTTAGTTATGAGATGATGTATTACGGAACGAGTAAAGAGACTTGCCGTAACGAGATTGAACTAGGTATTGGATACCGACGATCGAATCTCGGGCAAGTAACATACCGATGACAAAGGGAACAAAGTATGTTGTTATGCGGTTTGACCGATAAAGATCTTCAGAGAATATGTAGGAGCCAATATGGGCATCCAGGTTCCGCTATTGGTTATTGACCAAGAATAGTTCTAGGTCATGTCTACATAGTTCTCGAACCCGTAGGGTCCGCACGCTAAGGTTTCGATGATGCTTATATTATGAGTTTATGAGTTTTGATGTACCAAGGAGTTCGGAGTCCCGGATGAGATCGGGGACATGACGAGGAGTCTCGAAATGGTCGAGACGTAAAGATCGATATATTGGACGACTATATTCGAGTTCGGAAAGGTTCCGAGTGATTCGGTATTTTTCGAGTACCGGGAGTTACGGGAATACGGGAAGAGTATTGGGCCTTAATGGGCCTTAGTGGGAAGGAGCCGGAGGTGGCGCGCCCCTCCCAAGCCCAGTCCGAATTGGACAAGGGGTTTGGGCGCAGCCCACCTCTCCTTCCTTCTCCACTTCCCCTTTTCCCCTTCTCCTAGTTGGACTAGGAAAGAAGGAGTCCTACTCCCGGTGGGAGTAGGACTCCCTTGGCGCCTCCTCCTAGGGCCGGCCTCCTCCTCCCTCCCTCCTTTATATACGGGGGCAGGGGGCA
Organism: Aegilops longissima; assembly: GCA_021605205.1. Lineage (NCBI taxonomy): Eukaryota > Viridiplantae > Streptophyta > Magnoliopsida > Poales > Poaceae > Aegilops > Aegilops longissima. The sequence continues at coordinate 743,364,358 of CM038677.1, forward strand.
CCCCATGACACACAAGTTGATCTGGATCTTTCCTTAGCCGTGTCGGTGCCCCTTCCACCATATTCCACTTCGTCATATCGTCATGAGCTTAGGCGAAGCCCTGCGCCGGAGAAGTCATATCGTCGCGAGCTTAGGCGAAGCCCTGCGTCGGTGGAGCATCAACATCGCCTGCACGCCGTCGTCTTGACGGAACTCATCCTCGACACTTTGCTGGATCGAGTCCGTGGATCGCCATCGAGCTGAACGTGTGCAGAACTCGGAGGTGCCGTCGTTCGGTGCTTGGATCGGTCGGATCGTGAAGACGCACGACTACATCAACAGCGTTGTTATAACGCCTTCGCTTTCGGTCTCACGAGGGTACGTGGACGGACACTCTCCTCTCGTTGCTATGCCATCACCATGGTCTTGCGTGATCGTAGGAAATTTTTGAAATTACTACGCTCCCCAACAGCGGACGTGGCAGGGCAGGGCGACGGCGACGAGGAGCGGGCGGCGATGACGAGCACGCGTGCGGGCTCGGGCGCCGGACGCGCGCGAAAGGGGGAGCTCGAGGCGACGACGGGCGGCGAGGGCGCCGGCGCTGCTGGGCGGGCGGGCAGGGCGGGCGACGGCAACGAGGAGCGGGCGGCGACGGCGAGCACGGGTAGGGGCGCGGGCAACGGTGACGAGGAGCGGGCGGCAACGGCGAGCACGGGCAGCCTGGCGGCGTCGAGGAGGTCGTCGGCGTCGTCGGGGGCAACTGGCGAGGAAAATCTAAAAATTTCCCAAGTGTTGCTTATATAGAAAAGGCTTTGGTCCCGGTTCGTGGCACAAACCGGGACCAATGCTCGCTTTTGTCCCGGTTGGTGGCACCAACCGGGACTAAAGGGGCATTGGTCCCGGTTTGTGCCACGAACCGGTACCAATGCACCCCTTTAGTCCCGGTTGGTGGCACCAATCGGGTCCAAAGGCCTTGTGTTGGAACTGGCGCGGTGCGGTGGGATGTTTAGTCTCACCTCGCTAGCCGAGAGGGCTCGACAGTGGTTTATAAGCGCCACACGACCACTTCGAGCTCCTCTCAAATGCGAGCTTACGGGCCTAAAGTCACTTATCTCTGCCAGTGGGCCTACTGGGCCTCCTGCGGGCTTGAATCCTGGCCCATGGTAGGGTTTCTAGTCGTATTCAGGCCGTGGGGGCCCAGTAGGAGGCACTTTTTTGTTTTTTTGTTTTCTTTACTTACTGTTGATATTTTTATTTATTTTTTCAGTTTTTTGTTTTGTTTTCTGCATTATTTATTTTCTTTTGTTTTTTGCTTTATTTTTAATTCATTTTGCTTTTAGTTTTAGAAAAGTTATAAACTTTCTGTTAGTGCCATTAGTTTTCAAATTTGAAAACACTTTTTTTTTTTTTTTTTCTTTCTTGCTTTATTTATTTTATTTTGTTTCTACGCATAAACAAAATACTTATTGTTGCTATTTTTATTTTTTCTAGTTTTTTGTTTTGTTTTCTGCATTATTTATTTTCTTTTGTTTTGTGCTTTATTTTTTATTTTTATTTTGCTTTTATTTTTAGAAAAATTATAAACTTTCTGTTAGTGCCATTAGTTTTCAAATTTGAAAACACTTTTTTTGTTTTTTTGTTTTCTTTGTTGCTTTATTTATTTTATTTTGTTTCTACTTACAACAAAATACTTATTGTTGCTATTTTTATTTTGTTTCCAGTTTTTTGTTTTGTTTTCTGCATTATTTATTTTCTTTTCTTTTTGCTTTATTTTTAATTCTTTTTGCTTTTAAGTCAGCAAAATTATAAACTTTCTGCTAGTGCCATTAGTTTTAGAAAAATTATAAACTTTCTGTTAGTGCCATTAGTTTTCAAATTTGAATAGTTAAAATTTGAATTCTTTAAAATTTGTGTGAATCACAAGTTTTTGATTAACTTTACTAAAAAATGAACATAGATGCGCCTATAGAGAAAATTCAACCTAAATTCATAATAAATTTCTATGAATTTCAGAGAAACTCACTATGAATTTAGGTCAAATTCCCTGTATAGGTGCATCTATTTTCACTTTGAGAGGAGCTCAACAAGGCAGAGATGGACGGGCTTATAAACCGGTGTGAGTGCCCTTCAGTTGGCGAGGTGGGACTAAACTCTGAGCGCAACGAGGACCAACCCTTTAGTCCCGGTTTGTGGCACAAACCGACTAATGGTCATGGGCAGAGGAGGCGCATTGGTCCCGATTCGTATGCGTGGAATCGGGACCAAAAGGTCCAGACGACCGGGACCAATGGCCCACGTGGCTGCCCTCTTGAGAGTGTTCTTGGTGAGAACATAGTTGACAAGGAGCGAACCGAGATTAATGTTATTACGAGGGCCGAACCATAAGACATTAAAGCATTTCAAATGAACTCTGAAAAAGTTGAAAGTTGGAATGGTATCATAATTTCACCCACATAGCATGTGCATGTACAAAACGGACAATGGTATCATACTAAATGCATTACAAAGTTGGCATGGTATCATCATAATAGTTGCGGAGAAAGTCTTCACTTTTTCTTCGCTTGTGTCATTTGCTTATTGCACCGTAACCATGGATAATCTTCATCGTTTATCAGGATGCTTGGGTCAGCCTTGACTTTGAAGGGAGGAATTTCTTGAAACTTTTAATAATCTTCGACATGTCATCTTGCCCTCCACTCCCACGATGTCCCTTTTCCCGAAAGAATTATGTGGCGCTTTGGCTCATCGTATGATGTATTCGCTTCCTTATCTTTTCTTTTTCTCGGTCCGGTAGACATGTCCTTCACATAGATAACCTATGCCACATCATTGGCTAGGACGAACGGTTCGTCAGCTGTACCCAAGATTTTTCAGATCCACTGTTGTCATTCCGCATGTGGGTCTACACTGCACTCCGCCTCCCACAGATTGACCCATTTGCACTTAAAAGAAGGGACCTTAAAATCATGTCCGTAGTCAAGTTCCCGTATGTCCACTATGTAACCATAATATGTGTCCTTTCCCCTCTCGGTTGTTGCATCAAAGCGGACACCGCTGTTTTGGTTGGTGCTCTTTTGATCTTGGTCAATCATGTAAAATGTATTCCCATTTATCTCGTATCCTTTATAAATCAATACAGTCAAAGATGGTCCCCTGGACAACAAGTACAGCTCATCACAAACAGTGTTGTCACCTCTGAGACGTGTTTCCAACCAGCTGCTGAAAGTCCCGATGTGTTCACATGTAATCCAATCGTCGACCGCTCCGGGTGTTTGGGCGCAGATCGTTCTTGTGTTCATCGACATACGGGTCACCAAGGTAGAGTTCTGTAGAACTGTAGTGTGCTTGAGACCAAGAATATCCGTCCCGCATATTATTGAGTCCCTTCCAAGCGTGCCTTTTCCAAATCAGTCTCCCCTCATACCGCGATTTAGGGAGACCTATCTTCTTAAGGCCAGGAATGAAGTCAACACAAAACCCGATGACATCCTCTCGCTCGATGGCCCATGGAGATGCTTCCTTCGGCCTAGCGCATTCGGACATATTTCTTTAGGACTCCATGAACCTCTCAAAGGGGAACATATTGTGTAGAAATACGGGCCCCAGAATGACAATCTCGTCGACTAGATGAACTAGGACGTGCGTCATGATATTCAAAAAGGATGGTGGGAACTCCAGGTCTAAACTGACAAGACATTGCGCCACATCACTCCTTAGCCTTGGTGCTTTAATTGGGTGCTTTTGCAAACTACAAAAAGTATTCCACCACTCACCATCTACCTTGGTTGGTGAGATTTTTGAATTGAGCCTTATAAACCGGAAAGGAGGGAGTATTGAAGAAGGATGGTGGGAACACCAGCTCGAAACTGACAAGACATTGCGCCACATCACTCCTTAGCCTTGGTACGATTTCTGGATCAATCACCTTCTGAGAGATTGCATTGAGGAATGCACACAGCTTCACAATGGCTAATCAGACGTTTTCCGGTAGAAGCCTCCTCAATGCAACCGAAGCAGCTTGCGTCATAATCACGTGGCAGATCATGAGACTTTAGGTTCTAGAACTTTTCTCCGCATATTTATTATTCCTTTATATTCAATGAGAAGCCAGTCGGGACCTTCATATGAGCAGGCATTCAAAGAAGATTTCTTTCTCTTCTTTCGTAAGAGCGTAGTGGCAGGACCTTCATATTGCTTCGGAGGCATGCCGTCTTTTTCGTGCAAGCGTTGCAGGTCCTCCGTGCCTCGGTGTATCTTTTGTCTTTCCATACACGCCCAAGAAGCCTAGCAGGTTCACGCAAGGTTCTTCGTCACGTGCATCACGTCGATTGAAGAGCGGACCTCTAGGTCTTTCCAGAGGGTAGGTCCCAAAATATAGATTTCTTCTTCCACATGGGTGCGTGTCCCTCGGCGTCATTCGGAACAACTAGTGCGCGGACCCTTTCCAAAGATTACGTGTAAATCATTGACCATAGCAAGTACGTGATCACCGATGCGCATGGCGGGCTTCTTTCGGTGATCTGCCTCGCTTTTGAAATGCTTGCCTTTCTTTCGACATTGATGGTTGGTCGAAAGAAATCGACGATGGCCTGTACACATTCTTCCTGCATTTGTCCAGGTATATACTTTCAGTGTCATCTAAACAGTGCATGCATGCGTGGTATCCCTTGTTTGTCTGTCCTGAAAGGTTACTGAGAGCGGGCCAATCGTTGATGGTCACGAACAGCAACGCCTTTAGGTTAAATTCCTCCTGTCTGTGCTCATCCCACGTACGTACACCGTTTCCATTCCACAGCTGTAAAAGTTCTTCAACTAATGGCCTTAGGTACACATCAATGTCGTTGCCGGGTTGCTTAGGGCCTTGGATGAGAACTGGCATCATAATGAACTTCCGCTTCATGCACATCCAAGGAGGAAGGTTATACATACATAGATTCACGGGCCAGGTGCTGTGATTGCTGCTCAGCTCCCCGAAAGAATTAATGCCATCCGCGCTTAAAGCAAACCATACGTCCCTTGGGTCCTTTGCAAACTCATCCCAGTACTTTCTCTCGATTTTTCTCCACTGCGACCCGTCAGCGGGTGCTCTCAACTTCCCGTCTTTCTTACGGCCCTCACTGTGCCATCACATCAACTTGGCATGCTCTCCGTTTCTGAACAGACGTTTCAACCGTGGTATTATAGGAGCATACCACATCACCTTCGCAGGAACCCTCTTCCTAGGGGGCTCGCCGTCAACATCACCAGGGTCATCTCGCCTGATCTTATACCGCAATGCACCGCATACCGGGCATGCGTTCAGATCCTTGTATGCACCGCGGTAGAGGATACAGTCATTAGGGCATGCATGTATCTTCTGCACCTCCAATCCTAGAGGGCATATGACCTTCTTTGCTGCGTATGTACTGTCGGGCAATTCGTTATCCTTTGGAAGCTTCTTCTTCAATATTTTCAGAGCTTCTCAAATCCTTTGTCGAGCACAGATTCCTGCCTTCCATCGCAGCAATTCCATCTTGCACCGAGCTTTGTGTTGCCATCTTCGCAATTGGGGTACAACCCTTTTGTGATCCTCTAACATGCGATCGAACTTCAGCTTCTCCTTTTGACTTTCGCATTGCGTCCTTGCATCGACAATGACCCGGCGGAGATCATCATCATCGGGCACATTGTCTGGTTCCTCTTGATCTTCAGCAGCTTCACCCGTTGCAACATCATTGGGCACATCATCTGGTTCCTCTTGATCTTCACCAGCTCCCCCCGTTGCAGCATCACCATATTCAGGGGGCACATAGTTGTCATCGTACTCTTCTTCTTCTCCGTCTTCCATCATAACCCCTATTTCTCCGTGCCTTGTCCAAACATTATAGTGTGGCATGAAACCCTTGTAAAGCAGGTGGGTGTGAAGGATTTTCCGGTTAGAGTAAAACATCGTATTCCCACATTTAATGCATGGACAACACATAAAACCATTCTGCTTGTTTGCCTTAGCCGCTTCGAGAAACTCATGCACACCCTTAATGTACTCGGAGGTGTGTCTGTCACTGTACATCCATTGCCGGTTCATCTGCATGCATTATATATAATTAAGTGTGTCAAAAACCATTACAGAACATCATGAATAGATAAATAAGTGACCAAATTAATAGAATTTCATCATCACATTGAAACCAAAGTACATACATAGTTCTCATCTAACAACATATAGCTCTCCAGAGCATCTAATTAATTAAACCATACATTGAAACTATGTAAAACATTTCAATGCGAAAACAAATGCGATCATAATCGCAACCAAGGTAACAATTGATCCAACGGCATAATGATACCAAGCCTCGGTATGAATGGCATATTTTCGAATCTTTCTAATCTTCAAGCGCATTGCATCCATCTTGATCTTGTGATCATCGACGACATCCGCAACATGCAACTCCAATATCATCTTCTCCTCCTCAATTTTTTTAGTTTTTCCTTCCAGAAATTGTTTTCTTTTTCAATTAAATTTAACCTCTCGACAATAGGGTCGGTTGGAATTTCCGGTTCACATACCTCCTAGATAAATAAAATCTATGTCAGGTTGGTCGGCATAATTTTCATAAACAATAAATGAACCAGTAGTTATAAAGATAATATATACCACATCCGAATCATAGACAGGACGAGGGCCGAGGGGGGCGGATACCAAAACCATCGCACTATATAAGATGCAATAATAAAAGTAAGAAAATAAGACAAGTATCTATCTAAACATACAAGTAAGAATATTTTTCCTTTCAGAAAGAAGATAAGAACAAGAGGCTCACCGCGGTGGTGCCGGCGATGAGATCGGCGCGGGTGATCGACGGCGGTGAAGACAGGGATGGGATGTGACAGACCGCTAAACCTAGACAAATATTGAGGAAAATGGAGCTTGGAGGTCGAGCTTGGAGAGGAGAAAGCTTAACTAGTGTGGCTCGGGCATTCCATCGAACACCTTGTGTGCATAGAAGGTGAGCTAGAGCACCACCAAGCCCTCTCCCCCTTGGCGGCCAGAAAAAACAGAGCAGTGTGCTCTGCTCTTACGCGAGGGGGTATATATAGGCACCTCATTGGTCCCAGTTGGTGCATGAACCGGGACTAAAGGGCAACCTTTGGTCCCGGTTCAAGCCACCAACCGAGACCAATGGTGGTGGGCCAGGAACGAGGCCCATTGGTCCCGGTTCGTCCCACCAACCGGGACCAAAAGGTCCAGACGAACCGGGACCAATGGCCCACGTGGCCCGACCGGCCCCCGGGGCTCACGAACCGGGTCCAATGCCCCCATGGGTCCCGGTTCTGGACTGAACCGGGACTAATGGGCTGACCCGGCCTGGACCTTTGCCCCCTTTTCTACTAGTGTACTCTTTGGAATATATAGCATAAAACTACCACAATTCAGGCTAGAGTTCTGAAAAAGTACCACACTTTTTTTGACAATACACTACCACTCTACATGTAATATGATGCAAAAAGCTACCACATTTTGTTAGATATCAGTCAACCATTTTAACCCTGACTATGACAGGGGTAGTCCACCAGTCAGTTCCACATGGCCAAGGGGAGAGACAACAACGCACTGAAGATCGTAGGTCATGCGCTCGGTCGGTCAAAACATACTGGACCGGTCTCTCTCTCCTCCAACTCACTCACTCTCTTCTCTCTGTCGTAGCTCTCTCGGCTCTCGCATCGGACACCGCCGGTCATGCTCGTCGTCGCTCACGCATGCTTTGTGGAAGGACGGGGAGGAGAGCACGGAGGACAACATGGACGTGGAGGCATGGACATGGAGGTTTTCTTAAGTGATTTCTGCTGGTAGGGTTTGGTTTATGGAATTTGGGGATTTGTTCGATTTGAGCTTTGATTCGCGGGCATTGAAAGGATTCCTTGTCTGATATTGTTGTGAATGGTTGCAAGAGAACCATGACACCCTTGTGGAGCCATCTTGGTGTGGTGTTCTGTTGGATTCAGAGCCAAAGTGCATGATGCACCAGATGAGCCCAAACAAATTTGTGGCTCTTGAAACCATTGACACTAGGAGAAAATTCTATGGTTGTTTTGTGCCGGTTAGATACAAACTTGTTAGTAGCAAAAGCTAGTTTAAGCTTTGGATCTAGGAAGCTTATGGTGACTGTGCTCATTTATGCTATGTGATGAATGTAGGAAATTATTAATAGCAAAACTACAAACACCAATTGTTAATAGTTCATTGATCGTAGGGTTGTGCTCACATTCAGAGTAGTACTTAAGTATCTAGTAAATGTTTGGCGCCATCTGAGCTACTCAACACTACTTAAGTAGTGCGTAATGAGCTAGTCGTCACTGTATACCCCTCACTGAATTTGGACAATAATTTGTTGATGATCTTAAGTATCAGTTGGCCCTTGATCTATTTTGTTTGTGCCAATTGGTCAAGTTAGCTAGTATTTACAGTAATACAAGTTCATTATATGGTTAATGGTAGTAAGATAGTTTTTGGTGTGTTAAATTATTAAATATTACTAGACTTATTTGTGTTCTAGTTTGTACTTGGTTTTGCAGGGAGGTGTAAACTATGGAGTTGTGGAGTGGGTGGATGGGCCTTGGTCTGTCATACCGTAGGAGTGTCTTGCCAGGCTGTGGGAAATGTATCATCAGCAAAATCTTGGTATGGTGTTGGATAATCAGACTCATGTGGGGAATGAAATAAACATGATTTGTGTGGCACCTATACGGAAAAAGAAGTTAAAGAAGCCTTATTCCAAATATGTATCCTACAAAGGCCCCTAGTCCAGATGGTTACCCAACACATTTCGTTCAACAGATCTGGGGTGTGTGTGGTGATGAGGTCACTCGGGTGATGTTACAAGTGCTTAATGGGAGGAATCTCCGGAGTTATAAACATGACGTTCATTTTATATATTCCTAAGGTATCTAATCCAACCTCTCTTACTCAATTCCAACCAATAAGTTTGTGCAATGTAATCTTCCAAATTATAACAGAAGTGCATGGGCGGTGGAAACGAGTGTTACCGGAGATAATTTCAGTATGCCTTTGTACAGGGGAGGCTCCTATCAGGTAATATAATTGCTGCATATGAATGTTTGCATTTTATGAGGAGGTCTCGAAGTAAAAACAACTCATATTGTACCTTGAAGCTTGACATGATGAAGGCATATGATTTAGTAGAGTGGTGGTGTCTGGAAATTGTTATGGTGAAAGCTTGGTTTTAAACAAAGTTGGGTTTCAAGAATTATGCAGGGTGCCAAAACAATGACCTTTTCCATCCTGGTTAATGGGGTGAAAATGGAGGAGTTTAAGCCATCTCGAGTTATTCGGCAAGGGGATCCCATATCCCCCCCTTTTTTTGCAGCAGAAGGTCTATCTTGCATCCCAGAGGCTTTGAGTAGTAATGATACTGTGAAGGGGATAGTTGTGGTGCCCACGCCCCTGCAACCATCTTATATTAGCTGATGATTGTCAGCTGATGTTTAAGGCAAATGAAGTGGAAGCAAAGTATATGAAGAATGCTACAAGGCATTCTGCAATGCTTCAGATCAAAGGGTAAACGTATTAAAATCTAGTCTTTTATTTGGAAAGGGTTGCCCTAATAGTACGAGAGCGCGGATAAAAAATATTCCAGATGCCCCTATGAATTACTGGTTGGACCGTACTTGGGCACCGTCCAATGCGGGGAGCTCTAAGAATGACACTTTTAAATATATCAAGGATATGATTTGATTAAAAATCCAGGGATGGATGGAAAGTTGTAGGGAAAGAAGTACTGATAAAATTAGTGGCACGGGCTATACCAACCTTTTCCATGTCGTGTTTTATTTTGCAAAGAGAATTGTGTCAACAAATAGATATGATGGTTAGGAAGTTTTTCTAGAAGAAAAGGTGAGGTGAGAAAGACAACATGGGTCTCATGGGACACATTGACATAGGAGGTTTGGGGTTTCGGGATACATAGATGTTAAACTTGGCAATGTTGGCAAAACAGTCCTCGAGAATTTTGCAAGACCCATCCTCTCTCAGTGCTTAGATATTGAAGGTTGTGTATTTCCCTAACTGTGAGTTATTGGAAGCTGAACTAGAAATCATCCTTCCCAGATTTGGAGAGCTATTTGTGAAGGAACAATGATTATGAAACATGGCTTGATTCGGAGAATAGGAAATGGGGAAACTACTAGCATTTGGAACCATAATTGGATTCCTCAGGACGATATGTTGAGATCATTACATCCTCTTTTTGTTGACCCTCCAAAGCCGGTGTCCGAGCTAATTGTTGTAGCAGAAAGAACATGGGACCATGAAGCGGCTTTAGAACATATGCACCCGGCTGATGCACAAGTAAAAAGGACAGCCCGATGGACGTACTTCCCATTTGCGCAGGAAGGGTCCGATCACTTTGGGTCTATAGTATGAAATATTTTCCTATATTTTTTGTAAGAGGCTGTTTCCAGGACTCGAACCCGTGACCCCATGGTCTTAAGGCAATAGCTTTACCACTGCGCCAAAGGCTGATGCACAAGTAGTGCTAAATATTCTGTTGAGCCCTTATAATTTTGCGGATTCTTGGGACTGACACTATGAAAGATCGGGGACTTTTATGGTACTCTCTCCGATCCTTTTTACTCCACGTATTATATTTGTGTCAAGTCAAATTTTGCAAAGTTTGACCAAATTTAGATTAGTAAATATCAACATCTACATTTGTGGCGAAACTACATTTTCATAATGAATCTAAGAATATTGATTTGGCATTGTGAATGTTGATACTTATTTTTATAAATTTGGTTAAAGTAGAGATACTTTGACTCTGGACAAAACTTATATACAGACTAAAAATGTCCGGAGGGAGTACGTTCTGCGTACAAAATGATCATGGAGATGAAGAGAAGGAGGGAAGACTAGCTCATGCATCGGGTTGGTACCTCTGATATTGACAGGACAAAAAAACAATGGACTCGGTTATGAAAACTGAGAATACCATTAAAGCTGATTTTTTTTTTGGAGACTCACGAGAAATTCAGTGCCAACAAACTCAATTCGGAGGACACACAGTCAGGCAGATGACGGATTTATGTGTGTGGGGGATCTGCAATGCTTCTGAAGACATATGGAAACACGCACTGGTTGGATGTATAATGGCAAAGTGTGTCTATTTTTATTTGAAACGGAGGCAAAAATATTTGCCTCATCGATTAATTAAGAAGAAGAGAGTTGCCCGGTTAATTTACGGAAAACCGGGCGAAAACCGATACAGACTCCCAAATACAGACTACTCGTAAAGTACGAAACACCAAAACTGCTCAAGCGGCCCTCTAAACAAGCAACAACCGCAACCCTCAATACTTGTAGAACACAATGAAACTCCTAGCGAGCATATCAACGAAAAATGACCATCCTCCATCATGAAACCACAGACGCCTTTCGGATGGCGCCACACTTCTTGTTTTTCTTCTTCTTTGGTTTCTCCTTAGTTGACTTCTTCTTTGGAGGGTCACTTGTCTTGCCAGATGCCGGCTGATGAGCCACCTATTTGTCAAGAAAATCATAAAACTCATTGAATTTCTTAGTTTCGTTGTCATCAACCAAAACGCCGCCAAGAGCAGGCATCAACACACTGACCGCATCAACAACCTCAACCAAAGGAATCACCGACGCAACCTCATCGACCACAGGAACCGCCAATGCAATGGACTCAGGAACCTCCAGTTGCTCACATGACTTTGGCAACACATGCCCCTCACACAAGGCCGCCGATGAGACCACCTCCAAATGCTCTACAGAGAGAGGCGGATCAGGGCTAAGACATAGCTCTCGTAGCTCGGGCATGACCTGCAACACCGGAGCATCAAGCACGACAATGGAATCGCCCGAGAGTGACGATGAACCGTTCTCAACACGAGGGGAGAAACATCCATATAACTCTTGCCTCCCTTCCTCCATAGAGCCAACATCTTCCACGCCAGAGGGGCATGACATCGGAGTGGTCTGCAACCTAGCCGGTGCAAGGGAGAGCCTGCTAAGAGCAGTCTCCGCCCGCTCAAGAAAGCTCTGAACCCGTGCCAGACAACTCTGCAACAATGTTGTCTGATCGGCCAGAGAGGACCGCAACATCATTTCGGGTGAGGTTGCTGAGCCAACGGTAGCAGGGACGACAGACGCCCAACACCCATGGTGAAGCGCCTTGGAAGGGAGCACGGATTTCATTGCACCCTTACATGAAGCTAGAGCAGGATGGCGCATGGAACCGAGGACTGGCGGCATGGCAAGGCACGCCAAAGAACTTAGAGGACGCCAAGGATTGCGGCATCTGCGCGCACGGTGACCGTTCTCCAAGCAACGGGAGCACCGAAGCGGATCTCTGCAGTCGGCCGCACGATGCCCAGGAGCGAAGCATCTGCAACATCTACCGTGCAGCCAAGCAGGGATTGGACGGGGAGCCATTGCAGGGGCTAGCGACGTCGGGCGACGCGGACCACGCCGGGGCAACACCTCCTGCCATCCCTTGCTCGCCTTCACCACCACGTCCGACAGAGCAGCGGCAGGGGCCGGGGCCTTGGCAGCAAGCGGTGTCATAGGGGCCAGCTCCTCTTCATCGTCGTCGTCGCCGTCAGCGGCAAGAGAGGTCCATGACTCGGGCTCAGGCCAGATCGACGCAGCAGAGGCCTGCACGGGCAGCCGCGCGGGCGCACGCACAGGCGCAACCAACTTGCTCGGAGACACCACGGGCACCTTCCCTGACCCGCCAACAGCTTGGACGAGCGGCCCAACGCCGGCGGGGCCCGATCCAGATGGGATCGAGCAACATACGGGGCTGGCTGCGGGACGACACACGGTGCGGAGCCAGCAGACATCTCAGCGGGAGGTGGCGACAGCGCGCTAGCTGGGGCGTGGACCAGCGATGGGGGTGGCCGACGGAGAGCTGCCGGTGAAGACGGGAGAGACGGCGCGGGGTCGCCGGGGCACAGCTCTCACACCTGATTCCTGGCACGAGGGAAGGGGGGACCAGACGAGGTGGAGGCCGGATCTAAGAGCGGCAGACGCGGGGGTGGCCGGAGCATACTTAAACGGACCTCAGCCAGCGAGCATGACTCTCGCGACCGCGGTCGTCCCCGTGTGTCTAGTTTTTGGTGGATGATGATTTGTTGCAACACCCGATCGAGTGCAGAGTTGACGATGCACGCGTGTGGTTTTGTTGAACTTCAGAGTCCAGGGGGCAGGAGGTGTTTGTGAAAACAGCAGTAACTTTGTGGGCTATTTGGTGGGCAGCACGCTGCAAGGCAATTCAAGAAGAATTCCAATCCCCGCTTACGAGTTTTTCTTTCATTCGGAGATACATTGCTGATCTAGGAATGTTCCCCGTGAAGAATTCAAATGTAACTGTGGTATGTCCGCTGGTTGTTCGGAAGTGGCGTGGAACAGTCCAACGAGCGACTCGGTGAAGATCCATGTGGAGTGGACAAACATGGCGATGAGGAGCTTTCCTTTTGCTGTAATAACAACGAGAAACGGAATCAATAACTGCCGAACGTCCGGGCTGTGGCTACTTGTCCCGAACGCCTCTCTCGTCGTCAGATCATGCTGCACGAATCTGAGGAAAAAAACTTGCCACGTCATGTTTGCAGATCGTTCGGTCTATCAGTTTGTCGGCCCGAACGCACCAGACCAGCTAACATTAGAGCATCTCCAGCCGCGCCTTCAAAAAGGCCTTCCCAGATGATTTTTTCGCGTCGGCGACGAAGAAACGGCCCAGTCATGCCTTTAAGAGCCCGATTTTCGTCGGCCTGAGCCGAAATCAGCGCCGGCGGACCCAGCCCGAACCCGGCGCGCTGGGGCGCTCGGGGGCGCCGGGCGAATTGTTTTTGGCGCGAAAGAGCCGCGGGCTCTCCTTGCCAACGACTCATCTCTCTTCTCACCGCTTCGTCGTCCTCATTGCCTCGTTTCCCGCAGCGAATCAACGCCAAAGCTGCCAAAGCTGCCGCACCGGTCAGCCTCCTCCATTGATGCTCACGGGCGGCGCAGTGAAGACTGGACGACGCGCGTCCCTCGCCCGCCACGCGTACAAACGGTGGCCACGCGTACGCGCGGCGCCCCCGCCTATATAAGCCGACCCCGAGCGCGCCGGTGACGCACAGACTCCCCATCGCCGACGCGTTGTTTCTCCCCCATTCCTCCCTCTCCTCTCGCCGTCTCCAGTTCAACTATGGCCGAGCGCTTCCCAGGTGACGGCGCAGCGGCGAACGGCTTCGGCCGCCGCCACCTTCACGAGGACGAAGCTCGGCTCCTCTACGAGGCCGAGTACCCGGTCCCGCCGGACATGCGGGTGCCCGGGTCGTGGAGGATCAGCGCCGGCGGGTCCCGGTGCCACCACCGCCTACCGGGGCGGCGCGGCGTGGCGTGCGGAGATCGCGCGTATCCGCGCCTCTCTGCTCGGGCGGCAAGGGAAGGTCCACGGTACGTCCCCGACAGCCCGCTGTGTGAGCCCTACTTCCGCCGCCGCCAAGCCGAGCAGCTCGAGGCCACCAGCAGCGTCGTGCCCTCCGGAAGGGTCAACTCCGAGGGCCGGCGCCGATGGTGGGGCGTGCCCGGCCGCACGCTGGAGGCCGTCCTTGAGTATATCGAGGGCGTATCACACCGAGGCTGGAGTACCCCGCTCCCCCGTCCTTCTCTCGCCGGCGTGGGAGCTCGTGGACGCCGAGGCGCATGGACCCGGGGGCGTCCTCCTCCTCGTCCGGCCGCTTGTCCGGCTCCCCTGCCTCCGCCCCGTCAAACTGGAGCCCTAGGACACGCCTGTCACGCGCGCACCCGCAGCTTCGGCGTCCGCATCGAACACTCCATCATGGTTCGCCCGTGCTGACGTGACCGACGTTGGGGCCGCCTATCTACACGTGGTTCTCGTGCGCTGCGGCGAGCACAAGGCGCCGCGCTCCGGGTGAATGCAGCTACCGACGACGACGAGACTGAAGGTATTTTGCCACTGTTTTCCCTCTGCCACCACCCGCCACCCCTCATTGAAATTGCTCTACACTCCCATCAGTACTCCCGAATCGTAGTCATTTAGTTGCAAGTCTGCTCCTAGTTTGTGAATCCGCTGTTATTACTCTTCAGAAACAAAGCATACAAGAGAAGTATTCTTTCAGCAAGCGAAGAGCTACTTTTATTTGAGTTATGATGATGCAAAAATGAGTCCACATCCCTACTATTTTTAGCCTACAGCAACACTACTTTGACTCACTGATGACGAAAACACCAGTGTTTTTGGATTATTTCTTACCATATATGTTCATAAATGACGGCAAATTCATGTGATTTTGCCATGGCAACTTTCGTGTAAACATGAAGTTGGCATCCGGGCTTATAAGTCTGTTGATTTTTGTACTTTTTGTTGTCTAGTTTGATTGTTGTTGCTTTTTGTACTTGTGCAGCAATAGAGTAAATTCTCATCAATTTTTCGACATCAACAAATTGTAGCTACCATGTTTCGTAAAGTGAATAGTTGCCATGGCAAATTTGCCACGTTTTTGCTATGATTCTTTTTCAGACCATGGTAAATTGATATTCACTCTTTTATAGATCGTTTTGCCATGTATGTTCTCAAATTTTTGCCATGTATTTTAGAACTCTTATTAGAGATCTGTAAAATTGCCATGACAAATGATCTATAATACATATCATTTTTTCTAAATTTATCATGATTTACTTCGTTTAGTTTGAATATGACCATGGGGAATTCACTATGAATTGCAGATCGTTTGCCATGGCAAATTATAATCAATTGACATGGCAATTTCAAAATCTTGTATAGGTACCATCTTCTGCTTTTTAGTAGATAGTTGCCATGGCAAATAATTTAGAGAGAAGGATTTAAGACTAAGCATGTACCGTGCTATATTTTTTTTCTTAACTTTGTTGTCTCACTGTATAATTTTTCTTAAATTTTCTTGGAAGAGGCAAATATAGTTATCGAATCATGGCAAATTTAGTTCTCGGATCATGGAAAATTTATTGATTTCTTGCCATGTCAACTTTTTATTTTGGATAATGGCGCAATTTTACTGTTTTCTACCATGGCATTTTATTGGTAGATCGAATCATGGCAAATTTATTTTTCGGATCATGGTAAATTTATTGCTTTCTTGCCATGTCAACTTTTGTTTTTTATAATTGTCTGCTGTAATTCTTTAAATTGTAAAAATTAACACAAAATGGCAAATATTGCCGTGGCAAGTTTTACTAATTATTTCACTTTATTAACATGGCAAATTTTGCCTAAATCCCCATGGCAATTTCTTAACACTTATTGCCATGGCAAGTTTTACTATTTATTTGCCATGGCAAATTTACCTAAATCCCCATGGCAATATTTAACTTTAATTGCTACGGCAAGTTTAATATTTATTTGACTTTTATTAACATGGCAATATTTAATTTTATTGTCATGGCAAGTTTTACTATTTATTTTGCCATGGCTAATATACATTCGGTAACATGGCAAATTTAAGTAAATCCCTATGGGAATATTTAACTTTTATTTCCATGGCAAGTTTTACTTTTTATTTGCCGATGCCAAATTGACCCTTATTATCATGGTAAATTTACCTAAATTCCCATGGCAATTTTTAAGTTTTTTTGCCATGGCAAATTTTATTATTTATTTGACCTTACTAACATGGCAATTTTTACTTTTTTTGCCAGTTTTTGTCTAAAAATATGTTAGCGATCAGTTTGTCTAGGTGGAGCGTTCGGGCTGATGGTCTCCTTTTAGCGAACGACTTCGCTCGATCAACCCAGCCCGAACGAATCGTTCGGTGGGAGGTTCCTTGAAATCTGCCGTTCGGCAGTTATCGGGGTCCATGAGAAAATATAGGCAATAACTTCTATAAAATAGACGTTTGCTAGGGAGCATTGTGGAACATTTGTTGTAATAACTTCTTTAAATCGTGGATTTCACGCGCAAGTACGGTACAACAACCTAACCTCAGTAATCGTCGAGCAATGCTACACGCACGGGATATTTTTACTGGCTATTACGAAGTGGCTTAGCTGGCTGATTTTGACTGGATAGAAATAAACGCACGGGCCCACCCACGCTGAAAATCAGGGGGGGAGAGAAGAGTAGGTTGGAAAGAGCCCGTATTGCTAAGTAAACTGCCCGTGTGTCTAGGATTTTCGGTAATCGTCTGCCTAGCTTTCGCCGCCGACGCAGGGCGATCTAGGTCAGCGGCCGCTGCCGGCCGCCACTTTGGCGGCGGCGCCGCCGCCGCTACTCCTTCCGACCCTCCGTGTTGTGGTAGGTCGTGATTAGTTTTCATCGGGAGATTACTCGCTGTTTGTCTCCCGCTGCATGGATCTGATCTGGTGCATGCAATTGCAAGTCCTACGTGTTTTAAAGGCTATGTACGCATGCAATCTCAGCACGAGGTGACTGTCTTGGATGTTGAGAGTTGGATGCTAGCTTGATGTTTTGATGAGGATTTTTTTCTGCTAGACCTATTGTCCCCTAGTGTTAAAACTAGGGTTTGCTGTCCTCCGGCGGCTACAGCTGTCCGAGAGTTTTTTGTTCATCGTACGTCGTCGTCAGGGACCGGACGCAATGAAGCTAATCAGTTGGAACTGCCGTGGAATGCTTTCGCCCACGGCAATTCGAGAGCTCTTGGATCTTCAAGGGCGTGTGAAAGCGGATGTGATTTTCTTGTCTGAATCCCATCTGAATACAACTAAGGCAACTGAGCTAAGGGTGAAGCTAGGTTTTGATCGTTTTCATATTGTTGATAGTGATGGACGATCAGGAGGTCTTGCACTTTTTTACAACCTTTCTAATGAAGTGGTGTTAAATTATGCGTCGCCTAATTTCATTGATGGTTTTGTCATGGATGGAATCAACGTGTCATGGCGGCTGGCTGGTTTTTATGGAGAGCCAAACTGGGACATGAAACACTTATCATGGACGAATATGAGAACCCTTCATCATAACTCAACAGGACCATGGATGATCTTTGGAGATTTTAATGAGATACTAGTTGCTAGCAAGAAGGAGGGTGGAAACATCAGACCGCAACAATATATGCAGAATTTTCGAGACTGTGTGGATGATTGTGGTTTACAAGAAATCATGTCTATAGGGGACCCTTTTACTTGGAGTAGAGGTGTGATCAGAGAAAGGCTGGATAGAGCCTTATGCAACGAAAAGTGGGCTGATATTTTTCCTTATGCAGCGGTTATCCATGAATACCATGTGCATTCAGACCACAGACCAATACTGTTGGAAATATGCCCTAGAGGCAATAATAAATTGATTATTATTATATTTCCTTGTTCATGATAATCGTTTATTATCCATGCTAGAATTGTATTGATAGGAAACTCAGATACATGTGTGGATACATAGACAACACCATGTCCCTAGTAAGCCTCTAGTTGACTGGCTCGTTGATCAATAGATGGTTACAGTTTCCTGACCATGGACATTGGATGTCGTTGATAACGGATCACATCATTAGAAGAATGATGTGATGGACAAGACCCAATCCTAAGCCTAGCACAAGATCATGTAGTTCAGTATGCTACAGCTTTTCTAATGTCAAGTATCGTTTCCTTAGACCATGAGATTGTGCAACTCCCGGATACCGTAGGAATGCTTTGGGTGTGCCAAACGTCACAACGTAACTGGGTGGCTATAAAGGTACACTACGGGTATCTCCGAAAGTGTCTGTTGGGTGGCATGAATCGAGATCGGATTTGTCACTCCGTGTAACGGAGAGGTATCTCTGGGCCCACTCGGTAGGACATCATCATAATGTGCACAATGTGATCAAGGAGTTGATCACGGGATGATGTGTTACGGAACGAGTAAAGAGACTTGCGATAACGAGATTGAACAAGGTATTGGGATACCGACGATCGAATCTCGGGCAAGTATCGCATCGATAGACAAAGGGAATTGTATACGGGATTGATTAAGTCCTTGACATCGTGGTTCATCCGATGAGATCATCGTGGAACATGTGGGAGCCAACATGGGTATCCAGATCCCGCTGTTGGTTATTGACCGGAGAACGCCTCGGTCATGTTCGCATGTCTCCGAACCCGTAGGGTCTACACACTTAAGGTTCGGTGGCGCTAGGGTTATAGAGATATTAGTATGCGGTAACCCGAAAGTTGTTCGAGTCCGGATGAGATCCCGGACGTCACGAGGAGTTCGGAATGGTCCGGAGGTAAAGAATTATATATAGGAAGTCCTATTTGGGACATCGGGACAAGTTTCGGGGTCATCGGTATTGTACCGGGACCACCGGAGGGGTCCCGGGGGCCCACCGGGTGGGGCCACCTGCCCCAGGGGGCCACATGGGCTGTAGGGGGTGCGCCTTGGCCTATATGGGCCAAGGGCACCAGCCCCAAGAGGCCCATGCGCCAAGAGAGAAAAAGGAGAGTCCTACAAGGGAAGGCACCTCAGGTGCCTTGGGAGGATGGACTCCTCCCCACCCTTAACCGCACCCTTCCTTGGAGGAAGGGGCAAGGGCTGCGCCTCCCCTCTCCTTGGCCCTATATATAGTGGGGAAAAGGAGGAGCAAACCAATCTAAGGCCTGGTGCCTCCTCTCCCTCCGTGACACATCTTCCTCCTCCGCAGTGCTTAGCGAAGCCTGTTGGAATCCGCTACTTCCACCACGCCGTCGTGCTGCTGGATCTCCATCAACCTCTCCCTCTTCCTTGCTGGATCAAGGCGTGGGACGCCTCCGTTCCGCACGTGTGTTGAACGCGGAGGTGCCGTCCGCTCGGCACTAGGATCATCGGTGATTTGAATCACGACGAGTGCGACTCCATCAACCCCGTTCACTTGAACGCTTCCGCTTAGCGATCTACAAGGGTATGTAGATGCACTCTCCTTCCCCTCGTTGCTGGTTTCTCCATAGATAGATCTTGGTGACACGTAGGAAAATTTTGAATTTCTGCTCGTTACCCAACAAAGGGCATCATGAGCTAGGTCTATTGCGTAGATTCTATGCACGAGTAGAACACAAAGTAGTTGTGGGCGTTGATTTTGTTCAATATGCTTGCCGTTACTAGTCTTATCTTGATTCGGCGGCATCGTGGGATGAAGCGGCCGGACCAACCTTACACGCATTTCGTGAGACCGTTCCACCGAATCGACATGCACTAGATGCATAAGGTGGTGGCGGTGTCTGTCTCTCCTACTTTAGTCGGATCGGATTCGATGAAAAGGGTCCTTATGAAGGGTAAATAGCAATTGGCATATCACGTTGTGGTTTTGCGTAGGTAAGAAACGTTCTTGCTAGATACCCATAGCAGCCACGTAAAACATGCAACAACATTAGAGGACGCCTAACTTGTTTTTGCAGGGTATGCTATGTGATGTGATATGGCCAAGAAGAATGTGATGAATGATATGTGATGTATGAAATTGATCATGTTCTTGTAATAGGATTCACGACTTGCATGTCGATGAGTATGACAACGGCAGGAGCCATAGGAGTTGTCTTTATTTATTCATGACCTGCGTGTCAACATAAACGTCATGTAATTACTTTACTTTATTGCTAACCGTTAGCTGTAGTAGTAGAAGTAATAGATGACGGACAACTTCAAGAAGACACGATGATGGAGATCATGATGATGGAGATCATGGTGTCATGCGGTGACGATGATGATCATGGAGCCCGAAGATGGAGATCAAAAGGAGCAAAGTGATGATGGCCATATCATGTCACTATTTGATTGCATGTGATGTTTATCATGTTTATGCATCTTATTTGCTTAGAACGGCGGTAGTAAATAAGATGATCCTTACAACAATTTCAAGAAGTGTTCTCCCCTAACGTGCACCGTTGCTACAGTTCGTCGTTTCAAGCACCACGTGATGATCGGTGTGATAGATCCTTACGCTCACATACAACGGGTGTAAGACAGTTTTACACATGCAAAACACTTAGGGTTAACTTGACGAGCCTAGCATGTACAGACATGGCCTCGGAACACAGAAGACCGAAAGGTCGAGCATGAGTCGTATAGAAGATACGATCAACATGAAGATGTTCACCGACGTTGACTAGTCCGTCTCACGTGATGATCGGACACGGCCTAGTTGACTCGGATCATGTAATCACTTAGATGACTAGAGGGATGTCTATCTGAGTGGGAGTTCATAAGATGAACTTAATTATCCTGAACATAGTCAAAAAGGATTTTGCAAATTATGTCGTAGCTCGCGCTTTAGTTCTACTATTTTAGATATGTTCCTAGAGAAAATATAGTTGAAAGTTGTAGTAGCAATTATGCGGACAGTACAAGGCTTATGTCCTTAATGTACTGCTCAGTGTGCTGGACCTCGAACGTGGTATGTGGATGTTGCGAACATTTGGCATACACGTTTTGATGACTACATGATAGTTCGGTAATGACAAATGGTTTAGAATTGAGGCACCGAAGACATTTTTGAAATGTCACGAAACATATGAGATGTTTCGAGGGCTGAAATTGGGATTTCAGGCTCGTGCCCACGTCAAGAGGTATAAGACCTCCGACGATTTTCTTGGCCTGCAAACTAAGGAAGAAAAGCTCAATCGTTGAGCTTGTGCTCAGATTGTCTGAGTACAACAATCACTTGAATCGAGTGGGAGTTGATCTTCCAGATTAGATAGTGATGCTTCTCCAAAGTCATTGCCACCAAGCTGCTAGAGCTTCGTAATGAACTATAACATATCAGGGATAGATATGATGATCCTTGAAATATTCGCGATGTTTGACACCGCGAAAGTAGAAATCAAGCAGGAGCATCAATTGTTGATGGTTAGTGAAACCACTAGTTTCAAGAAGGGCAAGGGCAAGAAGGGATACTTCATGAAACGGCAAATCAGCTGCTGCTCTAGTGGAGAAACCCAAGGTTGAACCTAAACCCGAGACTGAGTGCTTCTGTAATAAGGGGAACAGCCACTGGAGCAGAATTACCCTAGATACTTGGTAGATGAGAAGGCTGGAAAGGTCGATAGAAGTATATTGGATATACATTATGTTAATGTGTACTTTACTAGTACTCCTAGTAGCACCAGGGTATTAAGATACCGGTTCGGTTGCTAAGTGTTAGTAACTCAAATAAAAGAGCTACGGAATAAAACGGAGACTAGCTAAAGGTGAGTGACGATATGTGTTGAAGTGTTTCCAAGTTTGATGTGATCAAACATCGCACGCTCCCTCTACCATCAAGATTAGTATTAAACCTGAATAATTGTCATTTGGTGTTTATGTTGAGCATAGACATGATTGGATTATGTCTATCGCAATACGGTTATTCATTTAAGGAGAATAATGGTTACTCTGCTTATTTGAATGATACCTTCAATGGTCTTGCACCCAAATAAATGGTTTATTGAATCTCGATCGTAGTGATACACATTTTCGTGCCAAAAGTATAAGATAGTAATGATAGTACCACTTACTTGTGGCACTGCCATGTAAGTCATATTGGTGTAAAAGCATGAAGAAGCTCCATGTTGATGGATCTTTGGACTCACTCATTTATGAAAAGTTTGAGACATGCTAACCATGTCTATTGGTGTATATGCATGAAGAAACTCCATGCAGATGGATCGCTTGGACTCACTAGATTTTGAATCACTTGAGATATGCAAAACATACCACATGGGCAAGATGACCTGAAAAGCCTCGGTTTCAAAGAAGATGGAACAAGGTAGCAACCTGTTGGAAGTAACACATTTTGATGTGTGCAGTCCAATGAGTGCTTGAGGCATGCGATGAATATCATTATGTTCGACTTCACAGATGATTCGAGTATATGTTGAGTATATTTACTTGATGAAACACAAGTCTGAATTGTTGAATGGTTCAAGTAATTTCAGAGTGAAATTGAAGATCTTCGTGACAAGAGGATAAAATGTCTGTGATGTGATCATAGAGATGGATGTCTGAGTTGCGAGTTTTGGCACACTATTAAGACATTGTGGAAATTTTTTCACAATTAATACCGCCTGGAACACCATAGTGTGATGGTGTGTCCGAACATCATAGTTGCACTCTATTGGATATGGTGCGTACCATGATGTCTCTTATCGAATTACCACTATCGTTCATGGGTTAGGCATTAGAGACAACCGCACTCACTTTAAATAGGGCACCACGCAAATCCGTTGAGACAACACCGTATGAACTATGGTTTAGAGAAACCTAAGCTGTTGTTTCTCAAAAGTTTGGGGCTGCAACGCTTATATGAAAAACGTTTCAGGCTGATAAGCTCGAACCCAAAGCGGATAAACTGCATCTTCATAGGACACCCAAAACAGTTGGGTATACCTCCTGTCTCAGATCCGAAAGCAATAGGGATTGTTTCTCGAATCGGGTCCTTTCTCGAGGAAAAGTTTCTCTCGAAAGAATTGAGTGGGAGGATGGTGGAGACTTGATGAGGTTATTGAACCATCACTTCAACTAGTGTGTAGCAAGGCACATGATTGTTCCTGTGGCACCTACACCAATTGAAGTGGAAGCTTATGATAGTGATCATGAGACTTCGGATCAAGTCACTCCCAAACCTCGTGGGGTGACAAGGATGTGTACTACTTGAGTGGTACGTAAATCCTGTCTTGGAAGTCATGTTGCTAGACAACAATGAACCTACGAGTTATGGAGAAGCGATGGTGGGCCCGGATTCCGATGAATGGCTCGAGGCCATATAATCCGAGAGAGGATCCATATATGAAAACAAAGTGTAGACTTTGAAAGAACTACTTGATGGTCATAAGACTGTTAGGTACATATGGATTTTAAAAGGAAGACGGACAATGATGGTTAATGTCACCATTAAGAAAGCTCGACTTGTCAGTAAAATGTTTTCCGACAAGTTCAAGGAGTTGACTGCGATGAGACTTTCTCACTCGTAGCGATGCTAAGAGTCTGTTGGAATTATGTTAGCGATTACTGCATTATTTATGAAATTGTGCAGATAGGATGTCAAAACATTGTTTCCTCGACGTTTTTCTTGAGGAAAGGTTGTATGTCATACAGCCAGAAGGTTTTGTCAATCCTGAAAGATGCTAATAAGTATGCAAAGCACCAGCAATCCTCCTGAGGACTGGAGTAAGCATCTCGGAGTTGGAATGAACACTTTGATGAGTTGATCAAAGATTTTGGGTTTATACAAGGTTTATGAGAGACTTGTATGTCCAAAGAAGTGAGTGGGAGCACTATAGAATTTCTGATGAGTATATGTTATTGATCACAAATGATGTAGAATTTCTGGAAAGCATACAGGGTTATTTAAAAAGTGTTTTTCAATGGAAAACCTGGATTAAGCTACTTGAACATTGAGCATCAAGATCTATAAGGATAGATCAAAATTGCTCAATAGTACTTTCAAACGAACACATACCATGACAAGATTTTGAAGGAGTTCAAAATAGATCAGCAAAGAAGGAGTTCTCGGCTGTGTTACAAGGTATGAGAATTGAGCAAGACTCAAGACATGACCACGGCAGAATAGAGAGAAAGGATTTAAGGTCGTCCCTATGCTTAGACATAGGCTCTAAAGTATGCTATGCTGTGTGCCGACTTTGAAGTGTGCCTTGCCATGAGTCACTCAAGGGGTACAAGAGTGATCCAAGAATGGATCACAGGACAGCGATCAAAGTTATCCTTAGTAACTAGTGGACTAAGGAATTTTCTCGATTATGGAGGTGGTAAAAGATTCGTCGTAAAGGGTTACGCCGATGCAAACTTTGACACTGATCCAGATTATACTAAGTAGTAAATTGGATTCGTATAGTAGAACAGTTATTTGGAATAGTTCCAAATAGAGCGTGGTAACTGCATCTAGGAGATGACATAGAGATTTGTAAAGCACACGGATCTGAAAGGTTCGACCCGTTGACTATAACATCTCTCACAAGCATAACATGATCAAACCAAAACTCATTGAGTGTTAATCACATAGTAATGTGAACTAGATTATTGACTCTAGTAAACTCTTTGGGTGTTAGTCACATAAGGATGTGACCTTGAGTGTTAATCACATATCGATGTGAACTAGATTATTGAATCTAGTAAACTCTTTGGGTGTTAGTCACATAAGGATGTGACCTTGAGTGTTAATCACATATCGATGTGAACTAGATTATTGACTCTAGTGCAAGTGGGAGACTGTTGGAAATATGCCCTAGAGGCAATAATAAATTGATTATTATTATATTTCCTTGTTCATGATAATCGTTTATTATCCATGCTAGAATTGTATTGATAGGAAACTCAGATACATGTGTGGATACATAGACAACACCATGTCCCTAGTAAGCCTCTAGTTGACTGGCTCGTTGATCAATAGATGGTTACGCTTTCGACCATGGACATTGGATGTCGTTGATAACGGGATCACATCATTAGAAGAATGATGTGATGGACAAGACCCAATCCTAAGCCTAGCACAAGATCATGTAGTTCGTATGCTACAGCTTTTCTAATGTCAAGTATCGTTTCCTTAGACCATGAGATTGTGCAACTCCCGGATACCGTAGGAATGCTTTGGGTGTGCCAAACGTCACAACGTAACTGGGTGGCTATAAAGGTACACTACGGGTATCTCCGAAAGTGTCTGTTGGGTGGCATGAATCGAGACTGGGATTTGTCACTCCGTGTAAACGGAGAGGTATCTCTGGGCCCACTCGGTAGGACATCATCATAATGTGCACAATGTGATCAAGGAGTTGATCACGGGATGATGTGTTACGGAACGAGTAAAGAGACTTGCCGGTAACGAGATTGAACAAGGTATTGGGATACCGACGATCGAATCTCGGGCAAGTATCGTACCGATAGACAAAGGGAATTGTATACGGGATTGATTAAGTCCTTGACATCGTGGTTCATCCGATGAGATCATCGTGGAACATGTGGGAGCCAACATGGGTATCCAGATCCCGCTGTTGGTTATTGACCGGAGAACGTCTCGGTCATGTCTGCATGTCTCCCGAACCCGTAGGGTCTACACACTTAAGGTTCGGTGACGCTAGGGTTATAGAGATATTAGTATGCGGTAACCCGAAAGTTGTTCGGAGTCCCGGATGAGATCCCGGACGTCACGAGGAGTTCCGGAATGGTCCGGAGGTAAAGAATTATATATAGGAAGTCCTATTTCGGACATCGGGACAAGTTTCGGGGTCATCGGTATTGTACCGGGACCACCGGAGGGGTCCCGGGGGCCCACCGGGTGGGGCCACCTGCCCCAGGGGGCCACATGGGCTGTAGGGGGTGCGCCTTGGCCTATATGGGCCAAGGGCACCAGCCCCAAGAGGCCCATGCGCCAAGAGAGAAAAAAAGGGGAGAGTCCTACAAGGGGAAGGCACCTCCGAGGTGCCTTGGGAGGATGGACTCCTCCCACCCTGGCCGCACCCTTCCTTGGAGGAAGGGGCAAGGGCTGCGCCTCCCCCTCTCCCTTGGCCCTATATATAGTGGGGAAAAAGGAGGAGCAAACCAATCTAAGGCCTGGTGCCTCCCTCTCCCTCCCGTGACACATCTTCCTCCTCCCGCAGTGCTTAGCGAAGCCCTGTTGGAATCCCGCTACTTCCACCACGCCGTCGTGCTGCTGGATCTCCATCAACCTCTCCCTCTTCCTTGCTGGATCAAGGCGTGGGAGACGTCTCCGTTCCGTACGTGTGTTGAACGCGGAGGTGCCGTCCGTTCGGCACTAGGATCATCGGTGATTTGAATCACGACGAGTACGACTCCATCAACCCCGTTCACTTGAACGCTTCCGCTTAGCGATCTACAAGGGTATGTAGATGCACTCTCCTTCCCCTCGTTGCTGGTTTCTCCATAGATAGATCTTGGTGACACGTAGGAAAATTTTGAATTTCTGCTACGTTACCCAACAAATACTGCTAGATACATAATATTATTCCGTAGTTATGGGACAGAAGCAAAGAGGTGAAAGAAGGTTTGAAGCAAGATGGTTGAGTGAATCTACAGTTGATGAAATTGTTAAAAGCCCTTGGGAAAGAGCAAAGCTGGCAGGGATCGGTCCTTCGCTTGCGTCTAGAACCAAGTCAGTTAAGGATGACATGTTCATTTGGGACCGTGATACACTCAAAGGTCCGAAGAAGAGAATTAATAAGTTGAAGAAAGAGCTAGAGAAGTTGAGAAGATGTACACTGACAGAAGAAGTAAGACAGAAAATCAAGGAGGCACAAGTCCTAATAGAAAACCTATTGGATCAGGAGGAGCTAGTGTGGCTGCAACGTGGACGAGCCAATTGGCTACTACATGGTGACAGAAATACATCTTATTTCCACAAAGCAGCTACAACCCGTAAGAAAAGGAATTGTATCCGAAGATTGCTTGACGATACAGGGGTTTGGAAGGAGGAGTTGGATGATATAAATAGTATAATTACGAGTTATTTCAAAGAGCTTTTACATCCTGTGACCGTACCTATATTAATGTTTTGAGTAAAGTCCAGAGGCGAGTTTCGGAAGCAATGAATACGACCCTGATGGCGCCATACACGGCCGAGGAGGTACGGAAGGCTCTTTTTTCCATTGGAGATTTCAAGGCACCAGGACCAGATGGCCTTCACGCGGTCTTTTATAAACGGTTCTGGTCTATGTTGGGTGACGACTTGGTCATGGAAGTTCTGAATGCGATCAATTCCCGGGTTATGCCACAAGGGTGGAATGACACTACTATTGTCATGATCCCAAAAGTAAATTCCCCAGAGAAAGTTACTCAATTCAGACCGATCAGTTTATGCAATGTGGTATACAAGGTAATTTCTAAGATGATAGCTGCAAGACTCAGGGTGTTACTCCAAGAGATCATTAGCCCTACCCAGAGTGCCTTTGTTCCTGGTCGACTCATTACGGATAATGTGCTAATAGCTTACGAGAGTTTACATGCAATAAAACAAAAAAAGGTGGGCAAAGATGGTTGGTGTGTGGTGAAACTTGATATGCATAAAGCATATGACAGAGTTGAATGGGTTTTCCTGGAAGCAATGTTGTTGAAGCTGGGATTCCATGAGGACTGGGTTAAGATGATAATGTTGTGTGTGTCTTCTGTTGAATATAAGGTGAGATATAACTCAGTGGAGACGAAATATTTCAAACCCTCCAGAGGTCTTCGACAGGGTGACCCACTCTCCCCGTATCTATTTCTCCTGTGTACGGAGGGTTTGACAGCCCTACTTTCTCATGCGGAAGAGTGGAGACTTAATGGGGTCAAAGTGCAGAGAGATGCACTGCGTAACAAATCTACTCTTTGCTGACGATTCATTAATTTTGATGAAAGCTAATATTCAGAATTCAATGTGCTTGAGATCAATTCTAGATTTATATTGTGCTGCATCCGGGCAACTTGTTAGTGTTGACAAATCAAGTATCTTTTTTAGCCCCAGCACCGATATAAATATGAAGGCTCAGATTTGCTCTTGTCTGAATATCATGACCGAGGCCTTAAATGACAAGTATCTGGGATTGCCTGCTACTCTTGGACTTGATAAAAGTGATAGTTTTTAATATTTAATAGATCGGTTAATTATGAAGCTTACGGGGTGGAAGGAGAAGTGCCTCTCTTCAGGAGGGAAAGAAGTTCTTATTAAGTCTGTTGCTCAAGCAATACCAACTTATGCGATGTCGGTCTTTCAAATCCCTAAGAAAATTTGTAAAGGAATCACAGATGCGATATCTCATTTTGGTGGGGTGATGACGCAACTCATAAGAGGATGCACTGGTTTGCATGGTGGAAGATGTGTATTCCCAAGAAAGAAGGGGGTATGGGCTTGAGAGATATTCACCGCTTTAATCTTGCACTTCGCAAAACAGGCATGGCGCCTTATTGACAACCCGGACTCTTTGTGTGCGTTGATCCTTAAGGCAAATATTTTCTGATGGAGATCTCATGAATGCAACTTTAAAAAGAAGGCTTCATATACATGGCGGAGTATTATGGCGGAGTTGATACGCTCGGGCGTGGGTATATTTGGAGAGTTGGTGATGGTGAGAAAATTAGCATATGGGATGATCCTGGATACCTCATAGCCCAACAAGAAAGGTGATTTCACCAAGGGTAACAATCTTCTTTCTAAAGTTTCGACCTCATTGATCCAAAGGATGTGAGTTGGGATGAGCAGCTGGTTAACCAAACGCTCGCAAGTGGATGTTCGTAGGATTTTGGCCATTCCACTACCATTACATGAGATGACAGATTTCCTGGCATGGAACATGACAAAGTCAGGGACTTTCACGGTGCGATCTGCATACCATACAGAATGGGAATTTCAATTTGGGCACAAGTTGGAATCAATGGCTGGAGCTTCAAACCCATCTTATACATGGGACTCGGTATGGAACTTAGTCTGCCCAGCAAAGATAAAAATATTTATGTGGCGCGTGCTCCAGAGTGCTATTCTCTGTCGATCTATCCTGGCTAATAAGCACTTGAAAATAAATCCGAGTTGCCTAGCCTGTAACCAGGGGCCTGATGACATAAGACATATGTTGTTCGAATGCAAATTGGCAATGGACGTGTGGAAGATGCTCGGTCTTGAGCTTGTTATCAAACAAGCAATCGAAAGTTGACAAGGCGGTGAGCTTGTGTTGGCATTCTTACAGGTTTTCCGAACAACAAATCCAAGTGTTGGGCTTGCGAAGTTCGAGAAACGATGGCAACGACGGCTTGGTATTTGTGGTATGAAAGGCGAAAATTGACACATGACGAAGAAACTCAAAGCGCATATCAAATCAATATGTCGTTGAGAGGCTTAGTAGCAAATTATACCATCTCTTACAGCCCAAAGGCTCACGTCCGTTCAGATGCTTGGTTGAAACCAAAGTATGGTTACGTGAAATTAAATGTTGACGCGGGATTTGATAGTGACACACTCGCAACAACATTTGGAGCAGTTATCCGGGACCATAGGGGGAAATTTATAGCGGCTGCTAATGAAAAGATGGACATTTGCTTCGACTCGTTCACAGCAGAAGCAATTGCAGTGAGGTTTGGTTTGAATCTTGCTAATACCGTCGGATGTAGTAAGATTGAAGTGAATTCGGATAGCGTGGAGGCGGTGAATGCGTTGAGCCAAGGCTACTCTTCTTCATCGCTTCATCCATTATAGACGCATCGTTATTTCATGTCATTAGGTTTTTCCCATGTCATTTATGATCATTGTAATAGGGAACGTGTCGAGTAGCTCATGAACTAGCAAGGTTAGCTAGGTTTTCTTCTCCGAGGGTTTGGATGGATAACTCCCCTGATGAGGTTATCCATTTACTTGTAAACGATGTTACTTTACTTATGAATGAATAAAGGAGAAGAAGTTTATAAAAAAAAAACCTAACCTCAGTAATCCGATCGACTGATCAAACATCTGGTGGCCCGCGGCCGGATCTCACGGGTTTGCCAGATTTCAGCAGCTTTCGAGTTACTCCCTCCGTTCTAAATTACTCGTCTCTGAAATGGATGTATCTAGAACTAAAATACATCTAAATACATCCATACGTGTGACAAATAATTTGGAACGGAGGGAGTAAAAAAGAACTGCCTTTAATTTCCAATTTTCCCTTTTTTCGGGCAAATCAGAGAGCTTTATTCAACAAAAGTGTTTACCGGGCAATCAGCCAAGAGGCTGGTTACCAAGAAGCTAGGGGTCTCCTCAAGCCAACATTCGGTCACATTCAGTGTGCATGCACGTTTTGCACAGAGATGTGCCCGTAAGTTTGCTGACCTGTTTACATGTTGAATCTCAAAAACTGAAAAATCAAAACTAAGCTTTCCTATTTCATCTAGGATAGGAGCCACAATCGAGCGTGAATTGTGGCGGGTAATGCCAGAGTTGCACTAACTCCTGACAACCAGTCTTCATTATCACATGCGATAGGCCTCGAAGTTTAGCAAAAAGTGTTCCTTCTCGCACTGATAGGGCTTCCATAATCAGAGGATCCGAGATATCATCGAACGGTTTGCACCAAGCTCCTAGTAGCTTAGACGCGGAGCGGGCTATGCCACCCGCACCTCCCCGACCCTCCGCCACATTGAGTGCTCCATCCGTTGTTATCTTGGTCATACCTGGTTCGGGCGGCTGCCAACCATGGCCTGGTAGAACAGTAGGTTCATTACGGGGGAACTCCAGTAGCGCAAGGGCCTCCCGGGTCGACCTCATAGTGGCTACTGGGTCTCTCCCCTCTTCCCCATGCTTGATCCGGTTGCGAGAATGCCAGATCATCCACATGATGGTAATAATCTTTGCGTGATCTTCATCCCTGATCCGATCGCCGCATAGTATATCTGTGGCCCACGAGCGTGGATGTAGCCGAGGAAGCCTCAGATCAAACCAAGCACAAGCTTCACTCCAGAAACGTCGTGCATGGGAGCATTGGATTAGCGCATGCATGAGATCCTCCTCTCTTGCCAGACAAACTTTACAGGTGTCTAGGACTGAGATGTGACGATACTTTAGAGTGCATTAATCCGGTAGAATCCCTCGCAGTACCCTTCACCAGAACACCCGTACCTTTGGCATTACTTTGAGCTTCCACAAGGCTGTCCACATCTGTTTATCATCTGTTGAAGCACCGGTAGCCGTCCCTTCTTCTAGAGCAAAGCGCTCGTTTTGAGTCACTAGAGCATGGTACGCCGATTTAACAGTGTAGTTGCTTGATGTTTCAAAGGCCCAAGCATAAAAATCCTGTCCTCCCCCCTCCTGATTGGGATATTAAGAATAGCATCAGCATCCGGGGCGATGAAGGTTTTCCTTATTAGATCCTGCCTCCATGACCAGTTCTCGGTGTCAATGAGATCCGAAACTGTCTGAACATTAGTGTTTGGAGGCTTGAACAAATGTTTCATAGAGATAGTCCCGGGAAACCACTTGTCAGTCCACACATCAATGGAACTCCCGCCGTCCACTCTTTTAACAAGGTCCGCTTGCAAAGCTCTCCTGCCAGCAATAATAGCTCTCCAAGTAGCAGACGCTGATTTGGGAACGGAAGCATGCAAGAAATCTGTGTCAGGAAAGTAGCGACCCTTTATTACCTTTGCGCAAAGAGAATTAGGGTTAGTCATAAAACGCCAACCATGCTTCCCGAGTAGCGCAAGATTGAACTGATGGGGGTCACGAAACCCCATACCACCTTGGCACTTTGGTGTAGCCAAACTCTTCCAGGACACCCAGTGTAACACATTTTTGTCAATGGAGCTGGTCCAGAGGAATTTTGCCATTGGTGAAGTCAAGCTTTTGCACACCTTTTTTGTCAGTAAGAATGTGCTCATAGAATACGTTGGGATGGCATGGACAACTGATTTCAACAATGTCTCCCTACCTGCACATGCAAGTAATTTTTCAGACCATCCTGTATCTTCCCGCGAGCTCTCTCCCCGATGTGACCGAATGTTCTACTAGTGATGCGGCCGACCGCAGTGGGTAGCCCCAGGTACCGCTCGCGAAAGGCCACCACATCAATGTTGAGGACCGCTTTTAGCTGATGTTTGAGCTAGGCCGGTGTGTTGGAGCTGAAATATACGGCGCTCTTGGCACGATTCACACACTGACCCGATGAATCACCGTAAATCCTCAGGATGTCATTCAGTCTTTCAGCACTTTGGGTGTTTGCACTAATAAATATCAAGTTGTCGTCTGCGAAAAGCAGGTGTGTTACCCAAGGTGATCTGTAACTTACTCTTATACCTCTATCAATATGTCCATGATTGTAGTACTTCAGCAAAGAGGAGAAGCCCTCTGCGCAAAGCAGAAAGAGGAAGGGTGACGCCGGGTCTCCTTGTCTCAGCCCACGCGAGGGTGAAAAGAAGGGCAGCAACTCACCATTTACCCGAACTGAAAAGCGTACCGAGGATACACACTTCATGATCAGCCGGACAAATACAATGTTGAAGCCCAACCTTGTGAGAATTGCCTCAAGAAAATGCCACTCGACACGGTCGTAGGCTTTCATCATATCTAGTTTAATAGCACAAGCATAGTTTTTCCCTTTTTTCCGCCTTCTCATTGTGTGCACACTTTCGTATGCAACCAAGACATTGTCGGTTATGAGCCGTCCAGGAACAAACGCGCTTTGCTCTTCACTGATGATCTCATCCATGTATGCACTCAATCGGTTTGTCACACATTTTGAAGCAATCTTATAAAGCACCGAACAAAGAGCAATAGGTCTGTACTATGAAATAGACTGAGGATGCCGTACCTTAGGGATCAAAGTGATAGAGGTATCGTTCAAACCCACTGGTAGTTCTTGTTGGGGAACGTAGTAATTTCAAAAAATTCCTACGCACACGCAAGATCATGGTGATGCATAGCAACGAGATGGGAGAGTGTTGTCCACGCACCTCGTGAGACCGAAAGCGAAGCGTTAGCACAACGCGGTTGATGTAGTCGACGTCTTCACGATCGACCGATCAAGTACCGAACGTCTGACACCTCCGAGTTCAGCACACGTTCAGCCCGATGACGCCCCTCGAACTCCGATCCAGCCGAGTGTTGAGGAGAGTTTCACAACCTGACGGCGTGGCGGCGATGTTGATGTTCTACCGACGCAGGCTTCGCCAAGCACCGCTTCTGATGTATCGAGGTGGACTATGGTGGAGGAGGCACCGCTGCGGCTAAAAGATCAACTGATCAATGTTGTGTCTATGGGGTGTCCCCCTGCCCGTATATAAAGGAGCAAGGGGTGCGGCCGGCCAAGGAGAGCGTGCGGGAGGAGTCCTACTCCCACCGGGAGTAGGACTCCCCCCCTTTCCTAGTTGGATTAGGACTTGGGAGGGGAAGGAGTGGAGGAGAAGGAGGAAGGGGGGCGCCGCCCCCTCTCCTTGTCCTATTCAGACTCGGGGAAGGGGGGGGGGGGTGGAGGGGCGCGCGGCCCAGCCTAGCCACCTCTCCTCTCTTCCACCTAGGCCCACTAAGGCCCATTAAGTTCCTGGGGGGTTCCGATAACCTCCCGGTACTCTGGTAAAATCCTGATTTCACCCGGAACACTTCCGATATCCAAACATAGGCTTCCAATATATCAATCTTCATGTCTCGACCATTTCGAGACTCCTCGTCATGTCCGTGATCACATCCGGGACTCCGAACAACCTTCGGTACATCAAAACATACAAACTCATAATATAACCGTCATCGTAACGTTAAGCGTGCGGACCCTACGAGTTCGAGAACTATGTAGACATGACCGAGACACGTCTCCAGTCAATAACCAATAGCGGAACCTGGATGCTCATATTGGCTCCCACATATTCTACGAAGATTTTTATCGGTCAGACCGCATAACAACATACGTTGTTCCCTTTGTCATCGGTATGTTACTTGCCTGAGATTCTATCGTCGGTATCTCAATACCTAGTTCAATCTCGTTACCGGCAAGTCTCTTTACTTGTACTGTAATACATCATCCCGCAAATAACTCATTAGTTGCAATGCTTGCAAGGCTTAAGTGATGTGCATTACCGAGAAGGCCCAGAGATACCTCTCCGACAATCGGAGTGACAAATCCTAATCTCGAAATACGCCAACCCAACAAGTACCTTCGGAGACTAAACGATCGGGTGCTAAGCTAACGGAATGGGTCATGTCAATCACATCATTCTTCTAATGATGTGATCCCGTTAATCAAATGACAACTCATGTCAATGGCTAGGAAACTTAACCATCTTTGATCAACGAGCTAGCCAAGTAGAGGCATACTAGTGACACTCTGTTTGTCTATGTATTCACACATGTATCATGTTTCCGGTTAATACAATTCTAGCATGAATAATAAACATTTATCATGATATAAGGAAATAAATAA
Organism: Aegilops longissima; assembly: GCA_021605205.1. Classification (NCBI taxonomy): domain Eukaryota; kingdom Viridiplantae; phylum Streptophyta; class Magnoliopsida; order Poales; family Poaceae; genus Aegilops; species Aegilops longissima. Next base: position 743,399,153 of record CM038677.1, read on the forward strand.
TAACTTTATTATTGCCTCTAGGGCATATTTCCTTCAGTCTCCCACTTGCACTAGAGTCAATAATCTAGATTACACAGTAATGATTCTAACACCCATGGAGCCTTGGTGCTGATCATGTTTTGCTCGTGGAAGAGGCTTAGTCAACGGGTCTGCAACATTCAGATCCATATGTATCTTGCAAATTTCTATTTCTCCCACCTGGACTAGATCCCGGATGGAATTGAAGCGTCTCTTGATGTGCTTGGTTCTCTTGTGAAATCTGGATTCCTTCGCCAAGGCAATTGCACCAGTATTGTCACAAAAGATTTTCATTGGACCTAATGCACTAGGTATGACACCTAGATCGGATATGAACTCCTTCATCCAGACTCCTTCATTTGCTACTTCCGAAGCAGCTATGTACTCCGCTTCACACGTAGATCCCGCCACGACGCTTTGTTTAGAACTGCACCAACTGACAGCTCCACCGTTCAATGTAAACACGTATCCGGTTTGCGATTTAGAATTGTCCGGATCAGTGTCAAAGCTAGCATCACTACTAGGGAAAAGCCTAGCAGCAGCGTGGGTTTTGGGCCTATTAGTAGCGCGGGGGCCGACGCTACTAATAAGGCGCTACAGCTAACGTATAGCAGTAGCGCGGGTGCCGCCCGCGCTACTACCACGTCCGTTAGTAATAGCGTGGGTGAAAATCCGCGCTACTACTAATCTCTAATCTCTGATTTTTTTTGAATTTTTTTGATTTTTTTTTATTTTTCCCCTAATTTTCAAATTTCTGAATTATTTTAACCTCCAATCTCTAATCACCCCTCATCGCTGCTCAATTTAATCTCTAATCTCTAATCACCCCTCATCATTCCAAATCATCTAACTTGTCGGACGGTCACCCATCCTCTCACTACTCCAGCCTGAGCACGCTTAACTTTCGGGTTCTATTCTCCCTTGTTTCCAAGTCTGCGCTTGTTGTTTTCCTGACAATAGTAAGATGTCAATCCTATTAACCTCAGGAATTTAGCTTGAGCATGAAGTCACACATTTCACTGTTTGAGTTTGAAACTATTGTTCTAAAAAACAACACTAATATTTAGTAACACTAATATTTCTTGAATAATTAGTTTGACCATTGTTTGACCATAGTTTGACCATAGTCTGAAAAGATTTGATCAAAATTCAAAAAAACAGAAATAATTATTTAGTAACACTAATATTCTTGAATAATTAGTTTGACCATACTTTGACCAGATTTAACAAAAATTTAAAAAAACTGAATTTTTTTCCCTCCAGATCTTAAAAGCCCCGTAACTTTTTTCAGTTAGGTTTTTGAGGATTTTGAAAATGATTAACAGGGTTCCCCCGTTAAATTTGGTTGTAACTTTTCGAGTAGATGATTTTTCATATAAAAAACTTTTTCATCCGAGTTAGTATGCAAAAGTTATGCCCATTTTTACAAATTCTCGAGAGATTTGCAAATAAAGTCGAAATTCATAGTTGCAAATTTTCCCAACAACTAGACCACATATCACATGGGAAACTTATTATTTTTTATTTTTTTGACATTTTCATCATTTTCTTTTATTTTTTTTAACTGAAAAGCGATCCACGAGGGGTAGAGTTTGAAACCCAAGATTTAGTAGTAGCGGGTTTTACCCTCGCTACTACTATGGCATGTCCTCGAGGGGCACGGTTGAGACCGATTAGTAGTAGCGAGGGGTAAAAACTTAGTAGTAGCACGGGTTTATAACCATCGCTACTACTATGGCATGGTCCAGGGGCACGATAGAGACCACTTAGTAGTAGCGAGGGTTAAAAACCCTCGCTACTACTATGGCATGTCCCGGGGGGCACGGTAGAGATCTTAGTAGTAGCGAGGTTAAAACCCGCGCATCGCTATCAACTTAGTAGTAGCGAGGTTTAAAACCTGCGCTACTAGTAAATAGCAATAGCTAGGGTTTTTAACCCTCGCTACTAGTAAGCGTCTGTATATAAGCTTTTCCCTAGTAGTGCATCAACATAACCATTTACGATGAGCTCTTTGTCACCTCCATAAAGGAGAAACATATCCTTAGTCCTTTTCGTATTTCAGGATGTTCTTGATCACTGTCCAAAGAATCCACTCTGGATTACTTTGGTACCTCCTACTAGACTTATAGCAAGGCACACATCAGGTCTGGTACACAGCATTGCATACATGATAGAGCCTATGGTTGAAGCATAGGAACATCTTTCATCTTCTCTCTATCTTCCGCAGTTGGTCGGGCATTGAGTCTTACTCAACTTCACACCTTGTAACACGTGCAAGAACCCTTTCTTTGCTTGATCCATTTTGAACTTTTCAAAACTTTGTCAAGGTATGTGCTTTGTGAAAGTCCAATTAAGCGTCTTGATCTATCACTATAGATCTTGATGCCCAATATGTAAGCAGCTTCACCGAGGTCTTTCATTGAAAAACTCTTATTCAAGTATCCCTTTATGCTATCCAGAAATTCTATATCATTTCCAATCAGCAATATGTCATCCACATATAATATCAGAAATGCTATAGAGCTCCCACTCACTTTTTTGTAAATACAGGCTTCTCCAAAAGTTTGTACAAAACCAAATGCTTTGATCACACTATCAAAGCGTTTATTCCAACTCCGAGAGGCTTGCACCAGTCCATAAATGGATCGCTGGAGCTTGCACACTTTGTTAGCTCCCTTTGGATCGACAAAACCTTTCGGTTGCATCATGTACAACTCTTTTTCTAGAAATCCATTCAGAAATGCAGTTTTGACATCCATTTGCCAAATTTCATAATCATAAAATGCGGCAATTGCTAACATGATTCAGACAGATTTAAGCATCGCTATGGGTGAGAAGGTCTCATCGTAGTCAATCCCTTGAAGTTGTCGAAAACCTTTCGCGACAAGTCGAGATTTGTAGACAGTAACATTACCGTCAGCGTCAGTCTTCTTCTTGAAGATCCATTTATTCTCAATTGCTTGCCGATCATCGGGCAAGTCAACCAAAGTCCACACTTTGTTCTCATACATGGATCCCATCTTAGATTTCATGGCCTCAAGCCATTTTGTGGAATCTGGGCTCACCATCGCTTCTTCATAGTTCGTAGGTTCGTCATGGTCTAGTAACATAACTTCCAGAACAGGATTACCGTACCACTCTGGTGCGGATCTTACCCTGGTTGACCTACGAGGTCCAGTAACAACTTGATCTGAAGTTTCATGATCATCATCATTAACTTCCTCACTAATTGGTGTAGGTGTCGCAGAAACGGTTTCTGCGATGAACTACTTCCCAATAAGGGAGTAGGTACAGTTACCTCATCAAGTTCTACTTTCCTCCCACTCACTTCTTTCGAGAGAAACTCCTTCTCTAGAAAAACTCCGAATTTAGCAACAAAAGTCTTGCCTTCGGATTTGTGATATAAGGTGTGCCCAACAGTCTCCTTTGGGTATTCTATGAAGACACATTTCTCCGATTTGGGTTCGAGCTTATCAGGTTGAAGCTTTTTCACATAAGCATCGCAGCCCCAAACTTTAAGAAACGACAACTTTGGTTTCTTGCCAAACCATAGTTCATAAGGCGTCATCTCAACGGATTTTGATGGTGTCCTATTTAACGTGAATGCGGCCGTCTCTAAAGCATAACCCCAAAACGATAGCGGTAAATCAGTAAGAGACATCATACTTCGCACCATATCAAGTAAAGTACAATTACGACGTTCGGACACACCATTACGCTGTGGTGTTCCGGGTGGCGTGAGTTGTGAAACTATTCCGCATTGTTTCAAATGTAGACCAAACTCGTAACTCAAATATTCTCCTCCACGATCAGATCATAGAAATTTTATTTTATTGTTACGATGATTTTCAACTTCACTCTGAAATTCTTTGAACTTTTCAAATGTTTCAGACTTATGTTTCATTAAGTAGATATACCCATATCTGCTTAAATCATCCGTGAAGATGAGAAAATAATGATATATGCCACGAGCCTCAACATTCATTGGACCATATACATCTGTATGTATGATTTCCAACAAATCTGTTGCTCTCTCCATAGTTTCAGAGAACGGCGTTTTAGTCATCTTGCCCATGAGGCACGGTTCGCAAGTACCAAGTGATTCATAGTCAAGTGGTTCCAAAAGTCCATCAGTATGGAGTTTCTTCATGCGCTTTACATCGATATGACCTAAACGGCAGTGCCACAAATATGTTGCACTATCATTATCAACTCTGCATCTTTTGGCTTCAACATTATGAATATGTGTATCACTACTATCGAGATTCAATAAAAATAGACCACTCTTCAAGGGTGCATGACCATAAAAGATATTACTCATATAAATAGAACAACCATTATTCTCTGATTTAAATGAATAACCGTCTCGCATCAAACAAGATCCAGATATAATGTTCATGCTCAACGCTGGCACCAAATAACAATTATTTAGGTCTAATACTAATCCCGAAGGTAGATGTAGATGTAGCGTGCCGACCGCGATCACATCGACTTTGGAACAATTTCCCACGCGCATCGTCACCTCATCCTTAGCCAATCTTCGCTTAATCCGTAGCCCTGTTTCGAGTTGCAAATATTAGCAATGTAACCAAGATCAAATACCAGTGCTATCATGCGAGCATTAGTAAGGTACACATCAATAACATGTATACCTTTGTGCACCTTGCCATCCTTCTTATCCGCCAAATACTTGGGGCAGTTCCGCTTCAAAGGACTACCGCTTGCAGAGAAGCACTCAGCCTCGTGCTTAGGTCCAGACTTGGGTTTCTTCTCCTGAGCAGCAACTTGCTTGCTGTTCTTCTTGAAGTTCCCTTCTTCTTCCCTTTGCCCTTTTTCTTGAAACTGGTGGTCTTATTGACCATCAACACTTGATGCTCCTTCTTGATTTCTACCTCCGCAGCCTTTAGCATTGCGAAGAGCTCGGGAATCGCCTTTTCCATCCCTTGCATATTATAGTTCATCACGAAGCTCTTGTAGCTTGGTGGCAGTGATTGGAGAATTCTGTCAATGACGCTATCAACCAGAAGATTAACTCCCAGTTGAATCAAGTGATTATTATACCCAGACATCTTGAGTATATGCTTACTGACAGAACTATTCTCCTCCATCTTGCAGCTGTAGAACTTATTGGAGACTTCATATCTCTCAGTCCGGACATTTGCTTGAAATATTAACTTCAATTCCTGGAACATCTCATATGCTCCATGACGTTCAAAACGTCATTGAAGTCCCGGTTCTAAGTCGTAAAGCATGGCACACTGAACTATCGAGTAGTCATCAGCTTTGCTCTGCCAGACGTTCATAACATCTGGTGTTGCTCTTGCAGCAGGCCTGGCACCCAGGGGTGCTTCCAGGACGTAATTCTTCTGTGCAGCAATGAGGATAATCCTCAAGTTACGGACCCAGTCCGTGTAATTGCTACCATCATCTTTCAACTTTGCTTTCTCAAGGAACGCATTAAAATTCAATGGAACAACAGCACGGGCCATCTATCTACAATCAACATAGACAAGCAAGACACTATCAGGTACTAAGTTCATGCTAAATTTAAGTTCAACTAATCATATTACTTAAGAACTCCCACTTAGATAGACATCCCTCTAATCCTCTAAGTGATCACGTGATCCAAATCAACTAAACCATGTCTGATCATCACGTGAGATGGAGTAGTTTCAATGGTGAACGTCACTATGTTGATCATATCTACTATATGATTCACGCTCGACCTTTCGGTCTCCGTGTTCCGAGGCCATATCTGTTATATGCTAGGCTCGTCAAGTTTAACCTGAGTATTCCGCGTGTGCAACTGTTTTGCACCCGTTGTATTTGAATGTAGAGCCTATCACACCCGATCATCACATGGTGTCTCAGCACGAAGAACTTTCGCAACGGTGCGTACTCAGGGAGAGCACTTATACTTTGATAATTTAGTGAGGGATCATCTTATAATACTACCGTCAATCAAAGCAAGATAAGATGCATAAAAAGATAAACATCACATGCAATCAATATAAGTGATATGATATGGCCATCATCATCTTGTTCTTGTGATCTCCATCTCCAAAGCACCATCGTCACCGGCGCGACACCTTGATCTCCATCGTAGCATCATTGTCGTCTCGCCAATCTTATGCTTCTACGACTATCGCTACCGCTTAGTGATAAAGTAAAGCATTACAAGGTGATTGCATTGCATACAATAAAGCGACAACCATATGGCTCCTGCCAGTTGCCGATAACTCGGTTACAAAACATGATCATCTCATACAATAAAATTTAGCATCATGTCTTGACCATATCACATCACAACATGCCCTGCAAAAACAAGTTAGACGACCTCTACTTTGTTGTTGCAAGTTTTACGTGGCTGCTACGGGCTTAGCAAGAACCGTTCTTACCTACGCATCAAAACGACAACGATAGTTTGTCAAGTTGGTGTTGTTTTAACCTTCGCAAGGACCGGGCATAGCCACACTCGGTTCAACTAAAGTTGGAGAAACTGACACCGCCAGCCACCGTGTGCAAAGCACGTCGGTAGAACCAGTCTCGCGTAAGCGTCTGGCGTAATGTCGGTCCGGGCCGCTTCATCCAACAATACCGCCAACCAAAGTATGACATGCTGGTAAGCAGTATGACTTATATCACCCACAACTCACTTGTGTTCTACTCGTGCATATGACATCTACGCATAAAACCAGGCTCGGATGCCACTGTTGGGGAACGTAGTAATTTCAAAAAAATCCCTACGCACACGCAAGATCATGGTGATGCATAGCAACGAGAGGGGAGAGTGTTGTCCACGTATCCTCGTAGACCGAAAGCGGAAGCGTTAGCACAACGCAGTTGATGTAGTCGTACGTCTTCACGATCCGACCGATCAAGTACCGAACGTACGACACCTCCGAGTTCAGCACACGTTCAGCCCGATGACGTCCCTCGAACTCCGATCCATCCGAGTGTTGAGGGAGAGTTTTGTCAGCACAACAGCGTGGCGACGATGTTGATGTTCTACCGACGCAGGGCTTTGCCTAAGCACCGCTACAGTATTATCGAGGTGGACTATGGTGGAGGGGGGCACCGCACACGGCTAAAAGATCAACTGATCAATGTTGTGTCTATCGGGTGCCCCCTGCCCCCGTATATAAAGGAGCAAGGGGGTGCGGCCGGCCAAGGGAGAGGCGCGCCGGGAGGAGTCCCCCTCTCCTACTTGGATTAGGACTTGGGAGGGGGAAGGAGTGGAGGAGAAGAAGGAAGGGGGGGGGGCGCCCCCTCTCCTTGTCCTATTCGGACTGGGGGGGGGGGAGGACGGGCGCGCGGCCCAGCCCTAGCCGCCTCTCCTCTCTTCCACCTAGGCCCACTAGGGCCCATTAAGTTCCCGGGGGGTTCCGGTAATCTCCCGGTACTCTGGTAAAATCATGATTTCACCCGGAACACTTCCGATATCCAGACATAGGCTTCCAATATATCAATCTTCATGTCTCGAACATTTCGAGATTCCTCGTCATGTCCGTGATCACATCCGGGACTCCGAACAACTTTCGGTACATCAAAACATATAAACTCATAATATAACTGTCATCTTAACGTTAAGCGTGCAGACCCTACGGGTTTGAGAACTATGTAGACATGACCGAGACACGTCTCTAGTCAATAACCAATAGCGGAACCTGGATGCTCATATTGGCTCCCACATATTCTACGAAGATCTTTATCGGTCAGACCGCATAACAACATACGTTGTTCCCTTTGTCATCGGTATGTTACTTGCCCGAGATTCGATCGTCGGTATCTCAATACCTAGTTCAATCTCGTTACCGGCAAGTCTCTTTATGTTGGGGAACGTAGCAGAAATTCAAAATTTTCCTACGTGTCACCAAGATCTATCTATGGAGAAACTAGCAACGAGGGAAGGAGAGTGCATCTACATACCCTTGTAGATCGCTAAGCAGAAGCGTTCAAGTGAACGGGTTGAAGGAGTCGTACTCGTCGTGATTCAAATCACCGGAGATCCTAGTGCCGAACGGACGGCACCTCCGCGTTCAACACACGTACAGCCCGGTGACGTCTCCCACGCCTTGATCCAGTAAGGAGAGAGGGAGAGGTTGAGGAAGACTCCATCCAGCAGCAACACAACAACATGGTGGTGATGGAGGAGCGTGGCAATCCCGCAGGGCTTCGCCAAGCACCAAGGGAGAGGAGGAGGAGGAGAGGCAGGGCTGCACCAAGAGGGAGAGAACTCATGTGTGTTGGGCAGCCCAAAACCTCAAGTATATATAGGGAAAGGGGGCTGCGCCCTTTAGGGTTTCCCACCCCAAGGGGTGCGGCCAGCCCTAGATGGGACTTGGGGCGGCCAGAGGGGGAGGAGTGCCTCCCAAGTCAAGTGGAGGCCCTCCCCCTTAGGGTTTCCCCCTTCCCATGCGCATGGGCCTTGGGGGCTGGTGCCCTGGCCCATTAAGGCTAGGGCGCCCCTTACAGCCCATGCTACTGTATTGGACGTGGTGGAACAATTTCCGGACCTCCGGACCCCCGAATCCTCCGGAACCTTCTCGAAGCTTCCGGTACAATACCGAAAAACCCGAACTTTTCCTAACCGAACAACAACTTTCCATATATAAATCTTTACCTCTATAACCCTAGCGTCGCCATCGAACCTTAAGTGTGTAGACCCTACGGGTTCGGAGACATGTAGAAATGACCGAGACGTTCTCCGGTCAATAACCAACAGCGGGATCGGGATACCCATGTTGGCCCCCACATGTTCCATGATGATCTCATCGGATGAACCACGATGTCAAGGACTCAATCGATCCCGTATACAATTCCCTTTGTCTAGCGGTATTGTACTTGCCCGAGATTCGATCGTCGGTATCCCGATACCTTGTTCAATCTCGTTACCGGCAAGTCTCTTTACTCGTTCCGTAACACATCATCCCGTGATCAACCCCTTGGTCACATTGTGCACATTATGATGATGTCCTACCGAGTGGGCCCAGAGATACCTCTCCGTCACACGGAGTGACAAATCCCAGTCTCGATTCGTGCCAACCCAACAGACACTTTCGGAGATACCTGTAGTGCACCTTTATAGTCACCCAGTTATGTTGTGACGTTTGGTACACCCAAAGCATTCCTACGGTATCCGGGAGTTGCACAATCTCATGGTCTAAGGAAATGATACTTGACATTAGAAAAGCTTTAGCATACGAACTACGATCTTGTGCTAGGCTTAGGATTGGGTCTTGTCCATCACATCATTCTCCTAATGATGTGATCCCGTTATCAATGACATCCAATGTCCATGGTCAGGAAACCGTAACCATCTATTGATAAACGAGCTAGTCAACTAGAGGCTTACTAGGGACACGGTGTTGTCTACGTATCCACACATGTATATGAGTTTCCTATCAATACAATTATAGCATGGATAATAAACGATTATCATGAACAAGGAAATATAATAATAACTAATTTATTATTGCCTCTAGGGCATATTTCCAACAGTCTCCCACTTGCACTAGAGTCAATAATCTAGTTCACATCGCCATGTGATCAACATTGATAGGTCACATCGCCATGTGACCAACATCCAAAGAGTTTACTAGTGTCTGTAAACTAGTTCAGATCATCATGTGATTAAGACTCAATGAGTTCTGAGGTTTGATCATGTTTTGCTTGTGAGAGAGGTTTTAGTCAACGGGTTTTAGTCAACGGGTCTGAACCTTTCAGATCAGTATGTACTTCGCAATTCTCTATGTCATATTGTAAATGTTGCTTCCACGCTCCACTTGAAGCTATTCCAAATGGTTGCTCCACTATACGTATCCGGTTTGCTACTCAGAGTCACTCGGATAGGTGTTAAAGCTTGCATCGACGTAACCCTTTATGCCAAACTCTTTATCACCTCCATAATCGAGAAACATGTCCTTATTTACTCCAAGGACAATTTTGACCGCTGTCCAATGATCCACTCCTGGATCATTCTTGTACCCCTTGACTGACTCATGGCAAGGCACACTTCCGGTGCGGTACACAGCATAGCATACTATAGAGCCTATGTCTGAAGCATAGGGAACGACCTTCGTCCTTTCTCTCTTTTCTGCCGTGGTTGAGCTTTAAGTCTTAACTTCATACCTTACATCTCAGGCAAGAACTCCTTCTTCGCTCCGATCCATCTTGAACACCTTCAAGATCATGTCAAGGTATGTGCTCATGTGAAAGTATTATTAAGCATTTTGATCTATCCTTATAGATCTCGATGCTCAATGTTCAAGTAGCTTAATCCAAGTTTTCTATTGAAAAACATCTTTCAAATAACCCTATATGCTTTCCAGAAATTCTACATTATTTCTGATCATCAATATATACTCATCAGAAATTCTATAGTGCTCCCACTCACCTCTTTGGAAATACAAGTTTCTCATGAACTTTGTATAAACCCAAAATCTTTGATCATCTCATCAAAGCGCACATTCCAACTCCGAGATGCTTACTCCAGTCCTTAGAAAGGATCGCTGGAGCTAGCATACCTTTTAGCATCCTTAGGATCGACAAAACTTTTCTGATTGTATCACATACAACCTTTCCTTACGTAAACTGGTAAGGAAACTCGTCTTGACATCCATCTGCCAGATTTCATAAATGCAACTAATGCTAACATGATTCCGACGGACTTAAGCATCGCTACGGATGAGAAAATCTCATCGTAGTCAACTCCTTGAACTTGTGTAAAACTCTTCGCCACAAGTCGAGCTTCACAGACGGTGACATTACCGTTCACGTCCGTCTTCCTCTTAAAGATCCATTCATCTCAATGGCTTGCCGCTCATCGGGCAAGTCCACCAAAGTCCATGCTTTGTCCTGATACATGGATCCTATCTCGGATTTCATGGCTTCTAACCATTTGTCGGAATTTGGGCCCACCACTGCTTCTTCATAGCTCATAGGTTCATTGTTGTCTACCAACATGACCTTCAAGAAAGGATTGCGTACCACTCTGAAGTAGTATGCATCCTTGTCACCCTACGAGGTACGTTAGTGACTTGATCCGAAACTTCATGATCACTATCATAAGCTTCTACTTCAATTGGTGTAGGTTCCACGGGAACAACTTCCTGTGTCCTGCTACACACTAGTTGAAGTGACGGTTCAATAACCTCATCAAGTCTTCACCATCCTCCCACTCAATCCTTTCGAGACAAACTTTTCCTCGAGAAAGGATCCGATTCAAGAAACAATCCCTATTGCTTTCGGATCTGAATTAGGAGATATACCCAACTGTTTCTGGATGTCCTATGAAGATGCATTTTATCCGCTTTGGGTTCGAGCTTATCAACCTGAAACCTTTTCACATAAGCGTCGTAGCCCCAAAATTTTAAGAAACGACAACTTAGGTTTCTCCAGACCATAGTTCAAACGGTGTCATCTCAACGGAATTACGTGGTGCCCTATTAAAGTGAGTGCGGTTGTCTCTAATGCCTAACCCATGAACGACAGTGGTAATTTGATAAGAGATATCATGGTACGCACCATATCCAATAGAGTGCAACTATGATGTTCGGACACACCATCACACTATGGTGTTCCAGGCGGTATTAATTGTGAAACAATTTGCACAGTGTCTTAATTGTGTGCCAAAACTCGTAACTCAGATAATCATCTCTATGATCATATCATAGATATTCTATCCTCTTGTCACGAAGATCTTAAACTTCACTCTGAAATTACTTGAACCATTCAATAATTCAGACTTGTGTTTCATCAAGTAAATATACTCAACATCTACTCGAATCATCTCGTGAAGTAAGAACATAACGATATTCATCGCATGCCTCAAAGACTCATTGGACTGCACATATCAAAATGTGTTACTTCCAACAAGTTGCTATCTTGTTCCATCTTACTGAAACGAGGCTTTTCAGTCATCTTGCCCATGTGGTATGATTTGCATATCTCAAGTGATTCAAAATCAAGTGAGTCCAAACGATCCATCTGCATGGAGTTTCATGCGTATACACCAATAGACATGGTTCGCATGTCTCAAACTTTTCAAAAACGAGTGAGTCCAAAGATCCATCAACATGGAGCTTCTTCATGCGTTCTATACCAATATGACTCAAATGGCAGTGCCACAAGTAAGTGGTATTATCATTACTATCTTATATTTTTGGCATGAAAATGTGTATCACTACGATCGAGATTCAATAAACCATTCCTTTAGGTGCAAGACCATTGAAGGTGTTATTCAAATAAATAGAGTAACCATTATTCTCCTTAGATGAATAACCGTATTGCGATAGATATAATCCAATCATGTCTATGCTCAACGCAAACACCAAATAACAATTATTCTGATTTAATACTAATCTTGATGGTAGAGGGAGCGTGCGATGTTTGATCACATCAAACTTGGAAACACTTCCAACACATATCATCGGCTCACTTTTAGCTAGTCTCCGTTTATTCCGTAGCTTTTATTTCGAGTTACTAACACTTAGCAACCGAACCGGTATCTAATACCCTGGTGCTACTAGGAGTACTAGTAAAGTACACATTAACATAATGTATATCAAATATACTTCTATCGACCTTGCCAGCCTTCTCATCTACCAAGTATCTAGGGTGGTTCCGCTTGATGTCCGTTCCTCTCATTACGAAGCACTTAGTCTCGGGTTTGGGTTCAACCTTGGGTTTCTTCACTGGAGCAGCAACTGTTTTGCCGTTTCATGAAGTATCCTTGTTGTCCTTGCCCTTCTTGAAACTAGTGGTTTTACCAACCATCAACAATTGATGCTCCTACTTGATTTCTACTTTCGCGGTGTCAAACATCGCGAACACTTCAAGGATCATCATATCTATCCCTGATATGTTATAGTTCATCACGAAGCTCTAGTAGCTTGGTGGCAATGTCTTTGGAGAAACATCACTATCTCATCTGGAAGATTAACTCCCACTCGATTCAAGTGATTGTTGTACCCAGACAATCTGAGTACAAGCTCAACGATTGAGCTTTTCTCCCTTAGTTTGCAGGCTAAGACAATCGTCGGAGGTCTTATACCTCTTGACGTGGGCACGAGCCTGAAATCCTAATTTCAGCCCTCGAAACATCTCATATGTTCTGCGACATTTCGAAAACGTCTTTCGTGCCTCAACTCTAAACCGTTTAAGCGAACTATCACGTAGTTATCAAAACGTGTATGTCCGATGTTTGCAACATCCACAGGCGATGTTTGGGGTTCAGCACACTTGGCGGTGCATTAAGGACATAAGCTTTCTCACATGCGCATAATCGCTACTTTCAACTTTCAACTATATTTTCTCTAGGAACACATCTAAACAGTGGAAACTAAAGCGCGAGCCACGACATAATTTGCAAAAGGTCTTTTGACTATGTTCAAGATAATTAAGTTCATCTTATGAACTCCCACTCGAATAGACATCCCTCTGGTCATCTAAGTGATTACATGATCCGAGTCAACTAGGCCGTGTCCGATCATCACGTGAGACGGACTAGTCATCATCGGTGAACATCTTCATGTTGATCGTATCTACTATACGACTCATGCTCGACCTTTCGGTCTCCGTGTTCGAGGCCATGTCTGCACATGCTAGGCTCGTCAAGTTAACCCCAAGTGTTTTTGCTGTGTAAATCTGTCTTACACCGTTGTATGTGAACGTAAGAATCCATCACACCCGATCATCACGTGGTGCTTAGAAGCGACGAACTGTAGCAGCGGTGCACAGTCAGGGAGAACACTTCTTGAAATTTGTGTAAGGATCATCTTATTTACTACCGTCGTTCTAAGTAAACAAGATGCATAAACATAATAAACATCACATGCAATTATATAGTGACATGATATGGCCAATATCATTTTTTCTCCTTTGAGCTCCATCTTGGGCTCCATGATCATCATCGTCACCGGCATGACACCATGATCTCCATCATCATGATCTCCATCATCGTGTCTTCATGAAGTTGTCTCGCCAATTATTACTTCTACTACTATGGCTACCAGTTAGCAATAAAGTAAAGTAATTACATGGCGTTGTTCAATGACACGCAGGTCATACAATAAATAAAGACAACTCCTATGGCTCCTGCCGGTTGTCATACTCATCGACATGCAAGTCGTGAATCCTATTACAAGAACATGATCAATCTCATACATCACATATCATTCATCACATTCTTCTTGGCCATATCACATCACATAGCATACCCTGCAAAAACAAGTTAGGCGTCCTCTAATTGTTGTTTGCATGTTTTACGTGGCTGCTATGGGTTTCTAGCAAGAACGTTTCTTACCTACATAAAACCACAACGTGATATGCCAATTGCTATTTACCCTTCATAAGGACCCTTTTCATCGAATCCGTTCCGACTAAAGTGGGAGAGATCGCACCCGCTAGCCACCTTATGCACCAAGTGCATGTCGGTCGGTGGAACCTGTCTCACGTAAAGTGCGTGTAAGGTCGGTCCGGGCCGCTTCATCCCACAATACCGTCGAAACAAGATTGGACTAGTAACGGTAAGCATATTGAACAACATCAACGCCCACAACTACTTTGTGTTCTACTCGTGCAAAGAATCTACGCAATAGACCTAGCTGTGATACCACTTTGTTGGGGAGCGAGCAGAAATTCAAAATTTTCCTCGTGTCACCAAGATCTATCTATGGAGAAACTAGCAACGAGGGAAGGAGAGTGAATCTACATACCCTTGTAGATCGCTAAGCGAAGCGTTCAAGTGAGCGGGTTGAAGGAGTCGTACTGCGTCGTGATTCAAATCACGGACATCCTAGTGCGAGCAGACGGCACCTCCGCGTCAACACACGTACAGCCGGTGGCGTCTCCCACGCCTTGATCCAGAAGGAGAGAGGAGAGGTTGAGGAAGACTCCATCCAGCAGCAACACAACGACATGGTGGTGATGGAGGAGCGTGGCAATCCCAGAGGCTTCGCCAAGCACCAAGGGAGAGGAGGAGGAGGAGGCAGGGCTGCACCAAGAAGGAGAGAACTCATGTGTGTTGGGCAGCCCAAAACCTCAAGTATATATAGGGAAAGGGGCTGCACCCCCTTTAGGGTTTCCCACCCCAAGGGGTGCGGCCAGCCCTAGATGGGACTTGGGGGGCGGCCAAGAGGGGGAGGAGTGCCTCCCAAGTCAAGTGGAGGCCCTCCCCCTTAGGGTTTCCCCCTTCCCATGCGCATGGGCCTTGGGGGCTGGTGCCCTGGCCCATTAAGGCTAGGGCGCCCCCTTACAGCCCATGCTACTGTATTGGACGTGGTGGAACAATTTCCGGACCTCCGGACCCCTCCGGAATCCTCCGGAACCTTCTGGAAGCTTCCCGGTACAATACCGAAAACACCCGAACTTTTTCCGGAACCCGAACAACAACTTTCCATATATAAATATTTACCTCTATAACCCTAGCGTCATCGAACCTTAAGTGTGTAGACCCTACGGGTTCGGGAGACATGTAGAAATGACCGAGACGTTCTCCGGTCAATAACCAACAGCGGGATCGGGATACCCATGTTGGCTCCCACATGTTCCATGATGATCTCATCGGATGAACCACGATGTCAAGGACTCAATCGATCCCGTATACAATTCCCTTTGTCTAGCGGTATTGTACTTGCCCGAGATTCGATCGTCGGTATCCCGATACCTTGTTCAATCTCGTTACCGGCAAGTCTCTTTACTCGTTCCGTAACACATCATCCCGTGATCAACCCCTTGGTCACATTGTGCACATTATGATGATGTCCTACCGAGTGGGCCCAGAGATACCTCTCCGTCACACGGAGTGACAAATCCAGTCTCGATTCGTGCCAACCCAATGACACTTTCGGAGATACCTGTAGTGCACCTTTATAGTCACCCAGTTATGTTGTGACGTTTGGTACACCCAAAGCATTCCTACGGTATCCGGGAGTTGCACAATCTCATGGTCTAAGGAAATGATACTTGACATTAGAAAAGCTTTAGCATACGAACTACGATCTTGTGCTAGGCTTAGGATTGGGTCTTGTCCATCACATCATTCTCCTAATGATGTGATCCCGTTATCAATGACATCCAATGTCCATGGTCAGGAAACCGTAACCATCTATTGATAAACGAGCTAGTCAACTAGAGGCTTACTAGGGACACGGTGTTGTCTATGTATCCACACATGTATATGAGTTTCCTATCAATACAATTATAGCATGGATAATAAACGATTATCATGAACAAGGAAATATAATAATAATTAATTTATTATTGCCTCTAGGGCATATTTCCAACACTTTACTCGTACTTTAGTACATCATCCCGCAACTAACTCATTAGTTGCAATGCTTGCAAGGCTTAAGTGATGTGCATTAGCGAGAGGGCCCAGAGATACCTCTCCGACAATCGGAGTGACTAATCCTAATCTCGAAATATGCCAACCCAACAAGTACCTTCGAAGACACCTGTGGAGCACCTTTATAATCACCCAGTTACGTTGTGACGTTTGGTAGCACACAAAGTGTTCCTCCGGTAAACGGGAGTTGCATAATCTCATAGTCATAGGAACATGTATAAGTCATGAAGAAAGCAATAACAATATACTAAACGATCGGGTGCTAAGCTAACGGAATTGGTTATGTCAATCACATCATTCTTCTAATGATGTGATCCCGTTAATCAAATGACAACTCATGTCAATGGTTAGGAAACATAACCATCTTTGATCAATGAGCTAGTCAAGTAGAGGCATACTAGTGACGCTCTGTTTGTCTATGTATTGACACATGTATCATGTTTCCGGTTAATACAATTCTAGCATGAATAATAAACATTTATCATGATATAAGGAAATAAATAATTACTTTATTATTGCGTCTAGGGGCATATTTCCTTCAGTTCTCCCCCGTTTAGGAAATCCAACACTGCCGCGGTAACAGCCTCACCTAGTAAGCTCCAGTGACGCTGATAAAACCCCGCAGTAAAACTGTCTACCCCCGGTGCTTTGGAGCGAGCCATTTGGAACAAAGTTGTCCTATCTTCCTCGGCCGTATAGGGTTTTGTTAACTCCACGTTCATGTCATCTGTGACCTTCACTGGAACATGATCGAGCAGCTCGGCAGAATCCCTAAAACCTTGGGATTCATACAAATTTTGATAGAATGTCTGAACCTCGTTCTTGTCTTCCTCTTCATTTGCGCAAAATGAGCCATCCGCTCGACATAAACCTTGAACTTTGTTAATACGTTTTTGTTGTGCCGCCTGAGCTTGAAAATAAGCAGTATTGCGATCGCCTTCTCTCAGCCAGGGGACACGGGACCGCTGCCGTAACCAGATCTCCTCCTGTTGGAGGGTCTCGCGCAGCTGTTTTACCACTGTTTTTCCTCTTCCGTTGGCCCTCGGCCCATCGAGCGAGACCGTAGATTTTTCGAGTCTTTTCTGCAACGGTCTAACACGGTGGGTTAACCAGCCAAACTCACGAGTCCCCCAAGGTTCAAGAGTCGCCTTTAGATGATTCAGTGAATCCGCAATACCTTGAAGGCCCGGTCCTCTATTTGCCTGCTGCCACGCATTAGTAACAATACGGCCATAGTCCACATGCGATGACCACACATTTTCGTATCTGAACTGTCTCTTTGGGCGTGGCATGTTCATAAGCTTGTCCCTTATATCCGCTACAACAAAACAATGATCAGATTCGACAGAAGGTCAGTGCCTGATTCTGATGTATTGAAAATGTTGCTGGAACTCTTCATTGGCAAAGACTCTATCCAGCCTTGCCTTGACATTCGCGTGACCCGTCTGACGATTGTCCCAGGTGTACGTAGTGCCTGACCACCCCAAATCTTGGAGAGCCACTTCATCGGTGACTTCTCTGAAAGTTCTCATTTGTCTCTCTGGTCTAGCAGCCCTATTAAAGTGTTCATTAGAGTAGAGAGCTTCGTCAAAATCACCCAAACAGATCCAAGCCGCGTGCGGCATGTTATACAAAGTGCGTAAGAAACGCCAGCTATGATGCCTATCTTCAGCTCGAGGGCGCTCCATAAAAACCAGTAAACCTCCATTCAAAGGAGTTTTGCTCTTTATATTTAACAGTAGCATCAATGTGACGAGAACTATAATTTCTTAGATCGACAATAACATCATGCGACCAAAAAAGCCCAATGCCACCACTTAGGCCAACACTATCCACTGCAAAGCACCCGCCGAAGCCTAGATGTCTCTTCAAGTCCTCAACTCTCTTCCCTTTAATTTTTGTTTCCATGACAAAGAGAAGAGTGGGTCCTTCTAGCTTCACAATGTTGTGAAGCTCTCGAACCGCCTCGGGGTTCCCAAGCCCCCGGCAGTTCCATGAGAGGCAACTCATTGGGCTGGGCTAGACTGATTGCCGGTCTCTCCCGAGTTGTCAGGCGTATGCCTCTTCTTCTTTGGTTCACGAACCAGGTCCTCATCATCTTCTCCCCCCGCAGTGCTTGTGCTCGGATCAAGATCTTCAGGGTTTTGTGCCGCCGTCAAAAGCAGCTGCTTTGGTTTGTATACCGCTGTAGGTCCCTCCTTTCTCTTGTAATGGGTATTCTCTTTGTTCTTCAGGGGCGAGACCACCTCTTCCCCCCCCCCCCATCTTGCTTGGATTTTGTTCTAGAATTCCTTGTCTCTTGCTTGCTGCTATTGTCAGACTTCTGTCCTCTGGAAGAATTCTCGCTGCTAGCTGGGTATCTGTTCTTATCAGGAGCTCACAGTGACGGCCCAAACGGAAGCTCTCCCTTGTCATCTCGTGAGCCTGGGATAGAGCAGTAAAGATCCCAGTGGCCCAGCCGTCCACAAGAGAAACAGAAGTATGGAATCTGTTCATATTGTATGTCATAGGGATCCACCTTCTTCCTCCTTGCCGAGTCAATGAGCACCCATCTCCTGAGCGGTTTGTTGACTTCCACCGAAACCTTTGCTCGGAGATAGCCTCCATTGTGGTCTAACTTAGCAATCTGAATCTCCTTATCAATCATCCTTGCTATTGGGAGGCTCCATGCATCATCTCTCAGGTTGTAGGGTAAATTCAGAAACCTAGCCCACACCTGTAAGTGATCGAACTTGACATCATCAGGGCGCATGCACTCTTCAAATTCGGCCAGGATGACCGCGTTCTTGTTGATGTGCCAAGGTGATCCCGCCCAAACTCTGTCACGATCTCGCTGGGTCTCAAATTCTGCAACAAAAGTGTTCGCTCCAGTCAAGCGGAACTGCAGTCATCTAGGGTTACCCCAAGCCGGTCGCAAAGTGTTGCCAATGGTGTGTATGTGATACAGGTTTCGGTACAGAACCTTGCCCGCTAGCAACCACTTCACCGGAGCACCGTCCTGCCGGTCATCTATCACGAGGGGAGTCGCCTCTTCCTCCGATATGTCCAGCTTTCCCAGAGCTTCCTCTAGTTTCTCCCTTGCCGATCTAGGGTTGGTCGATCCCGAGTTCTCTTGCGTCGCCTCCGCCGCCGGTGGTGTAGCCATCACCCCGGCCGAGTCCTGGGGGCGGCCCGCCGATGAGATCCGGGGCCGCCGATCGGTTTCCACTTCGAACCCTAGCGCCGCCAGAGAGCCCTAGGTTTCGGGCAAAAAGCGCCACCGTAGATAAATGCATGCTGACATTTACTGTCCACAATTTTCCCGATCAACTTAAGTTTTTTTAGGGAAATTATGAGAGCTTTTATTCAACAAAAGCGTTCTTGGGGCAATCTGCTAGGAGACTGCTAACCAAAAACGAAGGAGTAGAAACCAGACAAACGTCGGTTACCGTGAGTGTGCAAGCACGCTTCGCACACAAATGGGCCGGCAGATTGGCTGATCTTATTACATGTTGAATTACAAAAATTTCAAAAACTAAAGAAAGCTCTCCAATTTCATCTAGGATCAGAGCCACAACAGAGCGATCTGTATGGCGAGAATTCCAAAGATTCACCAATGCCAAGCAGTCTGTTTCCATCGTCACTTGTGTAAGACCTCAATGATTGGCGAAGATGACACCTTCTCGGAAAGCTAGCGTCTCCATAATCAACGGATCCGTCACCCCCTCGTGTGGTTTGCACCATGAACCAATAAGCCGAGTGGCCGAACACGCTACACCTCCTGCTCCACCTGTACCTGATATGAGGTCAATTGCTCCATCACAGTTGATTTTAATCATGTCATTCTCAGGTGGTCGCCAACCATGACCCGGCAGCATCGAAGCAAACTGCCTAGGTATTTCTAGTAGAGACAAATCCTCCGGGATCTTCCTAACCACGTTCCGTGGATTGAGTTGTTCTTGATCATGAACCACACGATTTCTGGAATGCCAAATGGCCCACATAACTGTAATCAATTTCGCTCGTTCTTCATCTGAAAACCTGCTATCACATACAATATCTCGCGACCATGTGTCCGGATGTAGCCGAGGAAGGCGGAAGTCGAACAATGCTTCAGCTTCCCTCCAGTAGTTTCTTGCATGGCTGCAGTGTATAAGCGCATGCATCAAGTCTTCTTTCTTTGCAAGACAAACGTTACAGTGGTCTATTTGCTTTAAGTGTCTGTACTTCATAGTTTCTTCAACTGGTAGAATTTGCCGCAGCACACGCCACCAGAACACCCGTACTTTGGGTATCACCTTGAGCTTCCACAAAGAATTCCATAACTGTCGTTCGGTCTGTGAAGTGCCGGTATCCGCCCCTTCCTCTCGAGCTAAACGCTCTTTTGCGAGTCACAAGAGCACGGTACGCTGTTTTGAC
Organism: Aegilops longissima; assembly: GCA_021605205.1. NCBI lineage: Eukaryota > Viridiplantae > Streptophyta > Magnoliopsida > Poales > Poaceae > Aegilops > Aegilops longissima. Next base: position 743,419,917 of record CM038677.1, read on the forward strand.
AGAGTAATTCCCCGTTGAGTCAAGAGCCCATGCCTGGAAATCCTCTCCACCCCCATTGCGCAATGGTATGTTCAGAATGGCCTCAACGTCAAGAGCCAGAAAGTTCCCACGCACCAACTCTTGGCGTCATGTCCAAGTCTCCATATTGATCAATTCATCTACAGTTTGGAGTGGTGTACTTGCTGGTTTGACCATAGGAGTCATTGTAGCAGAGCCTGGTATCCACCTATCTTCCCAGATTGAGATAGTAGAACCATTACTAACCCTTTTGATTAATCCCAATTTCAGTGCTTCTTTCCCAGCCACAATAGCCCTCCAGATAGGAGAAGCGGTCTTTGGGATAGTAACTGTCATGAAATCTAAATCCGGAAAATATCTACTCTTCATAACGCAGGAGCAGAGAGACTCAGGATGAACCATAAATCTCCAACCATGCTTCCCTAGTAAGGCAATATAAAAGATTCAAATTCTCGAAAGCCCATACCTCCAGATTCCTTCAGAGACGCCAATTTCTTCCATGAGATCCAATGCATAGATCGCCTGTCGATATTGCTGCTCCAAAAATACCGCGCCATGCAGGAGGTGATCTTCTTACACACCTTCTTTGTCAAGCGAAAGCAAGACATGCTGAAGGTGGGAATGGATTGAACAACAGACTTGAGTAACACCCCACGCCCTGCACACGCAAACTCCCTCTCGGAATAACCAAACATCTTACTTATTGCCCGATCACATATATGTCCAAAGGTATCACTTGTGATCCGTCCAACAACTGTTGGGAGTCCGAGGTACCTGCCATTGAATGCCTCAACAAGAATACCAAGGCGTTGTTTCAGTTCAAGCCTTCTATCTGCTGGAGTATTTGGGGTAAAATACACCGCACTCTTATCCTTGTTAACACAATGTCCTGAACAAGCTGCGAATATATTCAAAATCTCATTTAGCCTGTCCGCACTATCTTCCTTTGCACTGATGAAAATAAGACAGTCATCAGCCAAAAAGAAGGTGATTTATCCATGGTGATCTGCTTGAAGCTCTCACTCCCCTGTCCACAAAAGAACCATAGTACTTGAGTAGGGAAGTTAAGCCTTCAGCACAAATCAGGAATAGAAACGGGGAGACTAGATCTCCTTGCCGAAACCCCCTTGAGGGTGTGAAGAAAGGCAAAATCTCCCCATTTACTCTAACTGCAAATCTGACAGAAGTTACACATTTCATGATCAGTTTGACAAAGTTGATGCTGAACCCCAGCTTTAACATAATTGCTTCGAGGTAGTGCCACTCCACCCGGTCGTAGGCTTTCATCATATCAAGCTTTACCGCACACGAGTAATTTTTACCGCTTTTTCTTCTCCTCATTGTGTGTACACTTTCAAAAGCCACTAGGACGTTATCTGTGATAAGGCGTCCCGGCACAAATGCACTTTATTCCTCACCAATAATCATATCCATCCACTCTTTCAACCTGTTTGTAATCATCTTAACGGCAATCTTATATGCTACATGACAAAGAGCAATGGGGCGATATTGAGAAATCTGTTGTGGGTATCTCACCTTAGGTATGAGAGTAATAAAAGCGTCGTTTAAACCCATAGGTAGCTCCCCTCCATGCAAGAAATCCAGAATGGCTGGGACCAGGTCATCTTTGATAAAACTCAAATGACGTTGGAAAAATCCCGCCGTGAAACCATCCACACCCGGCCCTTTGGAAGGCGCCATCTGGAAAAGAGCCGCATGAACCTCTTCAGGAGTGTAAGGTTTATTGATTGCATCATTCATCTCCGGAGAAACCTTCACGGTACAAACTGCAGAAGTGCTGACATATCACTATATCCTTGGGAGAGGTACAGGTCCTGATAGAAAGACTGTATGTCTTCTTTGTTATCCTCTTCAGTACTGCATATGGTGCCGTCACGGCGTCGAAGGCCCGAAATACGATTCACCCTTCTTCGTTTAGTGGCCTGTGACTGAAAGTACTTTGTATTACGATCTCCATCACGCAGCCAAGGAACGCGAGAACGCTGTCGCATCCACACTTCCTCAAGTTTTAAAGCCTCACGCAATTTCTGCACCGTAGCTTTTTCCACCTCTGACGGACCCCTGCCTACAGACAAAGACCGCAACCTATCAAGCTTCTGTTGAAGATTTTTTTATGTTCTTTGCAAGGCATCCGAATTCCCTTGCTCCCCACGTCCCTAGCTCCGATTGGAGTTTGGTAAGTGTGTTTGCAATACTAGAAAGCCCTGTTCCACAGCAGTGCCGACGCCACGCCTCGCACACAAAATTATCATACTCCACATGAGACTGCCATATATTCTCATATCAAAACTGTTTCTTGCCATGTCTCCTACTATTTGCATGATTACTTATTTCCACAAGAACAAAACAGTGATCAGACTCAACTGCACTAAGATGCCGCACACGAATGTGTCCGAATCTTTGCAGAAATTCTTCATTCGCTAGAGCACTATCCAGTCTAGCTTTAACATTGCTATCACCTTGTTGTCGATTGTCCCAAGTAAAAGGAACTCCCGACCATCCTAGATCCTGGAAAGAACAGTCATCCACCACCTCTCTGAAGGCCCTCATTTGCCATTCCGGCCTGGCCGATAGACTAAAATGTTCAGACCCAAAGAGTGTCTCATTAAAATCTCCCACGCATAGCCAAGCAGCTTGTTCGATAGCATACAGAGTTCTCATGAATCTCCAACTATGATGTCGATTTTCTGCCCTTGGAGCCCCATAAAAACCAGTGAATCTCCATCCTCGAGAAGACTCGTCCACCTTTTGTACCATAACATCAATATGTCCAGTACTGTAATTCTTTAGTTCCACTTTCAATTCACTAGACCAGAACAACCCGATACCACCGCTCAGGCCTTCACTGTCTACAGCAAAACATCCCGCAAAGCCTAGCTGACCTTGCAAAAATTCAACCCTCTTAGCCTAATTTTTGTTTCCATCACAAAAAGAAGGGCGGGACCTTCTTGCTGCACAATCTTGCGCAGCTCACGAACTGCCTTGGGGTTCCCAAGCCCCCGGCAGTTCCAGCTCAGGCAACTCATTGATCCCGGCAGGACCGCAGCGCGGTCTCCGCCGAGTTCTCAGGTGTAGGTTTCTTCTTCTTGGACTCCCTTTCACGAACTAGACCCTCCTCACTGCTCTCATCATTGCTGGTTTTTGGGTCTGCCTGATCATCATTAGCCTCTACAGCAGTTAACAACAGTTGTTTCGGTATATAGACTGCAGTTGGTCCTTCCTTCCTTTTATTATTACATTTTGAGTTATTCTTCACAGGCGATCAACTTAAGTTACAAGTCTACTCAAACAAGTCAGGTACTAAAGTATGTACTTATACGGTACGAACTATAACTGGTGTGTGTATGTATTTTGTCGGGTGGTAGGTGCGACATATGCCAACGGGTGGCTTATCATTGTGGGAGCCAATAAGACGTCGCCGGTTCCTGGAAGCGGGATGAGGCGAAGACATGCACGCCGGTGAATCTTACCCAGCTTTGGGGCTCTCTGTGGAGATAACACCCCTACTGCTGCTCTGCGGGGTCTCCGCATAATCACAAGGTGAACAAGTAGCTACAAGGGGCTCCTTGAGCTGTTTCGGGAGAAGGAAGAAGAAGGGCACGACTAGCTCTCTTCCTTCCTCTATGTGGTGTCTAAAAACTCTCAGGGATCAACCCTTTGCATGGGCGCCCTGGGGGGTTTATATAGGCCTACCCCCCAGGGGTACAATGGTAATCCGGCTGGGCGCGGGCCCTAGCCGTCAGTGTCTACGTTCACCGGCTTCTTCGCCGGCCGCTGGGGCCCGCCGACCAGTGGGTCCCGCTCCGTCGGCTTCTGGTCGACAAGCTGACCCACAGCCGGGGCCTTGTCGGGGCTGGTTCTTGTTGCCTCAATCTTGATGACGAGGGCTTTGTCGAGGTAAGCATGGCTCTGATGCCGCCTCTTTGGCGGCGATCACCGTAGCCTTACCTCGTCTTGTCTCCTTAATGAGGCGCCTCCTTGAGGGAGGGAGCAAGCCGGCTCTGGAGGCCGGCCATATCTCAGCCGACCGGGGAGGCTGGCCGCTCAGGTATCTCTCTGAAGGAGGGCCCGCCGTCTGGGCCGTCTTGACAACCTTGTCGTCGTGGCATCATGGTCAACATGGCAACAATGGCAGCCACGGACGGTGATGGCCGCCCGTCTGGCGGCGACTGTGGCCATCTTGGCGCTCCGGGATCACGGGGTGGCAGGCTTCACTGTAGCCACGCCCCGTCTCATCACCGTTATGTGGGTGCAGATTCTGAGGGTGCGGCCTTGGCTGCCTGCTGGGGGGCGGCTTCTGGGAGTCGGCCTTCTTGTGGCCTGCTTCTTGGAGTCGGCCCTCTTGTGGCCGGCTTCTTGGAGTCGGCCCTCTCGTGGCCTTCCTCCTATAGGTTTCAGGGCTGGGCCGCCTTCGGGCAGCCGGCCTCAGAGACGGCCGGCTGAGGGAAGGCGGCCCCGCGTCTTGGATGCTTTAGGGCTCGATCGGCCCGTAAATTTTCAGAAGTCCCAGGGGGAGCCGGCTAGGCTACCCGTGGTCATTTACTCCGACAGTAGACCCTGAAGCTTGTTGAGCTTCGAGGCTGAAGAGAGGACTAGAAGCTCGATCAGCTTCCTATCCTGAGGGGTCGGCAGCTAGGAGCCGGCTTTGAGCGGGTGCGTCGTCTTTGGGAAGCTTTGCGGCTTGAAGGTGAGAATGCGAGCCGAGTTGCGCGTTGACCGAGCGCCACTTCACGCGCCACATGGCAGCCATCGGCATAAAAAAGCCTGCCAACCCACGCGCGTGACGGGACGTCGCCGCAGGCTGGGGCCCGCCACTCCTAGGCCTCGGCCTATGTGCAGATCTTCTGCGGCCCGAACGGACCGCTCGCCTTCCCGCAGCGGTTTCAGCATGCCTTTAGGGTGCAATAATCGCGGGACGTGGGGGAGTGGGCGCAGTTAATCCCACGTCCCCCCAAGCCTCGCCTCCCCGGCTCCGCCGCACGAGCCTATAAGTAGGGGGAGGAGGGGGAGCGGCAGACGCTCGCATGCTCGCCCTCGCTCCACCCTTTCTTCTACTTCCTTCTCCTTTCCTCCACCGCCGCGGCGCCTCACCGTCGCGCCATTTCGCCGTCGACCTTCTTGGCTCGCCGTAGCTTCGCCGCGGCAGGCTTGCGCATCCTCCTTGCTTCCTCGTCCTCATGGCGCTATCCAGCTCTTGGGATGGTTCCAACGTCCACGAGGACCACATTGACTGGCTTCGCAAGACGCGGCGGCTGCCGGGCGAGGGCTACGTGAAGACCCGCCTCGCACCGGAGACGGAGGTCTCGCCGGCGCCGGAGGAGGGCGAGCGGGTAATCTTCCGCTCGCACTGCCTGCGCGGCCTCGGCTTGCCGGCGAGCGGGTTCTTCCGCTCCTTCCTCGAATTCTACCGTCTCCAGTCGCATCACCTCACCCCCAACACGGTGATGCTGTTGTTGGCCTTCTTCACTCTATGCGAAGGTTTTCTTGGCGTCCTCCCAACCCTTGAGCTCTGGGGGAGTTTTTTTAGTGCAAGCTCAGCACCGTCACCGCGGGCGTGCCCGCCCCCTGTGGCGCCTTCATCGCCATGCGGAGGTTAGCCGACAACAACCCGTTTCCGCCTATCCCGCTGATCCAGTCGGTGAAACTCTGGCAGCAATCATACTTCTACATGAAGAATGTCGCCCCGCAAGGCGACTTCGTCAATCTGCCGGCTTACGTAGCCGGCCCGCCGGCTGGGAGGCAGCCGTCTTGGTCCTACAGAGCCAGGTCGCTGTCTCTGGCTGGGGCTGCTGCCGTCACCCGGCTCCGGGTGATGGTCCAGTCCGAAGTCCTGGTCGGGGCCGACCTGGTTGCGGCCTTCGTGGAGCGACGGGTGCTCCCACTCCAAGGCCGGCCGCACATGATCTGCCAGATGAGTGGCCGCTTCGACCCATGCCGGCTGAGCACCAAGGAGATGCCTCGTGATGAGGTATCTCACATGGTGAACTACATCTCCAACTGTAATCTCACCGAGGAGTGGCAGTATGGCAAAGCGCCGTACTCTCGAGCTGATCCCTCGCCTATGGTGAGTTTCCCTTCTTTTCTTCTTCTCTTGTTGCCGGGTTCGTAACGGCCGACTCCTGACTAGCTGGCTCGTCTTGAGCAGAACCCTCTTGTTCGACCGGCTGCCGGGGCCGCAGGGCCGGAGCGCTAGTTCATGGCCCACCGCACGGTGGACGACCTCGACGACCCAGATCTAGGGGCGGCCGCCACGGATGACGCCGTCGTCGGAGCCGGAGGAGAGGCAGGCGGCCCCGAGCTGGGAGGAGGCTTCGGGGACTGGCCGGACGACGATGAAGCCGAAGCCATCCCGCATCGCCAGCCGGCGGCCGATCGCCAAGGCGCGGGACCTTCTGCCGCGCCGGCTGCTCGGGGTGGCGCGCAAAAACGCCGGGCCGTGCCGACTCTCTTCGTCAACCGGCCAAAGAAGCCCAGGGGTTCCACGACAGCAACCAAGCGGGACGAGGCGGCTGCGAAGGCGGCCCGCTTCCGCAAGGTGGTGAAGCAGCCGCAGGCGGTCTCGGCGTAAGTGTTGAATGTCTCGTGCTTTTTCATTGTCTTCCTTGGTTGAGGCTCTTCTGAGCCTTCTTCTTGATTTCCTGATCAGGGCGCCGCTTTCCCTCGAACGGGTTCCTGCCGCCTCCATAGTCGGACTGACGGGAGGGTCATCGAGCACCCTCCGCGTGGATCCCCGTGCCGACCTCATGGAGGCAACGGAGCGGAACGCGCGGGAGGCGCGGGAGGAGTGGGAAGCGGAGGAGCGGAGGGCCGCCCAGGAGGCGAAGGAGAAGTCGGCCGAGGCGCAAGCCGATGCTACGGCTAATGCTCAGGCGGAGACCGCGGCCGCGGAGAGGGAGGCGGAGGCTCTGCGCAATCAGCCTCCGCAGCTCGTCATTCCCCTCCGCGCCGTGGCTCCCAACATCCCCGTGTCCCCATCAGAGGAAGCCGACCGCAACCGGCCGGTGATGGAGAGGAGGTAAGACGACGTGATCATCCTGGAAGAGGCGCCACAGTCGGAGCCGACTGGAACGGGCCAAGGCGGCCGACCTGCTGCGCCGCCCGAGCAGTCGGCTGGGGGCGAGTCGACGGCGGGGCCGGATCTTGTGGTGCAGTCGCCGCCTCGCCGGCGCGCGGGGGAGGCACCCTCGGCGCCGGAGCCGCAGAAAGCTGCGGGCGCCAGCTCGACGGCTCAGGATCTGGAGGTGGCCAGCGCCAGTACGTCCGAGTGGACGCCCAGCGGAGGAACGACCGAGTTGAACGTAGCGGCGCGGGAGGTCCGGAGCCGGCTTCAGGCCCAGGTCGCCTCGCTGCAACGGTACACCCAAGAGTTTCTCACGACGCGAGCGGTCATCCGGGTGAGTCCTCTAGCCTTGGTCGATTGCTCTCTTGATTTCTTCCGTGGGGGCGCATCAGCGCACCTACTGGGTGTAGTCCCCGAGTTCTGAGTCGGCTGCTGAGCAGGCGGCTTGGAACTTCTAGTAGGCCTCGACAGCTATCTTATTCTTATTCGCACCCCGTCCGATTTCCAGGAATATCATATTCTCCGCGCAGCTGCCTTCAACTCCCAGGCCCAGGAGCTGAGCCAGAAGGCCGCTGATCTGACTAATAGCCGGAGTGAGTGCTTCGTTTCTTTTATCTCATGTGGGGGGACGTCAGCGCACCCACTGGGTGTAGTCCCCGAGATTCAGGCCGACTGCTGAGCAGTCGGGTCGGATCTTTCCTGACGACTTCTTCCTTCTTGCGTTTTCTTTTTCTCCATGCTTGCATGGGCCAACGCCGACTTGAGGGAGCAGCTAGGCGGGGTCCAGACCGCCCTTCGTACCAAGGAAACTGAGTGCAGCGCCTTGGCCCAGGAACGTGACCGCCTGGCCAAGAAACTGGCCGACCAGGAGGAGAGCCATAAGGCGGCCCTGAAGAAGGCGCAGGACTGCGAGGCCGCCCTCAAAGCCGAGTACGAGACCGAGGCGGCGGGCTGGGCTGAGGCGAAGCAAGCGCTGAGCGAGGGCTATGGACAGTTGAGGATCTGATCGATGATAAGCCGCCTTCCTCTTCGTCCCTTTGCTTGCCCCTTGCCCTCTGGCTTGTCTTCTGGTTTTGTGCTGCTTCTTTGTTCTTCGTGCAGATTACTTTCCCGGTTACTCCGTCGCCGCCACCCAAGCCATTGAGGCCCACCGCGAGGCACACCGGCAGGAAAGGATCGAGATCGCGCCGGATGCCAGCCGGATGCTTGAGGAGCAGCTTTTGGCGATCCAGGCCCGACTACAGCCGGCCCAACGCATGCTCCGCCGCCTTCAGCGTGCCGGGGCGCAAGTGCTGACCGCCCTCTGGCCCGGTGAGGCGATTCCCGCACCCCAGTCGGATGCCGATGGGCCGAGGTTGCTGATCGGCCGCTTGAGGCTGGAAGGCTTCCGCCGCTCGATCCGGCGCTAGGCGGGCGCTGGAGTTCGTCCGAGCCTGGTATCCTGGGTTGAGCTTAGCCCAGCTGAGCACCTGGCGGCAGGAGGCCGACGAAGAGCTGGTGGCGGTGCGGCCGGCTATCATCCAGCGTTCCTCGGCAATCGCCGAGTATACCGACACTAGCGCCTTTGCTCCTGAGGTGGATGACAACGGTGTCGCCCAGCCGGAGGAGTTGTTCGGGCTGAACCCGGCGGAAGGTGAAGACTCGGCGGAGGAGATCGCTTCCAGCGATGAAGGCGAAGATGAAGAAAGGGAGGGTGGCGAAGACGTCATGCCAGACGATGAAGCGACTAGCCAGCTTCAGCCTGGTCGTGCCTCCAGCAACGAGGCGCGCGCGAGCGCGCTGTCTGCCAGAGGTGATGATCAAGCCGAGACCCGCCAGCCGGCCACTCCTCCGGCCAGCACTGTCGCCTCCACCGACCTGCCCGACTCGCCCGTCGTTCCCTTGGCCTGATCTGTCGTCCTTGCTTTCCTGCTCGTTACTCTTTGAACAACTATTTGTTAAATTCGCACGGTTACACCCACTGGGGGTGTATTCAAACTATGTTTAATGCTGGCCTTTCGAAGGCTTTTGGTGTAAATATAATCATGCATGTGTTTGGCTTCCATTCGTATTTGCTTTTTATCCTTAGGTTGTTTCCATTGCCGCCTTCCCTTGGTCGCCGCCTTCCCAGCCGGATAGCTGCTCTGCAGTCTGTGGCTGGTGAGGAACTTGGCCATTTTTGGGACGACAAGTACTTGAGCTTTCTTAGATTGTGGCAAGGTGAATAGGAAGCCGGCCGGCCGGCTGCTCTGGTAGCCGGTCGGCGATGGGGGGAAGCCGGCTTTTGTTATATAAGTTTGTTAGTCCTTAGCCGTTTTTCATGTGGGCATCCTTTCCTGCCTTTGACTCTTGCCAGCCGGACAGCCGATTCTTCGAGCTGCGACTTTCAACAAGAGAGGGCTTGGGTGTCGGCACACTACTTGTATGACTGCAGGTGGAACTTGAATATAACGTAAGGCGGCAAGTCCCCGGGCCGACTGGTCGAACCCGGTGATGGACGAGAAGAATGAATGTAGTGACATAATCATAGGCACGATGCTCGGCATTCATAGATAAAAGAGGGGGTAGTCCCCGAGTGTTCCTCGGGGGCCCCGCTGTCTCATACTTAGTACAAAAGATAGTGTGGTACATACTGCTTTTTAACTGTAAAATCTCCGGAGGAGATTGGCGTTCCATGGTCGTTCCGACTCCTTGCCGGAATCATCTCTCTTGCGTGCTTTCGGCTTCTGCGCGTCGGTCAGGTAGTAGGAGTCGTTGCCTAACGCTCTGCTAATGACGAAGGGGCCTTCCCAAGGGGCCGAGAGCTTATGCTGGCCGGCTGTTTGCTGGATCAGCCGGAGCACAAGGTCACCCTCTTGGAAGGATCTTGGCTTGACCTTCCGGCTGTGGTAGCGGCGTAAACCCTGCTGGTAGATGGCGGACCGGCTGAGGGCTAACAGCCGGCTTTCTTCCAGCAGGTCGACGCTGTCTTCTCGTGCTTCCTTGGCCTCTGCCTCCGTGTACATGGTCACCCGAGGCGAGTTGGACTCGATGTCAGTTGGGATGACAGCCTCGGCACCATATACAAGGAAGAAAGGGGTGAAGCCGGTCGACTTTTTTGGGGTAGTGCACAGACTCCAGAGGATGGCCGGCAGCTCGTCGAGCCAACAGCCGGCCGAACGCTCCAGTGGCACGACCAGTCGGGGCTTGATGCCGAAAAGGATGAGGCCGTTTGCTCGCTCGACTTGGCCGTTTGACTGCGGGTGGGCGACGGACGCTAAGTCCAGTCGGATGCCCTGTGTCGCGCAGAAACGTGCCAATGCTCCCTTGGCAAAATTCGTGCCATTGTCGGTGATGATGTTGTGTGGCACGCCGTACCGGGTTGTAATATATGCGATGAATGTTACGGCAGTCGGCCCATTCAGCTTCTTGATTGGCTTTGCTCCGATCCACTTGGTAAACTTGTCCACGGCGACGAGCCGATGTGTCATGCCGCCGTGCGCCGTCTTGAACGGGCCCACCATGTCCAGTCCCCAGACGGCAAAAGTCCAGGTGAGGGGAATGGTCTTGAGTGCTGAAGCCGGCAGGTGTTGCTTGGAGCTGAAGACTTGGCACCCTTTGCAGTGTTTGACTAACTCCTTGGCATCGTCCAAAGCAGTTGGCCAAAAGAATCCATGGCGGGAAGCTTTGGCAACGAGTGATCTTGAGGCCGCGTGGTGGCCGCATTCGCCTTGGTGAATGTCCTTGAGGATTGCTATACCCTTCTCTGGATCCACGCAGCGCTGGAAGACTCCAGTGACGCCGCGCCTGACGAGCTCTCTATTAACAATTTTGTATGCTCCGGCTCGGCGTTGGACTTGTCCTGCCGCGATCTCGTCAGCCGTCAGTTCTCTGTTTACCAGGAAGTTGAGGATGGGTTGGGCCCATGATGGAGCTGCGACTTCTTCTATAGCCGACACGGCTACTCCGACCAGGGCGGGTGGGCTGGGTGGTGAAGAGCTAGAGTTGGCCACCGCCTGCTGTGTTGACGCAGTCCCCGGGCCGGGTTCTGAAGTCCCCGGGCCGGGTGCGACTATGGCAGTCCCCGAGCCGCCTATCGGAGTCCCTGGGCCGCCTATCGAAGTCCCCGAGCCGCCTGCTTGGTTCCCCAAACCGGATCCGACTGCTTCGGGGTTAGGCGGCACGAAGATGGAATCGGATTCTGGAGACGGCTTGATAGACGGCTTGAGGAGGCGTTGGAGAGAGACGCCGGTTGGTATAGCTTGTCGAGTGGAGCCTATTCGTGCCAGGGCATCTGCTTGCTCGTTGTCGGCCCGTGATACGTGGAGGAACTCGCATCCTTCAAAATACCCGCTGGTTTGCTGAACGAGGAAGCGGTAGCTCGCCATGTTTGTGTCCTTGGCGTCCCAGTCACCAGATGATTGCTGGCCTACCAAATCTGAGTCGCCATAGCACAGGATCCGGCGGATGCCGAGTTCTTTGGCTAGCCGGAGCCCGTGTATGAGTGCCTCGTACTCGTCCACATTGTTGGAGGCGGCAAAATGAATTTGCAATGTGTATCTGAGCTTGTCGCCTTTGGGAGAGGTGAGGATGATGCCGGCTCCCAAGCCGGCACGCATCTTGGACGCATTGAAGTGCATCCGCCAATGAGTGGAGTCAGGAGCCGGCGGCAGGTACTGGGTCTCGGCCCAGTCGACGAGGAAGTCGGCCAATGCTTGGGACTTGATGGCGGTGCGAGGCTGGTAGAAGATCGTGTAAGGGGCCAGCTCAATGGCCCATTTTGCCACCCGGCCAGATGCATCCCGACTGCCTATGATCTCGGCGAGCGAGGCGGTGCATAGAACCGTGATGGGGTGCTCTTGAAAGTAGGGCTTGAGCTTCTTGGCGGCGAAGTACACACCATAGCATATCTTCTGGTAGTGCGGGTAGTTCTGCTTCGAGGTGGACAGTACTTCACTTAAATAATACACTGGCCTCTGGACTGGCTGAGCTCGGCCTTCTTCCGGGCGCTGGACCACGATGACGGTGCTGACCACCCGGCTGGTAGCGGCAATGTAAAGGAGAATGGGCTCTTTCTCGGTCGGCGCCGCCAAGACAGGCGGCGTGGCCAGCATCTTCTTCAGCTCGCGGAAATCTTGGTCGGCTTGGTCGTTCCATTTGAAGTGAGTGGTTTTCTTCATGAGTCTGTAGAGGGGGAGAGCTTTCTCTCCAAGCCGGCTGATGAAGCGGTTCAGGGAGGCCAGTATCCGGTAAACTTTTGGACATCTCGTAGTTTAGTGGGAATCTCCATTCTCTCAATGGCTTTGATCTTCACGGAGTTGCATTCGATGTCGCGTTCGGAGACCAGGAAGCCTAGAAGCTGGCCGGTTGGTACTCCGAACACGCATTTCTCGGGGTTGAGCATGATCTAAAACCGGCGCAGATTCTTAAACGTCTCCTTGAAGTCTTCCAGCAAGGTGCCGCGCTTCTCTGTCTTCACCACGATATCGTCTACATAGACATGGGCATTTCTGCCGAGTTGCTTGAGGAGGCATTTCTGCATGCAACGCTGAAAAGTGGCACCGGCATTTCTCAAGCCGAATGTCATAGTCAGGTAGCAGAAAGCTCTGAATGGCGTGATGAAGGCGGTCTTCAGGCGGTCAGCTAGATCCAACTTTATCTGGTGGTTGTTGGGAACGTAGTAATTTCAAAAAATTTCCTACGCACACGCAAGATCATGGTGATGCATAGGAACGATTGGGGAGAGTGTTGTCCACGTACCCTCGTAGACCGAAAGCGGAAGCGTTAGAACAACGCGGTTGATGTAGTCGTACATCTTCACGGCCCGATCGATCAAGCACCGAAACTACGGCACCTCCGAGTTCTAGCAGACGTTCAGCTCGATGACGTCCCTCGAACTCCGTTCCAGCTGAGTGTCCAGGGAGAATTCCGTCAGCACGACGGCGTGGTGACGATCTTGATGTTCTACCGACGCAGGGCTTCGCCTAAGCACCGCTACGATATTATCGAGGTGGATTATGGTGGAGGGGGGCACCGCACACGGCTAAGAGATCCAAGGGATCAATTGTTGTTCTGCCTAGAGGTGCCCCCCTGCCCCCGTATATAAAGGAGCAAGGGGGGAGGGGGCGGCCGGCCTAGGAGTGGGCGGCGCCAGGGAGTCCTACTCCCACCGGAGTAGGACTCCCTCCTTCCTGTTGGAGTAGGAGAAGGGAAAGAGGGGAGAGCAAGAAGGAAAAGGGGCTGCGCCTTTCCAATTCGGACAGAGGGGGCGCGGCCTCCTTCCTTTGGCCTCTCTCCTCTATTCCCGTATGGCCCAATAAGGCCCATATACTCCCGGCGAATTCCGTAACTCTCCGTACTCGAAAAATACCGAATCACTCGGAACCTTTCCGAACTCGAATATAGTCATCCAATATATCGATCTTTATGTCTCGACCATTTCGAGAATCCTCGTCATGTCCCCGATCTCATCCGGGACTCCGAACTCCTTCGGTACATCAAAACTCATAAACACATAATATAACTGTCATCGAAACCTTAAGCGTGCGGACCCTACGGGTTCGAGAACAATGTAGACATGACCGAGACACGTCTCCGGTCAATAACCAATAGCGGAACCTGGATGCTTATATTGGCTCCCACATATTCTACGAAGATCTTTATCGGTCAAACCGCATAACAACATACGTTGTTCCCTTTGTCATCGGTATGTTACTTGCCCGAGATTCGATCGTCGGTATCTCAATACCTAGTTCAATCTCATTACCGGCAAGTCTCTTTACTCGTTCCGTAATACATCATCCCACAACTAACTCATTAGTTGCAATGCTTGCAAGGCTTATGTGATGTGCATTACCGAGAGGGCCCAGAGATACCTCTCCGACATTCGGAGTGACAAATCCTAATCTCAAAACACGCCAACCCAACAAGTACCTTCGGAGACACCTGTAGAGCACCTTTATAATCACCCGGTTACGTTGTGACGTTTGGTAGCACACAAAGTGTTCCTCCAGTAAACGGGAGTTGCATAATCTCATAGTCATAGGAACATGTATAAATCATGAAGGAAGCAATAGCAACATACTAAACGATCGAGTGCTAAGCTAACGGAATGGTTCATGTCAATCACATCATTCTCCTAATGATGTGATCCCGTTAATCAAATGACAACTCATGTCTATGGCTAGGAAACTTAACCATCTTTGATCAACGAGCTAGTCAAGTAGAGGCATACTAGTGACACTCTGTTTGTCTATGTATTCACACATGTATTATGTTTCCGGTTAATACAATTCTAGCATGAATAATAAACATTTATCAAGATATAAGGAAATAAATAATAACATTATTATTTCCTCTAGGGAATATTTCCTTCAGTCTCCCACTTGCACTAGAGTCAATAATCTAGTTCACATCGCCATGTGATTCAACACTAATAGTTCACATCACCATGTGATTAACACCCATAGTTCACATCGTCATGTGAACTACACCCAAAGGGTTTACTAGAGTCAGTAATCTAGTTCACATCGCTTATGTGATTAACACCCAAAGAGTACTAAGGTGTGATCATGTTTTGCTTGTGAGATAATTTTAGTCAACGGGTCTGTCACATACAGATCCGTAAGTATTTTGCGAATTCTATGTCTACAATGCTCTGCACAGAGCTACTCTAGCTAATTGCTCCCACTTTCAATATATATCTAGATCGAGACTTAGAGTCATCCAGATCTGTGTCAAAACTTGCATCGACGTAACTTTTTACGACGAACCTTTTGTCACCTCCATAATCGAGAAATATTTCCTTATTCCACTAAGGATAATTTTGACCGTTGTCCAGTGATCTACTCTTAGATCACTATTGTACTCCCTTGCTTAACACAGTGTAGGGTATACAATAGATCTGGTACACAGCATGGCATACTTTATAGAACCTATGGCTGAGGCATAGGGAATGATTTTCATTCTCTTTCTATCTTCTGTCGTGGTCGAGCTTCGAGTCTTACTCAATTTCACACCTTGTAACACAGGCAAGAACTCTTTCTTTGACTGTTCCATTTTGAACTACTTCAAAATCTTGTCAAGGTATGTACTCATTGAAAAAATTATCAAGCGTCTTGATCTATCTCTATAGATCTTGATGCTCAATATGTAAGCAGCTTCTCCGAGGTCTTTCTTTGAAAAATCTCCTTTCAAACACTCCTTTATGCTTTGCAGAATAATTCTACATTATTTCTGATCAACAATATGTCATTCACATATACTTATCAGAAATGCTGTAGTGCTCCAACTCACTTTCTTGTAAATACAGGCTTCACCGCAAGTCTGTATAAAACTATATGCTTTGATCAACTCATCAAAGCATATATTCCAACTCATGATGCTTGCACCAGTCCATAGATGGATCGCTGGAGCTTGTACATTTTGTTAACACCTTTAGGATTGAAAAACCTTCTGGTTGCATCATATACAACTCTTCTTTAATAAATCCATTAAGGATTGCAGTTTTGTTATCCATTTGCCAGATTTCATAAAATGCGGCAATTGCTAACATGATCCAGACAGACTTTAAGCATCGATACGAGTGAGAAAATCTCATCGTAGTCAACACCTTGAACTTTGTCAAAAACCTTTTTCGACAAGTCTAGCTTTGTAGATAGTAACACTACTATCAGCGTCTGTCTTCCTCTTAAAATCCATTTAATCTCAATGGCTTGCCGATCATCGGGCAAGTCAACCAAAGTCCATACTTTGTTCTCATACGTGGATCCCATCTTAGATTTCATGGCCTCAAGCCATTTTGCGGAATATGGGCTCATCATCGCTTCCTCATAGTTCGTAGGTTCGTCATGGTCATGTAGCATGACCTCCAGAACAGGATTACCGTACCACTCTGGTGCGGATTTCACTCTAGTTTACCTACGAGATTCGGTAGTAACTTGATCTGAAGTTACATGATCATCATCATTAGCTTCCTCACTAATTGGTGTAGTAGTCACAGGAACAGATTTCTGTGGTGAACTATTTTCCAATAAGGGAGAAGGTACAATTACCTTATCAAGTTCTACTTTCCTCCCACTCACTTCTTTCGAGAGAAACTCCTTCTCTAGAAAGGATCCATTCTTAGCAACGAATGTCTTGCCTTCGGATCTGTGATAGAAGGTGTACCCAACATTTTCTTTTGGGTATCCTATGAAGACGCACTTCTCCGATTTGGGTTTGAGCTTATCAGGTTGAAACTTTTTCACATAAGCATTGCAACGTCAAACTTTAAGAAACGACAACTTGGGTTTCTTGCCAAACCATAGTTCATACGGTGTCGTCTCAACGGATTTAGATGGTGCCCTATTTACCGTGAATGTAGTTGTCTCTAATGCATAACCCCAAAACGATAGTGGTAAATCGGTAAGAGACATCATAGACCGCACCATATTTAATAAAGTACGGTTACGACGTTCGGACACACTATTACACTGTGGTGTTCCAGGTGGCGTGAGTAGTGAAACTATTTCACATTGTTTTAACTGAAGACCAAACTCGTAACTCAAATATTCTTCTCCATGATCAGATCGTAGAAACTTTGTTACGATGATTTTTCACTTCACTCTGAAATTATATGAACTTTTCAAATGTTTCAGACTTCTATTTCATTAAGTAGATATACTCATATCTGCTCAAATCATCTGTGAAGGTCAGAAAATAATGATACCCGCTGCAAGCCTTAATATTCATCGGACCACATACATCAGTATGTATGATTTCCAACAAATCTGTTGCTTGCTCCATTGTTCCGGAGAACGGTGTTTTAGTCATCTTGCCCAAGAGACATGGTTCACAAGCATCAAGTGATTCCAAAATCCCATCAACATGGAGTTTCTTCATGCGCTTTATACCAATATGACTTCAACGGCAGTGCCACAAACAAGTTGCACTATCATTATTAACTTTGCATCTTTTCGCTTCAATATTATGAATATGTGTATCACTACGATCGAGATCCAACAAACCATTTTCGTTGGTGTGTATGACCATAGAAGGTTTTACTCATGTAAACAGAACAACAATTGTTCTCTAACTTAAATGAATAACCGTATTGCAATAAACATGATCAAATCATATTCATGCTCAACGCAAACACCAAATAACACTTATTTTAGGTTCAACACTAATCCCGAAATTATAGGGAGCGTGCGATGATGATCATATCAATCTTGGAACTATTTCCAACACACATTGTCACCTCGCCCTTAACTAGTTTATGTTTATTCTTCAACTCCCGTTTCGAGTTACTACTCTTAGCAACTGAACCATTATCAAATGCCGAGGGGTTGCTATAAACACTAGTAAAGCACACATCAATAACATGTATATCCAATATATCTTTGTTCACTTTGCCATTCTTCTTATCCGCCAAATACTTGGGGCAGTTCCACTTCCAGTGACCAGTCCCTTTGCAGTAGAAGCACTTAGTCTCAGGCTTAGGACCAGACTTGGGCTTCTTCACTTGAGCAGCAACTTGCTTGTCGTTCTTCTTGAAGTTCCCCTTCTTCCCTTTGCCGTTTTCTTGAAACTAGTGGTCTTGTCAACCATCAACACTTGATGTTTTTCTTGATTTCTACCTTCGTCGATTTCAGCAACACGAAGTGCTTGGGAATCGTTTCCGTTATCCCTTGCATATTATAGTTCATCACGAAGTTCTACTAACTTGGTGATGGTGACTAGAGAATTCTATCAATCACTATCTTATCTGGAAGATTAACTCCCACTTAATTCAAGTGATTGTAGTACGCAGACAATCTGAGCACATGCTCACTGCTTGAGCTATTCTCTTCCATCTTTTAGCAATAGAACTTGTTGGAGACTTCATATCTCTCAACTCGGGTATTTGCTTGAAATATTAACTTCAACTCCTGAAACATCTCATATGGTCCATGACGTTCAAAACATCTTTGAAGTCCAGATTCTAAGCCGTTAAGCATGGTGCACTAAACTATCAAGTAGTCATCATATTGAGCTAGCCAAACGTCCATAACGTCTGCATTTGCTCCTGCAATAGGTCTGTCACCTAGAGGTGCATCAAGGACATAATTCTTCTGTGCAGCAATGAGGATAATCCTCAGATCACGGATCCAATCCGCATCATTGCTACTAACATCTTTCAACATAATTTTTCTCTAGGAACATATCAAAATAAACATAGGGAAGCAACAACACGAGCTATTGATCTACAACATAGATATGCTAATACTACCAGGACTAAGTTCATGATAAATTTAAGTTCAATTAATCATATTACTTAAGAACTCCCACTTAGATAGACATCCCTCTAATCCTCTAAGTGATCACGTGATCCATATCAACTAAACCATGTCCGATCATCACGTGAGATGGAGTAGTTTCAACGGTGAACATCACTATGTTGATCATATCTACTATATGATCCACACTCGACCTTTCGGTCTCCGTGTTCCGAGGCCATATCTGTTATATGCTAGGCTCGTCAAGTTTAACCTGAGTATTCCACGTGTGCAACTGTTTTGCACCCGTTGTATTTGAACGTAGAGCCTATCACACCCGATCATCACGTGGTGTCTCAAAGACGAAGAACTTTCATAGCGCGCATACTCAGGGAGAACACTTATACCTTGATAATTTAGTGAGAGATCATCTTATAAAGCTACCGCCGAATTAAGAAAAATAAGATGTATAAAAGATAAACATCACATGCAATCAAAATATGTGACATGATATGGCCATCATCATCTTGTGCCTTTGATCTCCATCTCCAAAGCATCGTCATGATTTCCATCGTCACCGGCATGAACACCATGATCTCCATCATCTTGATCTATATCAATGTGTCGTCACATGGTCGTCTCGCCAATTATTGCTCTTGCAACTATTGCTATCGCATAGCGATAAAGTAAAGCAATTATTTGGCGCTTGCATCTTATGCCATAAAGGGACAACCATAAGGCTTCTGCCAGTTGCCGATAGCTTCAACAAAACATGATCATTTTATACAACAACTTATAACTCATTACGTCTTGACCATATCACATCACAACATGCCCTGCAAAAACAAGTTAGACGTCCTCTACTTTGTTGTTGCAAGTTTTACGTGGCTGCTACGGGTTGAGCAAGAACCGTTCTTACCTACGCATCAAAACCACAACGATAGTTTGTCAAATTGGTGATGTTTTAACCTTCGCAAGGACCGGGCGTAGCCACACTCGGTTCAACTAAAGTTGGAGAAACTGACACCCGCCAGCCACCTGTGTGCAAAGCACGTCGGTAGAACCAGTCTCGCGTAAGCGTACGCGTAATGTCGGTCCGGGCCGCTTCATCCAACATCATCTCACAACTAACTCATTAGTTGCAATGCTTGCAAGGCTTATGTGATGTGCATTACCGAGAGGGCCCAGAGATACCTCTCCGACATTCGGAGTGACAAATTCTAATCTCGAAATACGCTAACCCAACAAGTACCTTCGGAGACACCTGTAGAGCACCTTTATAATCACCCAGTTACGTTGTGACGTTTGGTAGCACACAAAGTGTTCCTCCGGTAAACGGGAGTTGCACAATCTCATAGTCATAGGAACATGTATAAGTCATGAAGAAAGCAATAGCAACATACTAAACGATCGAGTGCTAAGCTAACGGAATGGGTCATGTCAATCACATCATTCTCCTAATGATGTGATCCCGTTAATCAAATGACAACTCATGTCTGGCTAGGAAACTTAACCATCTTTGATCAACGAGCTAGTCAAGTAGAGGCATACTAGTGACACTCTGTTTGTCTATGTATTCACACATGTATTATGTTTCCGGTTAATACAATTCTAGCATGAATAATAAACATTTATCATGATATAAGAAATAAATAGTAACTTTATTATTGCCTCTACGGCACATTTCCTTCAGTGGTAGCCTGAGTAAGCATCCAAGAAACTCAACAGCTCGCATCCGGCTGTGGAGTCTATCACTTGGTCAATCCTTGGCAGGGCGAAGGGATCTTTGGGGCCGGCTTTGTTGAGACTAGTGTAGTCTATACACATGCGCCACTTGTTATTCTTCTTCAGCACGAGTACCGGGTTGGCGAGCCATTTCGGAAAGAACACCTCCATGATGAAGCCGGCTGCCAGAAGCCGGACTATCTCTTCTCCTACAATCCTTCTCTTCTCTTTCGACAGTCGGCGGAGGGGCTGCTTGACTGGTTTTGCATCTGCTTGGACGTGTAGCTTGTGCTCGGCGAATTCCTTCGGAACACTAGGCATGTCCTTGGGGGACCATGCGAAGATGTCCCGATTCTCACGGAGGAAATCAACGAGCTCGCCTTCCTATTTATTGTCCATGTTCGCCCCAACGACGGCAAACCTTTCTGGGTGCTCCGGGTCCAGTGGTATCTTCTTCGTTTCTTTGGCTGGCTGGAAAGAACCTTGGGCATCACACTCCTTGGGGTCGGGAGACAGGGTCGGCTGCTTGCCGGCCATGGCCACGACCTGGTCCAGCATCTTCTTCTCCTCAGCGATCACAAGGGACTCGGCCAGCCGGCTGCTGGCCGCCGCGCACTCGGAGGATTTCTTGTAATCGCCAGCTATGGTGATGATGCCCTTGGTGCTCGGCATCTTCATCTTGAGGTAGGCGTAGTGGGGCACAGCCATGAACTTGGCCAGAGCAGGTCGGCCAAGCAGTGCGTGGTAGGGGCTCTCGAGGTCCACCACTTCGAACCAGATCGCTTCTCGGCGGAAATAATCCTTGTCCCCAAAGAGAACATCTATCTTGACCTTGCCGATTGGTGAGCAGGACAGGCCGGGTACGATGCCATGGAAAACGGTCCGACTAGGCATGAGCTGCTTCGTCTTGAGGTTCAGCTTCTCCATGGTGTCACGGTACAGGATGTTGATGCTGCTCCCGCCGTCTATCAGCACGCGGGAGAAACGGGCAGCGCGCCTGTCTGTTGCTAAGGTGGCCTCCAGAACCAATGCATAAGAGTCGGGTGACGGCATCACCTCTGGGTGATCGGCCCGGCTCCAGCTAATAGGCCTTTCTGACCAATGCATGTACTCGAGGGTGTTGGAGGCGACCGCGTTGACTTCTTGGTGCCGTCGGCGCCGGCTGCGCCAGTCTTCGGGCTGGCTTGTAAAGACGACGTAGGCGGCATGCTCGTCGGGGAACTCGTCTTGAACGGCTCCGACTGCTGGCCAAGCGGCCGGCTGTTGACGATCCGGAGGCGGCTGACCAGCAGGCGGAGGCGGCGCAAGTCCTTCGCCTTTGGAGATTCGCGTGAGCCAGTGGCATTTCCGGGTTGTGTGGTTGGACAGCTTCGCGCCGCTGTGAAACTTGCATGGGGCATCAAGGGCCTGCTCGTAGGAGAAGGCCGGCTGCCAAACCGGCCTGCCTCCCTTCTGCTTCTTGGCGCGGGACGCCCTTCGGGCTGTTCGTCTTCGACTGTGGCCACCTGCCGACTGGTTGAAGGCGGCATGGGGCCCTTGCGCTTGTTGTCGTTCTAGTACGGGCGTTGGCTGGAGTCCCCAGCCGGCGTCTTGGGAGCCGGGTTGAGTACTTTCCCGGAGGCGTCCACTTGGAGTTCGGTTTTCATTGAGGAGTCGGCAGTGGCGTACTTGTCCGCTATGACCAGCAGCTCGTTGAGGGTAGTCGACTCGTCGCAGAGGAGCTTCTGCTTGAGAAGGGTGCCCTCTCGGCACCCGACGGTGAAGTACTCTATGGCTTGAACCTCGTGCACCCCCTCGCAGGAACTGCGGAGCTCGGCCCAACGCGTAAGGTAGTCGCGAGTTGATTCCGTGGGTCCTTGTACGCACAAGGAGAGCTGTCTGGGCTTGGGAGCCCGCTTGTAGGTGCTGGTGAAGTTGCGGACGAATGCTTCTTTGAAGTCTAGCTAGCTGTTGATGCTATACGGCTTGAGGCTGTTGAGCCAGGTTCGCGTCGTGCCTTGGAGCATGAGGGGCACATACTTCACGGCAACGCGCCTGTTGCCGTTCGCTATACTGACTGCGGTGGAGTAGTCGATCAACCAATCCTCCGGCTTCACAGAGCCGTTGTACTTGGGCGTGTCTCTTGGGAGCGAGAACCCTTTGGGGAAGGGCTCATCACGGATGCAGGGGCCAAAGCAAGGCGGGCCGACATCGTCCTCTTCTTCTAACGCCAGGGATCGCGGTAGGCGGTCAATCCGATGGCGGGCGTCGTTCTCGCCGACTCCTTCGCGGCGGCCTAGTCGGCCGCTGAGAGTCGGATGCGTGACAGGCGGCGGGGTGGGATACCTCTCCCTACGAGGCGGAGGTGGAGGCGGGTTGCCCCGTCGCTCCACGGCTCGAGGGCGGCCTTCTGCATCGCGCTCGATGGAGATCCGGGTTCGGCTGCGGCTGGCAGCCGGCTCTTTTCCTTGCCGCCCGCGGGTGTTCCCCGCAGTCGGCGTCCGTGATGTTGCGTCGTGCTCTTGGCGCGGGGGAGGACTCACCGCGCGGACGCCGTCTTCGTGCCGCTGCGCAGCTGCATCGATCAGCTGCTAGATGCGCCTGGTCATGTGGGGGAGCTCTTCGGCCCCCAGTCCATTCAGCTCGTCCACGGCCGCCTGGGCAGCGCGCAGGTTCTCGAGGGGCGTGGCGTAGACTGGGCGGTCGGCTCCTAGCATGTCGGCGATGGCTGCGCCATGCTGCTTGATGGCGCCGATCCGACTCGGCCCATCGGGAAGCGGCATGCCGAAGGCGGCGTGGTCGACTTCGTGCTGGTGGGCCTCAGTGAGGCGCCTCATGGAGGCTATGTTTTGGCCCTCCGCAACGAGGGCAAGGCGGCGTGCCTCCAGCGTCTCGGCGTCGGCGTCAGCTGGGAGGGGGACGGACAAGTCGTCGATTGCCGCTTGGAGGGCGTCTTGGGCGTTCTCGCCAGAGGCGCCGCCGTGACTGATGACCAGCACCTCGGTGATGGCACTGCCACAGCTGTCGGCTCGGGGAAGCGGGTCGTTGAAGATCACAACGTTGGTGGGGAAAGCGTCAAGCGATGCCGTGTCGGAGTCGACAAGCATCGGGTCGGTGGAGCCAACCGACTCCAAATCCACGACAGGCTCGCTGGAGACGTGGAGTTGGTCGAGGAGGCTGACGAGGTGGCTCTCGAGGCAGCCTGTGCCCGCGTCGGAGGCGGGCTCGTCGGAGATGCGAGCCTCGCCAAGAAGATCGGCGAGGCAGCTCGCCGCGCAGGCGTCGGCGACGCCTTGCAGCGCGTCGGGGCAAGCGCCATCGGGCGTGCCGGGCTGGCTACGCTCGCTGGGAAGGAAGAGGGTTCCCGTCCAGAACAGGTCTCCGGACGACGGTGCACCTAGCCCCATGGTGGGCGCCAAATGTCGGGCGGTAGGTGCGACATATGCCAACGGGTGGGTTATCATTGTGGGAGCCAATAAGACGTCGTCGGTGCCTGGAAGCGGGATGAGGCGAAGACATGCACGCCGGCAAATCTTACCCAGCTTCGGGGCTCTCCGTGGAGATAACACCCCTATTGCTGCTCTGCGGGGTCTCCGCATAATCACTAGGTGAACAAGTAGCTACAAGGGGCTCCTTGAGCTGTTTCGGGAAAAGGAAGAAGAAGGGCACGGCTAGCTCTCTTCCTTCCTCTATGTGGTGTCTAAAAACTCTCAGGGATCAACCATTTGCATGGGCGCTCTGGGGGGTTTATATAGGCCTACCCCCCAGGGGTACAATGATAATCCGGCTGGGCGCGGGCCCTAGCCGTCAGTGTCTACGTTCACCGGCTTCTCCGCCGGCCGCTGGGGCCCACCGACTGGTGGGTCCCGCCGGCTGCCGGCTTCCTGGTCGACAAACTGGCCCCACCGCTAGGGGCCTTGTCGGGGGCTGGTTACTGTTGCCTCAATCCTGATGACGAGGGCTTTGTCGAGGTAAGCATGGCTACAGTGCCGCCTCTTTGGCGGCGATCACTGTAGCCTTACCTCGTCTTGTCTCCTTAATGAGGCGCCTCCTTCGAGGGAGGGAGGAAGCCGGCTACGGGGAGCCGGCCATATCTCAGGCCGACTGGGGGAGGCCTGGCCGCCTTCGGGTATCTCTCTGACTGGAGGGGCCCGCCGCCTGCAGGCCGTACTGACAACCTTTCGTGCGTGACATCATGGTCAACATGGCAACAGTGCCGCGCCGGACGGGTGATGGCCGCCCCGTACGGCGCACTGTGGCCATGCGCGCTCCGGGGTGCGGGGGTGGCAAGCTTCACTGTAGCCATGCTCCGTCTCATCACCGTTATGTGGGTGCAAGTTCTGAGAGTGCGGCCTTGGCCGCCTGCTGAGGGGGGGCCGGCTTCTGGGAGTCGGCCTTCTTGTGGCCGACTTCTTGGAGTCGGCCCTCTCATGGCCTTCCTCCTGTAGGTTTCAGGGCCAGGCCGCCTTCGGGCAGCCGTCCTCAGAGACGGCCGGCTGAGGGAAGGCGGCCCGCCTCTTGGATGCTTTAGGGCTCGATCGGCCCGTAATTTTTTAGAAGTCCCAGGAAGGAGCCGGCTAGGCTACCCGTGGTCATTTACTCCGACATATTTTATTAAAAAAAAGATTCTGTCTCGACTCAAAAAAAAAAGACTATGTCTTTGTCTACTTGTACAAGAAAGTAAACCATGCACGTCTACTCCCGTGAATGGATATATAACAGCGGATGCATGGAAATTATCTCCTTAATAGTTCCAGATTTGTAGCCGAAACACTAACGCCCTCTGCCCGATCTCTGCCATGGAAAACTTCCCATTGCTCTCCCGCCTTTCCGCCATGGAGAACATCGATCTCTCCTCGTTCAAGAAGCGGTTGAACGCCGATCTCTCCTCGGCGAAGCGGTACCTGCGCTGGAAGTGGCTGAGGCTGTCGAGGAGGCGGTTCCTGGCGCGCAACGTCGAGGGCGCGCCGCCGGGTCTGAAGGCGGACTTCGTCAGCATGCTTGAGGACGAGGAGGGCGCGGACGTGACGTTCGTCGTCGGCGACCGGCAGTTCCGCGCCTACAGGCGCGTGCTCGCCGCGGGGTCGCCGGTGCTCGACGCGGAGCTCGTCGGCCGCCAGATGCAGGAGACCTCCGCGGAGCTCGTCAAGATCGACGGCATGGAGCCGGCCATCTTCGAGGCCCTCCTCCACTACGCCTACACGGGCGTGCTGCCGGATAGCGTCGACGGCAACGAGCCGCTGCAGCGCCTGCTGGCCGCCGCGGACCGGTACGGGATGCACAACCTGATGGCCATGTGCGAGTGGAGGCTGTGCAAGAGCATCGACGCGCAGACCGTCCCGACGACGCTGGCATTGGCGGAGCAGCACCACCGTGCGAAGCTCAAGGATGCTTGCATCAGATTCAAGTCCTCCAAGAGCGTGCTCTCCGCCATCAAGGAACAGAAGCTGACGTCGCGGGTACGTGCGACCAATCTCTCCCGTTACTAATTTATATACCGTGTTTGATTCCGATCGATCGATCCATTGCTAATTTCCTGCATGCAGTTTCCATCTGATCTGATTGATTGTTTCCTTTGCTCGCCATCGATGGATGGATGCAGGTGACAGGGGCCATGGCCCGGCTGGGGACGCGCCTCCAAGGGAGGCTAACGCTGTTGGGGACGAAGGCGACCTCGTTGTTTCGCCATGCGACGAACAGCCAGGCCTGCCGGGACACCCTGGTGTTTGTCTCCTCGTGGGGCCTTCTCCTATACCTAGCCATCCAAATGGAGCACATCATAGAGGAGGCTATCCAACTTGAGCAAGAGTCTTGGCTCGAGAACTTCCAACAGATGCAGTCTTCCATCTCTCGGCTCTCCTGGATCTGCCGGCTCGCTTTCCTTGAGCGCAATCTCCAAGAGTTCCAAGAATCCGCATGGCTCAACTCAGATATATGATTTGAATTTAAATGACCCAGCTCGTCTGCTAGCTCCTATAAATTTTTGTTCGTCCCTTCGTTCCGAGCACAACTCAGAATGCACAACTCAAGGAGGTTGGAATGATATATGTAGTTATCAGTTTCGATTTAGGGCAAGTTTTTACCACTTTAAACTGTTTTTAATTAGTGCTAAACTTATATATTTTTCATAATTAGCTAGACGCTGTAGTGGTGCCCACAAAACCCTATCGACGGGAAGGTGGGGGTACATCGACCGAAAACTATGAGATGGCCTTGTCTCCTCCCACCCACACTCTGCATTGGCTGCCTTGTTCGTTGGCATCGACATTGTATTCTTTTCCGCGTGAAATCCATGACTTGGCCTTCTGCCCAGAATCAGGCGGCGCCGTGGATATCTTGGTTCGAAGTTCTGCTATAAGGGTGATAGCTCGAGGTTTGATTTAAAGTCGGACTGATAACATGAACATGCCAGCCGTATTTGTTTTTTAAAGGTGTTGTTTTGAAGCGTTGTGCTCTCTGTGAGCGCACATGCCACATGACTAGTAGATATGGTCCATGATCTTAGGGTTTTTATATGATTTTGAAGATACTATCGCGAGGCAGGTACTATGTGGAGGATGGCCTTTATTTTTCTAAAAATCCGTTTTTTCGACACCAGTACTTGTTTCTAATATAAATCTCTACTACTTATCTCTACTACTTAAAAAGAACGTAAGATTTCCATTTCACCTTTTCTACCTTCCTTGTATGATAATAAATCAATTTAATTTCACCTTTTCACTTTAATTTACTTACCAAACTTCAGATCAAAATATAAGGTAATTTATGGGCAGAATTTGATGATCAATTATTTACACAATCGTATTATTATAAATAAGTAAATC
Source organism: Aegilops longissima (assembly GCA_021605205.1). Taxonomy (NCBI): domain Eukaryota; kingdom Viridiplantae; phylum Streptophyta; class Magnoliopsida; order Poales; family Poaceae; genus Aegilops; species Aegilops longissima. The sequence continues at coordinate 743,446,739 of CM038677.1, forward strand.
ACAAGCCGACGTACTAGAAGATTTATATCCCGTTGCAACACATGGACATTGTTCTATTAAATATAAATGTATGCATCGGTCAATACAACAATGATGAAAATGAGGGAAACTTCCAGATCCAGAATATTCTGATCGGTTCCATCTCCATGGCGGCAGCGGTGCTCTGTCGGTGTCCCTCCTCACACCTCCATTCCCTTCCTCCTCCCCATGCTCGTGTCTGCCGTCACCGCTAGCAAGCGGGCATGGATGACGCTGGACAGAGAAGCACCCTTGTGGATGTGCACCGTCGGGCACTGTCAGAGATACAAACGATAGGGACACCTAAACCGAAGCCATGAAAGCCTTACAACACCATGGATTGTGTGGCTGCGGATGCACCCTCCTCTCCATCCATGGCCATGGCGGTGACACCTGTCGTTACGCTTCAGTGATAGGGTGACAACAGTGATTGCTGCCTTCAGGCGCGTCGTACGGAGTTTGCTCCTGTAAACTCGTTCGTTTGTTCATTCGCAGCACAACTCACCATGCATCCGGGAGGTTCGAGTGATTATAGTTATCAATTTTGATTTAGGGCAAGTTTTTTTTCTTACGGCTTTGAAATGTTTTTAATCAGTGCTGAACTTTTATATTTCATAATTAGCTAGACCTTGTTCTAGTGCACATTAGGACCCTACCGATGGGAAGATGGGGTACATCGACCGAAAACTATGCGTACATGCTTGCTTCACGATCGTACATATCCTTCCTGGAGAACAGGATCACACATGCTAACGAATTTCTGAAAATCTTACTTGCCAGCAGGCACTTAAATCAACAATCCATCGTTGAGAATGCATTGGCATACCTCCCACCACACCATCCCATCGCCAGTTGCAATCTTGGCTCCTGTCGCCGTACCCTTTTTTTGCTGATAATAATACACGAAATTCCTGGTTTTGTACGAACAGTACTTTATCCCGAGATTAACGAGCAACGCGTCTAACTTTTAGGAGCGATCGAATAAGAGTCCTAAAGTGTCACGCACCGCGATATCTCTTAGGGATATACTCCTATACGTGTGGGATTTTTATTCGTGTGCAGTAGTATGAGTAGCTCGACTCACGTGCGGAACACGCCATGCATGTTTATTTATATATCAGTAAACTTATCCCTTCCAGCTGCCTGACTTGTGAAAGACCAACGCGATCGAGCCCTCTTTACGTATCTTCCTCCGTTGGTCGACCATCCCATGGGAAACCTGCTTTGTGCCTCGGTTAAGAAGCGGTACGAAAGAGAGGGCAGCCCTCCGACCGAGACATGGTCGAGAAGCTCGACGGAGAGCGCCACAGCTACGCACAACTTCGAGGTGACCGATTTCTCCTTGCTCGACGGCGTGGGTATCGGCGGATTCCTCAGGTCGAGCACGTTCACCGTCGGCGGCTACGAGTGGGAACTCAAGCTATACCCGGACGGGTGGAAGGAGGAGCACAAGTCTGCCTACGTGTCGGTCACGCTGGGTTTGCGTAAAGGACGGCTGCCGCCTGCCGGAGACAGGGGTGAAGACAACCTACACCTTGAGCCTGCTGGACGAGCATGGGATGCCATCCAAACACACTGCTTAGCCATCGGAGCATACAAAATACCTTCGAATGTCTTGGCAGCTCATGTGGCTTCAGCGCCTTTGTGGAAAAGTCAAACCTGCGACAGCTCATGGCCCACAACGGAGGCTCCATCACCGTCAGATGTGTTCTTACTGTCATGAAAGGACACCAGACGTCGGAAGATGTGCACACGGTCCTAGTCCCGCTCCCGCGGTCGAACCTGCACATAAATTTTCTAGACATGTTGAAGGGTGGGCAAGGCGCAGACGTGGCCTTCACCGTCGGCGGCCAGTCGTTCCTCGCGCATAGATGTGTGCTCGCGGCGAGGTCGCCGGTCTTTAAGGCCGAGCTCTTTGGTAAGATGAATGAGACTCTTGCGGAGAGCATCAAGATCGATGACATGGAGCCATCCATCTTCGAGGCACTTCTTCATTTCATCTACACCGATTCTCTGCCGGATGACCGGCACGATGATAATAATAGACACACGCAGATGCAGCACCTGCTTGTTGCTGCGGATCGATATGGAATAAGGAGGTTAATGGCTATTTCCTCCGTTCCGAATTACTCCCTCCATCCGGAAATACTTGTCGCATAAATGGACGAAAATGGATGTATCTAGAATTAAAATGCATCTAGATACATTCATTTCAATGACAAGTATTTCCGGACGGAGGGAGTACTTGTTTTCGATTTGTCTAGATATGGATGTATCTAGTATTAAAATGAGTCTAGATACATCATATCTAGACAAATCCAAGACAAGTATTTCGAAACGGAGGGAGTATGTGCGAAGGGCAGCTGTGGCGAAACATTAAGGTGCAAACCGTTGCAACCACCCTTGCTCTAGCGGAGCAACACCATTGCATGCACCTGAAAAAGGCATGTCTTGAATTTTTGTCCTCGCGGGATGTGCGTCAAGTTGTCAAAGAAACACACCGCTAGATTTTCGACAAGCCTCCCCCGCGCTCCTAACTATGGGTATTGCATGGTTTAGGGTTTGCTCATGTCGGATGGATGTTCATACTCCTTATGGGATGTATGTGTGCTTTTGACTTAATGACACCGTAAATTCTACATAATCTAGATTATCCAATTTTTTCCTTCTCTTGTCTTTATTTTGGTATCTGTAATTTTTCTTATGGCCACTACGTGACTTAAAATGTTTTCTTGATGTATTGGTACAATTAATTCCATGTATTCGTCATGGTTAATTCTATTCTTTTTCCTGGCACCTTGGTTCTTTGTAGAAGCAGGCACTTTATCAGTCTATATCACACCGGTCGTACTTCGTATCAGTTTGGTATATACATGAAAATATACTGGTCATCAAAGATTTATTTTAAGTTAGACGTCAAATCTTGCCGCTAAGGCGATTGTCATGTCCGCAGCAGATATGTGTCGCTCCAAACGGGAGCAGAGGGAACGGCAACGTCTTAGGACGTGAAGTTTCTACACCCAGGAGCAAATGCTCCTGATGTGAAAAGTAAAATAAAAAAAATTCAAAAAATGTCAAAAAGTTCTGAATTTTTCTGTGGCATACTTACACAAATGTTTGTTGTGCGCGTAAAATTTCATCGCGAAATCACATTGGTGGAAGGTGTGGTAAAAAACAAAATCGAAGCTCTGAAAATGTTACTTACAAAAGCATTTTGTAGCTCTGATTTTGTTTTTTTCGACATGACTTCCACGAATGTGATTTTGTGATGAAATTTTTCATGCACAAGAAACACTTGTGAAAGTATGTCAAAAAAATTTCAGAATTTTTTGAATTTTATTTTATTTTTTTGATTTTACTGTTCACACCAGGAGTATTTACTCCTGGGTGTAGAATGGTACTTTCGAACGTCTTATTCCTATTTTCCTTCCATCTCCTCACTCAAAATCACTCTTCTTCAGACCCTACATATAGCACTGAGGCGCTCCCCTCTGTCCTCCAGCGCTGTGTGCTCTCCTCCTGACCCGAGCAACCTAGCACGTGTATGTTGGCTAATGGAGGAGGCACCAAGGGTGTTGTCGTCCCATGCGGCGGAAGCGTCAAGCTGGGCCGGTGGAGCAACTCGCCGCAACCTCCAACCTCTGCGACCTCCAGGGCACGCGGCCCGCCGCGGTAGGCAAGCGGCGCATGCTCCTCAACATCATTCGTGGGAGCCGACGATGATAGCGCTCCTCTAGCTCCCTCCTCCATGTGTACAAGGCGTCCACGACTGCAATGCCCATGGAGGGACTGGGGGCGGCATCGCCCCGATAGAGGAAGCAATGGAGGGCGTCCCCGATGGCACTGCTGGAGCAGGTGGAGCGGCAGTGGACAATGAAGGGGGAGGTCCGCAGTTGTACTTGTTTTTTATCACATGGGCTAACTAATAATCTAATCTTTTATGTACTGTCTTGGGCTTGATTTGTCAGGGCATGTACATTAGTTTAGACACCTGCAGTCTATAATAATCCTCCACATTACATATAGATAGCAGTCAAAACATCATCTACATCAATCTGTCTTTTTGTTATCTGTAGCACGTTCGAATCGTGGGCAGGCCGTTGCATGCGAGCCACAGTTCTCGTGCACTTCGCTAGATACCGCATGTCAAACGCACGGCTCAGCGGGGAAACCGCAAGTTAACGACACCCTTGAGCGTACAATGGGAAAAGGCCATCGGTAAGTGGCGATATTTTTGGCATGCAGACGGTCTGTTAAATTGCAGACAACCTTCTTCTCTCTCCTTGTTCTCTTTCCTCCACGTAATAGAAAATCCGAGGTGGAAAGCATTGCAGACCGCTGAATAGACGCCGCTGTACATGCCCTTAGTCCACTTGAATTTTGTGCCTAAATATGATTTGAAAATCAAGTAACAAATTATATCTTCAAGAAAATACATAAAACAATGAGCACACATTTGGCCTCTGCATAGTTAGGATGCAAATAACCAACACTAACTAGCAGCCATAACAAACCAATGCTAAGAGTGGTTGACAAAAAAAAAACTCCAAAGTGATCAGATATGCAATCGACAAACTGCGGCAATGATCATATCCGCACCAACCATCTCATGACACCACATAGATGATGAGATTCTTTAGCAGCAACACCGTCAGAGAGGGAGCGACACTCAAGCGTCGTCGACACCGGATTCAACCATCATGGCAAGAATCTAAGTTTTCACCTTAAAGAATCAATCCGAGCCGAGGTCAATTGTATCCATATAGCCCCATAGAAATGCAAGTAAATGAACCTTTTTTTTAAATACAAGGAATTTGTAGCGCAAATCAGAAGGAACACATTCTCGAGGTTCATCGATGATGCCAGTTACATGGTATGTTATGATCAACCAAATACGATATATACTGCGAATATACTCCAATGAAAACTACAAGCTAGTCATGGCAGCGGGGCAGCCATGTCAAAAAACTCCATGACAACCGAGGGACAGCTTGTTTCGAGGTTCTTGAATCCACGAGTTGCTTTGACAGCCCGGCGCACGTCACGTGAAGACAAGAATCTAAGACATGCATCTTTTAGTGCGGCGCAATGGTGCTGCTCTGCTAAAGCTAGTGTCGCCGCAACCGTTTGTATGCTAACTAGGGGTTGGGGCGCCACCCAGTGACGCCTCCTGAGTGGAAGTTTGTGCGGTGCCAGATTGACAAGCGACCTTCCATCCCTTTTTTCTCTAATTGCTAACAAACATGCATATATAAGCAAGGACTTGCAATAGACTTTACAGCTAATAACAAAACAACCTTCCTTTGAACAAACAACAATATCTTAGAGACGTTGATCCCCTTGGGTGGTGGATTGTTCCCAACCAGATTAAACACTATATCCTATGAATAACAACAGAAAATTGTAAAACCAATCTGGATAGAACCAATTGTATACTTGAGGGGCAGGGCCGGGCGGGCAAAATCCGGGGCCCTGTGCGAAACTAAAAAAATAGGGCCCTATCCCACTAAAAAAAAGAACTAAAGGGCAATTATAATGTATATATATATATATATATATATATATATATATATATATATATATATATATATATATATATATATCTCACAGAAAAATTCTAATGTATATAACATAATGTCTTGCACTTAGAGGAACTAAACTGATGTTTCCCATGATGACTCGAATCGGTATTATTGAAACACAAGATACAAAAGATGAATAAAATACAATTGAACAGTAGCATATATCAATAAGTTCATGCGTCAATGTTTTGGGTCTAACTCACCTAGTTTTGGGTCCTCTCCGGTTGAACTGCTACACCGTGAGTGTGATCTTTAACCGAGTAGGTAAGAACCGATCTCTAACAAAGAACGAAGCAACGATCCTTGTCAAAAGTTAATTCGGAAATTAGGAATTAAGATTAGAAAATTAAGTTAATCGAATAAGAGGAATCGCTAAGAACCTGGAGTCACTGATCGATCCGATGAGTCTGAAATTGGGAGAGGAAGCCATGAACAGGGACAAGAAGGCAAAAACGGCACTACAACAGCAGACTGAATCCAATCGGTCTGATGATATGAAGGCGACGAGACGATCTGCTTCATGTTGGGTTTGGCAAACAATGAACTTGGAGAGATACCTTTGGATCACTGGATCACTATCACTCTATCAGTTTCAAATACCTGATATTGACGATGAGATACCTGGTGTTGCATGATCGCCCGATGCCCGGTCGCTGTTGGCCGACACGGCTGCAATTACGGTTTTGAGATGGAGACAGACGACCCCGATTCCCTGGGCGTAGGCTGCGATCTCGTTGTTTCTTTCTTTTTACAGACGATCCTAATTCCCTGCCGCAGGAACGAACGAAAGAGCGAACGAGGCGAGGCGCTCGATGCCCTCTACTCAGGCCCAACTCCAGTCTCCAGCGGCCCAGTATGGCTTCGATCTGGGCTTTTTTAATACTAGTCTACATAAAAATTTTGGGGCCCCCCCAAATTATGGGCCCTGTGCGGGCCGCACGTTTGGGACAACTGTGGGCCCGGCCCTGTTGAGGGGCTAGCAGGTTGAAGCTCGGCTAGAAGTGGAAGTTTACTATGACGGAGCAGTTGTCTTTGCTCCTCTTGTTCACCAGCTGAAACTCTGCTAACAATGGACAAAGTATATAAAGCTGTCATTTCTGTAGCATTTCAGTTTGCCTTATTTCCTTAGCGATGCCAATCAGCCTATGTATATGTACATGACCAACTAAAAAAGCCCATTCATAGCTGACCTAGCAGCTAATTTAAGAACCATTTAATGTTTGAAGAAAGGAAGACTATGTATATAGGTATATCATGTTTAATGGGAAAACATATGAGATCCTCAACACCACTGAATGCACTATTAGTCACGATGATTGAACCTTTTGTTCTATCGGCCTTACTGTAGAATGACAATGACAATAAAACAATAAGACTATAAGGTGGCTGGAAATGAAAGACTAACTACAAAGTAGTACCAACTTGCACTCATTTAAACTTATTTGAGCTTTGGTTTCAGAAATTGCAATAAGAACATATTGGTAAAAAAACTTGCAATGTAAAGAACCCAACAAGTTAACTGGTTAAAACATCAGCTGACCAACATTTTGTACACTACCCTTTTTGTAATACAAATAAAAATAAGAAAGTAGCTGGAGGTATGTGTCTGGCTCGTAAGAACCACTCAAGCACATCTTTCTGGTGATGTTCTTATGTTCATGAACTAATAGTACCAAAATCAACTCCATGAATCATATCACCCAATTGGATTAACATGTCGAGGAATAGGAGAAAAGCAACACACAAACATTCAAAATGAGATCAGATTCTCACATACATTTGAAGTGGACTACAAGAACCTGAAGTACCATGAGCATCTATTTTACCATAGATTTTTAGTTCTAGAAGTATATATTTACCTCTAGCCTCATTTAAATACACACTGTACAGTCTTGCAACCGATCTTATATAGTCGGCACACCCATGGATCAGCACAGCGGGCTGCTTAGGCTCCATTGGTAAGCTTATGCTTTTAGAGTTTAGCATTGCATCAACATCTATCATGGTGGGCCAGTCTGCTAGATCTTCCTGAGCACAAGGCATTGCTACATGAGAGCATTTTGTTATCTCAGCGACTTTATATCTGTCCGCTAACAATGGATCCACAAGCTCATGCAACCTTTGCTCCTTCCACATATGCCAGTCCTGAAATAGTTATTCAACATGAGAGAACTGCAGTGCAAAAAGAAGGATAATAATCTGGCAACAAAAGTAAACATCTCGTGAATGTGAACCATAAGAAATCTTGCTTCAAATATATGTTTACTTGTCTCACTTCTCATACAAGATCACCAACGATATCCCCTCGCTTGTCGAGTATGGTATTCTTTCGGTCACTAATAATCACCAGAACCAAAACGCCAAAGTTGAACACATCTGTCTTCATCGAGTAAACTCCTCGAGATGCATACTTCGGAGCTTTGTAACCACTGAAAAGTGAAACAAAATATATCAAAGCGGTAAGATTAGAACAACTAAAGACAAGATGGTGGGAATCTGTGATGATTGATATATTACGTAGCTGATACCTGGTTCCAATGACCCTACTCGTGCGCTCCTCTGCTACATCTGAACGCAGTGCTGTAGATGATCCAAAATCAGCAATCTTGGGATCATGCATGTTACAATCCAAGAGGACATTATGTGGTTTCAAGTCTCTTTGGACAAGCCAGAACCTGGAGTGCTTATGCAGGTAAACAATTCCCTCTATTAACCCTGTAATTATCTTGCCGCTTAGACCAATTTAACAATGGTCCTTTTGTTCTGTCTGCAAAATGTTCAGAGAATGATTATCTCTTTGGAATTTGTTAGATAAACAAGCCACCAAAGCATACGTACGCCCCTGCCTAGTACTGGGTGACTGCATATCTGCATAAATGGTCTGGTTGACTTGCTACATAAAGTTTTTTCCCTGCAATTCAGCTCGTAGAGGGGCTGAAATCCTATTATTTAGCTTAATATCAAGCCTGCCAAATGTATAGCCTGGTTAACATGTGATTTACTGAATACAGCTTGGTCTCACAAAGGTATATCATTATTAGGGATCTGTATAAGCTTGCGTTCCTGACTGGACTTTATTTCCTATTAATGAGGCACTTGGAAGAGAAGAAATCAGTCTGTACTAAATTGAAGGAGTCTCAGAAAATAGCAATGCAAAATGATCGAGAGAAAACTGCTTTGGAGATATGCAATAACCAGTTCCACCATTCTTCAGAATATGCCAATTCTAGAAGGTGTTTTGCTTATGAACATTGACTGCGGCAACTGATTTCAAACTTCCTTGGAATTTGATAAAAGAAAATAACCATTATAATACCCATCGCTCTCAAGGTTGACCTCAGTAAGGTCAGGCGACAACAATATTCTCATTCTCTGGTGGAGGAAACAGGTCATATATTAGCACAAGCAAGCATAGAAAAGGTCCACCGAATTTTAAAAGTACTCCTTCCTAGGTAATAAGCAGTTGATACGCGCCACAACAACATAAGCATACTGGCCAAAATCTGAGGAGGAAAAACAGCAGCTGCTTCTGATACATTAGGAGCAGATAATCTGCGGGATGGTTATGGCCATTTAGGTGGTTAAATTCAGGATACACGAGTGCCTTTAGCTATGCTTAGAGGGTAATGGATCCAATAAGAGCATAATTTTGACATATACAAATTCAAGAAATGAACTAAGCAAGTCATAAAAATCTATGTGTAGTGCATCTTCTAAGATGGTAGATAGCTAGCTCCTATTCCTCTTGGTTTAATCTACATTCAGCTCTAATGGATTTGGCTGTCACTCATTCAAAAAATTCTAAGCACACACATCATGAAGCGAAGGAAAAGGGGGAAATCAGACCGGCAATACAAGACGCATACACAGCCATACAACGATGCAGCATAACAACGAACAGGCGACGAGCAAGGGATTAGCATGAAATAAAAGGAAACTATGTTTCAACAAACCAATATTGTTCACTTTAAGTATGTTGAAGAAATTTCCAAGGCTTTTCACAATCCCTTGCCAGTGAGCAATCAAAGCTTACTGTGTAGCTGTATTTGTGTTTGAACGAGAAGATCCTTTCATCATGCTTGCTCTTGATGTTCTTGGGGCCTGAATTGACAACGAGAATAGCAAATATGATGCCAATTAGCATAAATAATTAGCGGATGGAGAAAACCAGAGAAGGGGAGTAGAGGAAGGACTCGTACATGTGTTGGACCTCCAGCCTACTGGATCATCATGGAAGCAAGGGCTGGGGTTGGGGCTGCTTGTTGGGGCGTTGAGGTTGCACCACACCAACTTGATTCAGCACAGAGAGACAAAGAGAGATGTTCTCCTGCAGCAGAAAAGAGAATGAGCTTGACGAACACAGCAGCAACTCCAAATCGAATCGAATCCGAGAGAGAGAGAAGATATGAGGAGGGCACCTTCTCCATGGCTGCAGCACCAGGGCCAGGGCACCTTATCCATGGCGTCCTCAACGGAAACCAGTGTTGTGGGCATGCCGGATCTGAGTCTGCTTCACATCCCAACCTGCTGCTCGATCCGTTGCCGGGGAGGGGGGGGGGATGGAGGTCGCCCGTGGTGAGGAGTAGGCAAGGGAAGGAGAGAAGGGGTGGGAGCTTCAGCTGTTGGGTAGGGCATGGGTGGCGGCGGCGGTGTGGGGACGTCGCTGGTGGCGGCGGCGTTGGGCCGGTGGCAGACGAGGGAAAGGAAGAGGAATAGGGGGACGGGGATAGGGGGAGTGGACCGCTGGCCAATTGATTTATCTGCTTTTTCTTTTCTTCCTTACGTTTTTTGTCTCCTAGCGAATCCGACGTGGCACGCGCGAGGAGCCCCCCTTGATGCACACCTTATTATTTTGGATGCACGAGTACAACCTCTGTTCACACATGCCTTCAGCCTGTCCATCCCGTAGCGATCCGCGGCATCCAGCAGACCAGGGGCGAACCCACGTTAACCCACCAGGTAGCACAGGACACCGGGTAAAAAACTCTTGTACTCCCTCCATCCAGAAATATTTGTCATCAAAATGAATAAAAAGAGATATATCTAAAACGAAAATATGTCTAGATACATCCCTTTTTATTCATTTTGATGACAAGTATTTTCGGACGGAGGAAGTACCTTATAAGTATAGAGCCCATATACAATGGGACACCCCTAATTTTCCTAGGACACCCGTACATCACGCAAGTGCAGCCCAGTTGTAGCAGCGCGTGACGCCGTATTGATTGAGGAAGCCACGAAGGCCCAGTCCAGCCTGTCCAGGATAGGAGCAGTACATTGATCGATACTTGCCTTCGGCCCTTCGGCCCTTCGCCTCGCGTGTTCGCCTGCTCGGCTTTGCGCTTCGTGCCCCTTGTTCTTTCGCCTTCCTCTGTATCCCCGTATGTCGGACACGCCGCTTATTCTGCAGATCGCGGCAAGTCGCCGAATCAGTGGAGAAAAGAAGGCACAGGTATGCCGCATCAGACCCAAGCCTGATCAGACCCCCAATTCGATGTGCCTCTGCGGACTGCGGCTTTGCCTCAGCCTTTTGTAAATCTTATTCTAATTATTGCTTTGTCTCTCTAACCCTAGGGAATTAGGGGTACTGCCGTACTAGATATTACTAGAGATTTTGACTGTATTGGATAATTGAACTATTTGAGATAATTGTGCACCAAGTGGAGACCAATATTGCAAAATTCTAGGACGACTGGAAGCATCGGCACCATGTCAAGTATGTTTTATACTACAACCGTGCAATTCTAATTCAAGTATTATGTGCGTACACATGATTCATAGTTCTTTTCTTTCATGCAAATTTTAATTATCTGAATAAATTGCAAATTTCAGGAGAAGCTCAATTTATGGAAAGGTTTCTAAAAAAGAGGCGAACCTCAGTGCAAGATGAAAATGTTGGTCCGTCACATGAACATAATCAAAACGATGGCTCAGTTCCGCCACCATCGGATGGAAAAATTGATGCATCACCACATTAACAGACTGATGTTCCAGCCCCGCCGTCACCACATGGACAAAATGATGCCTCCACACATGAACCTAGTTCTGCCAATACTACAAGGAATTCATCTCAAGTTGAAGAGATCAATTGGGAAGAAGAAATTCAGTTTGATCCAGGTAAAAGGAGAAGCATAGATGAGTACCATCCCAATCAGAGAGATATGGTAAGAAGGAAGTATTTGGCCAATGGCCCTTGTCAACCTCGTACTGCTGATTTTGAAGTGACAAAAATATGTGGTAAGGATAGCAGGTTCGTTCGGGAATGGTTTGATGAGTTTGGGAGCTGGCTTGAGTATAGTGAGTCCAAACGAAAAGCATATTATTTTTGTTGTTTCTTGTTTAGACCGCGCAAGAAGAAAGAAGCCGGATATGATGCATTTGTTGCAAATGGTTGGTCAAGTTGGAATAAAAAATATAGATTAAAGGAGCATGTAGGAGACATCAATAGTGCTCACAACCAAGCAAAAGGAGATTGTGATGCATTGCTGAAAGAAAAGCAACACATCTATGTTGCTCTAAACAACCAAAGTAATGTTGAGAGGAATGCTTATTATACTCGACTAAATGCCTCAATTGATGTTACTAGAGTGTTACTGAAGCAAGGGTTGCCTTTCCGTGGCCACGATGAGTCTGACGAGTCTCTCAATAAAGGTAATTTCAAGGAATTGCATGCTTACACAGCAGAGCAGAATCCGGAGGTAAGAAAAGTTGTGGCTCATAATGCTCCAGGTAATAATCAGTTGACTTCTTCAAAGATTCAGAAGGACATAGTTGAATGTTTTGCAAATGAGATATTGCATTCTATTCTTCGGGAAATTGGGAATGATGTATTTTCTTTGCTAGTTGATGAATCAAGGGATGTGGCTGGTAAAGAGCAAATGGTGGTGGTATTGCGGTATGTTGGTAAATGTGGAAGGGCCATAGAGACATTAGTTGGCCTTACTCATGTGAAGGAGACAACTTCCAAGTATCTCAAGTCTGCCATTGATGATTTATTTGCAGAATATAAATTAAGTTTCAAGCAAGTTAGAGGGCAAGGATATGACGGTGCGAGCAATATGCGAGGTGAGTTTAATGGCTTACAATCCTTAATCATGAGAGAGAATAGCACAACATATTATGTTCATTGTTTTGCCCATCAGCTTCAGTTAGTTGTTGTGGCTGTTGTTCGGAAACACAAATGCATTGGTAATTTTTTTGATATGATCTCAGTCTTGTTGAATGTGGTCTCTGGATCCTCAAAGAGAAAGGAGATGATTCGAGACAAACATAAAGAACAAGTGTGTGAAGCTTTAGGTTGTGGACTGCTAAAAAGTGGGACGGGATTAAATCAAGAACTAGCTGTTCAAAGACCTGAAGACACTTGATGGAGTTCTCACTACAAGACACTTAAGAGTTTGATTGATATGTTCCCTACAGTTGTCAAAGTGCTAGAATATGTGGAAGAAGAAGACAAGGATGACACAAATAGAAGGCAGGCATGTGGTCTTCTTGTTTATTTCCAGTCTTTTGATTTTGTGTTCTACTTACAGCTTATGTCCACTATATTGATAGGGGTGAGTGTATGCTCTATACTTAAGACGCTATGACGCCGCCTCAGTCTCTCGAAGGTACGCATGTAGTGATGTACTTACAACTGGGCTGCACTTGCGAGATGTACGGGTGTCCTTTTAGGAAAATTAGGGGTGTCCCATTGTATATGGGCTCTATACTTATAAGGTAAAAGAGTTTTCTACCCGGTGTCCTGTGCTACCTGGTGGGTTAACGTGGGTTCGCCCCTAGGTCTCCGTGATGCATCTCGACGACGTCTTGGCTAGGCACTCGCCGTGGTTAGCCATGCCGAAGAGATAGGAAGGCGATGGATCAGGCCATCAGGGCTCGCGTCCGAATTAACCTAGGTTTTCCTATCCCTGTTACGTATGTGTGTTCGAGGGAATAGGTGTTCTCTGCTTCTGACCTACGCGAAAGAACGTATCGATCAATCTATTCTCTTGTGTTCGGTGGCGGTGTCCTGTTTGCCCTCGGCCTCTGGCTGTCAGTTTCCGGTGCGGCGTAAGCGTGCTGGGTTAGTCTTTTTTTTAGAAGGCATGCTGGGCTAGTCCGTCCAACTAAACTAACCCACTTTAGGGCCCGCTATGATAGAACGAGGGTAGATGGGCCAATACTTTTCTTCTAAATTAGATGGGCTAATACTAGTGAGGGAAAACACACGTCAAAGGTTTAAAACATGTTACTAAAAAAAGGTTTAAAACATCGTTCACAATGGGTCAGGCTCTCTCCTCCATACATAGAAGAAATAACGAGGGACCCCTAAAAAAAGCAGAAAATAACGAGGGAGTAAATATTGTGCAACATGAACCTTTTTTGTCCGCAGTAGCTATTTGTTTTTTCTTTTACAATGCACGGCAGGAGCTCTGCCGGTTTCAATAAGATGGCGAAAAAGAATAAACATAAAGTGACCATGTTTATAAAGGAAAATAGGCCAAAAACCATAAAGCCCGGTAAAAAAGTGAGAGAAAACAAAAGAACAAAAAGCCAAAAAAAGACACTGGGGCTTGGGGATGGGAGCCATTAGTTAACGAGCGCTTCTTCCGGAGCCTCGCAACGATCAGCGCCACTTGACGTGCTCTGAGCCGCCCGCCACGTGTCGCGCTCTGGGCGCTCCCTCCGGGTTTTTTCGCACGCGTTTTCGGCTTTTTATATGTTTTTTCCCGGGTTTTTTGAACGTTTCGGTTTTCCATCGGTCTTTCTTAACTTTTGGATCAAAAAAATTTTGATTTTTTTTGCACAAAAAATGCGGTTTTTTCTTTCGCGAGAGTCTTGGTTTTGCTTCGCCAGAGTCACGGCCGTGACTCTCGAAATGGAAAAAACGTGTTCTCTGTCTTTTTTTCTTCAGCGAGAGGCATGATTTTGCTTTCGAGAGAGATACGGTTGTGCATTCGCGAGAGGCACGGCCGTGCCTCTCGGAAACGGAAAGGAAAACACGTTTTCTGTTTTTTTCTTCTTTCGAGGGAGGCACGATTTTGCTCCCGCGGCACGGTTGTGCTTTCACGAGAGGCACGGTCTTGCCTCTCGGAAATGAAAAAAAACGCGTTTTATATTTTGTTTTTCTTTCGCGAGAGGCACGGTTTTGCTTCCGTGAGAGGCATGATAGTGCTTTCGCGGGAGGCACGGCCGTGCCTCCTCGGAAACGAAAAAAAAATGCGTTTTATCTTCTTTTTTCCTTCCGCGAGAGGCACGGTTGTGATTTCGCAAGAGTCACGGGCATGCCTCTGTCGGAAAGGGAAAAAACCCGTGCTCCCGGTTCAGTTTTTTCATCTGGTTTTTTTGTGAAAAAAAATTCGTCAAAACCTATCAACATGGGATCTAGTTTTGAAAATCTCGACGCGAGAACCCAACGGTAAAAAAGGTTTAAGATTTGGACGCACGGTTTAAGAGATAAAACGTTTTGAATAAACGAATTTATAGAAAAAGGGAAAACTCGAAAGTTGCGACAAGTGGTGCGCATGCAGCCCGCCACTTGTCGTAAGCTGAGAGGTGGGAGTGATTTTTGCAGCGAATACTCCTCAACTAGTGATTTCGCTTGGGAATAGAGACTGAAACACATAGACACGACAATTAAGGAATATCATCTGAGTCGCACACAAGAGTTCCAAGGCCCAAGACAACTAGACGAAGATCAAGAGCAACTGACATAACCACCATACAATTGAACAGACGCAACCAAAGCGAGCCTGACCCGAAATAGTTCACTTCTGGGCTGAAAATTTATTTGGGTTCAGCTGATTATAAGAGGAGACGCAACCCAGGGGCAAAGGTTGTGGCGCTGCGGTGAGCGTCAGTGAGGCCATGAACGGGAGAGATCTGGAGCCGGGGACGATACGGCAATGGCGTTGCCAATGCAGGGTAGTCGGAGGTTGACGGGCTTGGGTGTAGGGGTGCAAGCCCTAAAGAACAACATGAGGTGGTGGTTTAGATGGATGGCCAGCGCGACCACTGCATGGTGGTGGTTGGTGGGCAAGGGAGGGCAAGTCGACATGACAGTAGGCGGCCTCGTCGGTGTTAGATCGGGTAGATCGGAGGAAGGAGAAGACGCATGTGGTCAGAGGCAGGAGAAAGAAGAGCATCCATTCAATTTAGATCGGATGATCCAAAAACCTGATTCCCGCCATGCGCACGCAACACCAGCTGCCCACGCCCCCACCATCCCTCCCTCTCCATTCCCGCTCTAAGCATCCACACCTTGGCGTTGGCCGCCGTCATCGTCCACTGCCGCTCCACCTGCTCCAACAATGCCATCAATGACACCTTCCACTCCTCCCTCTAACGGAGCGATGCCGTCCCCAGTCCCTCCACAGGCATCACAGTCGTGGACGCCCTGCAATGCATGGAGGAGAAGGGAGCTAGAGGAGCACTATCATCGTTGGCTCCCACGAATGACGTTGAGGAGCATGCACCGCTTGCCTGATGCGGTGGGCCGCGTGCCCTGGAGGTCGCAGAGGTTGTAGGATGCGGCGACTTGCTCCGCCAGCTTGACGCTTCAGCCGCATGGGACGACAACACCCTTGGTGCCCCCTCCATTAGCCAATATTCACGTGCTAGGTTGCTCGGATTAGGAGGAGAGCGCATGGCGTGGGTGGACAGAGGGGAGCGCCTCCGTGCTTCTCAATGCTATATCTAGGGTTTGAAGAAGAGTGATTTTGAGTGAGCGGAGAGAAGGAAAATGGGAATAACGACGTTGCCATTCCCTCTGCTCCCTGTTTGGAGCGAACCATATCTGCTGCAGACATGACAATCGCCTTAGCGGCAAGATTAGTGCCAACGAGGGGCACCGGTTTCACTCCAGAAACGCCTAGAACGGACGTCTGACTTCTAACATTTAGTTTTTCTTCGATGACCAGTATATTTTCATGTATATACCAAACTGATACGAAGTACAACCAGTGTGATAGTCTGATAAAGTGTCTGCTTCTATAAAGATCCAAGGTGCAAAGAAAAAGAATAGAATTAACCATGACGAATACATGGAATTAATGGTACCAATACGTCCAGAACAAACATTTTAAGTCATGTAATGGCCACAAGAAAAGTTACAGATACCAAAATAAAGACATGAGAAGGAACAAAAATTGTACAATCTAGATTATGTAGAGTTTACGGTGTCATTAGCTCATTACGGTGTCATTATGCTATATACCCATATTCAGGATTGTGGGGGAGGCTTGTCGAAAATCTCGAGAATAACCGATGGGCAGCTTGTTACGAGATGCTTGAATCCATCTGTTTCTTTGACAGCTTGGCGGACATCCCGGGAAGACAAAAATTCAAGACATGCCCTTTTCAGGTGCATGCAGTGGTGTTGCTCCGCTAGAGCAAGGGTCGTTGCGACGGTTTGCACGCCGATGCTTCGACACAATTTCCCTTCGCATATCGCCATTAACCTATCGACTCCGTATCGATCCGCGGCAACCAGCAGGTGCTGCATCTCCGTGTGTCTATCATCCGCATGCCGGTCATCCGACAGAGAATCCGTGTAGATGAAGTGAAGGAGTGCCTCGAAGATGGAGGGTTCCATGCCATCGATCTTGATGCTCTGCGCCAGAGTCTCATTCATCTTACCAAAGAGCTCAGCCTTAAACACCCGGGACCTTGCGGCGAGCACACATCTATGCGCGAGGAACGACTGGCCTGCGACGGTGAAGGTCACGTCCGCGCCTTCCCCACCCTTCAACATATCTAGGAAGTGTTTGTGCAGGTTGGACTGCGGGAGCGGGGCGACGGCCGTGTGCACATCTTCTGCCTGACCCTTTTTGATGACAGTCAAGACACATCTGACTGTGAAGGAGTCCCCGGTGAGGGCAAGCAGCTGTCGCAGCTTTGATTTCTCGACAAACTTTTCAAAGCCCCAATAGCCGGTGGTACTATGGAAAGTATGTTGTAGGCTACCTTGAGATCCCTGGGTAGTAAGGTTGGATACTCTACCATGTTGGTCCAGCAATGTCAAGGTGTATTTGGTTGTCACCCCTGACGTCCCGGTTTCTCGTTCACAGAGAGACAGGAAGACCGACGCGTAGACAGATTTGTGCTCCTCCTTCCATCCGTCGGGGTATAAGTGGAGATCCCACTCGCAGCCGCCGACGGTGAACTTTCCCGACCTGAGGAACTTACCGGCACCTAAGCCCTCCAGCGACGAGAAACCGGTCACCTCGAAGTTGTGCGTCGCCGTGACGCTCTCCGTCGAGCATCTCGACCATGTCTCGGCCGGGGGAGGGGGGCTACCCTCCTTCTTTGGTGGGTACTGCCGCCTGACCGAAGAGCAGCAAAATCGGTTTCCCATGATCGGACGACGCAACGAAGATGCCTAAACAGCAACGGGGGAGCGCCTTGGTCTTTCACAAATCGACCTGGAAGGGACACGTTTATATCCATGGCCGTAACGTGAGTCCCTATTAGAGACGGAGTATATGCCGGGACTTCCCCACCCAAGAAAATAGAGGAAGTATGCTGACTTGTAGGGTGACATCGACTGTTAGAAGAGGCTTTCCGTAACAGTTTTGGACTCTTATTGGATCCCTACTAAACAAAACTGTTTTCTTTTCTACAAACTGATCCTGGCTCATGGTTAGGATCCGAGCCACCGTGTTATTGTTGGGCTCAGCCTAAAGAATTTTTTTTAACACGATACACTTAAAGTCGCTCACATATACGAGCATACACTCACCCCTATAAACGCACACACGTACACCCTATCCCATGCGTACCTTTGAGAGACTGAGGCGGCGTCATAACATCTTAAGATTTTACGAAGTCACTACATGCACCTTGCGGTCGACGGGAACGTCTTCCCCTACTGAACGAACATCACCGGAAGTTTGAAATAAATCCAAAAATAATGCGAGTACTAATGCCCTCGTAACCATCCAATCACATATTGGTTCGCTTCAGCCCAATGACTTTTGTTCGCTAGGTACAGATGTATAGGTACTAGAGCATCTGCAGCCGGATATACCAAATCTGGACAATAACCGGTCACCTCTCTCCTTTTATTGCTGCAACCAAGTACCTCATATTAGACCTCAAATCCATATAGTAGCATGCATCACAAGATTTACCCACTACGTAGATAAGCTAAAACTAGCCTATACTACTCGTTGGAGATTTCGCTGCCTGCTCTGCAGCAATCGCCGCGGCCGCTTCGATTGCGGCCGTTACCTCGGCGGCCTCCCTCGCAGCCGCTGCTGCCGCCGCCGCCTCGAACGCCCGTAGGGCCATGTGGTACCCCGGAGTGTCATCCGGATCGCCGTCCTCGCGGAGGATGACCTGCTCCGTCGGCAACTCAGCCTCCGCCGACGAGGGGGGAACGGCGGCTAAGGGTGCCCGTGCCGGGGGAGGGGGGTGGTGGCCGCGGGCACCTCCACGGCGGTGCTGCGTCGGTGCCGGGGCGCGAAGACGGCCGGTGCTGCCCGTTAGGTCGGGGGTGACGCTAGACGCCGCCAGGCGGAGGGCGGCGATGACCTCCCAGTAGTCCTTCCCCCGCCAGAAGTTGTGACCGCCCTGGATGTTGTGCCGGCCGCCGGAGTGGCTCCGGAGCTCCTCCTCAGTCGCGCTGGGGCCTTGCGTCGCGAAGCCGTCCTTATTGATCTCCCAGTTGCGTGGAAGAGAAAACCCGGTGGCACGGGGAGACAGTAGTGGTGGAGCTCCACCGTCTCCGGCCCGCCGAGGCTGGACGGCCAAACACCGGGGATGTCGTCGTCGTCGCCGTCGGCGCTGCTGCTGCCGCGGTAGAACGCCATCACCGGGGGTGTGCGATCGCCGGGGTCGGGTGTGAGGGGGGTCGGGGGTCGGGTGTGAGGCCGTCGGAGGAGGCTGGTGGCTTTATATAGCGTCCGGGCAACGGGAGGTAGGCGGCCGGCTTTAATCACCATTAATGGCGCCTCGGGATGGGACGGGGCGGTGGGGCGGCAGGCGGCGGGACAAGGTGGTGGGGCGGAAAACGAGGCGGCAGGCGACGGGACTGGGCGGCGGGGCGGAAGACGAGGCGGCAGCGGTGGTGTTCGATGTGATTTTGCACAAAACGAAGAGAAGTGAAATACTTTTTTTTCTCCTATGTGACTAACCTTCGTAAGTGACGAGGCGCCAGCGGGCTTTATGGTTACTTCTTTTAAAGTGCAGAAATAACCTGAGGATGGGAATATATGTATACGTACATGCATATGCATCCACTAACCCAACCTTGGATTAGGTTTACGCGCATGCATGCATGCATGCGAGTTCGTGCACGTACTATCTAATGTATACCAGCACTAGCTACTCGGTGGTATAGTCTTACACACATGCAGGTTTACATGGTGGAAGGCCAAACCCACGTCTATGCTGCACACGCGGGAAAACGTACAATATACGTATCTCTTTGAGTACCCGTATACCGGTGCCTTGGCCGGCGCATATTTATACATCTCCGAATACCCGCACTACACGTGAGAAGATATTTGCTATGTATCTGGCGTTTTGTTTTTGAAGAAGTGTGCGCCAAAAAAAAGAAAGGATAAGCAGAGAAGATAGATCGATTGGTTGCAGTCCATATCTCTTCCGTGAAAATCGAGAACCAATGTAACCATAAATCGACCGCGGCGTGCTTACGCGTTCCAGCGCCCCATCTCCTCTGCCTATAAATACACAAACCCAGCGACGGCCAGAGGGAGGGACGCACGGGAAGAGAGACGCCACAAGGCCGCCGCCATTCACCAATGCACACGTCCATCCATCATTTGATCCATCCATCCGCATTTAAAAAAAAAACGCACACATCCATCCATCAGTAGATCCATCCATCACGTAGCACACATCCATCCATCATCCATCCACACACTCAGCAAGGAGAAACCCGTTGGCCATCGTGAGATCGCATCTCACGGAGGCGCTTGCCTGCAACGGAGGGGAAAATTTTATTTTTGCCACTCTAGATTTTGTCAATTTTCTTTATGTCATTTCAGATTTTGACATTTCACTTTTACCACTCTTAGTTTTCGATAATTATCACAATTGCCATTCAATAGCAAAAGCAAAATTTATTTTTGCCACTCTTAACTTTTGATAAATTATCACAATTGCCATTTTGAAAATTTTGCTTTTGTCAACGGAATGGCAAAAACAAAATTTTCCCACAATGGAGTCCCACATCCATCACAGCAAGGAGGAGAAGAAGAAAGAACGTCAAGCCCGTCGGAGGCGCACGCGGCGACGAGCCGACGGACTGGACGACCAGGCCATGGATATGAAGCTTGTCTTTCCTAACCTCTCCTCTTCTTTTTATTTTCTCTCGAGCGGGCAGCATGCATCAAGCACAAAACCGTTTCGTCGGCCAAGGGAGCCTCTGATTCGATATGACTCGATCGGGAGCAGCCGGAGCTATCCAACGACGAAGCCCAGGTGCTAGCCCCGATGTTCTACCATTTCGGCGTACAAGTCCATGCTAAACAGGTGCATGGCAAACGGTACACCGACATACAGGTCAATGGCGAGTATATCACAGGCGTACAGGTTATGCACCACGTTCTTGGAGGAGACGGTGCGGCAGAGCCGAAGCTTGCTGACGGCGCAACCCGAAACTCGCCTTTATCATCACGATGTACAGATTCTTGATGGAATAAATATCCGCAACGTTGTATCTAAAACCGGTTCCTCCTTCATGAAGGCACGCGGCCCCGACGAACTAATCACCTGCGACAGGTCCAGAGGCGCACCCACCATGGTGAACAGGTCCTTGGCGCACAGGTCCATGGCGTTCCGATCGCGGTGCACAGGTTTGGTATCTTGCTTCACGGATGAGACGGCGGGGCGGAGCCGGAGCTCGGTGACGACGCGGCCCGGGACTCGCTTCCCCCTTCATGGCATACAGATCTTTGGTCGAACCAAAGTTTGCGGCGACACAGTACAAGACCAGTCCCTCCTTCGAGAGGTGCACTTACCGTGGCGAACAGGTCCTTGGCGTACAGGTCCACGGCGTCGCCAGCGTACAGGTCACCCTTTGGTGTAGCACCAGCCCAAGGCGACACGGCCTCTACAACGCCACCTCTCCACGGCCTCGTGAGGCGGCTCCCTTTGTCTTGGCGGACCGCCGAATACGCCGGGACGAGGTGCCAACCACCCCGGCCACGCCCATGTGAGCGCGCGTTAGTTTTTTACACTGATGCCGGTCTCCCCAAACCATTACTCCCGCAAGGTGTAGCCCCTTGCACATCCCGATGAAGTAACCGGCCGTCCAGAACTCTAAGCCGAGCGCGACCCATGCTACCCCAACACCAACTACTCCAACGCCGTCAAGACCGATGAGGCACGACGGCGAGGGCGGGCGCGGCCACCGCTAAGGCCACGTTACATGCGGCGCGTGTACCGACGAGGACACAGGCTCTGCCGTCGCCCACACACACACACCACCATCATCATGCATGGAGACGCGAAGCGAAGATGACGAACATGACCACACAGCTTAATCGGAGGTATCTCGCGGAGCAATCCGCGGGAGTAATTAACCGGGAGCCTTCCGAGGCCCCGCGAACCAGGAGACCGCAATCGCCACAGTTAGGCTGGTCGTGCTAGTAGGCCACGGAGCGCATCTTTTTTATGGGATCTTGTAATTTTATTTATCCAATGAGATTAATGAAATACCTGTTTCCCCTACCTATTTTTATTTGTGTATTATGGTACACGGGCACGCCCGCATATTTACTTTTCCCTTTCCCGACGCCAGAGAGAAATACACTCCCCTCTTCCCTTCTCCGCGGGGTTCTTAGAGATTTTTCTCGTGTCAAACAGGTGGCGCGGCGGGCGAGGAGGCGGCAGCGGTGGCCTGCGGCAGGAGAGGAGGAGGCGTGCAGCAGGCGGGCGCGGCAGCCGAAGGAGCGGCGGAAGGGCCGTTCAATGCGGGCGGCAGCACAGGAGGGCCGGCGCGTTGATTCTGTGCGCGTGCAACCGCCTTGTGTGCATGCGGGCAGGCATATTGCGGGCAGACGCGTTGACTCCTCGGGCGGCGTGATTGACAGGGGAGGTGGGGGCGCGAAGGGACGACGGTCGGGTGGGCGGGACGACCTGACAAAAAACTACAAACCCATATTCGTATATGTACACGCTTCGGGCAGGCGAGCGGGCGGGCGGTCTCTTTTTCTAATTATTCCCATTGTACCCTTCGTTATGAAGGGTTATCGGACAATTTTGGCTGTCCTTGTGTTGGAGGGGGTCTACCGAAGCAGAAGTGTTCTTTATTCTACTTGCGGGATTTCTATATCTGTTTATATAGCATATGATTGTGTTTCTGATGTAATCCTTTTGCTGGATCCTTGCTGATAGTAGGGCTGCTTGAGATTTCCTTGTGTACCTTTCTAAGACATGGTTGCTGATTTATTTTGTTAATTTCTTCTGTATTAATTCCTCGGCCTGGGACTTTCATTTGAAAAATGCGAAGTCTAAGGCCCGATGATTAGCCAAAGAACGGAGATCTGAATCCATCCATTGAAGCCCGCTTGGCCACTGTGGCCTAGCCTTCCTTGGTTTCTTGGCTGGGTTTCTCTCAGGATTAAATTACAAAAAATACAACATGCATTTGTGGCACACACACTCATGTATACCTCCTCCGTTTCTAAATATTTGTTTTTTTCTAGAGATTTTAACAGTTGACTATATACGACACAAAATGAGTGAATCTACACTCTAAAATATGCCTATATACATCCGTATGTAGAATTACCGGTGTCATTAAGTCAAAAGCACACATTAATTCCAAAAGGAGTTTGAACATCCATCCGACATGAGTAACCCTAAACCATACAATACCCATATTCAGGACAGCGGGGGAGGCTTATCAAAAATCTCGAGGATAACCGATGGGCAGCTTGCTACAAGATGCCTGAATCCATCTGTTTCTTTGACAGCTTGGCGCACATCCCCTGAAGACAAAAATTCAAGACATGCCCTTTTCAGGTGCACGCAGTGGTGTTGCTCCGCTAGCGCAAGGGTTGTTGCAACGGTTTTCACATTGATCCTTCGACACAATTTCTCTTCGCAAATCGCCATTAACCTATCGACTCTGTATTGATCCGCGGCAACCAACAGGTGCTGCATCTCCGTGTGTCTATCATCCGCATGCCGGTCATCTGGCAGAGAATCCGTGTAGATGAAGTGAAGAAGTGCCTCGAAGATGGAGGGTTCCATGCCATCGATCTTGACACTCTGCGCTAGAGTCTCATTCATCTTACCAAAAAGCTCAGCCTTAAAGACCGGGGACTTTGCGGCGAGCACACATCTATGGGCGAGGAATGACTGGCTGCCGACGGTGAAGGTCACGTCGGCGCCTTCCCCGCCCTTCAACATATCCAGGAAGTGTTTGTGCAGGCTCGACTGCGGGAGCGGGACGACAATGGCCGTGCGCACATCTTTCGTCCGATGCTCTTTGACGACAGTCAAAACACATTTGATTGTGAAGGAGTCTTTGCTGAGGTCTAGCAGGCGTCGCAGCTTGGACTTGTCGACGAACTTGTCAAATCCACAATAGTTACCAGTAGACTTGAAGGTACTTGTTGCGCTCCGGTCCACAGAAACAAGTTTGGATGCTCTCCCATGTTGGTCCAGCAAACTAAAGGTGAACCTGGTCTGTGAAACGAGAGAGAGAGAGAGTTTGGATCGGCGCACCGAACCTGGTGGCCTCAGGATGTATTTATAGGGTGCAACTAGGGCACAAGATACAGTTGGTTACAGGAGATAAGTACAATATTAACAACCTCCTATATCCTAACAATATACCGTTTAACATCCTCCCTCAATCTGTACTTCCTGCACGAAGATTCAGATTGTATCTACAGAAGACAAAAGGTGTCTCAGCTAGTGGTTTGGTGAAGATATCCGCAACCTGTTCTTTGGAAGAGATGAACCTAACATCCAATGCTTTGGCTGCAACTCGTTCACAAACAAAATGGAAATCCACCTTGATGTGTTTTGTTCTGGCGTGAAATACTGGATTAGCTGACAAGTAAGTGGCACCCAAATTATCACACCACAAAATTGGAGGACGTGGCATAAAAACTCCAAGCTCTCCAAGAACTGACTGTACCCAGATTATCTCAGCTGTTCCATTCGCAATGGCCTTGTACTCAGACTCCGTACTGGACCGCGAGACAGTGGCCTGCTTTCTAGAGCTCCACGATACAAGATTGGGACCAAGAAAGACAGCAAACCCTCCTGTAGACCTGCGATCATCACTGCACCCAGCCTAGTCTGCGTCAGAGAAACAACTCAAAACCATGGACGGTGACTTGCGTATAGAAAGACTCATGCCACGGGTGTACTTCAAGTACCGCAAGATCCGTTTAGCAGCTGAAAAGTGTACAGTCGTTGGTGCATGGAGGAACTGACAGACACGATTCACAGCAAAGGAAATGTCTGGTCGAGTCAATGTCAGGTACTGAAGAGCGCCAACCAGACTGCGGTACTGTGTGCTGTCATCCTGAGAGAGGGGTACCCCACAATCCTTATTGATCTTTTCACTGGAGGACATGGGAGTAGTGGAAACCTTGCAATTCTCCATGTTGGCACGGTGAAGAATGTCGCCAATGTATTTCTGTTGGGAGAGCATAATCCCCTGTGGCGACGATCTGTCACGCCCAATATGCGACCCTATCCAAAAGGAACTCGAAGGTCCCACCAAGGATAGACCCGCATATTGAAACGCTTTTGCAAGGTGGATATCATTACATCAACATTACATAATAGATGGGGATACATACATAAGGCACAAATGCCACAAGAATACAACATCACAATACATCATAGCATCATCCGACTACGGATGAAACACAAACAGAAACTCAAACTACATCCACCCTGTTAGCCCAGGCTGCCGACCTGGAACCTATCCCCTAATCGAAGAAGAAGCAGAAGAAGAACTCAACACAAGTAAACATCGCTCTCATGTCATGATCATAGCAAACCTGTACCTGCAACTGGTGGTGTAGTAATCTGTGAGCCACGAGGACTCAGCAATCCCAGTACCATGGGTATCAAGACTAGCAAAGCTCAAATAGGAAAGGAAGGGGTAAAGTGGTGAGGTTGCAGCAGCGACTAAGCATATATGGTGGCTAACATACGCAAGTGGGAGCGAGAAGAGAAACAAAGGAACGGTCGTGAAGCTAGCAATGATCAAGAAGTGATCCTGAACTCCTACTTACGTCAAACATAACCCAGAAACCGTGTTCTCCTCTCGATCAACCCCGAAAAGAGACACTCACGGTTACGCATTACGGTTGGTGTATTTTAGAAGAGTTTACTTCAAGTTTACTACAACCGGATATTAACAAATTCCCATCTGCCACATAACCGCGGGCACGGCTCTCGAAAGTTTATACCCTGCAGGGGTGTCCCAACTTAGCCCATGATAAGCTCTCGCGATCAACGAAGGATATTCCTTCTCCCCGGGAAGACCCGATCAGTCTCGGAATCCCGGCTACAAGACATTTCGACAGCAATAAAACAAGACCAGCAAAGCCGCCCGAATGTGCCGACAAATCCCGATAGGAGCTGCACATATCTCGGTCTCAGGGCACACCGGATGAGCAAGACGACGGGTTGGCATAGACCCTGGTTGCCCAGGGGGCGCCGGACATCGCTCTGTTTGGACCAGCACTCAGAGGAGAACTGGCCCGGGGGGCTAAAATAAAGATGACCCTCGGGCTCCGGAAACCCAAGGGAAATAAAAGGGCATAGGTGAGGCAAATGGTAAAACCAATGTTGGGCCTTGCTGGAAAAGTCTTATTCAAAGCGAACTGTCAAGGGGGTCTCATAAATCACCCGACCGCGTTAGGGACGCAAAATCCGGGAACATAATACCGATATGACGGAAACTAGGGCGGCAAGAGTGGAACAAAACACCAGGCATAAGGCCGAGCCTTCCACCCTTTACCAAGTATATAGATGCATTAATTAAATAAGATATATTGTGATAACCCAACAAGTAAACATGTTCCAACAAGGAACAACATCTCCATGTTCCAACAAGGAACCAACTTCATCTTCACCTGCAACTAACAACGCTATAAGAGGGGCTGAGCAAAGCGGTAACATAGCCAAACAACGGTTTGCATAGGAAAGGTGTCAAAGGTTAGAGGCTGACATGGCAATTTGGGATGGCTTGCTAAACAGGTAATAGGTAGCGCAGCATAGCGATAGAACGAAGCAACTAGCATAGCAATGATAGTAGTGAGATCCAAGGTAGCGGTCATCTTGCCTGAAATCCCGCAAGGAAGAAGAACGAGTCCATGAAGAAGATGAATGGATGAAGCCGAACCAAGCGTAGACGAACGAATCCTCACGATCGCAACGAAATGGGAACTATCGAGAAGAAGCACACAACATGGTAAACACACCACACATGAACAAGACATGATGCACAACAAGCATGATGCATGACAAAGCTACATGAAGCTACTCATGGCAAGAGATGATGCAAACAAAAGCAACACATCAAGGCAAGTTTAAATGAGGCCGGGAACAACATATAACAATTCCGGTAAGTCCTCATATGCAAATTTCGAAATTGGTCCAGATCTGAATAAATTTATGTTCAAGTTTGTTAAACAGCAAGTTAAGATGCACCAACATGATCTACACGAAATTCTAGTCAAGTTACATATAAAGTTCATTAGATTCGGAGCTACGGCCTAGAAGATATGAGCAAAACAAGTTAAACATGGCATTGATGCAAAATGCATACAAACATCAAGCAAACACCTCAAAACAAGGATGCAACATGATAATATGAAACTAAATGCAAAATCAAGAAAGTTTCATATAGAGCACACTCAAAACGGAGCAACGGTTCAACGCATACACACAATACAAGTTATAGCAACAATCTGACCATAACAACAAGTAGGCATATTGCAAGCATCAAAACAACATGCTACAGGACCTCAACATAATAACAAAAGGCATGGGCATGATGTAAAGGTAAAGCATGACAAAACATGAACACTGAGCTATCTCCAGAAATCACTAGAACATGCTCAAAATGACATGGCAAGATTGCAAATAATAACAGTTTCAGACTTTGCAGAAATAACATCAGGTTGCAATGTTTAGAGCTATCAAACAACATGTTACAGGAACTTATCATGGCAAACAAAGGCATGGCATGAATCTACTCAAAGCATATAACAAAAGTCCCTTAGTGACCATAAGCCAAAAGGGATCAGAAAATATGATGGCACCCATGTAAACATGGCAAGTTATATGACAGATTTAAACATGGCAGGAACAACAATAAGTAGGCATGTTGGTGAGCTTGAACCACTCACCACAGAGCAATACATGGCATGGCAAGGCAACTCACAGTAAGAAGACATGGCATAGAAGCTATACATGGCAAGAACAACATCATAGCATACATGGATCAACTACAACAACCTTGGCAAAATTGAATAACATGTAAACAACCTGCCAGGAAACATTTTATAGCAAAAGTAGAGCTCGATTGACTCAAGCTATGGCACTCCATAATTGCAAACAAGGGCATGGATGGATAGAGAATAACCATATGTTCAAAACATCCTTACTGAAGTATCTCAAAATAAGCATGGATCTCTCGGTAGCATCAAGTTAACATGGCACAAAAATATCAGCAAAACAGGGCTGAAATCAGCAACATCATGAAGCCTAGTTTGCATGCTTGTGCTAGTCACCACAGAGATCACAAAAATACATGGCATACACCCCTGTAAAGATGGCATGGCATATTACAAAACACATGTAGGACTCAAGTTCATAGGATGCACACATCAATCATGGCAAAAATGACAAAAGTGCATGTTCTGATAAGAATCTGAAACTAACATCACATAGCCCTCTTCTAACAGCATTTCGGGCATCAAGATGAGCTCAAATGTAAATGATGCAATGATATGAAACGATGTACTCGTCGAGACGAACAATTTGACATATTACACGCACGAAACGGAGCAACGGATGCAGAGATACGGCATGATGAAAATGCATGAAAAATATGAGCAGATTGGGGACTTAGTGGATATACCACTCCGGATCTAGGGTTGACCGACCGCACGCTCTTGAGGAACGCCGGAGACAGGGCGCTGCTGCCGGAGAGGGCGAAGCGGCGAGGGGCGCGCTTTCCGGCGAAGCGGCGGAGGCGACGGGAGGCGGCGGATGCTGCGGCGCCGGCCGGTGGAAGCGGCCGGCGCGCGGCGCCGGCGAAACGCGCCGGCGGCGGCGTAGGGAGCCGGCGGCGAGGGGACCACCGGCGGAGGCGGGCGCGCGCGCGCCCGAGCCGGCGAAGCGGCGGCGCGCGAGGCCGGGCGGCACCGGAGAAGCCAGCGCGCCGGGCGGGCGGGCGGCGGCGAATCCGGGCCGGTCTGAGCCTGCGAACGCGCGCGACGGGCGGCGGCGCGGGACAAGTGGCGGCGGTGGATTGGATCGGAGGCGGCTGGGTGGCGTGGCGCGCGCCCATTGGTCGGGCGACGTGGCTGGCTGGACGTGTCCGGCCGGGGCGGACGCGTCCAGCGGCGGAGAGGGAAAGGCTAGGGTTACGGGGGGGGATCATCCGTGAATTGGACGGGGGAGGCACATATTTATAGGTAGAGGGAGCTAGGAGAGTCCAAATGAGGTGCGGTTTTCGGCCACGCGATCGTGATCGAACGACCAAGAGCATGGAGGGAGTTAGGTGGGTTTTGGGCCACTTTGGAAGGGTGTTGGGCTGCAACTCAAAGAGGGCTTTACGGTTACCGGTTAACCGTTGGAGTATAAACGACCTCCAAATGGCACGAAACTTGACATGCGGTCTACCGGTGCTATACCAAGGCCGCTTGGCAAACCTCGGGCCATTCCGAGAAAGTTTAACACCCGCACATGAAAAGAGGTAAAAGGGGGCGCCGGGAGACATAGGAGTGCCGGATTGCAAAACGGACAACGGGGAAAATGCTCGGATGCATGAGACAAACATGTATGCAAAATGAAATGCACATGATGACATGATATGAAATGCAGATGATGACATGGCAAAGTGCAACACGCAAGCAAATGACATGACAACAACGGCGAATAACTGGCAGACACCTGGCGCATCGAATCCGGGGCGTTACACGATCTCACCTCAACTCCAAGGAAAAAGTGCAAAGGACCAAGATACTTGAGAGCAAAAGTGGCATGAAGATCAGCAAGCAACCTGGTCGTGGCAGTAGGCGAGGAGCTGGCCACAATAATGTCATCAACATAGACAAGCATGAACATGGTGACACTGCCATGATGAAAGATAAACAGGGAAGTGTCTGCTTTAGATGCCACAAAGCCAAGCTGAAGCAGTCGAGAGCTGAGCCTAGAGTACCAGGCTCTAGGTGCCTGTTTGAGTCCATAGATAGCTTTCTGCAGCTTACACAGAGCCCGAGGAGCAGTGGGATCCACAAATCCAGGAGGTTGCCGCATATATACCTGTTCCTGAAGAACTCCATGAAGGAAAGCATTCTGAACATCCAACTGGCGCAGACACCAACCACGAGAGACCGCAATGGAGAGGACCAAGCGAACAGTAACTGGTTTGACAACGGGGCTGAACGTATCATCATAGTCAAGACCATAGCGTTGTTTGAATCCTTTGGCAACAAGACGTGCCTTGTGACGATCAACAGTGCCATCAGCTTTGTACTTGATTTTGAAAACCCACTTGCAGTCAATGACATTAACATGAGGTGGTGGTGGGACTAAAGTCCACGTGCCATTGTGACGAAGTGCATCAAGCTCAGACTGCATAGCGGCACGCCAAGCTGGAGATGCCATGGCTTCACGATGATCACGAGGTTCCCGATAGACCAGAAAGGCACGTCTGGACGGGTCATAATTAACGGTGCCGTCCGTACGTTGCGCAGCCTTGCAAGTATGATCGCGTGTGCGTGTCATCATCGGATGCTCAGGTGGTGCAGCAGCCCTGGGCGCAGAAGATCCAGCAGAAGCGGGAGCTGCGGAGGGGACATGATCCGCCTGGGATCCCGTGTCACCAGCAGACACAGCAGGCGGGATCGGATCCTCCTGGGATCCCGTGGCGCCAGCAGGTGCAGGAGAATCCTGCGATGATCCCAAGGAGGGACCAGGCGACGCGGGCGCGCCTGACGTGGGACAGGATCAGCCCACGGGCTGGCGAGCGGGCACGTGGGCGCCTGTCTGCAGCGGGTTGGCGGCGGCAGGGAGCGGGCCCATGCCGGGCCCCGCCACTGAGGGAGGCGGGTCGGACGAAGGGGCGTCAAGCCGCCGAAAAGCGCCCACGTGAATAACGGCGCCCGCGACCGGCTAACGCGCATCTGGCCGGGATTGACGCGTGATCCGAGGCCGGATCCACTCCGGATTCCGTGCCCAGATCTTCCTTGGACGCGGGATTGTCTGCCGTACCTGGGATCGTCTGCGTCAAGGGAGATCCTGCATCCAGATTAGTAGACACAGCAGGTATACCATAGTTCATGTGATCATGCGGAAATAAAAGTATGGCTTGTTCGGCAACACGAGGTGGTATGGGAGAAGTAGAAGGGTTGGCGAAAGGAAAAATTGTTTCATCAAACGTGACATCCCTAGAGATATAGACACGAGCCGTGGGTAGATGGAGGCATTTATATCCTTTGTGGCGAATGCTATAGCCAACAAACACACACTGTTGGGATCGAAAAGCAAGTTTGTGCGTGTTGTAGGGACGCATATTGGGCCAACAAGCACAACCAAACGTACGAAGAGACGTGTAGTCTGGTTTGGTTTGGAAGAGTTTTTCCATAGGACTAAGGTTGCCAATGACACGACTAGGGAGTCTATTGATGAGATAGCAAGCTGAGAGGTATGCCTCATCCCAAAAGCGAAGTGGCATGGACGCATGTGATAGTAAAGAGAGTCCCATGTCAACAATATGTCGATGCTTCCTCTCGGCCGAACCATTTTGCTGGTGTGTGTGTGGACAAGAAACGTGATGCATGATGCCAAGTTGACGAAAAAACGTGTTGCTAAGCTTCTCGTATTCCCCACCCCAGTCTGATTGAACACATAAAATCTTACGGGACAGGAGACGTTCAACATGAGCAAGAAAGTCACGAAAAACTTCAAACACATCACATTTTCTCTTGAGAAGATAAATCCACACAAATTTACTATAATCATCGATAAATGAAACATAGTACTGGAACCCACCAGAAGAGGTTTTGGCAGGTCCCCACACATCCGAAAAAATAAGTTCTAATGGAGAAGAAGAAACACTCGATGATCTGGGAAAGGGAAGCTGGTGTGCTTTGCCTTGTTGACATGCATTACACACATGGGTCATAGACCGACTAGAGGAAGCTAGTTTATTGGATGATAAAACATGCTGAACGACTTGAATGGATGGGTGGCCAAGCCTGGCATGCCAATCTTCAGCTGACAGCCGAACCGAAGACAGGGCATGATGGGAGGACGGCCGAATGGGGTAGAACCCATTCTCACATCTGCCTTGAAGTAGAACCCTCTTGATAATCAAATCCTTCATGAGAAAGTGAGTAGGGTAATACTTTAGATAAGCATGATTATCAACAGCAAGACGATTGACAGAGAGAAGGTTCTTGTCAGCATTAGGGACATGCAAAATATTGCGAAGTTTGAGATTGGCAGAGGGAGTAGGAAGGATTGCATGACCACGATGAGCTATGTGCAAACCTGAGCCGTCAGCAGTGTGGATGCGATCTCTTCCTGGGTACTTCTCCCGGACGGTGAGGCGATCCAGATCGCCGGTGATATGATCCGTGGCGCCGGTGTCGGTGAACCAAGCAGGGTCACCTAAGATGGAAGGAGGAGAAGCAGCAGCAAGCCCGGCCATCTTGGACTGTTGCGGCTGGAACGCGTGGTTATAGCGTTGGCCACACTCCCAGGCGTAATTCCCAGGACCACGGCAGAGTTGGCACTGGACGCGGTGATCGCCGCGGTCGCCGTAGTCACCGCGGTCACCACCGCGGTTTCCACCGAAGTCGCCTTGTTGGCGCGCGCCGCCGCCACCACGGTTTCCGCGATCACCGCCGCGGGAGTTGTTGTTGTAGTTGCCGTGATCTCCGGAGTTACCGCGGCCCTTGCCACGGTAGTTGCCCTTGCCCCGATTGGAGTTGTTGGTGTTGCCGTTGGGGTCTCGGGCGACGTAGTTGACAGAGGAGCCACCGTGTTGAAGATGAAGGCGAGAAGCATTGTACTCGTGGCGCCGTTCGAAGGAAATTGCATGAGAGTAAAACTCACCAAGAGACATGCCCTCGGGACGAGTGGTGTAGGCGGTGATGAGGGGCTCGTAGTCGCTGCCGAGGCCGGTAATGACAGCGGTGATGATGTCCTCCTCACGCGTAGGCGCCGACCGATACTGCAAGCTGGTCGGCGTTGGCGCGGATCTTGGCAAAATAATCTGCCATGGACAGGGTGCCCTTCCTGAAAACCGCCATGTCCATCTTGATCTGGACGATGCTGGCGCGGCAGTGGGCGGTGTACATCTCCTCGACATGAGACCAGATGGCCCGAGAGGTGTCCAACTCATGCACTTGCTGCAGCACTTCATCGGAGAGGGAGGCGAGGAGGTAGCTGAGGATGATCTGGTCCTGGCGAAACCATGTTGCATACTCCGGATTTGGAGCACACACCCCCTTGTCATCGGGGTCCAGAAACTTGGCAGGAGCAGGGAGCGTGCCATCAGCATAGCCCGTGGCGCCAGCTATACGCAGAGGGGGAAGGATTTGAGCCTTCCAGAGAAGAAAGTTGGAGGTGATGAGTTTGGCGGTGATAAAGCTGGCGGAGGGAGGAGGAACGGCAAAGGCCGGCGGGCCATTGAAGGCAGCGGGAGGGAGAGCGTGGTTAGGGTAGCAGAAGAAGAGGCGGAAGCCGCGGGAGAGCCCATGATGCGATCAAGCGAGAAGGCCTGATACCATGTGAAACGAGAGAGAGAGATTGGATCGGCGCACCGAACCTGGTGGCCTCGGGATGTATTTATAGAGTGCAACTAGGGCACAAGATACAGTTGGTTACAGGAGATAAGTACAATATTAACAACCTCCTATATCCTAACAATATACAGTTTAACATGGTCTTCACCCCTGACGCCCCCACTTCTCCTTTCCGCAAAGACAGGAAGATTGATACCCAGGCAGATTTGTCCTCCGCCTTCCACCCGTCCGGGTATAATTTGAGTTCCCACTCGTAGCCGCCGACGGTGAAGGCGCTCGACGCGGCGAAACTGCCGGCACCCGCGCCCTCCAGCAACGAGAAATCGGTCACCTCGAAGTTGTGCGTCATGGTGGCGCTCTCCGTCCAGCATCTCGACCGTGTCTCGGCCGGGGGACTGCCATCCTTTCCCTACCGCTTCTTCACCGAGGAACAAGGAAGGTTTCCCATGGTCGACGTCGACGTGTGTGTACCCAAAAGATAGGCCGCGTTGGTGTTTCACAAGTCAAGCTGAAAGGGTTCCGCTTATATATAGCCTGCATGCCGTATGACATAGGTGAGTCGGTCACAACTATAGACGGATAGCAACTGTATCCGGCCTGTACCCTGTATCGGATTAAAATCGCGACCGTATATCTTGGCGGTACGTAATACATTAGGACTCTTCTTTCTTTTTGGACGTCGATATGGCGCTGACGTTCGGTCTGGGAGGCTGCCAGGCCCAACGAATCGTTCGTACTGGAGTTGTACTGAGAATCGAACTCGGGACGTCCTGCTTAATAGTAAACCGTGGTAACCACCCCGTCATCCCCAACTGACATCTAAACTTTTATATATTTATTTGTTTTCTTCTGTGTTCGTTTTTCTATTTTCATTTTTCACTTTTTCTTCCTAGGTTCCGTGAACTTTTTTCAAATTTGTGAAATTCTTATTCAAAATTGATGAACTTTCATCAAATTTGATGAAATTTTTTCAAATCGTTGAACTATTTCTAAATTCGGTGAACTTTTTTTCAAATTTGATGAACTTTTTTTCAATTTTGACTTTTTCCAAATTTAATGATTTTTTTTCAAATTCAATGAACTTTTTTCAAAATTGATGAACTATTTTTTCAAATCGATGAACTTCTTCAAAATTTTGTGAACTTTTTCCAAAATTTGATGAACTTTCCTTAAAATCGATGAACTTTCTCAAATTGAGGAGTTTTTTTTCAAATTTGATAATTTTTTTGAAAAGTCAACACCGTCAACTGCAAAGCGGTCAAAAGTTTAATGGTCAACTGAATTGAACGATCAACGTGTCAATGGAATCGGACGATAGAGTTTTCTATCTGTCGAGTGACGCTTCAAAGAAGTACAGCAAGCCAGTTCACCTAAAGAGCTTCCTTGTTTTTAACGCAGCACAACATATTAAGAATAAAACCAATCGCACATCCGAACGTCTTTAAAAATTTGTACGCAAAACGTTATTTTTGAGAAAAAAACGTGAAAGTTGTATGAAACAGCAAACACTTTTAGAAATTGTGAATAAAATTTGAAAAAATCAACAATTCAAAAAACGCAAACATTTTTTCAAAATGGGAACATTTTTGTAAAATCTCCCAAAAGTAAAAAACGTGAAAGTTTTCTTTGAAAACCAAGAAAACCCGAACATTTTTCAATTTTGAAAATAATTTTTGGATACTCAAACATTTTAGAAAACTGGGAACATTTTTTGAAAATCCCTAACAAAACATGAACACATGAATAGTTTTTAATACTCGCGTACATTTTTTGAAACTTTGGAACAAAAACTGAAACGTGAACATTTTTTAGAATTTGCGAACAATTCTTTAAATGGTAACATTTATGGAAACTCCCAAAAAAATTTGAAAATCTGAACATTTTTTTGAAATTGGTAAACAAAATTTTAAATTGGAATATTGTTTGAAACTCCCAAACATAATTTGAAAACATGAACATGTTTTGAACTTTCAGAATTTTTTTGAAAAGCAAACATTTAATATAATATGGGAACATTTTTGAGAAAGTGGAGAACATTTTGTGAATTTGTAAACAAAAAGTAATAGCAAAGAACATTTTTTTGAACTTCGGAACATTTTTAGGATTTTGGAAAAGAATTTGAAATTCTTGAGAACAAAAAGAAGTAAATAGAGAAGAAAAAGGAATTGAAAAATGAAATAAAGAAACAGAAAAACAAAGAAAGAAAAAGAAAAACAGAAACAGAAAAAACAAACGGAAAAAACCAGTGGAAACCCAGTTCAAGAACCTTCTAGAAGGTTCCCAAAACCGTTAGGGAACCCTCCAGAAGGTTCCCAAAACCGGAGGCTGTACCGCGTGCACTATCTCGTAACTGGGCCGGCCCATCTTGATCGCTAGTTCGCTCGCCGCAACGAGCGTCCGTTAGGAAATTCCTAAGGCGCCAGCGCGAACGCCCCACGCCCCCACCTGTCAAAATCACTAATTAAGGAGTACTCCTTGCGGAGATCACTCCAACATCCGCAGGTTGCGACAAGTGGCGTGCTGCATGTGCGCCACTTGTCGCAACCTGGGAGTTTTCTCTTTTTTCATAGAACCGTTTATTCAAAACGTTTTATTTCTTAAACCGTGTGTTCAAATCTCGAACCCTTTTCGCCATTGGATTCCTCGCGTCGAGATCTTCAAAACTAGATCCCATGTTGATAGGTTTTGACGAATTTTTTTTTCACGAAAAAACCGGACGAAAAAAACCGACGGAAAACCGAACCGGGAACACGAATTTTTTTCCCTTTCCGAAAGAGGCACGCCCGTGCCTCTGACGAAATCACAACCGTGCCTCTCGTAGGAGCAAAACCGTGCCTCTCGTGAAAGAAAAAAACAGAAAACGCGTTTTTTCCTTCTCTGAAAGAGGCACGCCCGTGCCTCTCGCGAAAGCACAACCGTGCCTCTGGCGGAAGCAAAACCATGCCTCTCGCGAAAAAAAAATAGAAAACGAGTTTTTTCCCTTTCCGAAAGAGGCACGCCCGTGCCTCTTGCGAAAGCACAGCCGTTCCTCTCGCGGAAGCGAAACCGTGCCTCTCGCGAAATAAAAAAAACAAAAAACATGTTTTTTTCCTTTCCGAAAGAGGCACGTCCGTGCCTCTCGCGGAAGCAAAACCGTGCCTCACGCGAAAGAA
The DNA here is from genome assembly GCA_021605205.1 of Aegilops longissima. Lineage (NCBI taxonomy): Eukaryota > Viridiplantae > Streptophyta > Magnoliopsida > Poales > Poaceae > Aegilops > Aegilops longissima. Next base: position 743,483,465 of record CM038677.1, read on the forward strand.
AAAAAACAGAAAACATGTTTTTTTTCGTTTCCAAGAGGCACGGCCGTGCCTCTCGCGAAAGCACAACTGTGCCTCTCGCGAAAACAAAATCGTGACTCTCGTGAAAAAAATGCATTTTTGCGCAAAAAAAATATTTTTTTCGAATTTTTTTTGGTCGAAAAGCTAGGGAAGACCGGTACAAAACCAAAATGTCAAAAAAAAACCCCGGAAAAAACCGTTTAAAAAGCCGAAAACGCGTGCGTAAATATAAAAAAAGCAAAATTCGGAGGGAGCGCCCAGAGTGGGGCACGTGGCGAATGGCTATGAGCGCGCCAAGTGGCGCTGATCGTTGCGAGGCTACCGAAGGAGCGCTCGTTAATTAGTTGCTCCCCCCACCTGTCTTACAGTCTGGTAGCTAAAAAAAGCCCAACTATTTTTCTGCTGTGCCAGATTAAAGCCCAGATTTTGCACTGCTACGAAACAACAATGTCATCAACTTTAAAAGCAAAAAAGAAAAATAGTCATGGCAATTTCCATCATCGAAACAAAAAAAAATTCCATGGAAGGTTCATAGTAAAAAATGCCATGCTATTTTTAATTAAATTTCCATAGATTGTATGCAAAATTTGAACACAAAATTAAGTCTGAGGAATTTGCCATGGAGTGGTAGAATAAATTGCCATGTTTAAAAAATACAATTTCCATGGCACTAAAGAATAAAATTTCCATCATGAAAATTAAAGAAAAAGAAGGGAATTTGCTATGGTCCACGATCTCAAAACATAGATTTACCATGGATTAAAAAAAATCACACTACCTATGATGAAATGTTTACACATGGCAAATTTACTAAGTTTTTCTTGAAAAAAAGATGGAAAATTAGGAGACCATTTCAATAAAACACATGGCAACTTTTTGAAAAAATGTAACAAATAGATGGATTTGTTACCGAACGTTTGGTCTGGGCGCCTCCCAGACTGAACGAGAAGTTCAGTGCGACAGGCTGCCCCCTACGAACGAAATCGTTCGGGAAGAGAGGTCTCCCAGCCCGAACGCTCCTTCCCGTCGCGCCTACAGGCCTTTTCTTGTAAAAAAAAAGCCCACAAGAACGAAAAAGCCCTATTTTTGCTGTGACAAAATAGACATTGTTCGTTTGCACGACAAAAAATGCCATGGTTGCTATGCTATGAAAGAAGTTGACATGCTCGTGAGTCCAGAGTGTAAGTACACTAAATCGTATGGGAAATCTATCAAAAGTTGTTCAACAATTTGTCATGTTCTGCACAAAAAAATGTTTGTTATGTTATACTCAAATTTCCCATCTTCGACATTTTCTACAAAAATTGCCATGTTCCCTTTGCAGCTAGCAGGAGTTCATCTAGAGATTTATTTCATGCATCACCTTATATTAAAAGTAAAAATTGCCATGGCAAAAACAAATTGTGCCACTAAAAGTAAACATTGCCATGGCAAAAAAAGAGTAAAACTTGTCATGGCAAAATAAAGTAAAATTTTCAATGGCAAAAGAAAGAATAAAATTTTGCCATGAAAAAATGATATAAAACTTGCCATGGCAAAAAAGGGTAAAACTTGCCATGGCAAAAAGGGGTAAAACTTGCCATGGCAAAGAAAGAGTAAAATTTACCATGGCAAAAGGAAGTAAAATTTTCCATGTCATTTAAAGTAAAATTGCCATGGCAAAAAAGAGTAAAATTTGCCATCGCAAAAACATATTTAAAAATTTAATGGAAAATGAAAGTAAATTTGCCATGGAAATGAAGTAAAAAATTTCATATGATACTTAGAAAAAGTATCAACTAAAATTGCCATGGTCTAAAATATACAATTTGCCATGGACCATAAACTAAATTTGCCATGGACTATAAACTAAATTTGCTGTGGACATAAACTAAATTTGCCATGGTGCATAAACTAAATTTTTCACGGTGCAGAAAAGAATTTTTGCCATGCATCTATATCTTCCTTGAAGAAAAGAATGTAAAAACAATAAACAACATGGTAAAAGTAGCTTTGTCAGATCATGAGAACTGTGCATATATGAATCCGGCATGCTATTTAAATAAAATAGATTTCCATGGGATGTTAATTTTTTTGACATGTTCTACATAGTAGGGTCATGACAAATGTCACTACCTAAATATCATGGCAAAAATTGTCATTATCTACTTTGTAGGGGCATGGCAAGGTCGCTGCCTGAAATTTGCCATGTGAGTGTGTGAAAAACATGTGTCGTGTCACTTTAGGAGAAAAATGCCATGCGACCAAATGCAAAATTTATCTATAAATGGAGAGTGTGAGTAGACAAAAAAAATATGAATTATGTCATATGATTATTTGTCATGGCACTCCAGGGAAATTGCTACATTATTTTGAATATTTCTCCTAATTTTGTCATGGCCTACTACTAACCTATCTCTTAGCACAAATTAGAACTCAATACGAATCAGCTACCAACCAACAAACAGTTGAAGGCCATTTGATTTGGCAAAAGAACAATGCAACTACACCAAGTTAGTATAAGAAAATGTCATGTATGTAGTGCGCACTTTCTACGTCTCAATCATATAGAGGAAAAGAGTTGCCATGACGCATGAATTACATTTTCATGGTTTAATATATATAGAAATAGAAACAGAAATAGAAATAGTTTGCCATTGTTGGAAAAGAAAAAAAGAATTTGCCATTACCCATAACTACAATTGCCATGCTTCCATGAACTTAGAAGCCATGATATACATAAAAATCCCAGGGGGTTCATGTTCCATAGCTTGCACACAAAGTGAACACAAAAACAAAAGTTGCCATGTGAAAAAATGAACTCATCAGTGATGTTTATAAACTACAATTGCCATGCTTCCATGAACTTCAAATGCCATGGTATGCAAAAATCCTAGGGCATTCATCTTCCACAGCTTGCACACAAGTGAACCAACAAAAAATTGCCATGTGAAAAAATGAACCATGTAATTTGATTGCACATTGAAAACTCAACTATCCACCCGACTGATGGTAGAGAGCTCAAATGTCCAACGAATGAACCTGTAGCCTGCAACATCCTCATGCAGGCGGCGCATCTACTGGTGTTGCGCCGGGACCTAGCGCTTGTAGGGGCAACAGCCGCTGCCGGAATGGAGGCCAGCGCCGCCGGGCTAAAGGGGATTCTGGCGCCGCTGAAGGAGGTGCCCAGGTCGGCGAGACGTTCGAGCTTGCCGACGCCTGCATCATGGAGCGCGCCAGCGGCTGGTCGGTCTGGACCTCCTTGCGCCGAGGAAGGCGCAACTGAGGCGACGTCGGGCCGTCGCCGTCGCGGACGACGACGATGTAGACACTGACGACCTCCAGGTGCCCCCGACCTCCCCTTCGTCGTCAGAGGAGTGGCTTGGCGAGTCCGCCCGCGGCCACGCTGCGCGCTCCCGGCGAGCCTCCCCGTTGGGTGCTCCTCGTGCGCTCCCCGACGAACTGCTCTACTGGCGAGCCTCCCCGTGGGTGGACACCGTGCATGTTGCTGGGCCTTCCTAGGACGGCTGCTGGGAGGCGCCTGGACGACGCTGCCGAGCCCAGGTCGAGGCTCAACTCCGTGGGAGTTTGGAGGCGCGACTATTGGGGAACATAGTATTACAAAAGAATTCCTACGATCACGCAAGATCTATCTAGGAGAAGCATAGCAACGAGCAGGGAGAGTGTGTCCATGTACCCTCGTAGGCCGAAAGCGGAAACGTTTAGTAACACGGTTAATGTAGTCGAACGTCTTCGCGATCCAACCGATCCAAGCACCGAACATACGGCACCTCCGCGTTCAGCACACGTTCAGCTCGATGACGTCCCTCAATCTCTTGATCCAGTTGAGGACGAGGGAGAGATCCGTTAGCACGATGGCGTGGCGATGGTGATGATGAAGTTACCGGCGCAGGGCTTCACCTAAGCACTACGACGATATGACCGAGGTGTCAACTATGGAGGAGGGCGCCGCACACGGCTAGGAACAATTGATGTGTGTTCTAGGGGTGCCCTCCCCTAGTCCAATTCGTCCCCCTACCATATTTGGACAAGGGAGAAAGGAAGGAGGGCGAGGGGAAGGAAGTAGGAGTCCTACTTCATACTTTCCTTTTCCTCCTCTCCTTTCCCTTTCTCCCCACGTGGCTGGCCCTATAGGGGGCGCACCAGCCCCTTGTGGGCTGGTGTGTTCCCTTACTTGGCCCATTAAGCCCATATCTTTGCCGGGGGTTGCCCGAAACCCCTTCCGGTGACCCAATCCGGTATCACTCGGAACACTTCCGGTGTTCAAATACCATCGTCCTATATATGAATCGTTTCCTCTCGACCATTTAGAGACTCGTCGTCATGTCCATGATCTCATCCGGGACTCCGAACAAACTTCGGTCATCAAATCACATAACTCATAATACAAATCGTCATCAAACGTTAAGCGTGCGAACCCTACGGGTTCGAGAAGTATGTAGACATGACCGAGACACATATCCGGTCAATAACCAATAGCGTAACCTGGATGCTCATGTTGGCTCCTACATATTCTACGAAGATCTTTATCGGTCAAACCGCATAACAACATACGTCATCCCCTTTGTCATCGGTATGTTACTTGCCCGAGATTCGATCGTCGGTATCATTATACCTAGTTTAATCTCGTTACTGGCAAGTCTCTTTACTCGTTCTGTAATGCATCATCCCGCAACTAACTCATTAGTCACATTGCTTGCAAGGCTTATAGTGATGAGCATTACCGAGAGGCCCCAGAGATACTTCTACGATATACGGAGTGACAAATCCTAATCTTGATCTATGCCAACTCAACAAACACCATCGGAGACACCTGTAGAGCATCTTTATAATCACCCAGTTACGTTGTGACGTTTGATAGCACACAAAGTGTTCCTCCGGTATTCGGGAGTGGCATAATCTCATAGTTAGAGGAATATGTATAAGTCATGAAGAAAGAAATAGCAATAAAACTATACGATCATTATGCTAAGCTAACCAATGGGTCTTGTCCATCACATCATTCTCCTAACGATGTGATCCCGTTCATCAAATGACAACAGATGTCTATGGTCAAGAAACTTAACCATCTTTGATTAACCAGCTAGTCTAGTAGAGGCATACTAGGGACACTTTGTTTTGTCCATGTATTCACACATGTATCAAGTTTCCAGTTAATACAATTCTAGCATGAATAATAAACACTACTAGGAAAAGGCATGCTAGTGGCGCACCAGTTTTGCCTACTAATGGCGCACTACTGATGCGCCACTAGCATCACGCCATTAGAATTAAATTCTAATGGCGCACCACTGGTGCGTCATTAGTATCTGGTGTTCTAATGACGCACCACGTAGTGCGCCATTAGTATAGCCCACAGTGCGACATTAGAATGCCTCCCAGGGGTCCATATGTACCCATGTGCTTTGGCATACTAATGGCGCACCAGTGGGTGATGCGCCATTAGTGTGATTATCACAGTGCGCCATTAGTGTCTTGTGTGGTGCGCCGCTAGTATGAATATTAGGGATTTTTTTTTCTTTTCTGATATTTTCACAGGTTACAAAATATATTATTGGGCAGAATTTAGACAACACCACACAGCAACAGCAGATTCATCGAATACAATAGAAGATTAGTCTCCGAATACAATTCATCATATTAGTCTACGAATTCAAAAGACCGAACAAAGATAGAACATTACAAGCCTCGAGACCGCGAGTAGCGAGTTTGTCTTTACATTACAAGTCGATATCGATCATCTAAACTATCATCACATAGAAGAGAGTTGCGGTCATCACGATGAGCATCATCGCTATGAAACTGGTCTTCATCCGGTTCCTCCAACGCTCCCTCCTCTCTCCCGCTAGATAGCGGGCATATCTAGATTCCGCCTCCGCCCTAGTGGTGTACCCTTTGTAACTGTTACCGCTGAAACGGTGAACCTGTCTCCAACACTCCTCCCAGTCGTCGTAGACTCCGTGAACCTTACCCTTTTACACGGCATACGACGGCATCTCTATGCACAAGCCAAACAACAGACAATACATAAGCAATATATAAGTATGCAACAAAAGGATCGGAAGAGAAAAGCAAGACATTAATAGCACGATTCATGGTCCTGCTAATAAATGGCATCGATTACATCTAAGTTGAACGACTGTCCAAACTAAAGAGACATACAAGTTCGTTAAAGTTTAATTACAACATGAGCCAATCAATGTTTCGGAACTACAGATAGCATCACTACTTTCGACTCGACTCATGGGACCGAAGCGTGGATGAAGCCGCCGTCTGTCGTGGTCATGAAATCACGGGCGTTGTTAGCCTGCATTTGTAGCGTTGTGTCTATCTCACTGTTGGATGGTTGATATCTGAGGTAGAACTGCCCCGAGGTACGAAGGACATCTTGATGGATAATTTCCGCAAACTCTGACTGGATGCGAAAAAATTCTTGTCTGATGTCCGCGTCCTGGATTGCCGACAAGCTCGCGGCCCAATCTTTGAGATTATCTGGTAGCAGAAGGTGATGATGGTCCCGTACGATTGCCCGCATGTGATGGAGGGCGTAGTAGGCATCCTTCTGACCGCCAGGCGGCTGCTTGACGCAGGAGAACTTTGTATTGTGGGCGAACACGTGCGTGCCGTACCGCCTACGAACTGGCTTGGTGAAGGTGCCTCCAGATTTGGCGTAGCCGGGGAGAACATCATCAAGAACTTTCTTGATATTTGTGTAGTCTATCTTGGAGTCACGGTCCGGGTCGAAATACGTGGCCATGGAATATTTCGGGCTTAAGAGGATGAGTGTGCAATATGTGTCACTGCACAGAACACGGAATGTTAGAAAAAAAAGAACGATCGAAATGTAAGAAATCATATGTTACGGGGCGGTTAGGGGATGAATTACTCGGGAAAGTAAGGCACGAGGAAGTTATCCTTATCTGGGGTTGCCAGAATGACACCTTCGAGGTAAGAACTCGCGACATGCCGGTCCCCAGCGCTGCACAAGTTCTTGGCATGCATGTAGAAGGGGTCGACTATCACGATGTCCGAGGTCTTGTCTCTAATGATCCGCATCTCCATACTCAGCGAAAACAGCCGAACGAAGGTGTAGTGCAGCGGATGAAGGTTAAACATAGCAAAGATGTCATCAAATCGCAGGACGATCGTACCCCCGATGGCGCCATCCACAAAGCCCTTGCCCTCTGGCACCTTGGCCACGAAAACCGGGTATGCCACATCATTCTCTCTGAGACGCCGCTTCTCCAAAGAAAGAACACATCATGCAGACTCAGATAGCACCGGTTGCAGCATTGAGCATATTTGTCGGTAGCATCGCCCTACCCGCCACATGCACCCTCCTCGAGATATCCTTAGGTGAAGGTGGCCCGTCCTGAGCACGGATCGTACTCGGTGTCGGCTGGCTCGCACCCTTGTTACTCTTTCTTTTCCGTCCCTTCTTCTTCTGTTGTAATGGGACCGAGTTCTGCTCACAGACCGCCTTCTTGAGTGTGTTGGGGCTGATAATATTTGGCACCTCGGCTATCTGAGGCTCGGTGAAGTCGGCAGCTGGAGGTGTCTCCTGAGAACTGAATGCCAGATGACGCCTGTTGCAATTGGGTTTCTCCGCCGTACCAGCTAGACCGCGGTCGCCTTTTGTAGGGTTGGGTTCTTGGGAAAGAGGCCCGCAAAATTCGTCATCGTACCCATGTTCGGCAAAGTACTTATCGACGTTGCTAAATGTACGGCCGTCGTCGTTGTCGTCGTCGTCCAGATCCTGTGCCATATGCATGTTCGGATCCAGTGCCATAGGGATGTCCGGCATGTCCGGTAGCGTTGCGGCGGTCTTGCCATGGCTTGGCGCCGGCACGACTGGCGGTGTTGTCTTTGGGGTGGTGTCCCCCGCCCCCAAACGAATATGGCTCTTCAGCCAAACAAGGGGCCAGCTTAGGCAGGCGCTGAGGGTCATCAGATTATCTTCGTCGGCCTCGGCGGGTCAAATCAGAGGTAACAACTCGTCGCAGCCTGGCAGCACCCGAACCAGTTGAACCCTATACACGGTGGGTGGCATCGGTTTACCGTGGAACACGGGGTTGCCCGGTTGAACGATTTTTCCCTTGGCGACATCGACCAACTCGTCGTTCACGAAGTGCAGGAGAGTGCACGGAACGTCGGCGGCGCCCTGTGAAAACATGTAGGGCGTCAGGGATGCATAGTCAAAGGCAAAAGGAGATGAAGTCCTCGGCCGAGAGGCTTAATTAGTTACCGTGATGATGGCGTCGAGCTCGGCTAATGTCGAGGCACCGCCGACGGTGGGCGTGCAACTGACGGAGGGGCCGCTTGCTGCCGAGGTGCCGGCCGGTGTACACCCGGGTGCATTAAGCTCCAATGCCGGCCGTGCCGGCATCGGAGACACCAATACCGCCGCCGCCGGAGACACCAATGGCGCCGCCTGCGCGTTGTGCGAGTTGCTGGCCGTGAAGCTGGGAATCGGGGGCGGCCCCTGTTGGCCACCCGCAATCCACGTCGTCAGCCCATGAATCAAGGTAGGCATAATGCGGTGGCGCCGATCCCGCTTGTTGTTGCACTTGCTCTTGGACAATCTCCGGAATCCGCGCCACTTGTGCCTTGAGTTCTTGAACCTCGCGCGACTGGCTTTCCGAGCTGGTCTTTTTCTCCTTTCGCCCACCAGCGGTATAGTATGACGACCATTTTGTGGACAAGCCTTTGCCGGCCACACGAACAGCTGACGATGGCTTACTGAGCTTATCCTTGTTTTTCATTACGTTCAACGCCCTATTTAGAGTGCTGTCCCAAGCAGGGGTGCTCTAAGACGACCCAGCCATCGCTTTCGGTCTCCTTCGCGAAACAAGCTCAAGCGCCCTGGTCTTCGGATCCGTGGTAAGCTCCTTTGTTATCGGGTCCTCCTTGTACCGGGCCCTGACATAGTTCCTGGTCTGCTTGTCACTGCTGTATTTCTCGAAAAGGGGCGGTAGGCCTTGGTCGGCACGCTCCGCGTCCTCCTTGTCCCATATAGGTTCCGCCACTCTGTAACCGCTGGGACCGAGTTTGTGTTCCCCTAAGTTCAACTCCCGCATTTCTTTCCCCCACTGACTTGATTCGGAGGTTGCACTGCTCTCGCACTTGATCTTGAACTCCTTGTAGTCATCTTTGCTGATCGAAGGATTTTTCGCCTTGATCTTCTCATAACTATCACCTTTCTCAATCATTCACTTCACCGCGCTTCTCCAAGTGGACAGGGCCGTGCTCATCCTCGTGAGGGCGGCACTGTTCACTTTATTCCCTGAGAGGCATGTGTTTTCAAATTCAGCGGGGAACTTGTATCGTTCGTGCAGCTTCGTGAAGAGGAGGTTGCACAAATTCCCTCGCTCCTTATGCCTAAGGTTCTCGGTGTTGATCGAGACGGTGCTCTGGAGAATGCACCCGAGCTGAACTGAGTACCCCTTGACTATATGTTTGGGCTCTGTTGGATGCCCGTCGGAGTCCACTTGAGTAAATTCCTCCTTGACGGTGTCGAGCGCGTTCGGGCGCCGGTCCTTCCGTTGCCTTTTCGATTGGCTGCCATCTGTGCGTGCGCCGCCATCATCAGTGGTGGCATCCTCGGCGGCACCATCATTGGTGGCATCCTCAGCGGCACCATTAGTGGTGTCATCCCCGACGCCACTAGGGGTTGTGTAGTCAGGGTCGGTGTCTTCCGCGGCGTCCTCATAGCGGTGAGGTTGTTCCTCCATCTCCTGGGATAGCTCCTAGAATTGCTTGCCACCCGAACCGTCGGCCTCATCGTTGTGGGCCATGTTTCGCTCTAAATAGGAAAAAAGTTTGGTCAAAAAGTTGGTTATTGTCAAGGAACAAGATCATTTAGGTTATTGGCACCCTAAAAGCCTAAGCATACATCATTTAGGTTCTCATCGACACCGAGGCACCCTATAGAAGCCAAGGTTTCATCATTTAGGGTTTGTCGACGCCGAGGCACCCTAAATGCTAAGTTAAGTTTTCATCATTTAGGGTTTATCGATGCCGAGGCACCCTAGGTTGGGCCTAATCACTTGGCACTAATCACTTGGCTCTATTGCCACCTATGCAGCAAGAATGGCGGGGCAGTTGATCCTACTTAACTAAGTACTAAGATACCCCGGCCCATGCATTAGTCGCAAGTACCCCATATGTCCTATTTTTTGCAAAGTCATGCTAAAATTCACGGAAAATTTTAGCATGACCTTTGCTGAAAATAGGACATATGGAGTACCCGAATTTGCCGGAACGGGAGTTAATTGACATTCCGGCAAACTCAAGGGCCTCTCGGGGTACCTGCAAAATCATTATCCCAAGTACAACATCATGACAAGTACAACAGCAGCAGCAGTGAAGTCGCCAATGGGTCATTTCAGAAGATCACAAGTAGCATCATCACAAGTACAACATCATCACAAGTACAACAGCAGCAGCAGCAGTGAATACAGGCATAACAGCAGCAGCAGCAGGTTTATTCTTCTTCTTCATAAACACTAATTGTCTAGTTGAGCAATACAACGACAGTGTGAACAAATAAAAACACAAACTAGAAATTATATTATCATGCTTTTAGTGGCAGTGACAGTGTTTTAGGAAACACTGTCAAGTTTCAGCTGGTATGACAGGCAAATATTGCGACACTATTACCTGCAAAACAGTGTATTGCGACACTAGTATGCTTAGTTGAGAAATACAGCTACAAATAAAAACACAAATAAATGAGATGCACATCTTAGAAAAGTAACAAGCAACCTCGCTTCGTAATGGCATTTCTGAACCTCCTAGGTTTCTGCCATTTTATTTTTCCCACCGTATATGTTTTTTGATTCATGTCATGGTACTTGCTGTCAAACCAAGTATTTTCTTTCTACATAATCTGGAAGTTTCCTTCTTGCTGTCTCACTATCTTACTGTCTCACTACAAAAAACTAGTATGCTTAGTTGAGACTAGTATGCTTAGTTGCATTATGACAGGCAAAAACTACAAATATCATAGGTTGATGTAAAACAGCTGTGCCATTATGTGACATGTTCAAGACCATGTATTGATGGATATCTATCTATTGGAGTAAAAATCTAGTAATAAATCTGCTACATTCCTTGGACAGACCTCAAAATTTCTCAGCTACAAGAGCAACATGTAAACATTGTTTGCAGCAGAATCACCCAATTAAAAGGAGTGAATGAATTGAATAAAAGGCATAGTACAAACCATGTATATAGAAAGCATGGATTTCTCAGCTGGACTACAAGTTGAATTATCATCATTAAATTTAGACTAAATTCTAACAAGTTAAAATTCAAGTGTCATTAGACAGATAGACAGGCAGACCACAAACCTTAATCAACCTAATCAGAATGAAGGAAATGAGCCGGTGAACCAACAAAGACCTTTTTAACATTAAACTTAAACTAAATTCTATGAGGTTGAATCCAAAGAAAAACCCTCGGACAGACTAGAAACCTTCATTATTAACCTCAACAGGAGGGAAATGGGTTTCGATATGGAGAAGTAATGGATCAAAAAATCCACTCCACCAAAGGCAGCATCAGATGGCATGAGAGTTGAGAGAGGTTAGGGGTTACCCTGTATGGACCAAATCCCCCCCCCCCCCCCAACCCTGAGTAAAACTGGAAGCCCTCTTTTCTGAACTCTAAAATAATAAAATTTCATACCCAATTGACACCATTACAAGATCCCTATTCTGAACTCTGATTTTCATACTCAATTGAAAATTGCACTAGTCACTGATATTCACTGGACAAAGAAAGTTCAGTTTAGTCCACTCTACACAGGTCGATAACATGCAAGGAAGATTGCAGAACCCTGAAGGTGGAATAAAAGAAGACCAATGATGCAAAAATAACCCAAACTTCTCTATTCTACAAAAAGACTGACAGTAGCAGAGGCTTGGCTACGAATGGTTCTTGCAGGTTGCAGCTAGCACAGCCTCCTATTCTGAACGTATAGTAGAAGCTCAGAGATTTGAACATTTGGCAAACCCTAGCTACTTAATTCTCCAACCCCCTTTCCTTGTCCAAATTTCTCCAACCCCCAACCCTAGAACACATCAGAAGGAAATCAAGAGGGGGAAGCGGCTCGGGTGCTCACTGGGGAGGTCGAGGGTGACTCTTTGTTGCATGTTGAGGGATAGTTATATGATCCAGTTATGTTATTATTGTCGAGAGAACTTGCACTAGTGAAAGTATGAACCTTAGGCCTTGTTTCCTAGCATTGCAATACCGTTTACGCTCACTTTTACCACTTGTCACCTTCTGTTTTTATAATTTCAGATTACAAAAACCTATATCTACCATCCATATTGCACTTGTATCACCATCTCTTCGCCGAACTAGTGCACCTATACAATTTACCATTGTATTGGGTGTGTTGGGGACACAAGAGACTCTTTGTTATTTGGTTGCAGGGTTGTTTGAGAGAGATCATATTCATCCTACGCCTCCCACGGATTGATAAACCTTAGGTCATCCACTTGAGGGAAATTTTCTACTGTCCTACAAACCTCTGCACTTGGAGGCCCAACAACGTCTACAAGAAGAAGGTTGTGTAGTAGACATCAAGCTCTTTTCTGGCGCCGTTGCCGGGGAGGTTAGTGCTTGAAGATATATCTTTAGATCTTGCAATCGAATCTTTTAGTTCCTTGTTTTATCACTAGTTTAGTTTATAAAAGAAAACTACAAAAAAGATGGAATTGAGGGTGCCTCATATGCTTCATCTTTTTAATGTCTTCCTTGAAAATAAGGATTCCGATAATTGTGCTCAATTGCTAAACGAAGAATGCATTAAAATGTTTGGTACTAAATCTTTGAATGTTGAGCATGATTGCAATGTTGTTAGTATGAATTCTTTGAATACCCTTGACGCTAATGATATGCAATGCCACAAGCTTGGGGATGCTATGTTTGATGAAGATGATATTTTTTGTCCCCCAAGTTTTGATGAGCAAATTTATTATGATGAAAGCATGCCTCCTATTTATGATGATTATTGTGATGACACGTATGCTATAAGAATAAAGATAACCATGAAACTTGTCATCATGATTTTAATTTTCAATTGGATTATGCTTCACATGATAGTTATTTTGTTGAGTTTGCTCCCACTACTATTCATGAGAAGAAATTTGCTTATGTGGAGAGTAGTAAAATTTATATGCTTGTGCATCATGAAAATAATGCTTTATGTGATGGTTATGTTGTTGAATTCATTCATTATGCTACTGAAAATTATTATGAGGGAGGAACATATGCTTGTAGGAATTGCAACAATATCAAGTTTCCTCTCTATGTGCTTAAAGTTTTGAAGTTATGCTTGTTTTGCCTTCCTATGCTAGTTGATTATTGTTCCAATAAGTTGTTTGCTCACAAAATCCCTATGCATAGGAATTGGGTTAGGCTTAAATGTGCTAGTCATATGCTTCATGATGCTCCCGTTATGTTTCAATTCTTATCTTTTATGAGAGCATCATTGTCATCATCATGCCTAGCTAAAAAGGCATTAAAGAAAAGCGCTTGTTGGGAGAAAACCCAATATTTACCTTTACTGTTTTTGTGTGTTCACATGATTATGCTACTGTAGTAATCATGTTTTATAGCTTTTGTTTCAATAAAGTGCCAAGTAAGACCTTTAGGATAGCTTACGGTGATAGTTGTGTTGATCCTGCTGAAAACAGAAACTTTTGCGCGCACAAAGATAGTTTTCATAATTCACAGAAGCGTGCTATTGATCTGATTCCTTTTGCATCTGATTGGTACAAATTGCTCAGGTTTTCCTAATTTGGTAGAATTTTTGGAGTTACATAAGTATTCGAGAGTTACAGATTACTACAGACTGTTCTGTTTTTGACAGATTCTGTTTTCTATGTGTTGTTTGCTTATTTTGATGAATCTATGAGTAGTATTGGAGGGTATGAACCATAGAGAAGTTGGAATACAATAGATATTACACTAGTATAAATAAAGAATGAGTTCACAACAGTACCAAAAGTGGTGATTTATTTTCTTATACTAACGGAGCTCATAAGATTTTCTGTTGAGTTTTGTGTTGTTAAGTTTTCAAGTTTTGGGTAAAGATTCGATGGACTATGGAATAAGGAGTGGCAAGAGCCTAAGCTTGGGGATGCCCAAGGCACCCCAAGGTAATATTGAAGGACAACCAAGAGCCTAAGCTTGGGGATGCCCAAGGCACCCCAAGGTAATATTGAAGGACAACCAAGAGCCTAAGCTTGGGGATGCCCCGGATGGCATCCCCTCTTTCTTCTTCGTTCATCGGTAACTTTACTTGGAGCTATATTTTTATTCACCACATGATATGTGTTTTTCTTGGAGCGTCATTTTATTTTCTTTTGTTTTGCTTGTTCTTTGAATAAAATCCCAAGATCTGAAATTCTTAAATGTTAGAGAGTCTTCACATAGTTACATAATTATTCGACTACTCATTGATCTTCACTTATATCTTTCGGAGTAGTTTGTCATTTGCTCTAGTGCTTCACTTATATCTTTTTAGAGCACGGCCGTGGTTTTATTTTGAAGAAATAGATGAACTCTCGTGCTTCACTTATATTATTTTGGGAGTCTTTTATAACAGCATGGTAATTTGCTTTGGTTATGCATTTAGTCCTAATATGATGGACATCCAAGAGGGATATAATAAACACTTTCATATAGAGTGCATTGAATACTATGAGAAGTTTGATACTTGATGATTATTTTGAGATATGAAGATGGTGACATTAGAGTCATGCTAGTAGGGTAATTATGAATTTGAGAAATACTTGTGTTGAGGTTTGGAAGTCCCGTAGCATGCACGTATGGTAAACATTGTGTGGTAAATTTGAAGCATGAGGTATTTCTTTGATTGCCTTCCTTTGTGTGGAGGTCGGGATCGCGCGATGGTTAACTCCTACCAACCCTTCCCCTAGGGGCATGCGTGTAGTACTTTGTTTTGATGACTTGTAGATTTTTGCAATAAGTATGTGAGTTCTTTATGACTAATGTTGAGTCCATGGATTATACGCACTCTCACCCTTCCATCATTGCTAGCCTCTTTAGTACCATGCATTGCCCTTTCTCACCTTGAGAGTTGGTGCAAACTTCGCCGGTACATCCAAACCCCGTGATATGATACGCTCTATCACACATAAACCTCCTTATATCTTCCTCAAAACAGCCACCATACCTACCTATTATGGCATTTCCATAGCCATTCCGAGATATATTGCCATGCAACTTTCCACCGTTCCGTTTATTATGACACGTTTCATCATTGTCATGTTGCCATGCATGATCATGTAGTTGACATCGTATTTGTGGCAAAGCCACCATGCATAATTTCTCATACATGTCACTCTTGATTCATTTCCTATCCCGGTACACCGTCGGAGGCATTCATATAGAGTCATACTTTGTTCTAGTATCGAGTTGTAATCATTGAGTTGTAAATAAATAGAAGTGTGATGATCATCATTCATAGAGAATTGTCCCAAAAAAAGAGAAAGGCCCAAAAAAGGAAAATAGAAAAAGAAAAGAAATAAAAAGGGACAATGCTACTATCCTTTTTCCACCCTTGTTCTTCAAAGTAGCACCATGATCCTTATGATAGAGAGTCTCTTGTTTTGTCACTTTCATATACTAGTGGGAATTTTTCATTATAGAACTTGGCTTGTATATTCCAACGATGGGCTTCCTCAAATGCCCTAGGTCGTCGTGAGCAAGCAAGTTGGATGCACACCCACTTAGTTTCTTTTGTTGAGCTTTCATACATTTATAGCTCTAGTGCATCCGTTGCATGGCAATCCCTACTCCTCGCATTGACATCAATTGATGGGCATCTCCATAGCCCGTTGATTAGCCGCGTCAATGTGTGACTTTCTCCTTTTTTGTCTTCTCCACACAACCCCCATCATTATATTCTATTCCACCCATAGTGCTATGTCCATGGCTCACGCTCATGTATTGTGTGAAATTTGAAAAAGTTTGAAAAGGCTAAAGTATGAAACAATTGCTTGGCTGAAACCGAGGTTATGCATGATTTAGATATTTTGTGTGACGAAGATGGAGCATAGCCAAACTATATGATTTTGTAGGGATGAACTTTCTTTGGCCATGTTATTTTGAGAAGACATGATTACTTTGTTAGTATGCTTGAAGTATTATTGTTTTTATGTCAATATTAAACTTTTGTCTTGAATCTTATGGATCTGAATATTCTTGACACAATAAAGATTACATTGATAAATATGTTAGGTAGCATTCCACATCAAAGATTCTTTTTTTATCATTTACCTACTCGAGGACGAGCAGGAACTAAGCTTGGGGATGCTTGATACGTCTCCAACGTATCTATAATTTTTTATTGTTCCATGCTATTATATTATCTGTTTTGGATGTTTAATGGGCTTTAATATACTCTTTTATATGATTTTTGGGACTAACCTATTAACCTAGAGCCCAGTGCTAGTTTCTGTTTTTCCTTGTTTTTGAGTATCGCAGAAAAGGAAAATCAAACGGAGTCCAATTGACCTGAAATTTCACGGAGCTTATTTTGGACCAGAAGAAGGCCATTGAGTAAAAGAGTTGGGCAAGAAGAGTCCCGGGCTGCCCACAAGGTTGGGGGGCGCGCCCACCCCCCGACAGCCCAGAGACCCCCCTGACTTGTTCTCGGCGCCAAAACCTCTTATATATACAGAAACCTCCAGAAAATAACCTAGATCGGGAGTTCCGCCGCCGCAAACCTCCAGAGCCACCGAAAACCAATCTAGACCCGTTCGGGCACCCTGTCTGAGGGGGGGTCCCTCTTCGGTGGCCATCTTCATCATCCCGGCGCTTCCATGATGAGGAGAGAGTAGTTCACCCTCGGGGCTGAGGGTATGTACCAGTAGCTATGTGTTTGATCTCTCTCTCTCTCTCTCTCTCTCTCTCTCTCTCTCTCTCGTGTTCTTGATTCAGCACGATCTTGATGTATCACGAGCTTTGCTATTATAGTTGGATCCTATGATGTTTCTCCCCTCCACTCTCTTGTAATGGATTTAGTTTTCTCTTGGAAGTTATCTTATCGGATTGAGTCTTTAAGGATTTGAGAACACTTGATGCATGTCTTGCGTGGGATACCCGTGGTGACAATGGGGTATTCTATTGATTCACTTGATGTATGTTTTGGTGATCAACTTGCGGGTTCCGTGACCTTGGGAATCTATGCATAGGGGTTGGCACACGTTTTCGTCTTGACTCTCCGGTAGAAACTTTGGGGCACTCTTTGAAGTTCTTTGTGTTGGTTGAATAGAAGAATCTGAGATTGTGTGATGCATATCGTATAATCATACCCACGGATACTTGAGGTGACATTGGAGTATCTAGGTGACATTAGGGTTTTGGTTGATTTGTGTCTTAAGGTGTTATTCTAGTACGAACTCTATGATAGATCGACGTAAAGAATAGCTTCGTGTTATTTTACTACGGACTCTTGAATAGATTGATCAGAAAGGATAACTTTGAGGTGGTTTCGTACCCTACAATAATCTCTTCGTTTGTTCTCCGCTATTAGTCACTTTGGAGTGACTCTTTGTTGCATGTTGAGTGATAGTTATATGATCCAGTTATGTTATTATTGTTGAGAGAACTTGCACTAGTGAAAGTATGAACCTTAGGCCTTGTTTCCTAGAATTGCAATACCGTTTACGCTCACTTTTACCACTTGTTACTTTGCTGTTTTTATAATTTCATATTACAAAAACCTATATCTACCATCCATATTGCACTTGTATCACCATCTTTTCGCCGAACTAATGCACCTATACAATTTACCATTGTATTGGGTGTGTTGAGGACACAAGAGACTCTTTGTTATTTGGTTGCAGGGTTGTTTGAGAGAGACCATCTTCATCCTATGCCTCACACGGATTGATAAACCTTAGGTCATCCACTTAGGGAAATTTGCTACTGTCCTACAAACCTCTGCACTTGGAGGCCCAACAACGTCTACAAGAAGAAGGTTGTGTAGTAGACATCACTAGTGTAGACAAGTTAGATTCCAATGAGGCGGCGTATGCGACTTGTTGTGGTGGCGGAATGCACAAACGTAGGTCGTCGTAGCGGTTGATGACGAGCTCTAGCGACCCGAATAAGGTGGTGCGAGAGTGGGGGGGGGGGCAGATTGACGTCGACCCAAACCCCCTGTCCACGGTGAAGGTGAAGGAGCCGAAAGTGAGGCTCTCTCCCAGCAGGAGGCCTCCAGAAGCGATGGGAGATCCGATCTGGACTCAATCTTCAGCCAGCGCAGCCCCTGCCTGGCGCGCCAACTAACGGTACGTAGAACCATTAGTACCCTTGGTACGGTTGCGAACATGGTCGAAAGTGCCAAAAGGAGTTCACACAAGGCGGTTACCCAGGTTCAGGCTCTCTGGGAATGTTAATACCCTACGTCCTGCTTCTCATCTATATTCATGATGGAGTTCCTCGTATGAGGATTCACAATGGAGATGGTGTTTACGACCTAGAGTATAGACTACGGCTGTAGATGGGAAAGACTATCCCTAGCCTCGCAGTATATAGACGACATGGGCTAGGGTTTACATGGGGGTTCCCCTGATTTTGCACCGCCGTCAGCTTGGCTTGCTCACCGAGATGATTCCCGAGCCCTATCCGGGCCTCCGGGCTCCCTCCTGTCATCGGGCTCCATTTGGGTCGTATGTGCCCCGTGGCAGGCTTGTTGTTAGGCTCCTCTCCGAAAAGCCACCCCAGTGTATTGCATTGTCACCAAGGGTGTGTGATAGGCGTGTCTTCATAGCAGGATTCTGCACTAGTGGATACACGTCAAGATAACTTTTTTGCAGAAGACATCCTATCCAAACAATAAACTAAATGTGTATGCATGAGAGTTATCTGACTAAGATACACGTCATTGAAGTCGTGTTGTATGCATTAATTATGTTTCTAGATAGAACTCGAGATATGATGCATTAACCTACATGATAGACTTCACGGCCCGCGGATGCAGCTTCCTAGAAGATTCGATCCCCCATCCCAACAATCGCCTTGAGAACAAGTCGCCGCTCTTGCAATGTAATTTTGGCACGCCAAGGGAGAAAATAAACCATGAACCTCCACGTGTGTGTCCTCTTAAAGAAAAAAATGATGTCCTATAAGTAAAATTTTGATGTGGCATCCTATTTAATGAGAAAACAGATTTATTGTACTAGTTTAAGAGATTGCTCTATTGACATCAAATGCAAGTATTTCATAATTTATCTTAAAAGCACATTAAATAGGATGTCTCTTGGATACAAGAGTATGATACAATGCATGAGATGGGCACCTAGGCCCCATGGCCGCAACTTTCGAATACTACTCATAGTGGGGAGTAATTTAGACTAGTAACACTATGTTACTATCATTATAGTGGAGAGTAACATATCTATGGTGTCATGCAACACTTCATTTATTAGGTTGTAGACTCATCTTGTCTTGATGTTACGTACTCATAGTATGAGTAACATACTATGTTACCACATGCCTCTTTTTTCTTATTAATTATTTGCCACATCATCTATGTCGCATAGACATGTGTGATGGATGGTCTAAAAGGTGTTGATAGAGTTACCGTACCATAGATATGGTCCTTATTACCCTTCAGAAAGATATGGCCCTTATTAACATCAAATCCAAAACTTCCCAAAAATTATCAAAGAAATCCAGAACTTCCTAAAAATAAACCCAATTTTTCTGGCCAATAATCTATTTTATATTTTGTTCTAGAAAGCAATTAATGCGAGTCCTCAGACAAATATAGACCTCGCTGAAGACATCCTATCTCATCCTATCTTTCTCTGCGGGGGGAAGACTTATCCTATCTACAAAAACAATATACACATTAGTCGAGAGTTATCAATCTAAAGATGCACGCCATTAAAATTGTGTAGGATGCATTAATTGTGTTTCTATCTATGAACACAATTAATGGGTACCCTCAAATAGAAAGATACTCTACGATGCATTATCCCACGAGATATGCACGTGAGGCCCCCTTGCCGCAGCCTCCTCCACGCTATAAAAACCCCCCGGGCAATCCCCTCGAGGAGAACAAGTCCCCCGCTCTTGCAACCGAAACCCATTCCGGGCGCACCGCACAGAGCGAAAACAAATCACGAGCCTCCACGACGCCTGCGCTGCGCGAGCAGCGCACTCGTTCCCTCGCTGCTAAGGCTGCGCGGGCCCTCGGCCCATTAGGGCTCCCGGGCTTTAAAAGGGCACGGGCGGAATAAAACCGAAGTGGCAGGGGTTTGGACTGGGGCAGGCAATTTCCCTTCAGTTTCCGGGGTTTTCCTCTGCTCCGCCGTCTCCGCCACCGCCGGCCACCGCGACCTCGATTCCCCCCGTCCCCGGCGCGCGCAGGGGGCGATCCGAGGCCCCGCTTCCCGTCAGGCAGGCAAGGAGCTCACTCCCGCCCCTATCTCTGCAAATCGCCCCCGACTGGTCCCCCGATGGTCGTCTCCCCGGACGCCCGCCGATCCGCGGCCGGGGCGCGCCGCTGAGGCAATCGGGACCGATCCGCGCGGCCCTGCAATGCCCTCAGTGACGCCCGGCTCCAGAAACCCCTCCCCTGATCATCGGCCCGCCGACTCCCCTTCCTCCTTCCATGGGTGATCACCGCGAATTCCCCGCCTTCGCGCCGGGCCACTGCCTGCCCAAGACGTCGTCGATGAGCGTGACGGACTCGGTCACCGCCGTCCACGACTTCCGTGTCACGGGCTACTCGCTGCTCGACGGCATGGGCGTCGGCCGCTTCGTCAGCTCCAGCACCTTCACCGTCGGCGGCCTCGACTGGGCCGTCAGGTTCTACCCGGACGGCTCCACCGCCAACTGCCTCGGCAACGCCTCCGCCTTCCTCTACTACTGCAGCCGCGACAAGGACGTCAGGGCCAGGTTCACCCTCAACCTCATGGAGAACGACGGCCGCCTGTCCCAGGTAACCAACTCCTACATGAAGCACACATTCTCTCCGGCGAGTGACAATTGGGGCTTCATCAAGTTCATCGAGAAGTCCAAGATTCAGGGCTCGCCGTTCCTCGAGAACGACTGCCTCACCATCAGGTGCCTGCTCACCGTCACCAAAGAGTCCCGCACCCAAGACGTCGAGACCAATTCGATCGTCGTTCCGCCGTCGAATCTGCACCAGGATTTCGGGAACATGCTGCGTGACGGGGAAGGCGCGGACGTGACGTTCACTGTGTGCGGCCAATTGTTCCATGCTCACAGGTGTGTTTTGGCATTCCGCTCCCCTGTCTTCAGAGCAGAGCTCTTTGGCCCGCTGAGAGAAAATACCACAGAGTGCATCAAGATAGATGACATGGAGCCTATGATATTCGAGGCGCTTCTTCACTTCATCTACACAGACACCCTGCCTGATAACTGCAAAGATGGAAAGGCTGCGGCTATGCAGCACATGCTCGTCGCCGCAGATCGGTACGGCGTCGACAGGCTAAGGCTGCTGTGTGAAAGGAAGCTGAGCGATGCAATTGATGTGGAAACAGTGTCAACCACCCTGGCTTTAGCAGAGCAACACCACTGCTCGCAGCTGCGAGGAGCCTGCATCAGATTCATGGCCTCGCCGGACATGCTTGGCCCTGTCATGTTAACCGACGGATTCAAGCATCTCGTAGCTAGCTGCCCGCTGATTTTGAAGGAGGTATTGGACGAGGTGTCCCGCATTTGGCGCGACAAGTCTTCTTAGAAGTAGAATAAGATGACACCTTATCATGGACTGATAGGCGGTACTGTTTTACTCTGGTTCAGAAATCTTACATCTGTGTGTCACAGTTATATCTCTTTTGTGTAAGCCTTTAAAATTTGCATTTTTGTATATACACATTACATGACAGAATGACCCAATGGCAACCTGTAGTGCTAAGTGTTAATGACAAATCTGTAGGTTTGGGCATCCTTCTCCTTATTATTTTTCTACAAATCTTGGAATTGCAATTTATTTGCATGTTTTCCTGATTCTTGATTACATACATATACTAATCGCTGATATGAAGCAATAAATCAACACCTTGGGTGATCTAACAAAACAAGGAAACTGTAAACCACATTCTTTAGCTTATACTACTACCCATGCTTTCAGCCCTGAAACATCTTTGCCCTTTTTCGAAAGCTGGTATTTCAGCAGTCAGACCAAATGTAGTACTCCCTGAAAGTTCTGGGGTACAGGAGTTTTGCCCATTGTCAGTAGCATCACTGCGCTTCTCTTGCAGGAATTGTGCAAGGCAGCATGACTGAAAATGTTGACCCTTCATTCTCTTTACTAAGCACAGTGAGAGTACCTCCCATCAAGTCCACCTGAATCATTGTGAAAATCAAATAACTGTTACACGATTTTTACACATACGAAGGCAAAAACACCTTAATATCTTAATGTTATCTTGAGGTCCAAGGATTCAAACTGAACAAATACATACCAACTGCTTGCAGACAGCAAGGACAAGCCCTGTCCCACCATATTTTGTTGTATGATCACCATTGGCATGAATATACCTCTTGAACAGAAACGGTAATGACTTCTCTGCGGATGATCATAAGCTGAAAGAACCAGCAAAAATGAATCAGAAACATATTCCAGAAACTATAAATTTTTGCCTGTCAAGTGAAACATGCAAACTATGATCATGCAGATGTATATCAAAAGTATCAGCAAAAACCTGGTATCCCAATTCCAGTGTCATAAACATCGAAGCGAAGCCAAACAGTTTCCTCGGTACAATTTTCATTTGATGGAATGCCATTCTGATGAGCATCTTCACGGTTTGAGCAACGCGAGTTTATCACTATGGCTTGTCCAGGCAGCATAATATTCTGTTGCAGTGTTAACTGGGCTTGCAGAATGAGGTCTTGTATGTTCTATTTTGCATTCCAGTTGCTGCTTATCTACAATATTAAGGTTTATCCCAACCTTCCCTTCATGTGTAAACTTCACTGCATTGCTGAAACTGTTTTAAATGTTAAATATCATCAAACATATGTTTTGTACTATATCCAAGCATATCTGTTCATTATCTTTATTAAACCTCTTAAGAAGGCTAGTATGCCTTAGGAATAAATGAAACAGAAGCTCACCTGATCAAGTTTCTCAGAATTTCCTGAATCTTTTGCGCATCAGCTATGAACTATACAGACATTGAAAAAACTTAGGTAACTTATATCATTTGTAAGTCAGCTGAATCCCTGGACTGCCAACAATCTCCCCTAACAGTTGCTTGTATAATTTCTTAAGGCAATTGGATTCAAGTTGCAAATACATCAATATAGACCTGATCAATACAAACAAAAAGCATGAAACAAAAGATGGATATTGTCAGTACCTCTGATGGAACATCATCACCTGTGCATCCTTCAAAGGTCAATTCCTTCTTCATAAATGACGATGCAGTTTGGAGTACATGTTTAACTATTTCCCTTGGTCTAAATATTGCGGGCTGTAGTTCCATAACTCCTGAAATAATGAAGGTAGGAAAAAAATCTACACTTCAGATATCAAGCATGTTTGGCACATATACTAATTAATGCACTAACAATTAGAGGAACAAGTACTAGAGGCTAATTGGTTCGCTGCCAAAGTTTGGCATTGCCAATATTTGGCAAGCCAACATTTAGCAAAAAACCAAAAATTGCCAAAAGTTGGCAACTTTTTGAGAGGTGGGCAAGAACCAATTGGTAGCCAACCAATTGAGAGCCAAATTTTTAGACTTGCCAACAATTGGCATGCCAATTATTGGCATCAAACCAATTAGGCTCTTGCACGGCTAACTTTTGAGATACTTTTGAAACAAATCTTAAAACTCGTCTCCACTTGGAAAACCTCATTCTTGACTTGTTTGCTACACATAACTATTAGATATATGGGCCTATACCATATTAAAATTAGTCCAATTAGTCAACATTATTACTAATCATCAACCGGTGTTGTTGTGCCTTTGCATTAAAAGAACTGAATCAGTACTAATTATCAACCAATTGTCAAGTTAGTTATGCGCTAGGCTAGTTGCAGTTATCTAGGAAATCCAACAATGTAACTAATCAACGGAACAATGATTTCGCTTAAATATCGTATGGTTTAAATACCTGACTCTACTTTGACGGAGCTACGGCGGGCTTACGCCGGCCTCTGACTCTACTTTGGAGAGACCAAGGATGCCATTGATCGACTGTAACACAGCATTTCCAGCGGATAACATAACCTCTAGCAACTGATGTTGTTCGTGATCCAGTTTGGTAGTTGCGAAAATGTCAGCAATGCTAAGGACTTCTGAAAGGGGAGATCTGATCTCATGTGACATTGTGGCTAGCATTTGTTGTGCTTGTGTTGTTTCTTCTGCATTTTTTTAGATAAGTGGAAGTGCTCATTATACCATTCTGAACCAAAATGCAATAAATCAATACTAGAGTAAAATGTACAGTATGCAAACCTGTAATATTAAGTGATCTGCTATGCTCTGTTTCCTTGGCTTTTTGAACAGCTTCCCTCACCCTTATGTCTGTCATTTTCTCTCTTGTTTTCACCTAAAGCGCATTGAAGTAGATACAATTCAGAAGCGTATAATTAAGATATAATTTCAATGTGGAACAACATGAAGATGCAGTGTATGAAATGCGATCAGTTCGGGGGATTATTTTTAAATGAAAATTGTATCTTGGCTCTTGTGGAAAATACCCTCAAACTCAAATAGTAGTTTATAAAATCACTTAACAATGCTTTTCATGCGCACTATCAAAGCTGAAATCATGAAGACCAACAAGGATGGCAACGCTATTTATTCATGGAGACCAACAAGGATGACAACGCTATTTTATTCATGGAGACCAACAAGGATGACGATGCTAGTTTATTAATGGAGATCAACAAGGATGACGACGCTATTTCACTAGAGAAAAAAAATGTACAATTGTGTAAAGGAAACAAGGGAAGCAAAGAAGCACATAATCAGTTCCAGAATAAAGCTGGGACCATAATATCATCTTAGTATTCTCTAGATTTTGAAGCAACAGAAATTAAAGAAACATGTATAGGAGAGAATTCAATTTAACAAATTACCTGGTCTGTGATATCCATTGCAACATAATTCACCCCAATTGTTTCCCCAGACTTGCTGAAGACCGGTTCAATGTATACCACAAAGGTCTTTGGTCCAAACAATGGAGTATCAAATACAAACTCTCTCTTAGTCGGTATACCCTTGGCCATAACTTCTCTCTTAACATTATTCATCTCCTCTATACCCTCTCCTGACAGTATCTCATGGTCTGTTTTACCAATAACATCCTGAAAACAAATTGTGATTCAGCCAAAAATTACAATTTGAAGTTCAAGATTTAAGAGCAGCACACAATTGGGAGCGGGAAAAATCAGCGGCAAATGCATTCACCTCATCTGCAAGTGTCGGAAAGTGATTAAATATGTAGAGGTATCGCAATTCAGCATCCTGAAAAGGAGAAGAAATTGTTAAATATCATCAAATTTCATGTACCAGCCCCCTTATTTGGCTTCTCTGATTCTCTGGAATGCAACTTAAATGCACAATATAGGGTAAAAGGTGTGAAAAAACATAAAGCACTAAAGCAGACCTGATGAGCAATTACAATGGGAGCACTTTGTAGAATCAGGTGCAAGAAATAATCTGCCCGTTTTAACATCGCAGAGAATTCCTCGGTCGGTGTTTCTGTCTGAAATTTCTTCATATACTCCTCCAGCTTCTCCTCCAAGGAACGCTCCCTTTGCAGGCTTGCCTCATGCGCTTTCTCTGACCGCAGCGCTCGCCGTTTCCAGTAGGAAACATTGTCATACTCTGCATCATCTTCAAGCTCCTGGTCATGAGAAAGGTCACTACTCTCTTGGCTTGAACACTTCAGAGCATTATACCTTTTGTCATCCTCTAGCATTTGTTGCTTCTTTTGCTCAATCTCTTTTCGCTGCTCAGAAAGACAAGCGAGCTCTTCATTCAGGAGCCGGGCAGTGTTGGCCCTCTTGTATTCCCATTGCTTCACAAAGGACTGCATTTGAAAAGCGCCTTTCTCGGTATTTGCTATTTCCAATAGCCGGTTGAGATCCACACGACCGGGTTGCTCCCTGAATTCAACATCCTTGAGCGCATCTTCGTGGTCCTTCCCGGGATTCTCCATTTTGTACTGTCGTTACCTGGCAAGATTGTGATATAAGTATTACTCAAACGATGCCAGCGATTGTTGTACGCGACAGTAATTAATTACTGAGGAATGCAGCTGATGAACACAATTTACTGTTATATATATGGAGTATATATATATATATATATTCAGATAAAGGGAAGACACGGAAAAACGTACTAGTGGTAGTTGTATAAAAAGTAAAAATGAATCTGAGATTCTACTGGTACCTTGTGCGCGCCTACTCCAGAAACCAAAAGAATCAAACAAACACAAAAGTAATGAGAAAATGAGATGTGCAAAGCTCTGAGACTAACATTCAGGCCATCTGATTCTGAACTGAACTTTCCAAAAGAAAAGACAGCCCCGGAATCGCTACGGTCGAGATCCTCTGTTCCATTCCATTCGAATGGAAAGCACTGCCGTCACCAAGCATCTGACAAAACGCCTAATCTAGCTCACGGCACAGTCAAATTAAGATGGCGCGCACTCACCACTCACTCACATGAAAGCCCACGGAGCACGAGAAAATGACCTCGGGGCCTGACGGCACGCGCGCGGCAACAGTGGAAGGAGCTGCAGGCGCAGGGACAACAACGAGCGAGGGACAGGGCCTAACGGAGAGCGGGGGAATAGTGGGTCAAGCGGTCAATGCATTGCACAGCGCTGGGAGAGTGGTAGTAAGCTACTGGAGGGGTGTCTAATGGCAGGGAGCGGACCAAGGCAAGGAAGATGGTGGTGCGGCCATGTGACGGGAAACAGTATAAAACGCGGAGGCGCCAACGGGGCGTGCAACTTGGAAAGAAACATGTTTTTTATAAGAAGCGAGCCTATGATCGTGATGGTTGATTTGATGTTTCTACGTTCATCTGTGGTCGTCGCTCTTTCCAAACATGTCCTGCATTAACTTAACCAAAGAAAAAACTTAACCAAATCAAAATCTTAACTAAATCAAAACTTCCCTTGTCTTCTCTAGCCATAGTCAAATCAAGTCAAATCTTATCAAAACCTCAAGTAAATCAAAATGTTCTTTGTCTTCCCCTATCTATGCTCAAATCAAGTCAAATCTTACCAAAATCAAAATCAAAATCAAAACTTTACTTGCCCTCCCTACCTATATCCAAATCAAATCAAATTGAATCTTATCAAAACCTCACCTAAATCAAACTTTCTTTGTGTTTCTCTACCCATACTCAAATCAAATCAAACTATATCTATGGGTCCCGGTATTCACCACGCGTGTGCCATATTAGATATTCGTCCACACATCGTGTGTAGCGTAAGCAGGAGGCAGCCCACGGGCCATGTGTGGGCGAACATTAGAATTGCCCACTCATGTGGGCGTAGCTACTTCGTGTCACACGTTTAACAAGTACTACTCATCCTCATCCTGCACGTATGGCTCAAAGCAAATATGCCCACACGTCCTGGCGCAGCTACGTTAGTTACCCGCGGGATGACGCTTTAGTTACCCCGGGGTGGCAACTTTAGTTATCCGGGATGGCAAATGTAGTTGTAAAAACATGACAACTCTCTCTGTTTTTGTTAACTATTTGCCATGTCTAATTTATGGTAGTTGCCGCGTGTAATCAAACCATAGTTGTCGTGTGCGATTAACTATTTGCCACATGTGGTCCAACAATAGTTGCCATGTTGTTTACCTAGTTGCCACGTGTGGTCCAACCATAGTTGCCATGTATGGTTAATCATAGTTGCCATGTGTGTTTACCTGGTTACAATGTACGCGCAACTGCAGTTGCCACATGTGGTCCAACCATAGTTGCCATGTATGGTTAATCATAGTTGTCATGTGTGTTTACCTGGTTGCCACGTATGCGCAATTGCAGTTGTCATGTGTGGTCCAACCATAGTTGTCATCTGTGGTTAATCATAGTCGCCATGTGTGTTTACTTGGTTGCCACGTACGCGCAACTACAGTTGTCACGTGTGGTCCAACCATAGTTGTCATGTATGGTTAATCATAGTTTTTTTTAGAAAAGGAGGATAACCCCCGGCCTCTGCATCTGGGGGATGCATACGACCATTTTATTAAGGCGAGTACTAGGCGCCGGTCGACCGGCCTAAATTTGGGCCGGTCAACGCGCAGCCACACGATTTGCCTCGCACATGTCTTTTTCTTCTCGCGAACGAGGCCAATCGCGCACATCCCGTGCTTGCTTGTCTTTGCCTCCGCGGCCTCCTGCCTCTAGCTCCATGGCACCACTCGTCGGCTCACAGTCGTCGCTCGCCTCCGCAGCTCGCTGGGCTCCTTGGTTGCATCTCGCTCCTGCCCCGTGTATGTCCGCCTCCCCCCATGCAGCAAAACGAATCATCGGTTCCAGCAAAATTGGACGCTGACTCCAGCAAAATGGTGCGCCGGTCCAGTTTTGCAATTTCGTAGCTTCCCTGACACATCTCACAGGAGGGAGAAAAAGCGGCCGCCGGCGTCGTGCTATGGACGAAGCTGGTTCCAGCAGAATAATTCGCTGGTTCAGCAGAAAGATGGATAAAACAAAAAATCAAAACCACAGAATGGTAGCAAAATTTAAATACGATGGCAGCAAAAACAAAGAACGGTGGTAGCAAAAAATTGGAACTGGTTTCAACAAAAAATCAAAGACATGGGGCAGCAAAAATTAAAAAGAACGGTAGTAGCAAAAATCATTGACGGTGGCAAAAAAAATTTAAGCTGGATCCAACAAAAAACACCCCCAATTACAAATCCTAGCAAAAAAAAAAAATCACCGATTCCAGCAAAACGAAGACCCGGTTGTAGCAAAAATTGCTGCCGATTGCAGCTCCCGCCGAGGCGGGTTCCAGCAACTCCGGCGTGATGTGCGGCTTGTAGCAGCGGGTGCCGCCATGCATCCCCTTGGTACAACTGGAGGAACTCCGGCGTGGTGCGTGGCTGGACAACTCGCGGTGGTGGTACACAGCAGGACGGCTCGCAACGGCTCGCGGCGGGGGTGCTGGTGTAGCTCGCAACGGCGGCGCATTGGTCATGAGTCAGTGACGCATGGCAGGATTTGTGGTGTCTGGTGTGTTGGAGAAGAAAGGGGAGAAAGAGAGATGGGATGCATCGGTGTGAGAGAAAATGAGAGGATGAGTGACAAACCCCGGACCAGCTCTCTCTCTCTCTCTCTCTCTCTCTCTCACTCGCACATACGAAGGTGAAAGAAGAAGCACACTATTTTTCTTCTGGCGCACAAACGAATCAAAACCTCTCCGTCTCGGGAGAAGATGGGAGACCCAACGGCTCCTGTACGGACTGGCGACGCGGTCGTCTCGGGCGATGGTGGCGACGGCGTTCTGCGAGCCTCATCCTCGCGACCACGGCGCCGCCGCTCGGGTCTCAGCTGGGGCCAGGCGGGGATGGTCGACGGCGCGCTCCCCTGCTCCCAGGCGGACGGCCGAGCCCCCCACGGGCGAGGTTACGTGGTCGGGGAGCCGTTTTTGGGCTCTGGCGGAGGAGGAGTCGGATGGCGAGGAGGAGGCGGCGATTGACGGCGACGGGTTGCCAGAGGCGGGCGGCCGTGCGGCCTGCACCATTGGCGACTTCGTGTCGCGGGCCGAGGAGCTTGGGGGCTCTCTCAAGGCCGTACATCGGCGTGCCTTTGCGCCGGGTGGCCGTGGCCCGCGCTGGGCCGCGGTGGCCGTGCGCATGGCGCTGGGTTCTTCGTGGGGTCGCGAGGGACGGGGCTCCCTTGCGGTGGCCGATGCGGGGCTGCTCCTGCAGCACGCGCTGGATCCCACACGCCCGGCGACGGAGCTTCCTGTGGCGGCGGCGGCGGCGCAGCCGGTGCTGGCAGAGGAGCGCCCTAGGGTTGCGGCGGCTGCGCCTGTGTCTTGGGTGGGCCGGCCCGCTGGGATGGTGCCCAGCCCATCCCCGGGACAGCAGTGGGCTGGCGCCCAGTCTCCGGACGGGCCTGGGGTGCGGGGAAGCGTGGCAGTCCGGGCCCAGCCCGGCCCACAGGAGGCAATCCAGCCCGACCCAGCGCGGCCATATAAATGGCTCTGGATCCCTCGCGGAACCCTAACCCCCTCGCTAGGTTTCCCTGCTTCCACCGCGGAGGTGCGACGTTTCGGCCATTCCGCACGCTTCCTCTCACCCCACCCCCTTCCCCATCGCGGCGCTCCTTCGCGGAAGTTGTGTCGATGGGCTCCAAGCAAGACCGCCGTGGGGAAAAGCCCCCCATGGATCCGCCGCGGGACCGCAACCGTGGCCGGGCCGACGACGAAGGTGGCTGGGGGCCGCCGCCAGCCTGGTGGCTCAAGGAGCAGGAGCGCAAGAAGAAGTGGAAGGCGGAGTACAAGCAGCGCGGCCTCGAGCTCAAGCGCAAGGGCCTGCAGTCTGCGGCGGGCGGCGAGCGGGGCGGCGAAGATCAAGCAAAGAAGAAACCTGCTCTGCGGGGCGGCGGCCTCAAGCCGCCCCTCCCGCCCAGATCCGAGGCGCCTGGCTCGCCCAAGGGCACGGAGGAGGAACCCATCCCCATTGAGGAAGCCGATGGCCTGAGTGCTTGATATCTGGGCGCCTGTGGCACTACTGCACCACTGCACCTTCAAGCCCCTGTGCGTGGTGTGCGCCAAGGAGGGCACACGCCACAGCGCAGGATGCCGACCCGCTGCAAGCCCTCGCTTCTCCTCACCATGGGCCACGCCATCGCTGGTGAAGGCTTTATCGCCTCCAGACCGGAAGATTCATGGGAGGAGCCTCAGATCCAGCTGGGGCCAACGCGGCGGTGCTCTCCTCTCCGTCCGTGGCGCCACGTCCGAGATCCTTCAAGTGGAGTTGCCTCATCTGTTTGAGGGTGCGGATTGGCGAGATCTCACCAATGGAGGGCGGGCTTTCTCGGTGGTTTTCCGGATCCGCAATGCTCGTGATGGCAACACGGCGGCAAACTTTTCCTCTCTCTCAACAATTTAATGGTGGATATCCGTGATGCGGTTCTCGGCTCCCAAAGCCACGGAGATGCCCGAGGTGTGGGTCAAACCGGGCGGAGTCCCACCAAAGCTGCGGCGCCCGACCTGCTCATGGCGGCTACCACTATGATCGGCCGCCCCTGCGGATCGACGAGGAGACCTCACCCGCCTGGGCCTCAGGCGCGCGCGCCAGATGCCGCAGCCCCCGCAAGCTGCATGGATGGTGCAGATCTGGTTCAATGGCGAGGGCTTCAACATCCACATCGAGCCCGAGCTCCCGGAGCAACTCACGGCGACGCTTGCCGGGCCCCACCTCCTCCGCACGGCAAGGGCCCGGATGGGGCGGGCGCGACGATCCTGTGGACGAAGATAAGGCGGCCGATGAAAGCATGGGGACGATTCCATCGACACGGCGGCTCGGGAGAAGTTGGGCATCACAGCATAAGGGCGGCGCGACGAACGGGCGGCGCTGCTCCCGTTGGAGTCACCGCTGAAGGAGGTCCATGGAATCGCGCGCTCAATCCCAAACCAGTATGGTTCTAACCTCGCTCGGTCACGTCCCCCGTGCACGGGCGGTGGCGGAGGCCGATCGGGCTATCTGGAGGAACCGGCCGGAGAGGCCTACACTCCAATCGTGGTGTCGCGGACTCGCTGCCTCTTGCCTCGCTCTCCCCGTCCCAAGGAGGCCGCAGCTCCAACAAGCTCGGCGAGTCGCAGCAGCTCAAGAAGGTGGTCGTGCGCAAGGTCAGCACGGAGGCAGGGCGCGCCGCTGAGCTCCTGGGTGCGCCGGAGACGCCTGTCCGACGGTGATGGCGCTGGCGGTGCCCAGCCCGCCCCGACCGCTACCGGAGACGCCCAAGATGGCGCTCTTTCCGGCGCCAAGCGATCCAAGGCCGTCGTGGAGGGGCAGGTGGCCCTGTGCGTGCCAAAGACGCGGGCCAAGGGTGCCAAGGGAACATGCCTTCGCTCCAACGCGCCCAACTCCTTCAAGCGCAGAAGAATCTGGAAACATCAGGTAACCCACTTCCCCGTTTTGCAATCTTGGACGCTTTTTCGGACGATCATCTAGGCGAGGTGCTGACGGAGAGTGGGGTTGCCCCGATGGGCGAGGGTGGGGTTTGCGAGCTCATCTCGCTGGTGCGTGCCAAGGAGATGGCACAGGCGGCACTTGCAGCGGCGGCTGCCCAACACGCGGAGCGCTTGGCTATCGAGGGTGAGACCTCGACAGCGCCATTGCTCCAGCCCGAAGGGGAGACAGCAACAGGGGTTGCTGCTCCCCCCTCGCCTCGCTGCGGCAAGGTGAGGCGCGTGGCCAAGGCGATCACCTCCAGAGGTGTGCGCCTGTGCAACCGCGTTATTTAGATGCGGGCGTTGTTTTGGAACATCCGTGGCTACGGCCACGCGGGGAGGCGTACCCAACTTAGAGATTACATCCGCAAGGAAGGGATAGATATCGTAGGGCTCCAGGAAACCATCAAATCTGATTTTCGACACCAGGATGTCTTAGCCATAGATCCCCTTGAGCGTTTTTCCTGGCACCATAGTCCGGCAAACGGCCATTCGGGTGGCATGTTGCCGGGCTTCTGTGGTGCTACTTATGAGGTGTTGTCCTGGGGGGCAGGCACCTTCTTCCTCGCTGCCAATATACGCGTGAGAGCCTCGCTTTGCGAACTTGTGGTCATGCAAGTTTACGGCCCAGCTGACCACTCGCTACCGCTGAGTTTCGGGAGAACTCGGCCAAGGTGTTGGCGGTTGCCGCAACCCATGTACCTCTTATGGTGGGTGGCGATTTCAACCTTATCCGCTCCGATGCGGATAAAAGCAATGGTAATATTAACGGCCAAGGGTGGCCATGTTTAATAACGCATTGCATCAATGTCACTTAGGGAAGTGACAAGGACGGGCAAGATATACTTGACTAACAAGCAATTAGCCCCGATTCGATCCGCTTTAGATCGTGTGTTCATGTCTCCGGAATGGGAAGTGGTGTTCCCACTTAGCTCGCCTCCCGCGTAAACACGGATCGGCTCGGATCATGCTCCTCTGATCTTATCTTCAGGGGAAGATAAGATTCGTCGTAGCCCACGCTTCTTCTTCGAAATAGCGTGGTTCGAAGTACCTGACTTTGACGCTATCTTTAGGGAAAGATGGATAAGAAGTGTCAAGCCACGGGCCAGCAGCGCGCCCTTTGGAGTTCTCGAACGCGGTAGGGGGACGCCTGCGCGCAAGCCTCAAGGGATGGGGTGCGAACCAGGGGCGAGATGACAAAGTTCTAAGGCGCGGCTTCGCCGAGATTGCGATGCTTGATACACAAGCTGACGCGCGCCCTTTCTCGAGCAAGAATGGGCGCACCGACACGAGGGCTCCAAGCAAGACCGCCGTGGGGAAAAAGCCCCCATGGATCCGCCTGGGACCGCAACCGGGCACGAAGGTGGTAGGGGCCGCCGCCCGACTGGTGGCTCAAGGAGCAGGAGCGCAAGAAGAAGTGGAAGGCGGAGTACAAGCAGCGCGGCCTCGAGCCTGCGCAAGGGCTGCAGTCTGCGGGCGGGCGGCGAGCGGGCGGCGAAGATCAAGCAAAGAAGAAACCTGCCTGCGGGGCGGCGGCCTCAAGCCGCCCCTCCCGCCCAGATCTGAGGCGCCTGGCTCGCCCAAGGGCACGGAGGAGGAACCCATCCCCATTGAGGAAGCCGATGGCCCGGAGTGCTTGGATGCGGGCGCCAGGGCACTACTGCACCTGTGCACCTTCAAGCCCCGTGCGTGGTGTGCGCCAAGGAGGGCACACGCCGGCCAAGATTCCGACCAGCGGCAAGCCCTCGCTTCTCCTCACCATGGGCCACGCCATCGCTGGTGAAGGCTTCTACTGCCTCCAGTACCCGGAAGATTCGCGGGAGGAGCCTCAGATCCAGTTGGGGGCCAACGCGGCGGTGCTCTCCTCTCCGTCCGGCGCGCTCACGTCCGAGATCCTTCAAGTGGAGTTGCCTCATCTGTTTGAGGGTGCGTGGGATTGGCGATCTCACCAATGGAGGGCGGGCTTTCGGTGGTTTTCCGGATCCGCAATGCTCGGATGGCAACACGCGGCAAACTTTTCCTCTCTCTCAACAATTTAATGGTGGATATCCGTGATGCGGTTCTCGAAGCTCCCAAAGCCCCGAGATGCCCGAGGTGTGGTCAAACCGGGCGGAGTCCCACCAAAGCTGCGGCGCCCGACCTGCTCATGGCGGCTACCACTATGATCGGCCGCCCCTGCGATCGACGAGGAGACCCTCACCCGCCTGGGCTCAGGCGATGCGCCAGATGCCGCAGCCCCGCGCAAGCTGCATGGACTGGTGCAGATCTGGTTCAATGGCGAGGGCTTCAACATCCACATCGAGCCCGAAGCTCCCCGGAGCAACTTCACGGCGACGCTTGCCGGGCCCCACCTCCTCCGCACGCAAGGGCCCGGATGGGGCGGGCGCGACGATCCTGTGGACGAAGATAAGGCGGCCGATGAAAGCATGGGGACGATTCCATCGACACGGCGGCTCGGGAGAAGTTGGGCATCACGCATAAGGGCGGCGCGACGAACGGGCGGCGCTGCTCCGCTGGAGTCACCGCTGAAGGAGGTCCATGGAATCGGGCGCTCAATCCCAAACCAGTATGGCTCTAACTCGCTCGGTCACGCCCCCTGCACGGGCGGTGGCGGAGGCCGGCGCGGGCTATCTGGAGGAACCGCTGGAGAGGCCTACACTCCAATCGTGGTGTCGCGGACTCGCTGCCTCTTGCCTCGCTCTCCCGTCCCAAGGAGGCCGCAGCTCCAACAAGCTCGGCGAGTCGCAGCAGCTCAAGAAGGTGGTCGTGCGCAAGGTCAGCACGGGAGGCAGGCGCGCCGCCGAGCTCCTGGTGCGCCGGAGACGCCCGCCGACGGTGATGGCGCTGGCGGTGCCCAGCCCGCCCCGACCGCTACCGAGACGCCCAAGATGGCGTCTTTCCGGCGCCAAGCGATCCAAGGCCGTCGTGGAGGGGCAGGTGGCCCTGTGCGTGCCAAGACGCGGGCCAAGGGTGCCAAGGGGAACATGCCTTCGCTCCAACGCGCCTAACTCCTTCAAGCGCAGAAGAACTGGAACATCGTAACCCACTTCCCGCTTTGCAATCTTGGACGCTTTTTGACGATCATCTAGGCGAGGTGCCGACGGAGAGTGGGGTTGCCCGATGGGCGAGGGTGGGGTTTATGAGCTCATCTCGCCGGTGCGTGCCAAGGAGATGGCACAGCGGCACTTGCAGCGGCGGCTGCCCAACACGCTGAGCGCTTAGCTATCGAGGGTGAGACCTCGGCAGGCGCCATTGTTCCAGCCGAAGGGGAGACAGCAACAGGGGTTGTTGCTCCCCTCGCCTCCAAGCGGCAAGGTGAGGCGTGGCCAAGGCGATCACCTCCAGGTGTGCGCTGTGCAACCGCGTATTTAGATGCGGGCGTTGTTTTGGAACATCCGTGGCTACGCCACGCGCGAGGCGTGCCAACTTAGAGATTACATCCGCAAGGAAGGGATAGATATCGTGGGGCTCCGTGAAACCATCAAATCTGATTTTCGACACCAGGATGTCTTAGCCATAGATCCCTTGAGCGTTTTCCTGGCACCATAGTCCGCAAACGGCCATTCGGGTGGCATGTTGCCGGGCTTCGTGGTGCTACTTATGAGGTGTTGTCCTGGGGCAGGCACCTTCTTCCTCGCTGCCAATATACGCGAGAGCCTCGCTGCGAACTTGTGGTCATGCAAGTTTACGGCCCAGCTGACCACTCGCGCCGGCTGAGTTTCGGGAGAACTCGGCCAAGGTGTTGGCGTTGCCGCAACCCATGTACCTCTTATGGTGGGTGGCGATTTCAACCTTATCCGCCCGATGCGGATAAAAGCAATGGTAATATTAACGGCCAAGGGTGGCCATGTTTAATAACGCATTGCATCAATGTCACTTAGGAAGTGACAAGGACGGGCAAGATATACTTGACTAACAAGCAATTAGCCCCGATTCGATCCGCTTTAGATCGTGTGTTCATGTCTCCGGAATGGGAAGTGGTGTTCCCACTTAGCTCGCTCTGGCGTAAACACGGATCGGCTCGGATCATGCTCCTCGATCTTATCTTCGTGGGAAGATAAGATTCGTCGAGCCCACGCTTCTTCTTCAAATAGCGTGGTTCAAGTACCGACTTTGACGCTATCTTTAGGGAAAGATGGATAAGAAGTGTCAAGCCACGGGCCAGCAGCGCGCCCTTTGGAGTTCTGGAACGCGGTAGGGGGCGCCGCGCAAGCCTCAAGGGATGGGGTGCGAACCAGGGGCGAGATGACAAAGTTCTAAGGCGCGCTTCTCGCCGAGATTGCGATGCTTGATACACAAGTCGACGCCGTCCTTTCTCGGAGCAAGAATGGGCGCACCGACACGCCTTAGAAGGGCAAGTCGAGCGCTTGCCGCTCGGAGGAGGAATATTGAGGCGAGGGGAGGCCTCAAGTGGACGCCAAGGGTGACGCTAACACCGGCTATTTTCACGCATACGCCGAATGGTCGCCGCAGAAAATGCCTAATCCTTAGACCGCAGACGGAGCAGGGTTCCTTCTTCAAGAATCGGAGATCAGCAAACATATCTATGACTTTTACATCAGCTTGATGGGGACTGATGAACCTCAACGTGCGCGGTTGCGAGAGGATGTGTGGCTTCCGGCACAGAAAGTCTTAGATACCGAGAATGACGAGCTGGGGCTCGCGTTCCTCCCCAAGGAAATCGATTTATGCTATCCAAAATATGAAAACTGATATGGCACCGGGGCCCGACGGGTGGCCGGTGGCGATGTTCAAACATTTCTGGCCACTATTGCGTGAACCCATCTTTGCGGTGTGCAATGGCTTCATGCGTGGATTAGTGGATATAGCTAGGCTCAACTACGGTGTGCTATCGTTAATCCCGAAAGTGCCTGGTGCGGACAATATTCGCCAATACAGGCCAATTGCGCTTATTAATGTTCCTTTCAAAATCTGCGCCAAAGGGTGTGCCACTAGGTTATCTCCGATAGCTCACCGCACCATTAGCCGAACCCAATCTGCCTTCATTCGTGGTAGAAACATCTTGGAAGGCCCGCTCGCGCTTCAAGAGACCCTGCACGAACTTAGACGCACGCACGAACCGGCGATTTTACTCAAACTAGACTTCGAAAAGGCCTACGACCGCGTTAACTGGGATTTCCTTAGACAAATCCTAATCAGCCGAGGTTTCGTCGACATGGGTTCACGAGTAATGCAGTTGGTCTCGGGGCCATATCATGTCTCGGTGAACGGAGAAGTAGGGAACTTCTTCAGAAACAAGAGTGGCCTACGCCAGGGTGACCCCATGTCACCGCTTCTGTTCAACTTCGTGGTTGATGCGCTTGCGGCCTTGCTGCGCAAAGCAACGGAGGCAGGCCACATCAAAGGGGTGTTGGGGCACCTCATCCCAGGGGGGGTCTCGCACTTATAGTACGCGGATGACACGCTTCTGATGTTCCAACCGGACATACACAGCGTGGCCACGATCAAAGCTCTATTGATCAGTTTTGAACTCATGTCGGGCCTCAAGATCAACTTTCACAAATGTGAAGTGATGCCCATAGGGTTAAGTTCGTCTGAGAGAAAGCGTATCGCGACCAGCTAAATCGCAAACTTGGCAACCTTCCGCTTACCTACCGGGCTTACCACCGGATGCCAAGCGATCTCGATAGATGGTTGGGCCCCGCTTTGGACTAAGGTAGATGGGCGGTGTGTCCGTGGAGAGGGAAGTTCATGTCCTCCGCAGCCAAAGCTAATCCTAACGAATGCGAGCCTATCCTCGCTGCCGCAATTTGCGATGGGACTGTTCCTACGCGTATATGCTCATGTCAAGATGGACACGCCCAGTCTCTCGCTTCTTTGGGAAGGAACGGACCAAAACGCAAGTACCACATGGTCCGTTGGGATGCGGTGTGTCGTCCCAAAGACCTTGGGGGTTAGGGATCACTAACACTCGGATCCTTAACATTGCTTTAATGTGCAAGTGGATTTGGAAACCGTCGCAGGGAGCGACGGGCCTGTGGGCAGATCTACTACGCTAAGTATTGCCCGAAGCGGCAATTTCTTCAAGGCGGGGCGGGGCTCTTCCTTCCGAATGACCTTCAGCGGTCCGTCCGCTTTTGCGCTTGGCGCCAAATTGAATTGGGAATGGCCGCCGCCCGCTTTTGGCTAGACAGGTGGGTGGGTGGGCGCCCCTCAGGGAACAATTCTAGGACTTATATGTCCCGGCTGTCAATCCGAATGATGGTTGCCTCGGCACTCGCCTCTAACCCGCCGGAGATCCACTTCCGCCGGGAGTTAACGGTGCTGAACAAGCCCTCTTAGAAGAGCTGCTAGCCCTCATTCTTCCGGTGAACCTGTCCACTTCGCCGACACGGTCACCGGACTCTCACCTCGTCCGCAAATTTACGGTTAGATCCCTCACCGCAGGTTGTGCCAGGTCGTGGCCCAGCCTTCCCGATGCCGCCGGTCTGTGGGCTGCACGATGCCGCTTAAGATCAAGGTGTTTTTCCGCAACTTTTTCGAGATAGACTTCCCACTTCGCCAATATTGCCAAACGCAATGGTCCGTCTTCCGCCTTTGCGCCATTTGCAACACCGCGGAGGATGCGAATCACGTGTTCTTCCGCTGCCCTCTCGCTTTTTGCTTGGAGTGCTGTCCGTGAGGCCGCCAACTCCACCTGGACCCTTTTGCTAGGGACCTAGCGCCATAATTGCAACGATGAATGGTGGCAATAAGCGCGTACTCTGGAGTTGCCTAGGTGCCTTGGCTTGGGCGATGTGGCTCACCAGAACAAACTAGCTATCGAGGGAGTTTTCCTTCTCACCCTCGCTAACATTTTGTACAAATGCAACATCTTTCTGCAGCAGTGGAGTCCGCTGGCAGGTCTAAGGATGCGGAGAAAATGAAGCTAGCTCAAGATCGCCTTCGCTAAGTCTACCTTTTGGCTAGGGAGCCAACCGCCACTCCTTCGCCGTGAAGTGGCTTTTTGTCTAGCGAGCGAGCTCTGCGTGCTCTAAGCTCTTGGCTTGTAGCCTGTATTACACTCACT
This sequence comes from Aegilops longissima, assembly GCA_021605205.1. Taxonomy (NCBI): domain Eukaryota; kingdom Viridiplantae; phylum Streptophyta; class Magnoliopsida; order Poales; family Poaceae; genus Aegilops; species Aegilops longissima. The sequence goes on from CM038677.1 coordinate 743,522,706, forward strand.
TTGTGACCGCACGTGCCTTTTGGCCTGCCGCTACTCCTGTGCCTCCGTGCACGCCTCTCCCGAGCCTCCGTGCTCGCTCCGCCACGCTTTTATGTTTTCAGTCCTGTTAACGCTGCCTATGTTGGGGGCTTTATTAATTTAAAGCCGGACGCTCCTAGCGTCTTCGTTCTAAAAAAAGAGAGCCTCCAGTGAACAGATAAGGTAGCACGCGTCACCTTGTGTGGCCCACCCATAAGCTACGTGACGAGCACGAGTTTCGCAGGATCGAAGGGCGGGTGTCACAGGATCGGAGCGCGCGCATGCGACCGGCGGAATCTTCAGCAGGTCGACCGGAAGGGAAAGTTTCCTTTTTATTAATTATTCTCACAAGACCTTATAAAGTCATACAACAGTAAGTCTAAAGCCGCCGTCTAAGCAACAAACTATCGCTACACCTATCCAGTTGATGAAGGGGCGCAAATAGCCTGGGCCTAATACCAAACAGACATCGCAGCCAAGCCTAACATCTAAGACCTGAGTCCCCAACCTAGCCACTTGCCGGTGCTGGGCACACACCGTCCGGCGTGCTTTCGAGGTCGCTGCCGCCAACCGCCATCGCTCCATCTTCGAACTGTCTCGATGCATCAACCTTGCTCGGTCTAGCTATCGTCGACGCCACCACGGCGCCCAACACCTCCTCCTCCTCGCAAAACAGCTGAACACGTCGCGGTCGCCATCGATACACCTCGGCGCCATGCTGCCAAGTACCACCAGCCGACACAGCTTGAAGCCCTTGAGGATCTGTCATGCGTAGCACCCGCCGACCAGGCATGACCAAGCGTAGCACCTGTCGGTCAGGCATGACTTGACATCTCCACCGAAGCTCCGTGCAAGACGAAGCCGCTCCACCTCCTGCCTCTGACTTCCAGCGCTGCTCCAAAAAAGAAATTCCCAAGAGAGAAACGACACCGCAGTGCCGCCATCGTCCGATCTGGAACACCAAATCCAAGGGTTTCCCCCGGAGCAATACGAGTGGGTCGACGGTAGTCACATGACGATGCCTTCATCAAGGTAACGATGTGGAACGCCGCCATCGCCCGCCGTCGGCTCGGTTTTCACCGGCAACTATGTCTCCCCGACTCGCAGCTGGTGCCAGATGACGGATCCCGAGATCCGAACACCCAGCCTTAGGCCGACCACCTCTGACGGAAGAGATGACCACCACCGCCGGCTGCACCGGTCAGAACAGATCTGATCGGAGGTGCCGCCGACGAGACCACCAGGCCCTCCACGCCGCTGTCGCTGATCTGAAGGCAGCAAGCACGCCACCGCAGCCAAGCCGGCCGCCACCGCCGCCGCCCGAAGGGCCATCCGCAGCGCCCGCAACCCTGACCTCCGCCGCGCCAAGCCGTCGCCGTCCGAGGACGGGTCGGCCTCCCGCCGCCTGCAGCCATCCGCCGCGCCACAGATCCCAGATCGGTCGCGCCACCACACGCCTTGGGGTCCGCCCCACCCTGAAGACGCGCGAGAGAGGAGATCCCCCTCCACCGCCGTCGGGCCCCGGGCTTAGCCCGGCGGCGGCGTAGGGAGAGGAGGAGGGAGTTTGCTGCGGCGGCGGCTAGGTTTCTGGCCGCCCGAGTCGCCCTAGGGGGAGGACGACGCGGGCTGTGATGGTTAATCATAGTTGCCATGTGTGTTTTCCTGTTTGCCACGTACGCGCAACTGCAGTTGCCACGTGTGGTCCAACCATAGTTGTCATGTTGTTTACCTAGTTGCCATGTGTGGTCCAACCGTAGTTGCCATGTATGGTTAATCTTAGTTGCCATATGTGTTTATCTGGTTACCACATACACGCAACTGCAGTTGTCATATGTGGTCCAACCATAGTTGTCATGTATGGTTAATCATAGTTTCCATGTGTGTTTACCTAGTTGCCACGTACGCGCAACTGCAGTTGCATCTAGCAACATACGAGTGTCGTGTGGGCGAAGAGCAGTTCACCCACACGCGGGCAGACTAGGTGGTGACTGTGTGGGCGGGAACTGGTTCGTCCACACGGCGCAATCAACAACCGCATGCTGCGGGTCATGTGGACAAGCGCTCTAACGCCCACACTACATGCTATGCCTACGTGACACTGAAATTCCAACATATTCCTTTAAGATTCGTGCAAAACAGAATCAATGTGGATCAACGTGTGTGGGCGGAGTGCAAACATATCACACTTGTGGGCGTTATCATTTGAGATATCTATACCCCTAATATAATACTAAAGGATATTGTGTTTCTCCGATTTTTTGGTCCGTCCACCTATCCTAATCCTAAGCTGCCCATAAAATTGAAGTAAATTATCCACCATGCCACTTGTCAGTGAAAAAAAAGCTATTTGTCAATTGTTTCTCTGATTTTTTTCGCCTTGAAATTACCCACCCCACCCCCCGAAAGTGCAAAAACTCTTCGTAATTAATGTTTTCTAAATTCTTCGTCTCTAATCGAAACTGCCACTAAAGTTAAAGTAAATTACTCACCTTGTCACCCGTAAAGGTAAAAAAACGAGTGTTCCTCCGAATTATTCGTACATCATAGGGCACTCTAGTTTTTCATCCATCGTGAGGCTGACCTTTCTTTCCTTCTCGTGCATGCATCAAGGATGTACTAAAAAAATATACACGCAGCAAGGATCAAGTCCAACATCGATTCATTGTGAGCATGTTAGAATATATGTGTCTTACCTCCGCATGCGTGCCAGTTGGTGCACAAATATTCAAATATGTGTATATACATGGAGTGTGAATATTTGAAACTGATTTGAAGACCACGATTTTATTATCCCGTTGCAACTCACGGGCTTTTTTGCTAGTATTACCAAAATCTGTGTGTACTCCCAAGAGCTGTTAGTGGTCTCGGTGTTAGAAACATACAAGCAAAAAACTTTTGCTTCGTGTTGCAATTTTCTTATAAGTTTCTTCATACTATAAACCTACCATAGAGAGATTGCATACTACACCACTCTCCCCTACACATTGGGCTAGGCCAGAATAGCTCTTTCGTAGCAAAAACCATCTACAAACACATTCACAGCCCGAGAGAAATCTCCCTATGCTCTGTTGGGAACGGTGAGGCCATTTTCTTCTATCATAGGGCACTCCAGTATATTTCCTTCTATACTCCCATCATAGTACACCAAATGCACTGATCGTCAATGTACTGCAAGCAAGTGTGGAATTGAGGCTTCGTAATCATCTTGCCAGCCGCTTCTCCTGGTTGGCTAGTTTGAATTCGTTGTTGCGGGTTGTCACTGGCGGAGGTGTTGAATTCCTTAAAACTACTCAATGGGGAAGTTGTCACAACAAGATGGGCATATGCAGCTCTCTCTTCCGAGGGGCTGCTTGCAATCTGGGAGTCACGGGTGCCCAACAAACCCAAGGTCTTTGGTTGGATGGTGTACCTTGATCGGTTAAACACTCGGGCAACCTACACCACAAGACTACCAAACAAGACCAAATTTTCCCATCATGCTTCCACCCCTCTGAAGATTGTCAACACATGTTCTTTACATGCCTTGTTGCACGGCATTTCTGACAAGGTATTGGAGTCGTACCAAGGTTGAACCCGACCAACAACATGTGGTCATCAACAACACCTCCCACATGCCTCTCACAATCAATGTGTTCACCCTACTTACAAACCTCTTGAATATTTGGGCACACAATTCTATGGTGTTCAGCGGGGTAGAATCGACAAACTTTGACATTCTGCTCAATAACTGACGAGCTCACCTCCTTGTCACCTAGATTAAAAACCTCTTAGCTTGGCGATCACGTCGGGGTTGCGGCGTGATCATCTGTCCTCTCAAGGCTATGACAATGTATATGGACGTTGCAATACCCCGTTGAAATATATTCAGGTGAGGAGCCTTTTCCCTGTGGTGACCATTTCAAAAAATAAAAAAACTAATAGACGAGTTGAATCGAACATCTTCAACGTCAATGCATAGCCTACATGACAACAACAGTTCGACTCTACAAGGATACTTCAACTTGTGTGTTAAAGACTACAACCACAACATATGTTTATCATATTGTTAATTAATAAAGCATGTTTATTACATACAGTACAAGTAAAAAGTGCTACTATGACTATTACATAAATATAAATAGAACACACCGTGAATACACATATGTTTATTATTAGGTCCACAACAACGACATACATGTTCATTACGGAAATATAAATAGAACACACCATGAATACATAGAAGTAAAAAGTGTTCCTACGATTATCACAGATACTATGATCTTACGACACGGCAGCACCAGCGGCGCCGCTGCCACCGGCCTGATCGTCACTTCCGCGGGGAGGGACGCGGTGGCAGTTCTTGGTTACCCTCTGCATCAGCTCCTTAAGAATATCGTACAGTTGTTTTTTCTCCATCACAAAGCCATCCACCTCCCTCCTGATTTTGGACAGTTCACTCCCCACACGCTTGGCTGAGTCCTTCTCGAATCTCTTGATCTTATGGTTGAGTTCCCTTAGCTGCACCAAATCCCAAATGACACATGAAGTTGTAGTCCCAAATGACACATGAAAATGCAGTCCCAAATGACAAATTCTTCACTTAATTACCCTGCTAAATAGAACTTTGCGACTATTACTGTCTGGAGCTCTTTGGTTGCGGACGCTCCTGACCTCGGAGGCCAGCGATCCCAGCTCCCTCACGGCCATGTCCGCGGCGTCGCGAAGGTACTTCCGCGTCTCCTTTTCCTCTTGCTCGGTCGGCGGCGTCGGCGGCGCAGCTGCAGGAAACGTAGAGTAGTGTCACTAACGCAATTGTACGTACAAAGATGAATGAAATTACTGAAGATTCACGGAGGTGGTAGAGAATGTACGCCGCCGCGTGCCCCTCTCTGGCGCCCAGGGCGAGCCCGAGCCGGCGTCCCCCGGAGGAGCGCGGATCATGGTAGAGCTGGCGGCGGCGGTGCCGCCGATGACGTCCTCCAGCGGACCGGCTTTGTTCCTCATCTTCCGGATGCAGGACTCGACATACTCAAGCACCGACTCGGGCGTGAGGTCACGCAGGCTGAATCAAAGAGAAGAAAAAGAAGGAAAATGTAGTGAAAATTAGCAGGCTCCAGTGGATGTTCAAACATTTCAATAAATGGGAATTATATGGGACGCACGCATAAAAAAGTGCCCCGGTCACTTACCACCTGTAAATTCGTTGGGTGCCGGAATTTGGGCCTTGGGCGGCCGTGCCTTTGAGTTCGAGGATAATGTGCGTGTATGTTCCGTCCGTCGCGCGGTGCACCGACAAGGTCACCGGCCCTAACGCTGCACAAAAATCACAGGAACAAACTCCTCAAGGATGATCAGGCATGGCGATCGATTGCATGTATATAGTTTTAAAGGGTTGCCTAGGGTTTCGATGCATGCGTGCTTAGGTGCTTACCGCTGTGGTTCCTGACCTCTCTGACGACATAGCAATGTTCGCACGATTCTTGCTCTGGCTGCGCTGATGCCACCACCGGAGCCGTCGCCGGCGGCTCCGGGTCCGGGATGCTGGCGGCGCCACTGGGACCCGAATTGTCGCCTGGCTGCGGCGCGGCGGCGAAGAACTGGCCCTCGCCACCTTCCTGTGATGGCTTCGGTATTTGGTCGTTGTGGAGGCCAGACTCCAACACCAGAGGCTCCGGGTCCGGGATGCTGGCGGCGCCACCATCGCCAGGGAGGTGTACTTCTTCGTCTTCTACGTAGAGATCAGTGAGACCCAAATCGGCCATTATCCGCTGGTATTCGAGTGTCGACATCACCTCCAGCGACGGCTCGCTTAGGCCTTGCATCGTGGCCGGCGAGTGAACTAGCATCTGCTGGTGATTGAGTGGCATCGCCGACGACGACTCGCCCATCATGTGCTGGTCATGGAATAGCACCGTTGCCGGCGATTCGCCAGGCATCTGTTGATGCTGGAGTGGCATCGCCGGCGCTGGTTGAGGGTACTGAGAGTGTATCATGGAAGGCGGCTGCCGGGGTTGGAATGCCATCGCCGGCGCCGGTTGAGGCTGCTGCCCGTGGACCATGGGAGGCGCCTGATGGTGATCGAGTTGCATTGCCGACGCCGATGGCAAGCCGGCCATCATTTGCTGACCAGAGAGGACGGGCTGTGCGTCCGCGGCCGCATTGGCAACAGGATAGGCCGGCTGGGCGTCGTGGTGAGCCGCCAGAACCTGTTGCTGCCGCTGGCGCTCAGCGGGCACGGCCGTGTCCCCTCGGGCGAAGCGGAGGAGCTCGTCATCGCTGTCGGAGTCGTAGAGGAAGCGCCAGGAGCCCTCGCCGTCCATGGCAACTCGGATCGCCGGAGTGGTGGAGGAAGACGTGCGTGCGTGCGTGCGTCGACGGAAGTTGCCGACGGGACGGTGGTGTCGTGGGTAAGTGCAGTGTGCGTCGCAGTGCGCGGAGGCGTGTATATGCGGCGCGAAGGGGCGGCGGTTCTAGGAGTTGGGACGTGACGGTTGGAGCGGACACGGCGGTTCGCGGCCGCACGTACGCCCGCGTTTTGCCCGACGTGCTGGCGGTTGGAAGAGAGGGCGAGAAGACGGCATTTTTTTTCTTCGAGAGAAACGGCAGTTTTAGAGGCCCGTACGCATGTGCAGTTGCAGAGTAGAAGAAGCATGCGCGCACGTGGTGATTATGCGGACAACTCCCTTGTTTTATCACCCGCAAAAAAAACCTCCCTTCCCTCAAAAAAAAAAAAAACTCCCTTGTTTTATCTTCGGTTGCATCTATTCCGGAAAAGCGTTTCCCCCGCTTTATTTATAAAGCAACCATTATCAAACCAGCCGATACAACGCACCCAACAACTTGATAGACCAGACACGCACCCAAGGCAAGATACAAGGACGATTGTGAAAGCTTCACGACCCCAGAAAAACTCCAAGCGAACTAACGGAAGGAAGCCGCTTGACGTCACCGGAGCCCTCCACCGTGAGCGAGTCACAACAAAGTTAAGAAGCCATGCACGACGAACCGCAAGCTCCAAGGATGTGCCTTCAGGAAGGACACGACACAGGAGTGCCGCCACCGCCCGATCTAGGGATCAAGGTTTCCCCCAGAGCAACAAGGAGGACGAAGAGGAACCGCAACGATGCCTTTAAGAAGGAGACGACGCCTATAAGCGCCACCGCCATTGGCCTAGCAGGGCTAGAGAGGGTTTTCACCCCAGCAAGCTCTCTTCGCCTCCCGGGCGGAATACAATAGGCCACAAGGACGCCCGCCGCACCACCCCCGGCCGTCGCACACTGGCCGCCACGCCGCCCACACGCCTATGGCAACCAGCCACCACCCGAGCGGCGAGCCTCGCCCACGGGCACCGCCGCTCCCACCACCAAGGCCGCCGCCTCAATATCCATGCCCCCAACTCCATCCCATCCCATGCTTGAACAACGACGACCAAAGGAACGGGCAGGAAGGAACCTCCTTCCCCACCCCTGGACGGCTCCCAGGTCCATGCCCACCTCCGAGCCGGCCAGATTTGGCTGCCATCGCCCCACCTTGCAACACATGGGGAGAAGGCGAGCTCCCCGGCGGCGCACCACCACCAGAAGGGAGGCAAGGTTGACTCTGAGGCCCTCCCGACGATGAATGAATCCCTCAACTATGGCCGGAAGCTGGGAAAGGTCTCGATCTACACTAGGGTTTGGAGGAGAAGGCCTCGATCTACACTTCCACCAAGAGAAATTTAATCCCCACAATAATCCCTTGCGGATCTTGTTAATCTTGGGTGTTTGGGCATCCTGGACGAAAGAGGTCACATCGGATCCACATTCCATTGTGGTGAAGCTTCATGGTGGTGTTGAGAGCCTCCAATTAAGTTGTCGAGAGAGCCCCAACCTATTTTGTAATGGTTCAATTGCCGCCTTCAAGGGCACTGAGGGAGTCCTGGATTAGGGGATCCTCGCGTGTCCGGGCTATGTGGTATGGGCCGGACTGATGGGCCGTGAAGATACAAGGCAGAAAACCTTCCCCCGTGTCCGGGTAGGACTCTCTTATGCGTGGATGGCAAGATTGGTGTCTGGATATGTAACTTCCTTTCTCTACAAACCGACTCTGTACAACCCTAGTGATGCGGAGCATCCCTCGACCATCCCCATGGACGTCACACCGCTACCGCAAGCACGGAGTGGACCTACGACGAGAGCTCGCGCATGCGCCATCGAGAACGAGGTCACTTCTTTCCTATTCGAGTCTCGTTCGGATTCACATGAGAATGGGGTTCTACCTCAAAGATACACGTTATGCATTCTCAGGTACTTCGGGGATCATCATGAGGAAGCATGGAGGAATCACCAAGTCCATCCAGAGACCCAAGGAGAAGGAGAGGGAGAAGAACGTGAAGGACCGGAGATTCCCTGGACACCTCGGGCGCCCGGGCAAGCAGCCGCGGGGAGGGCCATCTCCCTTGGACACCCCGGGTGCCTGGCCTCCTCGGCCCCGGGTGCTCGGACACCACTTGGGCCGCGCCCCAGCCCACCCTGGGTGCCCGGCCTTGAGGCCCCGGGTGCCCGGCCCTTGGCCCACCCGCAGCCTGAGCCGCACCCCGGGTGCCCGGCCCCTCCCGCACCAGCCTCCAGCGCCACCCGGGTGCCCGGGCTTTGGACCCCCGGGTGCTTGGGCTCGACCACCCAGCCACCTCCATCGACCCTGGGTGCCCGGGCCTAGGACCCCCGGGTGCCCGGACCCCTCCGAGGGCCTGCGTGCCTCTTTGGGCTTTTGCCCATGTAATCCCTCTCCCCCTCCTAGTCCGTCCCTAGACTATAAGTACCTCCCACCTAGCTCATTTGAGAGGATAGCAAAGTATATGAGAGACATTAGAGAGCTTTGCTCCTTGTACCCACTCCTCTTGGAGATCAAGACCTCCTAGGAGAAGATCCCTAGTGGATATCAAGCCCCCATCTTGGGAAGGATCCCCATCATAGGATCATCAAGATCTCTCTCCTCATAGGATTGGGATGAACTAGTTACCTTGTATCTTTCTTTTGTTGTCCTTGGATCATTGTGACCTCTTGTGTGTTCTTGGATCTAGCATATGTGTGATTGGATCTAGTCAATTTGAGTCTTTTCCCTCTCTTGTGTTCTTCGTGTTCTTCGTGTTCTTGGGGATTTCCCCTCCAATTCGTGAAAGATCTCCATCTAGGTTCCACCCTACAACACCTAGGCTCCTCCGATGTGTATATAAACCGGAGGGTTTAGTCCGTAGAGGCTATCATAATTCATACAGGCTAGACATTAGGGTTTAGCCATTACGATCTCAAGGTAGATCAACTCTGGTAACCCCTATACTCATCAAATACAACAAGCGGGACGTAGGGTTTTACCTCCATTAAGAGGGCCCGAACCTGGGTAAAACATCGTGTTCCCTGTGTCCCTTGTTACCTTCGATCCTCAGACACACGGTTCGGGACCCCCTACCCGAGATCGGCCGGTTTTCACACCAACATTGGTGCTTTCATTGGGAGGTCCACTGTGTCGTCGGCAGAAGGTTCGATCAAGGTAGTCAGAATCCCGATTCGACTGCTAGAATCCTACGACTTCACGACCCTACGGAAGCATGTCGATCCAAATCCCACTATGAATCCGAGTCAGGTAGAATCCATGTTGGGTCGCGATCCAAATCATAGAATCCTATACAAAACTGTACAATCCCGACTATGCTATGGACTACATCCGATTCTACTAACTTATCTAAGCCATTTGTTTAGTTGTAGCAAAATAGTATGCCATCATCCAAACCCCTTTTCATATACCTCATGGACCTTTATTCCCCTCCCAAGTCCAAACGCTCAGCCGTAGACACCGTTGATATAGCTCTCAAAAACCCTAGATTGAAATTGCGGATCAGGCTGGTCGACATATGGAATTGGCGTGAAAAGGAGGATGCTTCAAGATTGATCGGATAAGGAGAGCAAGATCCTTCAAGGTTTAGCACTGTAGGTCAGATAGACAAGTGATCGACTATTCACGCACTCTAAAAAGAACATAAGTAAATTTCGTGCATTGAAGGTTTAAATGTTCTATATATTTCCCTCTCATATATGTTCCATACATGCAAGCTAGATGGTAGGTTAGCCATAAAAACAAGTGGAATACAACTAGCATTGATGAGTATGTTCTTTGCTCCATATTTAGTGTCAAAACTCTATAGAAACCATATAAATTTCTTGTGTGCATACAAAATATCTTATTTGAGTAAATCTAGTAGAATCCTCGATTCCACGACTCGATTCTGTCTGAGGAAACCCGGTCCGACTCCGATCCCGACTCTGACTACCTTGGGTACGATGGCTCGTTCAATCATCAACAACAATGCTGCTTCCGGGGAAACTTTCCTCCCTGGTCAACTTTTTGGGTTTGGCGGCTTCGCTCTGCGTGCCAATTTAGCTGGTCACCTTGAACAGATCGATAGCTACGCCCCTGGTCATCAGATCAAGTTCGGAGACTTGATCTTCGAAGGGTTCTCGGCCTCGATCGTTGTTCCTCATCTACAAGATAGAAACCTGTCTGTAAGTGCATCTAGTGGCACCCCTAGTTGGTTTGTAGTATTGACTGTTGGGAAACGCAGTTATTTCAAAAAAAATCCTACGCACACGCAAGATCTATCATGGTGATGCATAGCAACGAGAGGGGAGAGTGTAGTCCACGTACCCTCGTAGACCGTAAGCGGAAGCGTTATGACAACGCGGTTGATGTAGTCGTATGTCTTCACGATCCGACCAATCCTAGTATCAAAAGTACGGCACCTCTGTGATCTCCACATGTTTGGCTCGGTGACGTCCCACGAACTCTTGATCCAGCTGAGTGTCGAGGGAGAGCTTCGTCAGCACGACGGCGTGATGATGGTGATGATGAAGTTACCGACGCAGGGCTTCGCCTAAGCACTACAACGATATGACCGAATTCACCCGGAACCATTCCGATGTCCAAACATAGTCATCCAGTATATCAATCTTTATGTCTCAACCATTTCGAGACTCCTTGTCATGTCCGTGATTATATCCTGGACTCCGAACAACCTTCGGTACATCAAAACACATAAACTCATAATACCGATCGTCACCGAACGTTAAGCGTGCGGACCCTACGGGTTCGAGAACTATGTAGACATGACCGAGACTCATCTCCGGTCAATAACCAATAGCGGAACCTGGATGCTCATATTGGTTCCTACATATTCTACAAAGATCTTTATCGGTCAAACCACACAACAACATACGTAGTTCCCTTTGTCATCGGTATGTTACTTGCCCGAGATTCGATCGTCGGTATCTCAATGTTGGGTTCTCGGTAGGGTGCGTCGACTGCAAATTATAATTTTCCTACGCGCAGAACAACCACGAACATCCTACGGGAGATGGATCACAGATCCTTACCAGTAGACGCGCAGTGTCGTGCAGCGGAAGAAGAGTTGGGGTAGCGCATCCGCATGGATCGTCTCCTCCTAGTCCGATCTCCCTCAAACAGCCGGTCATCGGATCCCTCGTACAGGTTCACCGGAGCGGCGTGGGTGCACCGCCTCTAACGCTATCCGCGGGTGCAGGAGGAACATCGTGCGGCGGACTGCTAGGTCCGATCACACAACCGACACGAGTAGAGGTGTCTATTCGCAACACATGCAAACCCTAGTGATAGCGTCGAAGCGATCAATCCCTGAGTGTGCGGCACCTCCACTTTATATAGGCGTCCGTCGCGGGCTCAACACTTGGGCCTCGCACGGACCCCAAAGCCCATAAGTCTACTCGGCCATAATCCGAATACAGCTCGGATCACATATCCGACCAGTGTCCTCGGATCCGACCACGTAGGTTCCTTCCCTTAAGCGCGCGACCCCTTAGGTTCAAGCCGGCTTGGTCATAGTAGCGGCCTCTAGCAAAGCATGCCTAACACCAAGCAGACTATGAAGCTGGTTAGGCGAACCTGTACAACATGTCACACTTCTATTCCCTTTGCCACACGATATATGTTGTCGGGCTCAAGGCGAGATTGTCATCCTTGTGCTAGCCCGACCTCTTTCTCGTTTCAGTGATGCCGACCACAAACCAGATTATCTCATAATCCTTGTCGCATGGTCATGCTTATCCTGGTCGAATCGCACGAGGGACCCAGAGTATATCTCTCCTGGTCGGAGGGGCAAATCCCATCTTGCTCGACCATGTCTCACAGCATGGGTCTGGACAAGCCCGAAACCTACCTTTGTAACTACCCAGTCACGGAGTAGCGTTTGGTAGGCCCAAAGCAGGTCTATCACCATCCCAAGTACATGTGCTAGCTCAGGTCTTAGGACATAGAACGTATGTTGTACTAGAGACTCATAGATGACATATCGCCGCGTCTCATAGTTGGGTCTGTCCGACTCGGACCTTATCTCGTCTCGGATCCAACTACGTCGAATTCGACCAGATCCTTCCAAGTCCTTATTATCCGGTTAGCATCCAATGCTTCATGGCTAGTGAGACCAAGCCATCGACCGTGTCATATGCTAGTCTAGTCGGTTGCGCGTCCACATAGCCCTTTCGACTAGGGACCTTTTAGAACAGTCATCATACAATGCATAGTCCCACAAACAAGTCACGTACTTGCTGATACACATCATTAATAATGTCCAAGGACTATCTTTATTCATGAACACATAGGAAATATCATCATACATGATTGCCTCTAGGGCATATCTCCAACACTCAATACCTAGTTCAATCTTGTTACCGGCAAGTCTCTTTACTCGTTTCGTAATGTATTATCCCGCAACTAACTCATTAGTCACAATGCCTGCAAGGCTTATAGTGATGTGCATTGCCGAGAGGGCCCAGAGATACCTCTCCGATACTCGGAGTGACAAATCCTAATCTCGATCTATGCCAACTCAACAAACACCATCGGAGACACCTGTAGAGCATCTTTATAATCACCCAGTTACGTTGTGACGTTTGATAGCACACTAAGTTTACCTCCGGTATTCGGGAGTTGCATAATCTCATAGTCATAGGAACATGTATAAGTTATGAAGAAAGTAACAGCAACAAACTAAATGATCATCGTGCTAAGCTAACGGATGGGTCAAGTCAATCACATAATTCTCTAATGATGTGATCCCGTTTATCAAATGATAACTCTTTGTCCATGGCTAGGAAACTTAACCATCTTTGATTAACGAGCTAGTCAAGTAGAGGCATACTAGTGACACTCTGTTTGCCTATGTATTCACACATGTACTAAGTTTCCGGTTAATACAATTCTAGCATGAATAATAAACATTTATCATGATATAAGGAAATATAAATAACAACTTTATTATTGCCTCTAGGACATATTTCCTTCAGTCTCCCACTTGCACTAGAGTCAATAATCTAGATTATATTGTAATGATTCTAACACCCATGTAGTCTTGGTGCTGCTCATGTTTTGCTTGTGAGAGAGGCTTAGTCAACGGTTCTGCAACATTCAGATCCGTATGTATCTTGCAAATCTCTATGTCTCCCTCCTTGACTTGATCGCAGATGGAATTGAAGCGTCACTTGATGTGCTTGGTTCTCTTGTGAAATCTGGAGTCCTTTGCCAAGGCAATTGCACCAGTATTGTCAGAAAAGATTTTCATTGGACCCGATGCACTAGGTATGACACCTAGATCGGATATGAACCCCTTCATCCAGACTCCTTCATTTGCTCCTTCTGTCGGTGTTAAAATCGGCGGATCTCAGGTAGGGGGTCCCAAATTGTGCATCTAAGGATGATGGTAACAGGAGACGGGGGACACGATGTTTACCTAGGTTCGGGCCCTCTCTATGGAGGTAAAACCCTACTTCCTGCTTGATTGATCTTGATGAATATGAGTATTACAAGAGTTGATCTACCACGAGATCGTAATGGCTAAAACCCTAAAAGTCTAGCCTGTATGACTATGGTTATGATTCTCCGTCTACAGACCAAGCGCTCCGGTTTATATAGACACCGGAGGGATCTAGGGTTACATAAGGTGGGTTACAGAGAAATGAATCTACATATTTGATCGCCAAGCTTGCCTTCCACGCCAAGGAGAGTCCCATCCGAACACGGGTGGAGTCTCCGGTCTTCGTATCTGCACAACCCATCAGTTCGGCCCACGGCTAACAGGCCGGACACCCGAGGACCCCTTAATCCAGGACTCCCTCAGTAGCCCTCGAACAAGACTTCAATGACAAGGTGTCCGACGCAGATTGTCTTCGGCATTGCAAGGCGGGTTCCTCCTCCGATAACATCAAAGTGGTATATTCGGCCTTGCATTTAAGGTCATACCCCTCGGCTTATGTGTATCAACAACTTCAGCTTCCACGTGTCGAGCGAATGCGAGAGGTCAGGGTATTTTTACAGATAATACCCCGGCTGGGTGAGGAAGAATGTCTATTTAAAGAGATTGGATCTCGGATCCATTCGGCACCACGCGAAAGAATCCTCGGAGATTGCTAGAAAAGACCACTCCAACATTGCTAGTGCTCCCAGCTCCACCTCCCGTCCCTGCGGCCCAGAAAAAGGAGAGTGGGAGAGGTGCTCCGTTCCCCATAATCAGCTGGAGAAGCTACAAACGCAGGGATTTCTTCCCCCTGCGGATCTGGTCCCTGTTCGAGCAGGTTTGACCTCCTTCAACGGTGAGACCGAGGCGGAGGACTTCCCCAATCCGTCCGGGGGAACGAGTGTGCTTCGTCCCCTATCTGCTAAGAGGCGTCGGATTTCCAATTCATCCGTTCCTCCGAGGGCTTCTGGAGTATTACGGTCTCCAACTGCACAATTTCACTCCGGCCTCCATCCTGCACATCACAGGTTACGTCGCTTTATGCGAGCTATTCCTGGGTTGTGAGGCCCATTTCGAATTGTGGAGAAAGCTATTCTGCCTTGTCCCACGTAACCACGGGGGATCAATATTCGAGGTGGGCGGAGCCGAAATATGGCGCATCGCCGATACCGGATACCTGGCCGGCACACCAAGGAAGGCATCCGATGAATGGCCTTCCGAATGGTTTTATATTGAGGACGTCGCACTTCCCGACCCAGTTCGGAGGGGTCTCCCCGAGTTCATAAGCATTCCTTTGAAGAAACGCCACAGCTGGCGCCCTCAGAGTCTCGAGGAGGAAGATAGTGCGGATGTTCGCCAACTCATGAGCAAGATAAGGACACTCGCTCAGTCCGGATTATCAATAGTCGAAGTAATGGTGACTTCCATAGTACGGGGGGTTCAACCACTCCCATACAGAGGGCTTCCCATGTGGCACTACAATGGGGAGGATGACGCCTCCCGCTGCGGCGGGAAAGGTCCGGACACCCCCGCCGCTCTGGCCAAAATATTGGTCGAACTGTTCAAAGGGGAGGAAGAGGAATTTCTACGAATCAAGCGCAGAGATGGATATTCCATGTATAGTCCTCCTAGCTGGGTAAGTCCCAACTCCTCTGCTCTACTTACTCCACTCCCTGAGCTATTTTCGATGAATATTAAATCATCCATTTATAACAGCACTGGTGAAAGATTTTCGAAGGGCTTCACAATCCCGCCCCGCAGCCCGAGGGCCACAATCGGGACCTTGATCCTGGATTCGGAGAGGATCCGGACATATTCGTGGTGCTCGAGGGTGGGGTGTTTTACCAGGCGAGCTACGATGGCACAGAAGTGGCCATCATCGCCGATTACCCTTGTCTTCTCCCCGCTTCACACGTAAGTAGTCAGGAGACATCTCCCCCCAAAGGGTTCCCCCGTTCTGCCTCACCCGCCGCACTATCTCGTGCTTCAAAGGGGAGGCATTCGACGTGCCGTGCTACTCCATGAGCGATTCCGAAGAGAGCAACTCCCGAGGAAGGCAAACGAAGACACGGTCGGGCCCTCATCAAAGAGGTATGGGTTTGCAAATATGTTTTTTAATAGTCGCATCCACCTGTGACTTTCATGTTCGTCCTGTATCAGGAAAAGAGTTCGCCGAACTATGTCCGGGGATTCGGCCAGTTATACTCCCAACAGCCGGGATCCGGCCCCAGCCGAGGAGACGGGGGCCGATATGGGAGTGACACCGGACTGTCCTTTGGCTGAGGGCTCGGGAGATATGTCCGTCACCAACTCGAAAGTGGAAAGCGCCATGAGTCATCGGCGCCGGAGGGCCATTTTATGAGACCCCCGCTTTTTGGAAGAGGCGTTTAATGCCTTCAGCTCAGCTGATGCATACATCCGAGCTGCTCGAGATGGGCTTAGCAGAGCCACAAAGCAGCATTTAAAAGATGTGCAGGTAAGCTTACTGTGTCTGAGTATGATAACCATATGCCAGTAGCCCCCGAGACTTAAAATAGTTGGTACAACTGATTTGAGGATCGCTGCATAATCAGGTTCTTGCTGAGAAGAACGGCCTGCTGGCCCAAGAAAAAGTGCCGGGCACAGTTAAATGCAGTTACCGCCAAACTGGAAAAATCCAAGAAGGCGTCTTCCGGTAATATTTCCCTCCATCGAGAAATAGTAATTGTATAGCGGCTGTGTTAACACTACGGCTTATCTCATAGCAGGATCGTCAGATCAACTGGAGGAAAAAGAGTCGAAAAGACTACATGCCGCAGGCGAGCAGGTGCTGGCCCGAGTCAGACAGGAGAAAAACAAACTCCAAGATTCAAACACCCAGCAGGGCGAAGAACTAAAAGATGTGCGGGCCTAGTTGGCTGACTCCATAAAGGAGAACAAAAGGTTGTGAGGCGGCATATTCAGTATGTGGCCGAACTTACCTTGTGATAGTTCAGAGATTAAAGGTACTGGTAGAGTTATGTTTGTAGGTATGCTGACGGGCCGTCCCAAAGAGGAGATGTCCGGATTCTCGGCCGATCTTCTACAAGAGCTGTCGCGCATGCATGAGAAAGCTCGGCAGGCGATGCAAAGCATTGCCAAGGCCTCGTGGCCATCTGCCTCTCCTCCAGGGAAGATGGAGGAGCTCCTAGAGCTATTCAAGGGAACGCGGCGGCGCTTTCGATTGTGGAAAATATCGGCCTGCCGGGAAGGTGCGCGAGAGGCCTGGGCCATGGTGAAGACACGGTACACCAAGCTTGATCTAAATCATATGGCTGGGGTCGGACCTCTAGGGTCAGATGGGAAAGAAGTTCCCATTAGTTATATGACCAAGTAAAAGTAGCCACCAAGTATTCCCAGCAGGATTGAAAGTTAGATAGCCTGCTGGACGGTATAGAGGAGGAAGTTTTTGAGTCCTAAGTGACTATGTACTTTCCTTTGCATATGTAAATCTAGCTGAATTGTAAAACGATTGTCATGGCAGACCTTTTCGCTTCGACCTATGGACCCGAAGGTGCGGAGTATTTCCGAATACCAGAGTGGCCGAGTAGACCGGGGTATGCATGGAAACCAGGCGTAAGGGTCATAGTTGCTTGAACAGACAAGTATCCGACTAGTTATGTTATATTACATAAGATTGTAAGAAACATTATCCAGAGAGAATAGTTCCGTTAAGGGTTCCTTTCCCTGGGTGCGCATGTGTTAGTTCGCATGTCCGAACTGTGATTGAAAAATCGCAGTATGTTTTAACTTCTGGGGGTTCACAATGTAGTAAATGCAAAAAAACATCTTTAATCCACCGACCGAATATTCCCTTAAGAACGCTAGATTTCAGATTCACCTAGTCTGAGGTACACATCCGGATGACCCGGCAGTAACAATCGCAGAGGTGCTCCCTTTATGCCCTAGCCGAACTAACGGGAACGTGGGGCATAAGCACAGAGCCGAGCAACCCAGCTTGGCCAAAACTTAAGTCATATCGATGCATATAATGGCGAAGAAAAGGGACATATGGAAAAACGCATATGTGATGAGCTTGATGCTCAGAAAAAAATAATAGCAAGCTTCTGTTCAAGAAGCCCCCAGGTATGATGGACGTGCATATTTAAGTATGTCACTACAAAAAAATACACTTCCGTGATGATACGTGTTTGTCACAGTAGGTCACGTTTTCTGTCATGCATGTACATCCATGACAAATTTATGACAGAATCAAGATAGTCATACCTGTGCTGTCGTAGAAGTGTTCCATGACATTACCAAAATTATCATCACGGAAGTGTCCACTTCCATGACGATAAATCACGCGTCACAAAAGTGCTTTCGTCAAGGGTGACCGACACGTGGCATCCACCGTAACCGAACACCGTTAAGCTATCGGGTCCGGTTTTGGATCCGATAACCCGTTAACAGCCCTGACCAATGGGGATTTTCCACGTGTAAAATCATCATTGGCTGGAGGAAACATGTGTCGGCTCACCGTTGGGACAGATGTCATCCGCTCATTGGACCGAAGGCGCCTATGATACGGCGACATGTGGCACGGCCCAACAGAGGCCCATTCCTGTGAAAAGGCCAGCCCGTTTGACTAGGTCAAAAGGTGGCGGGCCGGCCCACGACAAGCCTGTTAACGGCCTGTTCGCATATAGCCCATTTACAGCCCGCTAACCCAGGGCCCGTTTATGGCCTATCCGAATTAGGCCAAATAGCGTCATCTGGGCCGTCCAATATAATTCCAGCCCGTTTTAACTTCCGGCCCATGTATGGCCCATGACGTCTTTTGGCCCATATGAGGCCCTTAGTAACCCTCGGCCCATTAACGGCCCGTGGTAAAACTGGTCCGTAATGAACAGTGTATCACTTTATACCCATTAACGGCCCATTATTCCGTTGGGCCGTTTCCATCCCATGTTATCTTTCGGCCTTATCAGGGCCCATTTATTCTTGGGCTCATTTCCAGCATTCGTTTACTTTCGGCCCGTTACTGTCATTTTCTGCTTGTGGGCCAAATACAGCCCGTGGTTACAGTCGACCCGTTTGTGGCACGTTAATACATTGGGCCGTTTTCATAGCGTCATCAAATACGGCCTATTAACGACGGCCCGTTATGGTCGGCCCATGAACAGACAATTTCAACTCTAGCCCATTTACCGCCATAATGTGGTTTGTTATTGGCTCATGTTTGGCCAACCGATCATACGACCCGTAGAAGGCCCATTGATGATACGGCCCATAGAAGGCCGATTGTGTCTACTCCCCGTAGAAGGCCCATTGTTTCTACGGCTCTTATAAGGCCCATTGTTTCTACGGCCCGTAGGAGGCCCATGTTAACTACAGTAAATATGTAGCCCATTGTTAATGTGGCCTAGTTTTAAAAAATAGGTTATTCCGGCCACTAGCAAATCGTGGAAAAAGAACTGCACTGACTACAAGAAAACAAATAAACAAGACAACGTAAATAAATAAGCAAGCAACTTATGCTAGGCTATCACGGCTATTACACATATTACATCCACTGGGCATCAAAGTTCGCCACAAGTGCAAATATAGGGAACAAAGCAGATATAAACGCCACATCAAAACAAGTCCGAACTGAAACCACTTCGAAGAGCTCAAGAAACAATATCCTGGTACCCATAATGTCGGCAAGATGCTTAGCAAGCTTATTAACTTTCTCTTGGTTGGCGCTTAAATCCTCCAAAGACTTGTCGTTGCACCGTAAAGTATGCATCTGAATTCTGCAGGACTTCCTCGGTCCTTCGCTTCTGTCGATAACATATGATCGATGTCTTTCAACTTGAAGTTGAGACTCAAGAAGTTTAACTGATTCAGCAATGAGTTCAAGAGTTGGTGCCAGCAGAGTAGCCAAGAACTCTAACACTAAATCAAGACAGGACTTTGGGGTTGTCTCGGTGTCTTCAATATAGTTTTTATCAGCTTTCTTGGAGAACAACAGGGATGTCTCACTATCTTGAACCTGATCTACATTACTTCCTTTACCATTGCATAACGGGGTACTCTGCTCCAATATTTTATCCGCGTTCTAAAGGAGAAACAAACAAACAAACACATCACAGGTTTACAATGTAGTATATGAAACTCATTTTGGTAAACCAGTTCAGTAGTAAGGTGGACAGGATAACAGCATGAAACAAACATATATCTATGTAGTATGGTCACTATATGGTCTATATCACTCTAGTTTATGTTGCCAAATCAAGATAGATACAGTTCGAATCATATCTTTTTAAGACAAAGCAGCATAGACAGAATATAAGTGTGGGAAACTACACAGCAATAACAACACTTGTAATGTGCATGGCATGAGAACATAACTGTTTATTCAATTGAAACTGAAATCAACATACAGCAAGTTACAACAGCAAACACGTTAAAGAAATAGGTTTAAAACATACATGTTGCGCCATTGGAGTTTCAATTGCATCCTTCAAATTTGAAATTAGTTGGTATGAGTAAATACAGTGATGCAAGAGCAAAGTAGTATGAAACATAGCTACGGAACCTGACCTGAGAACAATTCTTCTTCTGCTTTAAGCGTTGACTTGGGGTTCGGAGTGGTGGTCCTCGTGCTTTGGGCACTGCAGTTGCCTTACTAACTGCTCGTGTTTGGGTGCTCTGTGGTGGAGACGGTGTTGTGTCAACGGGAACTGGTTTACTATCTGCTGGGGTTGGGGTTAGAAGGGGTGTAGCTGGTTCTCTGTCCAACTGGGTAGGGGTACAATCTGCGTGAGTCTGGGTTATGTGTGGTGGGGCTGGTTCTTGGGCAAGTACAACTGTGGTTCTATCTCCATCGACAGGTAGCACGATCTTTTCTGAAGACCGTGTTTTTACTCCCAAAGATACAGCCATCACCCCCTCCAATTGAAATGGATGATAAACAAGAAAAGTAATTGAATGTACATACATTGTAAGATAGACAGGTGCAATGGATAGTAGGGAAGAAAACAGGGCATGAAATAATTCACATTTATGTTGTCTAACCAAACAGAATAGCAGGACATAATTTCAAATATATGATGGCTAATTAAACAGGATAGCATGACACAATTTCACATGTATGATGGCTAACTAAACAGGATAGAATGACATACTTCAAAATATGATGACTATGTAAACAGGATGACATGATATAACTATACGATGTGTCTATTAAAGTGGTTGGCATGCCATAAATCACAAACAAGCCGTCGATGGAAACATGATGGCATGATATAATTCACGGATAGAATGACATAATTCAAAATATGATGACTATGTGAACAGGATGAGATGATATAACTATATTATGTCTTTAGAAAATGGGTTGGCATGCCATAATTCAGATACATGTTGTCTATGTAAACATCATGGCATGATATAATTCAAATATATGATTTATATACTAAGGAAGTGAGCAGAGGGCAATCGCATATATGATGTGTCAACTAAGGAGATGGCATTCAATATCGTGTATATGATGTAAAAACTAAGCATTGAAATACAACATATGCATGATATGAGTAATATAACCATGCCAAGTTTGAGCATACACCTCAGAGGGATAATAGGACTGGTCATCTGCCTCTGAATCCTCCTCTCAAGAGCTATCTCAGAACCAGCAACATATCTGCTTCACCGGTAGCATTGTTCGCTCAAGACCTTGTTTTCACTCCAGATTTCTCCATCACCAATTCAAATGGCTGATGCACAGGAAGAGCAGTTGAATATACAAACATTGTCAACAAAAGCAATGAGAAATACAAAAAAAGGACGGCATGATATAATTCACATATATGACGCTTGGCTAAACAACATGGCATTGCATAATTCACATATATAATGCCTTGCAACAAGATAGCATTGCATAATTCACATATATAATGTCTTGCAAAAAGATGGCATTGCATAATTCACATATATGGTAATTAGACACTAAACAGGTGGCATTCACACAAATCATGTCTAAACTAAGCAAATGACATAGCAATGCAAGATACCATACGCATGATATGAGCAACATAACCCTGCCAAGTTAGAGCATGCACCTCGGGGGGGGGGGGGGAATAGGACTGGTCATCTGTCTCTGAATCCTCCTCTGAGGAGCTATCTGTAACCAACAAGACATGCGCTTCGTCAGATAGCATTATCTGCTCTGAAGACCTTGTTTCCACTCCAGATTTTTCCATGACCGTGCCAAATGGCTGATGCACAGGAAGAGTAATTGAATGTACTAAAAATTTTGACAAATTTAACACGTAATAAAAAAATGATTTCATGATATAATTCACATATAAGATGACTGGCTAACCAGGGTGGCATTGCAAAATTCACATATATGATGCCTGGATAAACAAGATGGCATTGCATGATTCACATATACGATAAAGAAACTAAACAGATGGCATTGACACAAAGCATGTCTAAACTAAGCAGATGACATCTTTGATGTATACAGTAAGCAATGCAAGGCACCATATGCATGATATTAACAACATCAACATGCCAAGTTAGATAGAAGACCTCATGGGGTAAATAGGAGTGGTCTTATGCTTCTGAATCCCTCTCAGAACAGTTATCTTCCTCTTGATTACGATCCGAAATGGGTGGAGGGGGGCTGCCTTTGCACCCACCATGGAGCAACGTCTGCATGAAATTTTATTGCCACGCAAGGCTCGTCTCTTTTGCTCTACATGTTTAGTTCCATTGTGTACAATAACTGACATGCATAGGACATAGTGAGATTATGTAAGGAGTGCATGCACAAATCCAGAGTGAAGGTAGAAAATTGTGGATAGACCCAAAACCAATGATAGCAGGCAGATAATAGCTTTAGTTAAAAAATACAGATAATGGCTCCTTTAATGTTTGTTTACACCCAACATGAAACTCATAGTAGACACCCGAGATTAACCAGATAGTAGGCAGATAGTACTGATTGCTTCCACAATATGTACCCCACAACCATTTAAAAACTCAAGTTTCAGCATAAGTTTGGACCTAACTCGGAGTCTAATAGGTGAACATGATGATAAAGTAGCATGTCATCATATTAAGCGATGCATAACGTAAGCAGACAGGAAGAGTGCAACCTCTCTTGCGGACCCGTGTAGTCCTCAAGGTCATGTGCGCAGTTGATGATGGTAATGCAGTTGTCGTCGCTGCCGGTGGCGGGGAAGAAGATCTGAGGCGGCGAAAGTCAGTCTGGAGAACGGATCCCTGCTGTGGTGAACCCTTCCGTCGTTGGAGCAGCTGAGCTGGGGTGGAACACAGCACCGCAGGAGTAGGACAAACCACGCAAGGTTTTCTTTGACACATATCTGTAACAGAAGTAATTGTGTAAGGGCTTGTTTGAATGTGAGGATTCTAACACTGCAGGGATAGGAAATAGACAGGAATAGGATAGGAATGTATGTGCAAAATAGAGAATTTAAAAACACAGGATTTCTGCCAATCTGGGTGTTTGGTTCACAAGAATTGGAAGATCACAGCATGCAAAGAAGCATGGTGAGATTAAGTCAAACCGCAAGAAGTGTACAACCTCTTTGGCGAAGCCATGTTGATCTCAGTGTGATTCGGTTGGCCGGTGAGGATGCTCCAGCTGACTTGGCTGTCGGAGGAGGGGAAGAAGATCTTAGGCGTCTGGAGATGGAGCCCGAGGTACTGCTCCGCTGTGATGGAGGGTTTCGTCGTTGGAGCAGCTCCGGTGAGTTGTACGACGCCGAGGCTGAAGCAGGACAAGAGAGACAACGTTAACCTGAGTGGAACTCTAATAGCATCTCCAATAGATGACGTAAAATACATAACCACAAAGTGCTAGATGTGTACATCAGCTGCTCATCTCTGAACTTAACTGTCGAAACTGAATTTAACTGTTGAAACTGAACTTAACTATCGAAACTGAATTTTACTGTCGAAACTAGACGCACTAGAGGTGAGGCTACAAGTCAGTCGACTGCCTTTTTCATCTCCGGTCAGTCGATTTTGCAGTCGTTGGATACAAAATCAAGGGCCTGCAGTTCATCTTCAACCTCCACCCCCCTGAGCTGCCAGCCACCACCAGCCAAACAGCCTCCCCCGCCGCATGCGGCCGGCGGTGCGCCACCGCGCCCGCCCCAAAAACACTCCCCACCGCCGGTCCGACGCCGCCCCGGCCATCCGTGTAGGCCCCCCCGTGCCGAGCTTTTTCTCTGGCGATCCCCACGCCACTGCCCCACCATCGCCAGCGACCACCGCCCCCACCTTGAACCCTAAGATAGATAGTGGGTACCTCTCCGCAAGCCCCCCCCCGCTGCGGCTGGTTCTTCCTTAACTCCCGAGCCCCCCCACCCCTAAAAATCGATCGACCCAAAAGTTGATTCAATCGATCAAGTGTAGCTAATCGAGCAGCATCGCAAGCAAGAGCAAGAGCGAGAGCAGCAGCGAGAAGCAAGAGCAAGAGCAGACCAGGCAGGGGACCGAGAGCAAGAGCAGAGTAGCAGCGCGAGCGAGAGCTAAAGCAGCAGCAGCTCCTACTGATGTGGACGTCGCCGCCGAGGGAGCGACACCGTGGAGGAAGTGGCCGGCGATGCCGCCGTGGATGGAGTCACGCCGTGTCGGCTCGGGACTGAGCGCCTGCAGTGCCGCGAGACCGAATCAAGAAGAAAATGCGGCGATTAGTGTACAACCTCTTTGGTGGCGCCGATTAGGCTGTAGCTTCATCCGAGGAAACGGTGATGATGATGCTCTTCCGGTGGTGCAGGTGAAGACAGCGGTGTGGGAATGGAGTTGGCGCAAAAGACGAGGGGAACATCGGGGCAGCTCCTTGGAGGTGGAGGACGGGGTGGCTGAACCGGCGGGTCGACCAGATCGACGACGGATCCTCATCCGGTATGGTGGATGAGGGACGTCGAGGTGTTGCTGTGGACGACGTCATCGGGGAAGAGGCTCCGGCTGGGTGGCGGACGGAGGAGGGTGTGGGGCTTCGCGGGTTTTGCCGACCTCAGTGTACGAATGGGTGGGCGGATGGGATGGGAGTGGGGAACCATGGCTTAGGGACGCGCTTGTCCGAAATGTGGGGTAAGTTATGAAAGTACCCCCACCGATTTGAGGCGGTTCTTTCGGTTCAGGGGTATCACAGGCATTTCGCATGTCGGGATTTCACAGGAGGTGGGAGTTTTCGCGCGCGTTGTAATTTTGGAATAGCAAGGCGCGGGTTGAAATGGAGGGAGTTGTCGGAGCACAATGAGACAAAGATATATCTTAAATATTTCGGGCTAACAAGGCGCGGGTTGAAATTTCCGGACAAGCCTAACATGTACTGTACCAAATCAATTCGCACTACAAATGTCATTCAAAACTTTGAATTCATGTTATGTTCAATTAAAATATTTCGCTACGTGTATAATGCATGCAACCTAGTACTCAAATGAACGTTTTAGTGCATTCCAAACGTATATACTACCGCTTCAATATGAACTAAATTTGAATTCGTTTCTCTATTTGAAGATGTCGGTGGGAAACGACACCTATGGGATCACTGGAATCCCTTATACGGTTGCGGGGCGTGGGGATCGTGTGAAGAGCGGGACTAGTAGACAACACAAAGGGGATTTACCCAGGTTCGGGCCGCAAAGATGCGTAAAACCCTACGATCCTGCTTTGGTGGTTGTATTTAGTTTTCTTGAGCTCTTGAACTAGCTCTAGGTGCTGCTAGGTTCAAAAGAGCCGAATCCTTCTCAAGTGCGCCATGGGCCTCCTTTTATAGGCGAAAGGGGCTGCCACAGTGGCACACAGGAGGTGGAAAGTGCTACAGCATTGTGAGCTTATCGCTGGTGTTACAGGACAAAGCGCATTTAATGCGAGGCTTAGGTGTCCCTTCGCTTTATCGGGGACGGGAGCGAGGCTCGTCCCATCCGTCGCCGCTCCTCCTTGCTTCGACACGCGCCTTGGCCAGCGATGCATGCGGTGCCATGTAGGTAGGCATGCAGCTGAGGTGGCGCGGTGGTGGAGCCTCCACGAAGGGTTGCATGTTGCCACGCAGGTGCCTGCCCAGCTGGTTAGGTCGGCAGCTGCATGTGAACGGCGGCGGAGACTTGGCTGGTGCGGGCCTGGCAGTGGCCCTGCCAGCGCGCCTGGCAAGGGCCTTGCCGGGTGGCCCGGCAAGGGTCTTGCTGTGGCGGTCTGCTGCGGTTCTCCACGGCCCGTGTTGAACGCGCGCGCGTGACGGAAGCATGCTGGCGTCACCTCGTGACAGTAAAGAGGTGGCTTGCGTGTCTCTTTGAGACCGCAGGGCCGCCTCCCTTTTACTGCCCTCGCTTGGGAACCATTGCTCCACGCGTCCCACTACGCCCGCCCCTTGCGCCTCGTTCGCTGCATGCATAACGCAGAGCGAATGATAGGCGCGCGGGACGTGGGAAGTCGTGCGCGTGCGTGGGTTGATTCCCATGCGCCTTCAATGGAGCGGGGAGGGCGGTCGACGGCCCGCTTGCTGTCACTTCAGCGGGGCGGATTGGCCGAGAGGGGGCGGCCGAGCCTTGGCCC
Source organism: Aegilops longissima (assembly GCA_021605205.1). Lineage (NCBI taxonomy): Eukaryota > Viridiplantae > Streptophyta > Magnoliopsida > Poales > Poaceae > Aegilops > Aegilops longissima. The sequence continues at coordinate 743,549,035 of CM038677.1, forward strand.
CGCCCCTTTATAAAGAGGGGAGCGGGAGGAACAGTGCCTCTCAACCCTCCGCCATCTGCCTCTCTCCATTCCTGCTTCCTCCTTTCTTCTGCCATGGCGAGGGGGCGTGGCGATGCTTCATCGGTGGCGGCGAGGGTTTTGGCCAGACAGCGCATTGCTCCTCCCCAAGAGCTCATAGTGGCGGAGCTGGCCGCTAGAGGAAGGGGGAGGGGACGAGGTCGAGGCCGTCGTGGTGCTCGAGGGAGAGGAGGACGGGGCGGAAGATCAGCTTCACCTCTGCCAACAACCCCTCCTCCGATGGAGGGCCACGCCGGGGAAAACCCCCGCGAATTCTTCGTCAGGCTGCGCCGGCCACCGCGCCGTCGCCTTCTCCTCCCGACTCCATTCGCGCGGGAGATTTGGTTGGATCCGCCGCAGGCATTGAGGCTGCATATGAGGGGTTGCAGGAACAGCGGCATATGGGTCGATGTCGAGTTCCCTGCCCCTCACGTCATGTATCTTCATCGAGGGTGGAAGAATTTTGCTCGCCTCCACAGCTTGACGGATGGGCTCACTCTCCATTTCAAACTAATGGAGGGTGGTATCCTCTCCGTCAAGATCTTCGGGCACTTCCGGACTCGCGTAAGGTGCTGCGTGGAGAGCTCTTCTGATGACGAAGATTCCTCCTTGAGAAAGAGTGACGAGGAGGACAACGGCAGCGATGGCGAGGCTAGCGGGTGGCAGGATGACGGGTCCGACTAGGCGTCGGGCGCCGCTCCGGGCGGCACTGGTGACCCCATCATCCGTGTCGCCGGCTCCTTGAACTTCTCAGGGTCGTCTCCTTGGGCGGCTGGCGTTGGGAGGCTGCGGAAGAGGAAGAGGGCGGGCGGCAAGGCCGTCAAGTCGGAGTATGCGGGCACCGACGCCTTCATCGCGTACTGACATCCTGCCGCCTCGTCTTCGAGCTCTGTCTCCGGCGCCGCTATTACCATCCAGCCCTTGGACGGCCACCAAGATGTTCTCTTGGCGTCTTCTGCCACTCGTAGCTCGCCTAGGTGCCCCTTTTGCCCTCCTTCTTTTCTTGTTCCATTTCCTGAGGAGAGGGACAAGAAAGGGATTACTGGCATCTTATCTCTTTTTAGTTTGTAAGCCTTCGGGCCTTAGTAGAATTTAAAGCTTGTAATCCCCTTGCTCATGTTTTTCATTTCGTATGAACTGTACCTGTACGGGATGTTTTTTTAATGAAAAAGGGATGTTTGCCGGGATTTTCGTTCGCTGGTGGAACCCACGACAAGGAGTGAATCCTTGTTATCCTTAAGATAAACATTTTTTCGCCCGGTAACAAGCCTTGCCGTCCCCCACTTCGCTCGACCTTTCTCATGCCCTTGGCGGAGGCAGGACTGAGGTGGGCTTAGGCTCCTTGTTTCATTTCCTTGCTGCCGCGACTACGACCAAATTCGGTCCTAGGAGACGAGTCCTAGGGTCCGGAGTGAGGGGAGCATGGTAGCCTAAGGATAAAACGAGGTTTCACATACCTCAGTCCATAACGAAATACATGATAAGGGATAGAAAACTTATCTGGATCTGCAGCCCCCGGCAACCTTGGCTTGCCGCGGGTGGATCTTTGCTCTTGTAGCCCCCGGCAGTATTGGCTTGCCGGGGCCCGTACGCTGGTCCGTCCCCTTTCTCCCAAAGTAGCTCGGCAAGGATATTTATGTGTCCTGCGAACCAAAGAAGACAGAGAAGAACAGAGAGACGCGCACTCGACCTCTAAGCCAGGGGTTAGCCGCCGCTAAGCACTATCAACCCTAACCAACGACGAGACTCAACCTAGCATGCATGCTATAACTTAGGGCGCCAGCGCTTCGTTTATTTATGCTCAGGGTCTGCGCCTGGCTTTGTACAAAGGGTTACATGCCTTGCCGGAAGGCTTGTACAAAAGGGTAGCTTGCCGGGAGGCCCGGAAAGCCGCGCCTTATGGGTTAAACTTGCGGAGATGCTCGATGTTCCAGGATTTGCTCACTGGAACAGCATCTTCGGAATCCAGCCGGACTACACCGGGCCTGGTGACTCGTGTTACCCGATAAGGGCCTTCCCACTTCGGCGTCAACTTGTTGGAATTCTTGGCTGACTGAACGTGCCAAAGAACAAGGCCGCCTTCCTCAAAGCCCCGGGCATGAACCTTGCGGCTATGGTAGTGGCGCAAGGCTTGCTGGTAGCGTGCTGCTCTCACAGCCGCCCGGAGACGATCTTCCTCAAGGAGCATCGCGTCATCTTGTCGCAATCGCTCTTGCTCAAGCTCATCATAAGCGAGCACTTGAGGTGACCCGTATATGAGTTCCGTGGGGAGAACTGCTTCTGCCCCGTAAACCAGGGCAAAGGGTGTCTGGCCGGTGGCTCGATTTGGCATCATTCTGATCGACCAAAGAACCGCCGGCAACTCGTCAATCCAACGCCTTCCACTCTTGCGCAGCCTGTCGAAAGTCTTCATTCTTAAGCCTCGCAGGACTTCAGCATTTGCTCTCTCCGCTTGGCCGTTGCTCCGTGGATGTGCCACGAAAGCAAAACAGAACTTGCTGCCGAGATCCTCAATGGACTGCATTAAGGCATGGCTTGTGAACTGTGTGCCGTTGTCGGTGATGATCCTGTTGGGCACCCCAAAACGGCACACTAGTCCCTTGAAGAACTTGATGGCTGACTGCGTTGTCACCTTCCTCACTACTTCCACCTCTGGCTACTTTTTGAACTTGTCGATTGCGACGTACAAGTACTCAAAGCCCCCGACAGCACGGGGGAAAGGGCCCAATATGTCGAGCCCCCAGACCGAGAAGGCCTAGGAGGGAGGGATAGTTTGAAGGTCTTGAGCTGGTTGATGGAGCTTCTTCGAATGGAACTGGCACGCTTCACACTTGGTTACTAGTGTCGTCGCATCTTGAAGGGTGGTGGGCCAGAAGAAACCTTGCCGGAAAGCATTGCCGGCAAGGGCCCTTAACCCTATGTGGGAGCCACATATGCCTCCATGTATCTCTGCCAACAGCTTTAGTCCTTCCTCCCGGGAGATGCACTTCAATTTCACCCCATTCGGTCTTCTTCTGTACAGTTTGTTATCAACGAACTGGTACAAAGCAGACCGGCGGGCTACTCTTTCCGCCTCTTCCTGCTCCTCAGGAAGCTCTCCTTTCTGAAGGAATCGGACAGTGTGTTGTGCCCATGCCTGAGCCTGTAGCTCGACGACAAGGACCAAAGGCATTTCTTCTGCTACGGGAGCGGTCGCCTCCACGGCCATGACCTGAGGTCCCGCCGGAGTCGGTTGCCCCGAGGCAGGATCGGCATCCACGGCAACATCTTCGCTGGAGGCTCCGGGGAGCTCGGTGGGGAAGTACTTGCCGGGGCCTAGCTTCCTCCGCTTGTTCTGCCCGGTCGACGGCTCAACGGATGGCTGAGTTAACTGAAGCACAAAAGTACCTGGTTCCACGGGTAGCTTGATGTAACGCCCCGGATGCAACTTTCCATATTCGTAACTCCAACTCTTGCCTTTTCCGGAGATGCGATATTTTTTTTCCTTCGTGGTTGGATTTTTGTCTTTTGTTTTGCATTTTGTTCATGTCATGCATTTCATTTCATCGCATCATCCGCATTGCATCTGCATGTTTTCATAAAACCTCGTAGCCGTTCGTAGTTACCGCTTCTCTCTTTGTCTTCATTGACCTTTTGTCAGACCGCTTGTCCTTGTTGATCTTCTCTCAGACCAATTGGACCCCTCTCTTCTCTCTTTCTCCGAGACCAACAAAACCCCCTTGTCTTCGCCGACCTCTCTCGCACCTCGCAGCGTCCGAACTTGCCCGAACCCGAACCGCTTCGGTCATGACCAACAGGTCCGGATCATCCCCCAACATCCCCAAAACATCTCCGTTTTCTTAATTGGACGCTCTAGCCTATTTATTCGGGGCCGTCCGATTACGAACGGAGGGACCAAATAGTCCCTAGCCAAATCCACCTGCTATATATACACGGGATCCACCCCTAGAAATTAGGAAGCTTGTCCCATCCTCCTCATTCCTCCTAGCCGCCGCCACTCTCTCCCTTGGTTTCAGCGCCGAGCCAACCAGCCACCACCGATCCTCTTCCTTTGGGATCCATCCCCTCCCGATCCACCAACCACAACCAGACTCCTCTCCTCCTCGTTTTCCCCTCCTCTGCTCGTTCGTCCCCGAGCAGCGCCTTCACCGTCGTCGGCGACCGCGTCACTAGGACCCTCAAGACGAAGCTCCTCCCTTCTCGCTACTTTGAGACCAGCAGCTCTCCTCGAGCCGGCCGCAGCAGCAGCCCCAGGCCGACCCCGCGCCCTCTCCATCGGTCCCTCCTTCTCTTCCTTCTTTCTCCTGATGTCACATCTCTCTCTCTATTGCAGGACCTCGACGGCCAAGGCGCCAGAGCTCGAGCCTCCTGTCGCCAACGCCACCGTGGCCACCCGCGAACCCGATCGACCATGCCGCAGCTCCTCTGCCTCCTTCTTTTCTCTCTTTCTTCTTCTTCACTGCTGCTTTCTCTCCCTCCTCACGCTCGCTTTTGTCTCTCAACGCAGGACGCCGCTGCCATGGCCTCAAGTCGAGCCTCCCTCGACCTCCTCCGGCCGCCCAACCATCAGATCCGTTCCGCCGTTCCTAGTCGTCCCCTCTTCGGATCTCGCCGCGAGACGCCCGCGCCGAGTCCAGCGCCAAGCCGCCGCCGTTGCCCCTGTTTCCTGCCGCTACACCGCTGCTGCCTTCTTCGTCCACAGGCGCAGGTGCTTGCGTTGACCGCATCAACCAGCGGCTCGTCCCGCGCCTCTGCTCGCTGCGTTGACCCGATCTGGCCTCCTCGTTCGATCCAGCGCCCCTTCCAGCCCTTCTACTCCACCGACCGGCCCAAGGCCCTGGGTGAGCAGCCCTCCAGCGCCCCTCCTCTTGTTTTTTTTTCACCCATCGGGCCAACCAGATTCGGCCCAGTGTAGTATTTTTTTTCAGATCTGCGATTTTAGCATTTATCCCAGGATTTTCAGAATTGCAGGAAACCCCTCTGTTCATGCATGTAATAACTAATTAACCGTGCATTGGATTAAAATGTTTTAGATATGTACAATGCTTAGAATTTTGTATAGTTTCATAATATGCTGTTTTCATCCATGATTAAAAATGTTTAAACTTGTTGTTTGTTTAAATTTGTATAAATGCCATGTTAAAATGATTTATTTCATAACTAAATAACCGTAGCTCCAATTTTAATAAACTTTATATGTAAATGGGGTGGAGAAATGCCTAATTTAACTTGGTGCAGTTTATTTTCCTGTTTAACAACAATAAAATATGGTTTAGGGCAGAACAGTATCAAATTTGAATATTGCTCATGAGGATTTTCCGGAATTGTTGTTTGTTGTTCTGGCCTCATTTAAACTTGCCTAAATAGTTAGTTTACTTTTGTTTCACTTCTTGCCATGTTTAACAACATTTAATATTGTTTGGTAGCTTAAACGAGATTAAACTAAATATGTCAATGTGGTGTTTTGTCAATATGCAACTCGTTACTATCATTGCTATCATTGCTATGCTAGTTGCTTCGTTCTATCGCTATGCTGCGTTACCTACCACTTGCTGCGCAAGCCTCCCAAATTGCCATGAACCTCTAACTGTTGTCACCCTTCCTAGCAAACCGTTGTTTGGCTATGTTACCGCTTTTGCTCAGCCCCTCTTATAGCGTTGCTAGTTGCAGGTGAAGATGAATATTGCTCCATGTTGGATTATGTTTATGTTGGGATATCACAATATCTCTTATATTATTAATGCATCTATATACTTGGTAAAGGGTGGAAGGCTCGGCCGTATGCCTGGTGTTTTCTTCCACTCTTACCGCCCTAGTTTCCGTCATACCGGTGTTATGTTCCCGGATTTTGCGTCCCTAACGCGATTGGGTGATTTATGGGACCCCCTTGACAGTTCGCTTTGAATAAAACTCCTCCAGCAAGGCCCAACCTTGGTTTTACCATTTGCCTCACCACCACCCATACCCTTTCCCTTGGGTCGGCCAACCCGAGGGTCATCTTTATTTTAGCCCCCCCCGGGCCAGTGCTTCTCCAAGTGCTGGCCCAAACCGAGCGATGTCCGGCGCCCCCTGGGTAATCAGGGTCTATGCCAACCCGACGTCTGGCTCATCCGGTGTGCCCTGAGAACGAGATATGTGCAGCTCCTATCGGGATTTGTCGGCACATCCGGGTGGTCTTGCTAGTCTTGTTTTACCATTGTCGAAATGTCTTGTAAACCGGGATTCCGAGACTGATCGGGTCTTCCCGGGAGAAGGAATATCCTTCGTTGATCGCGAGAGCTTATCATGGGCTAAGTTGGGACACCCCTGCAGGGTTTAAACTTTCAAAAGCTGTGCCCGCGGTTATGTGGCAGATGGGAATTTGTTAATATCCGGTTGTAGTTAACTTAAAGTAAACTCTTCTAAAATACACCAACCGTGTGCGTAACCATGAGTGTCTCTTTTCGGGGTTGATCGAGAGGAGAACACGGTTTCTGGGTTATGTCTGACGTAAGTAGGAGTTCAGGATCACTTCTTGATCATTACTAGTTGACGACCGCTTGCTTTGCTTCTCTTCTCGCTCTTATTTGCGTAAGTTAGCCACCATACATTGCTTAGCAGCTGCTGCAACCTCACCACTTTACCCCTTCCTTTCCCATTAAGCTTCGCTAGTCTTGATACCCATGGTAATGGGATTGGTGAGTCCTTGTGGCTCACAGATTACTACACCAACAGTTGCAGGTACAGGTTATGCGATGATCTTGACGCGAGAGCGATGTTACTTGTTCTGGAGTTCTTCTTCTGCTTCTTCTTCGATCAGGGGATAGGTTCCAGGTCGGCAGCCTGGGCTAGCAGGGTGGATATTGTTTGAGTTTCTGTTTATGATTCATCCGTAGTCGGATGTTGATCTTGTATGTTGTATTGTTGTATTCATGTGACATTGTATGTATTGGATGTATCCCCACTATTATGTAATGTTGATGTAATGATATCCACCTTGCAAAAGCGTCTTCAAGATGCGCTTCTATCCTTGGTGGGACCTTCGAGTTCCTTTAGGATAGGGTCGCATCTTGGGCGTGACACTTGAGGGCAGCGCGCTTTGACAGGTAGTCAGCGATGTCGTTCTCCGCCCGAGGGACATGTTCCGCTTGTATACCGTCAAAGCGTTCCTCCAGTTTCCTCACCTCATCTACATAGGCTTCCATCAACGGGCTTTGATAATCTTTGTTGATCTGCCTGACGACGAGCTATGGGTCGCCCCTGACGATGAGCTTTTTAACTCCGAGCTCCGCCACGATCCTGAGACCGGCAAGCAAACCCTCGTACTCGGCGGTGTTGTTGGTTGACATCTCCCGGGGGAAGTCCATCTGGATGACATACTTGAGGTGCTCTCCGGTGGGTTCGACAAGCAGCACACCAGCACCGGCACCTTGCAGCGAGAAGGCACCATCAAAGTACATGATCCAGTTGCAGCTCGTTTCCTTGTCGGGGAGAGTGGTCTCTTGTACCTCTTCGTCGGGCGTCGAGGTCCATTCTGCAACAAACTCTGCCAAGACTCTGCTCTGAATCGTCGAGGTACTTTCAAACTTTAAACCGAAACTTGACAGCTCCAGGGCCCATTCCATGATCCTCCCAGTTGCATCTGGGTTATGCAGTATCCGTTGCAATGGGAGGCGGGTGACCACCATGATCTCGTGCGCTTGGAAGTAATGGCGCAGCTTCCTTGAAGCCATAAGGAGGCTGAAGAGCAACTTTTGCACACCTGAGTACCTCGACCTAGCCCCTTGCAAGAGGGAGCTAACGAAGTAAACTGGGTGCTGCACCATTTTCTTCTTTTGTGCTTCTTCACCTGGTCACGTTGGTCCCGTCGTACTAGCTCCAGTCTTGTCGGGACCGAGCCTTGCCGGGGACTCAGTCTTGCCGGGACTGAGCCCTGCCGGGGAGGGTTCCGGCCCACCAACCGTCGACTCTGCCGCCGCTTCTGTCACCTCATCAACCTCTCTCTGCGCCACTAGTGCGGCGCTAACCACCTGATTCATTGCCGCTAGATAAAGCAGCAACGGTTCTTGTGGTTTGGGCGCAACCAACACTGGGGTAGAGGAGAGGCATTTCTTAAAATTTTGCAGCGCTGCCTCGGCCTCTGGGGTCCACTCCACCGGCCCTGCCTTCTTCAAGATCTTGAAAAAAGGAAGGGCACGCTCCATGGACTTGGAGATGAACCGGCTCATGGCAGCAACGCAGCCAGTGAGCCAACACACGTCATTGATCCGTTTGGGTGCCTCAATCTACTCGATGGCCTTGATCTTATCTGGGTTTGCTTCAATCCCGCGCTGGGATGCAAAGAACCCAAGAAGCTTGCCGGACGGGACGCCGAAGACACACTTCTCAGGGTTCAATTTGAGGTTGATCTTGCGCAGGTTCCCAAATGTTTCCTCCAGATCTTGTACAAGCATTGCTTTGTCCTTGATTTTGACCACTATGTCATCCATATAAGCTTCCATATTTCTATGTAGCTGGGGCTCAAAACCAATTTGGACTACTCTTGCAAAGGTTGTGCCAGCACTCTTCAACCCGAAAGGCATCCGTAAAAAGCAATACGTACCACATGGGGTGATGAATGCTGTCTTTTCCTCGACTTCATTTGTCATGAAGATCTGGTGGTATCCTGAGTAGGCGTCAAGGAACGATAAGAGGTCAAACCCAGCCATGGAGTCAACAATCTGGTCAATGCGCGATAACGGGAAAGGATCCTTTGGACAAGCCTTATTGATGTCTGTGTAATCAATACACAGCCTCCACTTCCCATTTGCCTTGCGCACTACTACCGGATTGGCCAACCACGTCGGATGGAGTACTCCTCTCACCAAACCTGCCGCCTCTAGCTTTCTGATTTCCTCCGTGATGAACTCCTGCCTCTCCAGAGCTTGCTTCCTGACCTTCTGCTTGACGGGTCACGCATGAGGACAGACAGCAAGGTGGTGCTCAATCACCTCCCTGGGAACGCTGGGGATGTCGAAGGCTTGCCATGAAAACACATCGAAATTCGCCCGCAGGAAGGCGACAAGCTCGCTTTCCTATTTGCCGTCGAGGGTGGAGCTTATGGTAAAAACTCCCCCCGTACCTTCCTCCTTGACGGGCACCTTCTTGGTCTCTGGTGGTGTGGCTCTGGACTTCTTGCTCTTGTCGGTGGAGCTCTCTAGCACGTCCTCAATGGGAGCGCAACACCTCGAAGAGGTGCGCTTGATAGAGTGGGTGCTAGGGGTCTCGCCGGTCTTCTTCCCGGAGGAACTCCGTCGGCGAGCAGGTACCTTAGCGCAGCTGCTGCAATTGCTTCCCGGTAGAGTTGATCGGCGCAGATCAACGCATCTTTCTTTTCGGAGGGGATGGTGATGATGTTCATCGGCCCGGGCATCTTCAGCATGTTGTAGGCGTAGTGTGAAGCCACCATGAACTTGGCCAGTGCCGGGCGGCCGAGGATCCCATTGTAAGGCAAGGGGATCTCAGCTACATCAAAAACAATCCTCTCCGTCCTATGGTTCAGCTCGCCTCCGAATGTCACGGGCAGCGTGATCTTTCCCTTTGGCTGGCTCCTCCCCGGGTTAACCCCTTGGAACGTGCCTGTCTCCTCGAGGTCTCCATCAGGGATTTGCAGCCTTTTGACCACAATAGGCGAGATCAAGTTCAGGCCGGCCCCGCCATCAACCAACATCTTTGTTACCTTGAGGTTGCGGATTGTTGGTGAAACCAACAATGGCAAACACCCGACCACAGTAGTGCGGTCGGGATGGTCCTCGGTGTCGAAGATGACGGGCGTGCTGGACCATTTCAGCGGCTTCCGAGTGTCGAACGATGGCTCCACCGCTGTGATCTCACACGCCCACTGCTTGAGTTGGCGGTGGGATGAATGCAGCGAGGCGCCACCATCGACGCGCATGGCCTCTGTGGCTTTCTGAAACTCGTGGTCGCTGGACTCGTCGTCCTTGTCATGATCATCATCTTCCTACTTCTTGTCGCGGCCCGGGCGGGCCTCTCTTGCTGATTATCCTTGCCGCGGCGGCCTCCTTGGCCGCCACGTTTCTTGCCGGACCCCTCGGCACCCTCTGGACCTTTCTCCTTGTTCTGCCGATCATACTCGGCTCTCTGCTTCTTGGCGAGCAATTCTACCTGCCGGCAGGTTTGGAGGTCATGGCCCTTGGTGCGGTGGATCTTGCAGTACTGCTTGTCGGAGCCTCCTGGCTTGTCGGCAGCCTCCAAGGCCCGTCAAGCGACTCACCCGGCAACCTCCGTGCTGGGGTCGCTCGCCTTGGTCTTCTTGGTGGTGCCGGTGTCGTCGGATCCCTCGAAGGCAAGCACGGCCTTGCCCTTGCGCTTCCTGTTACGGCGTCGTCCCTTCTTTGCTGGGTTGGCGGTTTTGCCAGTGGAGTCGGTTTCCGCACCGGCATCTTCGCCGGGGTACTTCCTTCCCTCTTCAGCACGAGCACATCGATTGGCCAGGACGTAGAGCTTGGCCACATCCTTAACCTTGTTCATCGCCAGCTCTTCACGCATCTTGCGGTTGTGCACGTTCTGATGGAACGCGTTGATCAAGGCGGCGGGATGAACGTCGGGGATATTGTACTACACCCGGCTGAACCTTTGGATGTACTTGCGCAAGTTTTCTCCTTCCTTCTGGGGGATGATGTGCAAATCACTCGCCTGGCCATGAGCTTGGTGACCTCCGGTAAAGGCGCCAACAAACTCATGGCACAGATCTGCCCAAGAAGAGATGGAATCCACCAGCAAGGGCATCAACCATGACATAACATTAGGCTTGAGTGCCAACGGGAAGTAGTTGGCAAGCACCTTATCGTCGCGGGCCCCAGCAGCTTGCATCGCGATGGTGTAGATGCTGAGGAACTCTGACGGGTGAGTCTTGCCGTTGTACTTCTCACCGACGTCGGGCTTGAACGTACGGTGGGAGGGCCACTGGAACTACCGCAGCTCACGGGTGAAAGCCGGACAACCCACCTCGTAAGGCAAGCCATCGTAGCCTCCCGGTGCTGGGCGGTCCGTAGTGGGCCCTGCCCGCCTGTCCGACTGGTGGCGCGCGTCACGTCGGGGCTCGATCGTAGTTCGAGCGTCCTCATGAGCCTGCTCCTGAAGGATTTGACGCTGATCGCGGTTGGTCCGCGGGTCCGACGACGCGATGGAGATACCATCACGAGCGTCGTCGCGACGGACCGACGCCCGGGGCGGCCGGGATGGAGGTGGGGAGTACACCGTGGCCGCGTCGCCTCCGGCACGGCCTCCGCTGGCATGCGGTGGCCCGGCGGAGCGACGGCCTACGGGTCCCTTCGGTCGCAACTCATCGTTGTTGGCGATGCCGACGAGGCTCCGGATGGTGGCCCTCCATTCGTCGAGCTTCTCCGCGGCGGGAGGGAAATCGAGGAGCAGCTGCGCGCGTGCTAGGGCCTCCGCTGGCGTGGGTGGCGGCGAAAGCTGGGTGGACCGCGATGCTCCTCGACTTCTAACCACGTTAGAAGGAGCCGCATCATGGCCCCGCAACCGTTCGCCACCTCCATCAGCACCTCGACCCGCATGCTGGCCCTCTTCTTCATGTGATGGGCGCACGGGACTCTTCCCAGGGTGGCGCGCAGGGTCACCAACAGGGCGACGCTGCTCATCACGCACAACCTGGGAAGGGTGCACCATGGGCGATGGTGTTGGCGTCTTGGAGGTCACCGTGCCGCCGTCTGGCGAGATGGCGGCGCCCCTAGAGGGCCCCGCCGCCACCTACGGGCGACTCCGCCTCTGGAGCCCATAACTGGTGGCTCATCGCTGGGCGCGCGAACGACGCCACTCGCCAGGCCTAGACCATCAGGGTTGTGCCGCGCCACGGGTTCTCTCCGTAACTAGACCGCTTCCGGTCCGCGCCGGTACCAACCCGGTCCCAAACAAACCGATCGTCGTGGTTATCTTCTTCTTAGGAGCCATGGCGATGAAGAACAGCTGGGTCGACTGCTAGATCGGATTCTCACAATTGCGCCCCCTACCTGGCGTGCCAAAGATGTCGGTGGGAAACGACACCTATGCGATCACTGGAATCCCTTCTACGGTTGCGGGGCGCGGGGATCGTGAGAAGAGCGGGACTAGCAGACAACACAAAGAGGATTTCCCCAGGTTCGAGCCGCAAAGATGCATAAAACCCTACAATCCTGCTTTGGTGGTTGTATTTAGTGTTCTTGAGCTCTTGAACTAGCTCTAGGTGCTGATAGGTTCAAAAGAGCCGAATCCTTCTCAAGTGCGCCATGGGCCTCCTTTTATAGGCGAAAGGGGCTGCCACAGTGGCACACAGGAGGTGGAAAGTGCTACAGCATTGTGAGCTTATCGCTGGTGTTACAGGACAAAGCGCATTTAATGCGAGGCTTAGGTGTCCCTTCGCTTTATTGGGGACGGGAGCGAGGCCCGTCCCATCCGTCGCCGCTCCTCCTTGCTTCGACACGCGCCTTGGCCAGCGATGCATGCGGTGCCATGTAGGCAGGCAGGTAGCTGAGGTGGCGTGGTGGTGGAGCCTCCATGAAGGGTTGCATGTTGCCACGCAGGTGCCTGCCCAGCTGGTTGGGTCGGCAGCTGCATGTGAACGGCGGCGGAGACTTGGCTGGTGCGGGCCTGGCAGTGGCCCTGCCGGCGCGCCTGGCAAGGGCCTTGCCGGGTGGCCCGGCAAGGGTCTTGCCATGGCGCGCAGGCGTCCCCGGCAAGGATCTTGCCGGGGGTCTTGTGGGTTTCTTCGGTGAGGATGGTTGCCTTCCTATCCTCATTTGGTCTTGACTGTTCTCTGTCTTCACAAAGATCTGCATGCCACCACGGAGGTGCCTCCCAAGCCCTGTCCCAATGCGTTTGTCGAGTGTTGGTGGGCTCAAGGGTGGTTAGCTCGGCTGGCGTGGGCGAGCTGCCCCGGCAAGGGTCTTGCCGGGGCCGCTGAGGCAACCCCGGCAAGGGTCCTTGCCAGGGAAACCTGCTTCGCCCATCCGATCCTTGTGGCAGTTGTTTAGATTGTTCGATATATAGTGTTGTTTAGATTGTTTGATATTTAGTTGTAAGCTGCAATCGCCACACATTTTCACAAATTCAAATAAAATGTGAGATTGTTCGACGTAGAGTATGGTTTAGATTGTTCGACTTTAGCTGTGAGTTGCAAACGCCATGCATATCACATTATGGTATAACATGTGCAAAACCACAACACGCGTATCACTGCTATATTCATGCATGCATATGTTTAAAACACTATGATCTCCTATTCAAAGAATCCACTTTCATATCAAATTATGATCTTTGTTAGTCTCTTACGCCCACACAATCCTCTAACCTTTGTAGCTACCACTAACTTTCTCTCGCATGCACACGCCTCCTCGCCCTCCCCTCCCTCAAAGATTCTATCCATCACAAGACATTCATTTTTTTTTCTTTAGGTCGCTCTCCCATAGTCTCCACAACTCCTTTCCGACACACACCGATCGATAAACCTCTCCAGCGATGTCTGCCTACAACATACACATGCACCTTCAATCTCCTCCTTTATGCGTCCTTGCCTCGTGTCTCTCATACGGCCCCACACACATGTAAAATCTCGCCCCTCTTTTCATCAATCTCACAACCGCACACTCCTCCCCCTATCTAGCTAGTAGCTGGGCCTCTCGCACCACCTCCTAGCTCCATTCTCTCTGTCTATCCATCTCGCCGGGCCTTATTTGCCTCTAACAAATGCACGTACACTGACCGATCTCCCGCTATACAAATAGCTAGCTAGGTCCTTATAACTCGTTTGTTCCCACGCGTCGATCGATCTACCTCATTAGTTATGTCTCTCCCTTGCTCCGACAAACAACAATTGATCTACCGATCTAGTGTTTGCTTACCAAACACATGGTTCCCCTTCATCATCCATGGATGTGTCCCGATAGATCTATCACGCACAGGCACACACAGAAACACATCCCCACTCTTATTGATAATATTGCAGTTCCACCCTCAGTTTGTCTAGTAGGCCTCTCCCACCATCTTCGAGAAGCAACTCCATCACCCATCCAGCACTCTACCCCTCTCCCTCCCTCTCTCTCTCTCTCTCTCTCTCTCTCTCTCTCTCTCTGTCCCATCCTATTTCCCGTCCTTCATTTATGTATGTATGTCGATCGATCTCCCTCAAGACATAGTTGGGTCACTCCTTCTCAACACATATACGAGTCGTTCTACCTCTATAGTTAGGCCTCTGCCTACCCCTCCCCCCACCCCCTCCCACACACACACACACTGATACATCGAGTGCTCTAGTCATGTCTCCCTGCCACACACAAACTTGACATGTGCCCTCTGACGTTCCGGTAGCTAGGTTAGTCGCCCTATATCTTTGACTTGCACACACACACAATTTCGATGGCTCTCTTCATCGATCTCGCACCCACGCTCTTGATCCTCTCTTCGACTCTATCGATATCTATGACCTGTAACATCCCAAATTTTGGAATGTTAATATAATTAATTGAATTGTTTTTTTGTTTGCTTGAGTGAATTAAACTTGAGTGAAATTTGAACCTTTTCAAAAACTTTTGAATGAGAGGGAATAAAATGACTTTCCCCTTCTCCGGTAAATTCAAATTCATCCTATTAAAATCAATGAGAGAAGATGACATGACTTCTTCAACTATAAAGAATTTGAACGGAGTTTTGCAATTTAATTCTTTCAAATATTTGCACTTGCTTCTCTATTTTTCTTCCCGAGAAATACCCGAAAAATAAATTCTTGCAAGCAAGAAAGAGCGGAGGAAAATGACCTCCAAAATCAGGGGCATTTTGAAAATATTTGAGCCAAGAAAAACCAAAGTTTTATTTAAAATTATTTGCAAAAGAAATAAAGCCTTTAGGGATTTTCTGAAAACATTTTTTAAAGTTTTTATTTTGGCCGTGGAATAATGCTCATCATCTACATTTTATTTTTCTGATAATTTTAGTATATAAAACTCTTTATTCAATTGATTTGCTTTCCTTTTATTGTTTTAGTTTCCTAATTTTAAAAATAGGAATGGAATCATTTTTATTAGGAAAAAACCTGGCCCATTAAGCACTTTCCTATTCTAGCCCAACAAGAGATCATCTCCTTCCTCTGTTTCCTCTCACGTTACAGAAGCTTTCCATATCCATGGAGACAGGAACTCCACTTTCCCGATCTCCCTCGTCTTTCCATCCCAGCGCCTCCCGAGACCGCCTATAAACCCCTCCTCTCCTCGCTCCATTTTTCCCATCACCACGCCTCCCTGCCCATAGCCTTCTCGCCACCATCCTCCTTTTCCTGCCTAGAACGCCACCAGAGCTCTCCTGGAACCTCCCAAGCGCCGACCCCCTCCTCCACCACCCCACCTCGGGCGACCTCGCCCCTCGCCGAGCAGCCTCCACATTGCCGCCTCCTTCCTGCCATCTCTGCCTCACGTACAGGTAACTCCGCTTTCGTTTTCAGATTTATTTCCGTAACAGATTTAGTTCCGTTCTTGTTTAGCCTATAACTTTTGATCTAGAAGTCCAATGATGCTGATTCTTTTATGCGTTAGATCACAATTTTCTTGTAGTTTCCAAAAATATATAATTTGTCTATGTTTGGATTTATAAAAATTGAGTTAGATCAGATTTGAATTAAAGCTTGTTTTGCTTATTCGGGAGTTTCATAATAGATTTTTATTTAATTCTTTTTGCTCCTAGTTGCTTAATGAAATATTTTCTGTTTAGTTAACATAAAACCATGATTAGGTGATGTTAAGAAATTTTTGTTATATAAAACTATTTTTGTTGTTATTTGAAGTAGGAAAACTTTGGGTTGTTTTTTTTCTTTAAGTTTTCCCTTTGGGTTTTGCTTTGTTGGTTTTGGTGTGTTACTTTGTTATGTTATGTTATGCTATGTGCTTATTATAGTTATTGTTTGCCTCGGTAGAATTTCCGGAGTGTGAAGATTGCTACTACGAAACCCTAGTTTTTCGAAGATCGTCAACAAGGCAAGTTCACTTTGACCATTGCTTTCATACCTATGTTTTTATTGCATTTAGTGGCATCCTTGCAACCACCCCTCAGTAGTGTTATTGAATCCTTGTAGTTGAGTAGTATGCATGAGGTACGAACCCATCACCCTGTTACCAAGCCCGGGACGCTATTTATTTTAATGCTACGCTATAGTAGACGGGGTTGGTATGAGTGCTCGGGAGTGGTGTGAGAATGGAGGTTCTACGTCAATGACGACAACTCCATGATGGAAAGCTGCAAGGACTGCATCTTCAAGGCCTCAAGACTTCAAGACTCAAGACAGGAATTCAATACACACTCATGGGTGAAGGATTTGTTGACGGGCACCTGGAGAAACCAGTGGTTGGCCGGATGCATGGAGAAGCGCCATGACATCTTGCGGAAAGCTTCACCCAGACTCAAAGAGACGGAAGAATACTTCACGCCCGAAGCTTACCTGCAACCGCAAGTCATTATGGGCTCTGGCTTGGTTGACCTTAGTTGTGACTCTGGCTGGGACGGTACTAGCAGATGTAGAACTACGATAGGATGGGTTGAGTACCGGACAGTGGTCAGTGGAACTCTTTGGAAGACCATGTTTCGGTCATCTTGTTCTCAAACACTCTGAAGTGCGAGAACGTAAAGAGAGGGATCGAATCTTGCGGGAAAAGTGTACAAACCTCTGCAGAGGGTTAAAACCTAATCGATTAGCCGTGTCCCCGGTTACGGACAATTTGAGCATCTGGACTTGGATCTATCTCGGAACTCTCAACACCGGACTGATAACTTAATTGTGGGCAACTTATGATGATTTTGGGCTATGAGACATCGGTTGGCGGAACCATGTCATGACAGAAAAAACTCCATAGTACAGGCTTCATTTTATTCCTTTGATGTAGGTAAAATAAAACCAGCTTTTACGCAAACAAAATTCAGATACAGAGCCATAAAGCCATATTGCATATAGTATAGTTTTATCATCTGTTTTCTTATGTTGTGATCTTGCGGTACATTCAATGTAATGACCTACACGGCTGCAACGTATCATGTTGCAGATATTTCCTCGACAGTAAGAGTTACGATACAGGGTTACGGTCTACACTCAACCTGCCGATTATGCTTGATGGGACTCCACACCCGCTTGATTTTTTCCGCTGATTATTATGAGGTATATATCATTTTACGTTATTTATACATGTGATTGCACTTTGATATATACATTAATGTACTGTGTGTGCCAAAGATACTGATCCGGGATGGCACAATAACACAGAGGCTTGACCGTCTGAGGTCGGGTCGCTACATGACCCCTCCCTCTCTTCTCGTGGATCGCCCGACCCTCTATATATGATATGGATAGGCCTCCATTTCACACACATTGCATGCAAAATTTTGTTTGAGATGTCATCGACACATATTCCCACAAATACATTCACGAAATCAACCTCCTCCCTCCCAAACAAAAAACACTCACGAATGCACAAGCCATTTGTCTAGGTTTGTATCTCTCACACACACCCATGTAGGTGGGGGACGTCCACGAACAGAAGAGGTACACGCATGGTGCACGTACTCCCATCTCTTTCCCAACCACACCCGCGCGGGTGATACATCTCCAACGTATCTATAATTTTTTATTGTTCCATGCTATTATATTATCTATTTTGGATGTTTATGGGCTTTATTATACACTTTTATATTATTTTTGGGACTAACCTATTAACCCAGAGCCTAGTACCAGTTTCTGTTTTTTCCCTCGTTTCAGTGTTTCGAAGAAAAGGAATATCAAATGGAGTCCAAACGGAATAAAACCTTCGGGAGAGTTATTTTTGGAACGGAAGCAATCCATGAGACTTGGAGTGTACGTCAGGGAGGCAACGAGGTGGCCACGAGGCAGGGAGGCACGCCTGCCCCCTTGGGCGCGCCCCCCACCCTCGTGGGCCCCTCGTGGCTCCCCTGACCGACTTCTTTCGCCTATATATGTCCATATACCCTAAAAACATCGGGGAGCAGAATAGATCGGGAGTTCCGCCGCCGCAAGCCTCTGTAGCCACCAAAAACCAATCGGGACCCTGTTCCGGCACCGAGATCCCTCACCGGTGGCCATCTTCATCATCCCGGTGCTCTCCATGACGAGGAGGGAGTAGTTCACCCTCGGGGCTGAGGGTATGTACCAGTAGCTATGTGTTTGATCTCTCTCTCTCTCTCTCTCGTGTTCTTGAGGTGATACGATCTTGATGTATCACGAGCTTTGCTATTATAGTTGGATCTTATGATGTTTCTCCCCCCTCTACTCTCTTGTGATGGATTGATTTTTCCCTTTGAAGTTATCTTATCGGATTGAGTCTTTAAGGATTTGTGAACACTTGATGTATGTCTTGCATTGCTTGTCTGTGGTGACAATGGGATATCACGTGATCTACTTGATGTATGTTTTGGTGATCAACTTGCGGGTTCCGTGACCTCGTGAACTTATGCATAGGGGTTGGCACACGTTTTTTTCTTGACTCTCCGGTAGAAACTTTGGGGCACTCTTTGAAGTTCTTTGTGTTGGTTGAATAGATGAATCTGAGATTGTGTGATGCATATCGTATAATCATACCCACGGATACTTGAGGTGACATTGAAGTATCTAGGTGACATTAGGGTTTTGGTTGATTTGTGTCTTAAGGTGTTATTCTAGTACGAACTCTATGATAGATCAAACGGAAAGAATAGCTTTGTGTTATTTTACTACGGACTCTTGAATAGATCGATCAGAAAGAATAACTTTGAGGTGGTTTCGTGCCCTACAATAATCTCTTCGTTTGTTCTCCGCTATTAGTGACTTTGGAGTGACTCTTTGTTGCATGTTGAGGGATAGTTATATGATCCAATTATGTTATTATTGTTGAGAGAACTTGCACTAGTGAAAGTATGAACCCTAGGCCTTGTTTCCTAGCATTGCAATACCATTTACGCTCACTTTTATCACTTGCTACCTTGCTGTTTTTATATTTTCAGATTACAAAAACCTATATCTACCATCCATATTGCACTTGTATCACCATCTCTTCGCCGAACTAGTCCACCTATACAGTTTACAATTGTATTGGGTGTGTTGGGGACACAAGAGACTCTTTGTTATTTGGTTGCAGGCTTGTTTGAGAGAGACCATCTTCATCCTAAGCCTCCCACAGATTGATAAACCTTAGGTCATCCACTTGAGGAAAATTCGCTACTGTCCTACAAACCTCTGCACTTGGAGGCCCAACAATGTCTACAAGGAGAAGGTTGCGTTGTAGACATCAAGCTCTTTTCTGGCGCCGTTGCCGAGGAGGTGAGTGCTTGAAGGTATATCTTTAGATCTTGCAATCGAATCTTTTAGTTTCTTGTTTTATCACTAGTTTAGTTTATAAAATAAAACTACAAAAAAATGGAATTGAGAGTGCCTCATATGCTTCATCTTTTTAATATCTTCCGTGAAAATAAGGATTCCGATAATTGTGCTCAATTGTTAGAGGAAGAATGCATTAGAATGTTTGGCACTAAATATTTGAATGATGAGCATGATTGCAATGTTGTTAGTATGAATTCTTTGAATACCCATGATGCTAATGATATGCAAAGCCACAAGCTTGGGGATGCTATGTTTGATGAAGATGATATTTTTTTGTCTCCCAAGCTTCGATGAGCAAATTTACTATGATGAAAGCATGCCTCCTATCTATGATGATTATTGTGATGACACGTATGATTTAAAGAATAATGATAACCATGAAACTTGTCATCTTGATTTCAATTTTCAATCTCATGATAGTTATTTTGTTGAGTTTGCTCCCACTATTATTGATGAGAATAAATTTGCTTATGTGGAGAGTAATAAAAATTATATGCTCGTAGATCATGAAAATAATGCTTTATGTGATGGTTATATTGTTGAATTCATTCATGATGCTACTGAAAATTATTATGAGGGAGGAATATATGCTTTTAGGAATTGCAATAATATCAAGTTTCCTCTCTATGTGTTGAAAATCTTGAAGATATGCTTGTTTTACCTTCCTATGCAAGTTGATTATTGTTCCCATAAGTTGTTTGCTCACAAAATCCCTATGCATAGGAAGTGGGTTGGACTTAAATGTGCTAGTCATATTCTTCATGATGCTCACTTTATGTTTCAATTCTTATCTTTTATGCAAGCATCATTGAAATCATCATGCCTAGCTAGGGGCGTTAAAACGTTAGCGCTTGTTGGGAGGCAACCCAATTTTTTTTGTTATTTATTTTTGGTTATGTTTAGTAATAAATATTTCATCTAGCCTCTTTTTAGATGTGGTTTTATGTTTTAATTAGTGTTTGTGCCAAGTAAGACCTATAGGATCTTTCTTGGATGATAGTTATTTTATCTTGCTGAAAATTCCAGAAACTTTCTGTTCACGAAAACAATTGTTTAAAATCAGCAGAACGTGATAAAATACTGATTCCAATTGCAGAAGATCAATAATCAAATTATCTAGGTCTTCCTATTTTGGTAGATGTTTCTGAGTTACAGAAGTTTGCGTTAGTTACAGATTACTACAGACTGTTCTGTTTTTGACAGATTCTGTTTTTCGTGTGTTGTTTGCTTATTTTGATGACTCTATGGCTAGTAAAATAGTTTATAAACCATAGAGAAGTTGGAATACAGTAGATTTAACACCAGTAAAAATAAAGAATGAGTTCATTACAGTACCTTGAAGTGGTGTTTTGTTTTCTTTCGCTAACGAAGCTCACGAGATTTTCTGTTAAGTTTTGTGTTGTGAAGTTTTCAAGTTTTGGGTAAAGATTCGATGGAGTACGGAATAAGGAGTGGCAAGAGCCTAAGCTTGGGGATGCCCAAGGCACCCCAAGGTAATATTCAAGGACAACCAAGAGCCTAAGCTTGGGGATGCCCCGGATGGCATCCCCTCTTTCGTCTTCGTTCATCGGTAACTTTACTTTGAGCTATATTTTTATTCACCACATGATATGTGTTTTGCTTGGAGCGTCATTTATTTTATTTTGTTTTGCTTTCTGTTTGAATAAAATACCAAGATCTGAAATTCTTAAATGTTAGAGAGTCCTCACATAGTTGCATAATTATTCGGCTACTCATTGATTTTCACTTATATATTTTGGAGTAGTTTGTCGGTTGCTCTAGTGCTTCACTTATATCTTTTAGAGCACGATGGTGGTTTTATTTTGTAGAAATAGATGAACTCTCATGCTTCACTTATATTATTTTGAGAGTCTTTAGAACAGCATGGTAATTTGCTTTGGTTATGAATTTAGTCCTAATATGATGGGCATCCAAGATGGGTATGATAAAAACTTTCATATAAAGTGCATTGAATATTATGAGAAGTTTGATACTTGATGATTGTTTTGAGATATGAAGATGGTATATTAGAGTCATGCTAGTGGAGTAGTTGTGAATTTGAGAAATACCTGTTTTAAATTGTGATTCCCGTAGCATGCACGTATGGTGAACAGTTATGTGATGAAGTCGGAGCATGATTTATTTATTGATTGTCTTCCTTATGAGTGGCGATCGGGGACGAGTGATTGTCTTTTCCTACCAATTATCCCCCTAGGAGCATGCGCGTAGTACTTAGTTTCGATAAATAATAGATTTTTGCAATAAGTATGTGAGTTCTTTATGACTAATGTTGAGTCCATGGATTATACGCACTCTCACCCTTCCACCATTGCTAGCCTCTCTAATATCGCGTTCCTTTCGCCGGTATCATACACCCACCATATACCTTCCTCAAAACAGCCACCATACCTACCTATTATGGCATTTCCATAGCCATTCCGAGATATATTGCCATGCAACTTTCCACCGTTCCGTCTATTATGACATGCTCCATCATTGTCATATTGCTTTGCATGATCATGTAGTTGACATTGTATTTGTGGCAAAGCCACCGTTCATAATTCTTTCATACATGTCACTCATGAGTCATTGCACATCCCGCACACCACGGAGGCATTCATATAGAGTCATATTTTGTTCTAAGTATCGAGTTGTAATTCTTGAGTTGTAAGTAAATAAAAGTGTCATCATTATTAGAGCATTGCCCCAAGTGAGGAAAGGATGATGGAGACTATGATTCCCCCCAAGTCCGGATGAGACTCCGGACGAAAATTAGAATAGAAAAAAAATAAAAAATAAAAAAAGAGAGGCCAAAAAAAGAGAAGGCCCAAAAAAACAAAAAATGAGAGAAAAAGAGAGAAGGGACAATGCTACTATCCTTTTACCACACTTGTTCTTCAAAGTAGCACCATGATCTTCATGATAGAGAGTCTCCTATGTTATCACTTTCGTATACTAGTGGGAATTTTACATTATAGAACTTGGCTTGTATATTCCAATGTTGGGCTTCCTCAAAATGCCCTAGGTCTTCATGAGCAAGCGAGTTGGATGCACACCCACTTAGTTTCTTTGTTGAGATTTCATACACTTATTGCTCTAGTGCATCCGTTGCATGGCAATCCCTACTCACTCACATTGATATCTATTGATGGGCATCTCCATAGCCCGTTGATACGCCTAGTTGATGTGAAACTATCTTCTCCTTTTTGTCTTCTCCACAACCACCATTCTATTCCACCTATTGTGCTACGTCCATGGCTCACGCTCATGTATTGCGTGAAGATTGAAAAAGTTTGAGACATCAAAAGTATGAAACAATTGCTTGGCTTGTCATCGGGGTTGTGCATGATTAAATACTTTATGTGATGAAGATAGAGCATAGCCAGACAATATGATTTTGTAGGGATAGCTTGCTTTGGCCATGTTATTTTGAGAAGACATTATTGCTTTGTTAGTATGCTTGAAGTATTATTGTTTTCATGTCAATATTAAACTTCTGTTTTGAATCTTATGGATCTGAATATTCTTGCCACAATAAAAAAGATTACATTGATAAATATGTTAGGTAGCATTCCACATCAAAAATTCTGTTTTTATCATTTACCTACTCGAGGACGAGCACGAATTAAGCTTGGGGATGCTGATACGTCTCCAACGTATCTATAATTTTTTATTGTTCCATGCTATTATATTATCTGTTTTGGATGTTTATGGGCTTTATTATACACTTTTATATTATTTTTCGGACTAACCTATTAACCTAGAGCCCAGTGCCAGTTTCTGTTTTTTCCCTTGTTTCAGTGTTTCGAAGAAAAGGAATATCAAACGGAGTCCAAACAGAATGAAACCTTCGGGAGAGTTATTTTTGGAATGGAAGCAATCCAGGAGACTTGGTGTGTACGTTAGGGAAGCAACGAGGTGGCCACGAGGCAGGGAGGCGCGCCTGCCCCCCTGGGCACGCCCCCACCCTCATGGGCCCCTCCTAGCTCCCCTGACCGACTTCTTTCGCCTATATATGTCCATATACACTAAAAACATCGGGGAGCAGAATAGATCGGGAGTTCCACCGCCGCAAGCCTCTGTAGCCAGCAAAAACCAATCGGGACCCTATTCCGGCACACTGCCGGAGGGGGGATCCCGTAGCTATGTGCCAGTAGGTGCTAGATGTTTGATCTCTTTCTGAGATGCTAGATGTTTTTATCATCCCGGCTGAGGGTATGTACCAGTAGCTATGTGTTTGATCTCATTCTCTCATGTTCTTGAGGTGATACGATCTTGATGTATCGTGAGCTTTGCTATTATAGTTGGATCTTATGATGTTTCTCCCCACTCTACTCTCTTGTGATGGATTGAGTTTTCCCTTTGAAGTTATCTTATCGGATTGAGTCTTTAAGGATTTAAGAACACTTGATGTATGTCTTGCATGTGCTTATGTGTGGTGACAATGGGATATCACGTCATCTACTTGATGTATGTTTTTGTGATCAACTTGCGGGTTCCGTGACCTCGTGAACTTATGCATAGGGGTTGGCACACGTTTTTTTCTTGACTCTCCGGTAGAAACTTTGGGGCACTCTTTGAAGTTCTTTGTGTTGGTTGAATAGATGAATCTGAGATTGTGTGATGCATATCGTATAATCATACCCATGGATACTTGAGGTGACATTGAAGTATCTAGGTGACATTAGGGTTTTGGTTGATTTGTGTCTTAAGGTGTTATTCTAGTACGAACTCTATGATAGATCAAACGGAAAGAATAGCTTTGTGTTATTTTACTACGGACTCTTGAATAGATCGATCAGAAAGAATAACTTTGAGGTGGTTTCGTGCCCTACAATAATCTCTTCGTTTGTTCTCCGCTATTAGTGACTTTGGAGTGACTCTTTGTTGCATGTTGAGGGATAGTTATATGATCCAATTATGTTATTATTGTTGAGAGAACTTGCACTAGTGAAAGTATGAACCCTAGGCCTTGTTTCCTAGCATTGCAATACCATTTACGCTCACTTTTATCACTTGCTACCTTGCTGTTTTTATATTTTCAGATTACAAAAACCTATATCTACCATCCATATTGCACTTGTATCACCATCTCTTTGCCGAACTAGTGCACCTATACAATTTACCATTGTATTGGGTGTGTTGGGGACACAAGAGACTCTTTGTTATTTGGTTGCAGGGTTGTTTGAGAGAGATCATCTTCATCCTACGCCTCCCACGGATTGATAAACCTTAGGTCATCCACTTGAGGGAAATTTGCTACTGTCCAACAAACCTCTGCACTTGGAGGCCCAACAACGTCTACAAGGAGAAGGTTGCGTAGTAGACCAAAGTGGGTACACGGTGGAGCTCATTTCTGTACGAAAAGGCTGCCCACGTGGTAATTTGACACGTGTACTGGTTGTCCACTAGATGGAGGGAGGATCGTCTACCACGGGTGAACAAACAAATTGCGACTTGACGCGTTATGTTAAAAAAGAGGCAAACCATGTGGGGCCTACCTTAGAGGCAAGGCTCTATATACTGGAGTACTTTTGATGTGTCCCGTAAACTCGCAGAAGGAGGAGATGCTTGCTCAGTACGCCGTCTCCCCCGCCCACGGGCGCGGTGGCTCGTGGGATGAGATGAAGCTTGCTTACTACGCCTTACGCCCGCTCCCTCGCCCACGCGCGCGGTGGCTCGCAGGACGAGGAGAAAATTTTACTAGTACTCCTTCCATTTACTCCTCGTCCCAACCTTGGTTAGAGAGATTATCATATTGTTTGGAATATATGTCCTTTAGTAGATTTCAATATGAACTACTAGTACATACTCCAAACACTGATGTATATAGAGGTATTTTAGAGTGTAGATTCACTCATTTTGCTCCGTATGTAGTCCATATTGAAACGGACGTAATAGTACGCACTCACCCTCGCCCCTCGACCCTCGCCACATGGTGGACGTGCAGAAATTCATTCGGTCTCATATAGCCAGAACGGTATATACTGCAGTACCATTATTGCTCGACTTCCCGAAGAGGCGAAGAGCCAATCACAAGTTTAATAGTTTGGAGATGCCAAGCGCAAGGTTTATAGGAGAACGAGTAGTAGGTGCCGCGTCATTTATAAATAAAGTTTTTTTCTTCAGTGGCACGTACGCAATATAAATAGGTTCATATGGAGAGAAAAGGAAACCACTCCACTATATACATAGGCAGGACGAGCCTCCACGGTTGCTTGCTGGGGTTGCTCTCTTCAGTTTTCACACTCTCTCGCACAAAACCACTGTGGCCACATCTCTAACATCCCGGCGGATCACGTCCGCCGGGGGAAGGGGTGAATGCTTAGTGTAGATGCGGTCGCCGTTGCCGACGACGAAAACCCACTGTCGGCACGTCCCGATCAGGGGTCCCCGCCATTCTCTCTCACAAAGCCGGTGAGGTTGCCTTCGTCCATTGCTCACTGCCGCGACGTGGGTAGTTTCCTCCTCCTGCCGCCCTCCTCTAGGTTGAGCTACATCTCGACATCCCTCAGGTACAACTCCCTTTACAGCCAGCTTGCACCACTGCTCCAGCTGCCCACATCACTCCATGTGGATATTTCTCTACTTCTTTGCCCCGCACATACCTCTACTGGCTTCTACGTATTGTATTTGTGATGAGTTTATGTCTCATCAACTAGTCCCGATAATGTTATTCTAATCACGCTTCTTCAATTTCTTTGCCACAGGGATGCTCATCTCGGTTTTGGTGAAACTGCACAAAATGATCCGATGGTCAAAGGGTTGCAAACTTCATTTCTTAGGAAGCACCGACGTTGCCAGCAAATTAAAGCCTGGTTAGGGTTTACGGTTCAAGGGCTAGGGACTGCATGGATCGTTTTTTCTTTAACTATCTCAGTTTCAATGGCTAGGGACTGCATGAGTAGTAGTAGTACTGTACGCCTTACGCCCGCTCCCTCGCCCACACGCGCGGTGGCTCGCAGGACGAGGAGAAAATTTTACTACTCCCTCCGTTTACTCCTTGTCCCTACTACCTTGGTTAGAGAGATTATCATATTCTTTGGAATATATATGTCCTTTAGTAGATTTCAATATGAACTACTAGTACATACTCCAAACACTGATGTATATAGACCTATTTTAGAGTGTAGATTCACTCATTTTGCTTCGAATGTAGCATAAAGTTGAGACACTTATTTTGGAACGGAGGGAGTACATATTTGCTATGATCTGTCAATCATTGAGATGCAATAGCATGCATGTTATTCTCCTTTGTATTTGATGAAATGTTGCAACGGGCAACCTTGGACGCAAGATATATGTAACAGAAGCTGGAAGCTTCATAGCATTGGACTATCTCGCTGATAAATTACAGTACGTACTATACAAGTACTTCCTCCGTTCCTAAATATAATTCTTTGTAGAGATTTCACCATGAACCACATACGGATGTATATAGATGCATTTTAAGTGTAGATTCATTCATTTTGTTCCGTATGTAGTCCACCTAGTTGAATCTCTACAAAGACTTATATTTAGGAACGGAGGGAGTACTATGTAAAGAGTTAGGTGTCGCACGGTGTCCATAAAATATGGTGATAGTGTGAGGTGGGCCATGTAATCTCTAAGCCTGCGTGTTTTCACTGCTCTTGCACTCCTCCGCCGTAAGAACGGAGAAAATTGTAATCTAGTAGTACCTCCTTTCGCCGAAAACGTGGGACATCCAGCAGTCCTGCCACCTCAGTAATAATGACCAATGAGCCGTCAAATCACATAGACCTAGCAGTAAGTTGGACGGACGAAGCAACCATCACTCTTGAATCCGCTTCTCCCTTCAACGCAGGCGCCAGTGAGAGGTCGCGTCCGCTCTGCCCGGGCATGAATGCGGCACCGATTCTTTGGAGCAGCGTTAACCGTTTCGGGCGGGAAGCGCGCGCGGGCGATGGAGGGGCTTTGGGTGGGCCAGGCTGGTCAGGAGAGGGTGTGGCAGTTGTCCGCCTGTCCCTACCGGACGCCCGGAAACGAGAGGATGCACAGACCTCGCGGCTAAAATCGTACACTACACACCATCTCTCTATAGGAGTAGGTCGATCTGTCACTCTCTCTAACACACACATGTTGTTAAACACAAACACGCACACGCACACACACACGCACATACAGGTTCATAGAATAGGAAAATCGTGCCAGTGCGAAGCCACAGGAAGTGAGATACAAATGGAGTACGTACAAGAAGAGAAGAGGTGACGAATATTCCATCAAACCTGGACTGAGGAGTAGTACTCCCTCCGTCTAGGTGTTAAGTCATCCTACGGAAATCAGATATTCCCAAAATGTTTAGGCGTCGTCCATTAACTTCGCATCTCAATCCCCTCCTGGCCTCGTTGCTAGCGAGCATTGTTACTTAGGGAGCGTTTGGATCCTTAGCAAGAACAGCTTATAGCATAGCCAGACAAGGTTAGGCGTTTGGAACTGTTATAATATTTTAGCTTTTGTGGGCCAGCTAGCTTGGGTGGGCTAGAAAAACCTTGCTAGCTTAGGAGAGCCAGATCGGCTCGCTTTCGATGGCAAACTTCGCATAGTAGTAACATAGACTAGTAACTTATGGATGTTGTACTAGTCCAAGTTACTCACCACTATGACCAGCCTAAGCAATGTAACCAAACGCTCCTTACTCTGCCTTGTTATCTCCCCCGGAAACCCAATGCATGGAGTGCAACTACGCGTTGATCAGTCAAGAAATCAAAGTCGGCTTGCATGCGAGTAAATACGTGGCCCTGCATGGTAGCTAAAATGGCATCTCTTAGTTGTTTGGATTAATTGTTGCGTTTAAAGACAGAAATCAGGGCTTTGATTGGAGGAATGACCGGTTAAGTTTCTCCTTCTCCTCCAATCTTCTTGCACCTTGGTCCCGCTGCACCTTCTAACGTGACTTATTGCACCTAGACAGAGGGAGTCCTATGAGATACGGTGGCACACTGACTTAGGTCGAATACAAGTGCCCAACATTGTGTGCATGTCATAATAAGAATTCACTTAAAATAGTACGTGAGCGAACAGAGGGATCAATTGGACAGTGTTCCCGAGCAGTAGCGAGATGTGTGAGGTAAGATACACCACTGGCGCTTTTAATTTTTCTTATTAATTTGTTTGTTTCACCCTCTGGCTGGTGGGACCCAACGTACTACGTGGAGAGAGGTAAGGTGACTAAGGCTGCATTATTTTTTCACCACTGTGGATAGTCTTACCACCAAAGCCACATGACACGATTATGATTTAAATCCCAATGACTTCCACACACACAAAAAAAAATACGGCATGCTTGTCACACGAATGCAGGAATGTATAAAAGGTTATTTTCCTCTAGTTGAACATAACGGGAGGGTTGTGTAGCTGGTTAGCCTATTCGCTCATCAAACTTGAGGTCTCGGGTTCGATAACTACACTTGAGCATAGTTCGTGCCAGGAGGATTCTTTGACTGGTCAAAATGGATGGATACGGAGCTATACGATCTCGTAGTGACCGTATAATCACCTCATCACGTATAAGCTACAGCCTCGGCGCTTGTTTTCTAGGGTTTGCACTCTTCACACTCTCTCCAGTATATATATACACGCTGGAGCCTCAGCGCTTGTAGTTTCTCTCTTCACACTCTCTCACCCTCTCCAGATCTAAATAAGACTTCGTTGGCCTCTCTCTCTCTCCCCTCACTGCTGGTTAAAGAGCTGGCAGGATCCGTCTGCTGGGAAGGGAAGGAGGCTTAACGATGTTGCCGTCGGCGAGGGAGGGAATCCACTACCGGCGCAGCTGTTCACTTTCACCCAGCGGCGGCGCGGGAGGGCCTCCGACCCCTTCTTCTTCGCTGTCGTACATAGTGTGGGTCGAACGGCCTCCAGTCGCCCACCGAACCACACCCCGAGAACCTTAAGGTATAATTTACTTATTCCACATGCATTGCTCTAGCTGCATGTGGGCTTTTTCCGCCTCTGCACTCGAATCTAGGTGTTGGATCAAACAGGAAAGTAGTGGGGAAAGTTGTATACCATGAATCTAGGACGTGGTTCAAAGAGGAAAGGAATGGGGGAAAGTAGTGGGAAAAGTTGTATAGCATGAATCTAGGATGTGGTTCAAAAAGGAAAGGAAGGGGGAAAGTAGTGGCGAAAGTTGTATCGCATGAATCTAAGACGTGGTTCAAAGAGGACAGGAATGGGGGAAAGTAGTGGGGAAAGTTGTATAGCATAAATCTAGGACGTGGTTCACAGAGGAAAGGAAGTGGGGAAAGTACTAGTACATACTGGCTATCTAGCACCTACGTTGGTCGAAAAGGGAAAACAATAACAAACGCAAAGACGCACATCATCTGTAATAAACTGATCTTTTGTTTTGGGGGACAAGGCTGTAGAGTTTGAGCAGACTAGATTTGCTAGCTCACATAGGGAAAGGTGTCTAAAGATAGCAAAACTGGGACCAACACAAATATGCTCCTTGGTTGTTTGTTCTTTGTTGCAACAGATCAGGCATCACCCCAAAGACATCGGTAGATGCACATGGTGCTGGTGCGCCCACCGTCCCTGCAACTCTTTAGCTATTGTTAATATAAGGCCCTGTTTGGTTAAAACTCCTAGTCCCTACCTACTTGGTTCCGTGGACTAAACATGGACTAGAGGTTATTAAATGACATGCTAAAAGACCATGTTACCCTTAGTAATGAACTAATAGAGACAAGGTGCGATGCGTGGCAGGGCAACTGTTGGAAAAAGTCCCAAAAGAATCTCCTCGGGTCTTCTTTCTTTAGTCCCAAATGCCCACTTTTAGTCCCTAAAAGTCCCTCCTGCTTGGTTTAGATGGGACCCACACGAGTTTTTTAGTCCCTCCACCAAAATGTCCCTGTAAACAAGCACCCTCTAATAATGCCGCTGGAAAATTGATGCAATGCCATAGTTAAAAGCAAATTACATGTTTAACGAATTTTATTGTTAATATAATCTCTCTGTTAATATTAATCAATGCCACCGTTTGAGAAATGCTACTGTCTTGCTTTCTTTCCCATTTAGATAAGGTAGATGCTTCTTTTGTTGGCTTCGTGTCATCCATCGTTATTGACCACTAGTTGTTTCCTTTGCACCTCTGTGTAAACAGGGTTATCTACTTCACCTTGTTGCCATTGTGACCTTTTGTTGCACTGCACAAAACACTTTTGTTTTAAGAGTGTTTTGTGCAGTTCAACCAAAATGTCACACCGACAACGTTGCTTGATTGCTTGATCTTAGTGGAACTGCACAAGAGGAGATCTTACTTCCTATCCGTGTTGGAAAATTTGGTTCAGATCTTCTTCTTGTGAGTTGTTTGAATTCCGCGTCATGAGAAGTCAGTACTAGCCTTCTTTCACATGATTCTGCAGTGTGCTTTCATATGTTGTGCTACTTGTACGGTATTGTTGCTTGATTTTAGTGAACTGCACAAATGGAGACAAGACTTCCAATCTGTATGTGCACCGCAATATCCCATTGAGGTAAGATAAAGATATTTCACAACTGTTGGCCTGTATTTTGCCACTTTCATCAGAAAATTAATGTCATTGTTTAGTGATATACTTGTGCAACCTAATTGATATGCCAAATCTTACATTGAAGGCAAAGCTTGTCTGTTATTGAACCAAGTGATGAAGGGGAAGAACAAGCGGAAGAAAAACAAAATTCAACTCCTGGTGCTACAAAGAAGCACTGGAACTGTGATGACACAAGTAATGATATAGTTTTGCATCTTAATTTATTGTTATGGCTGGAACGAGCAATTGTTTTGCCACTGATTTGATGCCACTTTTAATGTAATACATAATTATCTCTACTTGTGCAAATAGGGATCTTCTTTGAAGATACCATATATTTTAGTGGAACTGCACAAGAAGATGTTGGAAACATTAATCTAATCGAGGAGTATATAGTAAGCATGGCCACCACAGTAGATAGCAACAGATGGTTCCGGAGAAGTGCTTCATCTGTATGCTCTACACAATAAGCCTCCTGACAAAGGTTGGTACTCGCCCACTAATTTCATCCATATGATTGAGCTTTGTCATCTCTATTGGTGTTGTGCTACTGTTTAGATACTGTCATCAAAAAGTGGTATTGTCCTTGAGAAGTGCTTCATCTGTGTTGTTTTAAATATTTCCTTTTTTTTTTTTCGAGCAAACAGGGATGCTAGCATTTAGTTATCCTCTTGTCTTTGCACAACAGGATCATCCTCCTCTGAAGAAGAATATGGAGTACGTGAAGCGACTAGTTCCGATTATGCCAGGATGAAGAAGCCATGTCTATCTTCTCATCAGAAGGAGCAGTTGAAGGATGGCTACATTACCCCCCACAAGACCAAACTAACTTCAGCTCAGAAGGACTGACAAATCTCCATTTTCTTGCTGTGATGCGCGAGTGCAATGGTTGTTCTAGGATTCTTTCCGGTGAGTTCCATTTTTCTAAAAGTGTGCTCTACATGGATGGGTGCCTGTTTAAACTGTCAATTCATAGTACAGTTTGCTTTATACTAATCACATTTTTTGTATTTGTGCAAACAGGGGTGCTCAGCTTGATTTCAATGGGAACTGCACAAAATGTTCATGAATACATCGAATCATTCATTTCCACCACAAGAAAGGAGGTGCCGATAAGTTCAAGGCATTGCAACATATAAGGGCGAAATCATACAAGCTACGCGCGAATTTGGTTGATTTTGGTGGAACTGCACAAAAAGAACAGCTGGTTTATTTAGCATGGGGTGCCATGTCAATGCCCGAACTGATGGCAAACCCTGCCCATTCCACAATCGTAGGCATTTGATATTTTGGAATGGGAAAACCTTTTCAAATTTTGCTCATTGATTTTAGCAAGACGACATGCGTTTGATATTTTTGAATCGGACGCCCTTTGCTGTCAGCAGCATCGATCCATTTTTTCTTTATTCTTTAGTTGTGAAGTAAATATTGGCTTTGACATGTGAATTTGTGAGATGCATAATCATCGATTGTTTTGAATGTTCTCTATGAATTGCCAGGCCTGTGTGTTTGATTGCAATGTACATGAACGCTAAAAGGCTGCTCAAACTCTTTATACTCCTTCTGTTTCTTTTTACTTCGCACATTGTGAAAGTGCATACTTTTTTCTATAATATTGGTCAAAGTAGAGATAATTTGACTACAGACAAAACTTGTATGCAGACTAGAAAGGACCAAAGGGAGTACATGTGAAACTGCTGCAAACGAGGTGATCACCCTGGGAATAATGCTCGTACATATTGTTTTGCATGCTCATCCAATGCCAGTGATACAAGAATTCGAACTAAACGAAATAAATTCATTCATACACGGTCGGATTTCATATAAACATGCCGGATTTCATTACATTTCATACATTCTTCAACTAAAAAGGGGTGCGCTGGAGGTATAATTAATTAACCGGTTACTACCCACAATGTCGGTGAGCGAACAATGAAGCTTCAAGACTTAACTATAGGTGCGAGCTATGTAATCGACATGTGGCCCAGATGCTGTTGGGCCCACGTGTCGATCAGCCAACTACACCGCCGTTAAGTAGAAGTAGCGTCCTTCTCCAACATAGCTCTCCGACTCACGTCGCCGCCAAGAAGCTAACCGCCGTCGGTGGTCAACCCGCCTAGCTTGTCATAGCGATTAGGGCAACTAGGAGCCCAATGATCAGGATCCCCACATGACAAACACCTTTCTTCTTGTCATTCTTCTTCTTGAAGTTCGTGTGTTGCACAGCCTTGTTCTTCCCATCAAACTTTGCTTTACCATCAAACTTGCCCATGTTCTTGAACTTGTGGGGCTGGAAGTTCTTATGTACTAGATTGGCACTAGATCCTCCCTCAATTCCTTGAGCACGTGTGTCCTTTGCTCTCGCCTTTTCTTCCACATCAAGAGTGCCAATGAGATCCACGAAGGAGGAAGCTTAGTGATGATACCTCCGGCAACAAACTTGTCCGGTAGAATACAACTGAAGTGCTCAAGTTCTCTAGAAAATGATTGTATCTCATGAGCTTGCTCAACCACGGAGCGCTCTTCAATCATCCTGTAATCATAGAATTGCTCCATGATGTACAACACGGTGCCAGCTACCGGAGGGTAGTAGCGGTGGCCTTAGTTGGACCCGAGCGGCAGTGACCTACTGTGTTCTACTCTTCCTCGTTTTCTGTGTGGCGCGGCCTCGTTGGCAGCGGGGTGGGGCCTCGGCGGAGCCGGCGATGTCCTCTATCTCATTGCCAGAGGGCGGCGCCTCGGCGGAGCAGGGGAAATCCTCCCCCTCGTTGCCAGCAGCTGGTGGGGCCTCGGCGGAACCGGCGGTGTCCTCTGCCTCGTTTTTGGCACCGTGGGGCATCGGCGGAGCAGGGCCTCGGTGATGCCAGTGGAGCGGGGACTCATCGGAGCCGGCATTGTCCTCTGCCTCGTCCTCGGTCTCGCCAAACAGCGCCTCGCCCGCTTCATCGCCCTCTTTGTAGGCGGCCGCAGCCTCCGCCACCCGCATGCGGTACCGCCAGCGCTCGAGGCGGCCCTCGCGGGCGGAGCGGTACGAGTCGAGCAGCACCTCCTGCTCTGCCCGCTCCGCGGTGATCTGCTCCTCCGCCTGCAGGTGATCCTGGAGGAGATTGTGGTTGTAGGCGGCGTCGGCCTGCGCCTCTCGGAACTGCTCCTCACGCTTCTGCCTCACCGTGTCCATATATTGGGCACGGGCCTCGCCGATGGTCATAGTGCAATGCACTGGCGAGGATGGCGCGGAGGAGGGGGTTGGCGCCGGATCGTCGACTACCATGTTCTCCATTGGGACGTCGTCGTCCTCCGGCTGCCTGCCGGCCAGCCAGTCGGCAGCAATGGCTGCCATCTCCTTGTGGTCCATCGTCCGCCCATCCCAAAGAGCGCTGGAGCGCGAGGAAGCCATGGTGGGCAGTAGTGGTGTGGACAGGAGAATAGGAACGGATGCGGATGATTGTGGCTATGGCCGGCGTGGTAGTTTATATAGCAATGGTGGGTGGTGGAGGGATGGACGTGTGGTGCCGGAGTAGCCGCCTCGGCAACCGTGTATCGTTAATGTGGGCGGCAGAAGGGCGGATGGACGGCACTTGTGTCATTTGAAGGCGGAGCAATCGCATGCATCGGGAAGCGGGCGGCGGCGCCGACCGTTCGGTGATGCTGCAGGCGAGGGAGGCGGTCTGGGTGGGCCAGGGCAGTCAGGCTCATGCTTGGCAGTGGGTTGGTCTAGCAGCCGGACATGCTGGCTCACCAGCTACCTCGCCGAGCTGAGCGACGACAATCAGACGATGGACGTAGCTTCCTACCAGGAGCCGGCGCCACTGTCCAAGCCGGTTCATGTCGTGTTCACCATAGAGCAGGTGCAGCCGCACTTCGACGCCCTAATGGCGGAAGAGCTACTAGCGCAAGAGGACCTATGCTGCAACCTCTGTCTCCTCAACGAGCACTGGTGAACAAGCAAACGACAATGCCATCGCGGACATGTGGACCTATGATCCTGGCTTCTCGAATGAGCAGCGGGCGCTGTATCAGACCATCCGTAGGGCCCGCGAGGCCCTCTCCGTCGTCCTTCAAGTTGTTGCGCTCGCCGTGGCGCCGCCGTCTCGCGTTGTCAACATGGTCAACGGACATGAGGATGAGGAGATGACTTTACTTGGAGAGGATGACAGTGGGGACCCACCAGGGCCATAGCCGCACGTACGCAAGTGCCTCCTTATTAGTATATAAAACTATAATTTTTTTCTACTTCCTCCCGGTTTCCTGACATCACGGTCCCACACAATTGTCAACTATGTAGTCAATAAACGAGAGAATTGCACAAGAAGCGGCCGACAGCTGGGACCAAGCAGCTCGAGCAGTATTTGTGTTTTTGAGGTGTGAGCACTGCAGAGTTTTTCTTGAGTGATGTTTAGCCCTGATATTAATTTTTCTCCTCTGAACAACAACAAAAACATTGCTGCAGCTATTAATCTGGGGGTCTGGGCCTGCCTAGCCCAGCCGATATCCAACCCAGATATTAATTTTTTCAAGCTGAAAATGGCTAGCCCAGCTATACTTTTTTAGGAATACCTGGCAAGATCAAATTGTTATTCTCCGCTCACTGGCTGCAAATCTTTCCTAGGAGGGATGCATTAGGCTTAACAAAAATGGGCTTTAAAAATAATAAATGGGATGTAATTATAAAACTGGCAGTAATTATAAAAATGCGCCAAACATGTAATTACTTTATAAAATATTATTTCTGGATATTGAAAATTTTAATTTCATTAATTGTTGCGAGCGCAATGTTTCGTTGGATTTTTACGTAATATAAAATTAAATTGAAATTGCATTTAATCTGACTAGAAATTTCGGGATAAAAATATATCGGATCCCATCAAAATGTGGGAAATTTTATTGAATTCTGTTTTGAACGGTTGGTTGAAATGGGCTGTACTTTTAGCAAACTGTAAATGGGCTATAGTAAATTCCATTAGAATTCAAAAATTGGCTGCACATTCTTACAAATCTCAAATGGGCTATAATTTCTCTGCCACACACTTGTGGCCTTACTAAGTTGACGCGTCCCCTAAAAAAAAGAGTGTTGACGCGTATGCAAGGCTTTGTCAACTTATAGTCAACACACGGTTCTAGCAGCAGTGGCCGTTGGATGTCCATCCAACGGATGCCGTGCTTCTTCTTCAATCTCGGATATTCTAGCTTCACCCGCCCAAAAAATGATTCCTCCCCGACATCCGGGCGCACTGCTTGAACCTGACCAGGGCCTACTAAGTTGACGCGTACCAAGGGCTTTGTCAACTTAGTCAATATAAACGATTCTAGCTGCAGTGACCGTACGATGCCCATCCAACGTTCGTCGTGCTTCTTCAACCTCTGGTCTTCTTGCTCCAGCCGCCCAAAGCAGTGCCGCCTGCTCCTGCCTCTCGTGGCCGGCTGTGCTGCCGTGCAGGCCTCACCGCCCCCTACTACCCCCGCCGCTGGCCAGGCCATCCCTCTACTCACCCACACCCCCTGTTATTCTGTGGCGACGGTAGCCTCACACCGCAGCCAAACCGGTGAACCTCATACTCCTCTCCGCTGGCTTCCATTGCCGCTGTTTTCCCGAGTTCGCGTCATCCCTTCCTAGGCTCGCCGTCGCCCACCGCCCTGGTGCTCTCGGTGCGGCGTGGTCAACGTGGTCAAGGAACGGCTTCCATCGGACGTGGACTGTACGTGGAGACGCTGACAGCTAGGTCCACGACGGCAGCAAGGAAGTGCCTCCTTATTACGCGGAAAATAATGATTCCTCCACCTGATAGCAGGGACCCACTGAACGGGCCACCGTATTTCGTGAAAAATGTTTCCCCCTGACTGATGGGACCCATCGGACGGGCCATCATATTGCGTGAAAAAACATTCCCCCCGTTTTCACCTCGGACCCACCGGAAGTGCCTCCTTATTACGCACAAAAAAATGAATACTCCCCCTGCTGGTTGGGACCCACCTTGGTGAGAGGCTGACTTGTGGGCCTACTAAGTTGACGGGGATAGAGTGCTTTGTCAACTTAGTCAATATGAACGATTCTAGCTCCAGTGACCGTACGATGTCCATCCAACGGCCGTAGTGCTTCTTCAACCTCTGGTCTTGTTGCTCCAGCCGCCCAAAGCAGCGCCGGTCATGCCGCATGCTCCTGCCTCGTGGCGGTTTGTGCCGCGAGGCCTCACCGCCCCTACTATTCCCACCGCTGGCCGTGCCATCCTCTACTCACCCACACCCCTCGTTATTCTGCGTGATGGCAGCCTCACACCGCAGCGAACCGTTGAACCCTCGATTTCTGCGTGGGCATCCACCGCCGCGCCTTCCCCAGCTCTGCATCGTCCCCTTCCTAGGCTCGCCGTCGCCCACCGCCTTGGTGCTCTCGGCGCGCGTGGTCAACGTGGTCAAGGAACGGCTTCCATCGGACGTGGACTGTGCGTGGAGAGGCCGACACCGGGTCCACGGCGCAGCAGAAGGAAGTGCCTCCTTATTACATGCAAAATAATTATTCCTCCACCGACAGCGGGGACCCACCGACAAAGCCACCGTATTTCGCGAAAAAAACGCTTCCCGATCGCTGGGACCCACCACTACATCTTCGCACGCAAGGAAGTGCGTCCGGCAAAAAACGATTCGCCCCGACCGCGGGACCCACCAGCTACATCTTCGCACGCAAGGAAGTGCGTGACAGTCGGGACCCACCTGGTCGAAGCGTATGTTGCGTTGTTATTCTCGTCGCGAACGTGTACATACATACTGGTCGATGTAGAGGCGCACACGTGTCGTAGTAGACACGCGCACGTAGCATGTACACGTACGTACAACGGCCAGTGTGCAAGAAAGAACATACGGCCACATACGTACATACGGGTAGGGTCTCGAACGCCTACTCGCGCATACGTACGGCCAGGGCTCGTGTACATGGCTGGGTCGGAACGGAGAAACTGCGTCATCGTCGTGTTCATGGGGAGCCAACCGGTTGGGTTGGAACGGAATGCGTCGTCATGTTCATCGGGAGGGCTTGGATGGAACAGCCGATGGAAACGAGGCCTGGCGTACCACAGAACAGAGGAAACGGCCTTGTGTTCGACCGGCCACGGTCGAATTGGGATCATGTTCATCGGGAGGGGTCTGGCGTACCGCAAAACGGAGGAAACGGTCCTTACGGTCAAAACGGGGGTCCTATTGATCGGGAGGGGTGGGGGTACCGCAAAACGAAGGAAACGGACTTGTGTTGGAGCGCTACGGTCGAAACGGGGGTCCTGTTCATCGAGAGGGGCGTGGTGTACTGCAAAATGGGACTCCACGAGATACTGTTCATCTCCACCGTCGACCCCCTCCAGCCTCCACAGGCTACTGTTCATCCACCGTCGACCTCCTCCAGCCTCCACCTGCGATCGCTCATCCACGGGCTCCTGCTCATCCAGCCTCCACCGCGCACTACTCCACGGCCATCGCTCAACCAGCCCTCTTCACGGGCTCCTGCTCAACCACCCTCCACGGGCTCCGCTTATCCAGCCCTCCACCGCTCATCGCTCATCATGCCCTCCACGGGTGGTCCTGCTCATCCAGCCTCCACGGGTCCCGTTCATCCAGCCCCAACCGCCTCGACGATCGAGGTCCTGTTCATCCAGAGGCAACACCACGGGTCCTGTTCATCCACCCCCAACGGAACTGCTCATCCAAACCCCCAAAATGCTCACTGCTCATCTAGAGGCAACACCACGGGTCCTGTTCATCCACCCCACCGAACTATTCATCCAAACCCCCCAAAGAACGCCATCGCTCATCCAGAGGCAGCATCGATCGGCTTCGATTAGCAAAGATTAGCGAAGAATCGCCGATCGAGTTCGATTAACGACCATCGATCGATCGCTCGGGTTCGATGAACGCGTAGCTTTGTGGCAATCGCCGGTTCGATTAGAGCCCAACGCCTCGCTTCGGGTTTAGTTACAGCCCAACGTCGCACCCACGCTGCAGCGTATGAGAGAAACGCATCGCCGCCCCGACCACCTACCGTAACCGGAACACCCGATATTTTCCTCGCCTCGCTTCTACCACGGTTTTTCCGTCATGGACGGCCCAAAGAATGTCATGCAGCTGCGTCTCCGCCCGCCAGGACTAAAAGCGATTTATCGTCATGATTTTTTGTCATAGAAGTAGGACCCCACCACATCTATGATGATACCAGGTTTTGTCACAATTATCGTCATAGAAGTGTCATAAGTATGACAGAAAAAAATTTCGTTCGGCCCAAAATGTCACGGATGTATCTTTTTTTTGTAGTGTGTGTATGTCACCAGTGCACGGTTGAGCCGAGCAAAAAGCTTTAAGGCTAAAAAGGGGGGAAAGGCGAAAAGATAGGAAAAAGCAAAGGGAACAGTAGGGAGAAGGAGACAAACAAAGAGTTCGGCGCTAGGCATAGAATCTTTGGAGTCTGGCCGCTTCTGAGGGTTCGACTCTAAGCGATTATCTGACGCATCACGCAGGCGGATGCTCCTCCAGTGAGAACTTCGTCAATGATGAAGGGACCCTCCCATTTGGGCTTGAGTTTGTCCTTTTTATTCTCCGGCAAGCGTAGAACGAGTTCGCCAACATTGTATGTCTTGGCCCGTACTTCTCTGCTTTGATATCTGCGGGCCTGTTGTTGATAAAATGCAGAACGGGCTTGTGCAACGCCGCGCTCCTCCTCCAGGGCGTCTAGGTTGTCCTGCCGATCGAGCTCAGACTCTCTCTCTTCGTACATGCACACTCGAGGTGAGTCATGAATAATGTCGCAGGGTAGCATCGACTCTGCGCCGTACACCATGAATAAAGGTGTGTATCCGGTAGTGCGATTGGGCGTGGTCCGCAGCCCCAAGAGTAGGAGTCGAGCTCCTCAACCCAGTGCTTGTCTGATTCCTTCAAAGTCGCACCAGCCTGGGTTTGATGCCGCTCATAACAAGACCATTGGCCCTTTTGACTTGACCATTTGTCTGCGAGTGATAGACGGAGGCGTAATCGAGCTTAATGCCCAGATTGGCGCACCAATTTTTCACCTCATCGGCTATAGCATTGGAGCCGTTATCAGTGATGATGTTGTGTGGAACACCATAACGGTGTACAACGCCGGATATAAAGTCTATCACTGGTCCGGCCTCGGCCATTTTAACTGGTTTGGCCTCTATCCACTTAGTGAATTTATCCACCATGACCAACAGATATTTTTCTTATGGCTTCCTCCTTTAAGGGGTCCGACCATATCGAGCCCCCAGACCGCGAAAGGCCAAGTGATGGGGATTGTTTGCAGAGCGGTGGGTGGCATATGGCTCTGGTTAGCGAAAAGCTGGCATCCGACGCAACGTTGGACAAGGTACTGCGCGTCTGCTCGGGCCCACTACAACAAGAACCTGCCTATACCAACGCATATCTACCAACGATATGAAAATATGTGTTGTTTGTTTCAACCTCCCACCTCCCGTACTTATCCCACCTCCCCTACTTAGTGCTAACCTCCTCTCCCTAGAAAAAATCTAACCTCCCTGTACCGCATCTCCACCCAGTTTTTCCTATGCGCAATCTCTGTCCTCCCCTCCCCTCCCCTGGTTCCCCTCTCACCCGAGCTCCATGACCATGGCGCCTGTGGCACCACCGATTCCAACAAGCTCTGGCGATCTCCCGCGATTTATCTCACCATCCGGCTGCCCTCGGTCCTCTCCTCGATCCTCCGCCACCGCGACGACCTTCGTGGTCCCGCACATGCCGCCAGAACCCTATCCGCCATGGGTCGCCGGTGCGACTCACGTAGCCCTCTACCCGCTGTCTCAAGATCCGCCGCCGCCGCTCGATCGACAGTGCTGCTCTGTCTCGCTTCCTTACCTTCGACATCGACAGCTTAGTAAGGAACTTCTCCTCTACTCGTGCCCTCTAGTTCTTTGTGGTGACATGGCCTTCGTGCCATGGTCGATTCTTTGTCGGAAATCATGACCGTGATCTACTCTAACGGCGTTAGCAGTTGTGGTGTACTTGTGTCGTATTTCACGGCTGGATAATATCCCAACACGGTCAAGTGACCTTGCCGGAGGCTAAAAAATTCAGTTCACGATTCTGAGTTTCATGCTTGCATATCTCAAAGGTGCTACTGCTATCTAGTTCGCACATGCAAGCCAGTCGTTTCTAGTTGGGTTAATCTATTGTGATGTATAGTTGAGTGATTCACCACTTGTCCGTATGTGTTAATTCCGGAAGAATGCATCGTCCTTCTTTTCTCGATGAGTTGTTTCTTGCTGCTATTTGTGTGGATGAATCTTAACAATTTCCTGTCACACATTGTGTAATACCTTAAGAATAAGTCTCAGATGCCCGTCCTAATATTCCTCTTGACTATATATATAATCCTTAATTTCATTTTCATTGCAGGTTCTAAAATTGAGGCCAACAGGTGTGTGTGTTTGTTGGATTGCATTGTGTCAATGAACATCAAGGCTACAGGATGGCTGTGAGTTACCAAAACATTGTCACCCTTATTTTACTAATCACTGACTCAGTTTCAATTGTAGATACGCCTATTGAATTTAGTGTGAAGTTTTTGTTTGATATTTTCATTGCAGTGCTTGAAGAATGGTGTGGAGGCAGCAATGCAGAATTAACCAGCGACGACGAGCAACATTGTAGCTTTTCTCGTCATGCCCACATGTTGTGGAGCTGCCGACCTGCCCAAGTCGCCCTCGATCAGTGCCAACTCCACGAGAGAAAACTATGGTATTGGTCTCGTTCTTTTCGTTATTACATTGTAAGGTTCTTCATTCCCATAGGATTTAAGATAGTGAAGTTACTGGATGTAGGAATTATGGTATACTATGACTTCAACACATTTTGTTGTTTCTTGACTTGTTTTAGTAAGAACTTGATTGCTTGAGTCATAACCACAACGATTTCACCTTGCCCCAATTACTCAATCAAGTTCAGAACTTGTGGTATTCGACATGTTGTTGGCCCTCAACTTCCATCAATTAGCATCCAATTCTTCTCAAGACCATGAAATATTTATTTCTCACAGGTTCTTCTTCGGTCAATTTCTCAGATTAGGAGTTGAGTAAACATCAATATGCTCAAGGTAATGCACCCTACTTTGCATAGTAAACGATACTGGGCCATTTTGATTGCAAAACATCTTTGATAAACTGAAGATGATGCCACAACCCATCTTTAGTTTATAGATTGCGGAGAGATTGGCCAATCTAAAAAAGAAAAGATGGATGCCAAGGTGAACAGTGGTGTGATGTCTGCAGCTGGGACATTGAAAATTTTGTGTAAGTTCTTCTGGCTTTATCTCAAATATTAATTTCTTTATGCAGCGATAAGCTTATGTAGAAACATCAAATGTATTAGATATCTTCTAGAAAATCACGTGTTGATGACATTTCAGCAAAGAAGTGTGTAATTTCCTTCTCAATCTACATTACTACTTATGCTATTTTGGTGCAATGCTATGTCTGATATCTTATGACAGTCCTTGTAGATTTTATGTTGATGTAAATATTGTACTAAACTCATCTTTACGATTAAATACGGAGTTGCTAAGGGTCCTATAGGTTGGAGAGACTAGTATCCTATTTTGTCAAGATAGTAACTTCTTGTTCTAAATTTTACTCTATTACTCATGTTCTAAAATTTACCTTGTTTTACTAAATTATGTTGTTACTAAATTTTTGCAATTGTTGTACTAAAATTTGCCTTGCTACTGTTGTACTAAAATCTAACCATTGAGTAGGAAGGAAGAGATTAAGGAGCAAAAATAATGAGGAAGGAGCGCTCGTAAGAATTTACTAAAAATCCACTTAAGGTGTGATCTTCACGTAACTCACAAATCATAATCATATATTCATGATAATTGCACCGACACATGACATCCATTCGTATAAGCTGTATAAGTATATTGTACTTGATGCTATTATTGTTCCTTCTTAACATGATGCTTATATTTTCCTTTTTAAATTGATGCTTATATTGTTTCTTTGAGCATAAAGTATTTTTAAATTCTTGAAACCTTGCATCTATTTGTTCAGAGAACTGCAGATCTTTCTATGAAAATGAAGGTTGTGTTGTATGCGTACATGTTTTTTCAAAGGAAGTACGATATCTTACATTCTATGTTTGCTTCAAGTTTACTTGAACTCAATTGACATCTAGCAGATTTCTTCATAAGAAAACAAGGATCAAAAGTGTGTAAGATGTAGGATATTGCTCCACTTTTCCGTCTGCAATGTTACTAATGTGATAGCCTTCAACATTTGTATGTTGCTCCTCTACATTTTTGTGCTCGTTAACCTGATTTTCTCTATCGTAAATTACTCATCTCATTATTTGTTTTTGTAGATTGCTGAGATAAATGGAGGATGCATGGCTCAGATGTTGATTGCAAGGCATAGAATGGGGATAATTAGAATGTCATTTTCAGGAAAATGTTTGAAACATTATAGTTGATTGGAAGGTCGAGAATTTTGCTACTAGTAGATAGCTCACATCTTGTAATGTTTGGATCGTGCTCAGTGTAATGCAACATAGTTGATTTAATATATGAGATCTTTCCGTTTATTGTACTATGCCTCCTATACACTATGTATTGAACTAATAATTGTGGATGGCAATGTATAAAATATCATCAATTATTCATGCTATGTACCGAAGCCTCTAGTCGTTGCAATGATGGTAGCCACCAACGCATATGAAGTGTTGTAAGACTATAACTCTATATGTTGCTACCTTAAAACGCTTCTACATGGCGTTTACCAACGCATGTATATACGTTGTAGTAGACCCTAGCAACGCCACCAACGACAACACATAATAATCCGTTGGTGTAGGCCTTAGCAACGCATATATGGACATACGACAACGCATTGATGCGTTGCTGTAGGGGGGTTCTTGTTGTAGTGGCCGTCGGCCAATACAACCTATACAGAAAGCCTTGCTAACAAGGGCCCGAGCTGCTGCATGGTGGCCGCCAAGACCAGCATGAATTTCAGCCAAGAGCTGCCGCCCCTCCTCCTCGGAGATACATCTTTGAAGGACTCCGGTAGCACTTTTCTTGTAGAGCTCTCCGTCGTGAACCTTATAGGCCTTCGAACGCCAGACAATGCGGCGGGCCTCATTTTGATCCTCAGGGAGTTCCTTCTATTAGGTAGGCCAAGTAGGGTTCAGTCCATGGGGCAATTACTGCCATAATGAGATGGGCCGACGGTGTTATTTCAGTGGCTGAGCCCCCGATGATATCAGTGTGTTCGGAATCTGGGGTGTGTTCGGGTCTGGACTAGTGTCGCCGCTCTCCCCTTGCCAAACCACAGATGGCTTAAAAAGCCTTTCCAGAAAGATGTTAGGTGGGACGGGGTCGTGCTTAGCACCGATGCGAGCAAGGACGTCCGCCGCTTGATTACTTTCTCGAGCCACATGATGAAACTCGAGCCCCTCGAATCGAGCCGACATTTTCAGGACGACATTGCAATAAGCCGCCATCTTCGGATCTTTGGCGTCAAAATCTCTGTTTATTTGAGATATTGCAAGGTTTGAGTCCCCACGCACTTCGAGGCGTTGTATGCCCATGGAGACGGCCATCCGAAGACCATGCAATAAGGCCTCATATTCGGTTGCGTTGTTGGAGTCTGTATATAATATCTGGAGTATGTACTGGACTACATCTCCAGTGGGGGACGTTAAAACGGCGCCCGCTCCTAATCCTGCCAGCATTTTGGAGCCATCGAAATACATGACCCAGTTGGAATATGTCCCGTACTCCTTAGGGAGTTCGGCCTCTGTCCATTCGGCGATGAAGTCCTCCAATACTTGGGATTTAATGGCTCGA
Organism: Aegilops longissima; assembly: GCA_021605205.1. Classification (NCBI taxonomy): domain Eukaryota; kingdom Viridiplantae; phylum Streptophyta; class Magnoliopsida; order Poales; family Poaceae; genus Aegilops; species Aegilops longissima. The sequence goes on from CM038677.1 coordinate 743,593,847, forward strand.
CGTGGTATGTATGTTATGTCGAATGGAAGGTGGCCCATTTGGCAATCTGGCCCGTAGCATCGCGGTTGTTTATTATATCATTGAGTGGTACTTCAGAAGCCGCCGTGATCGAACACTCCTGAAAATAGTGTCGCAGCTTCCGGGATGCCATGAAGACCGCATATGCTATCTTTTGATAGTTGGGGTACCGAGATTTGCATGGTGTGAGGACAGTGGATACGTAATATACCGGCTTCTGAAGCGGTAACTTGTGTCCGACCTGTTCTCGCTCAACAACGACCACGGCGCTCACCACCTGGTGTGTTGCCTATATGTATAATAGCATGGGTTCGCCGACGTTTGATGCGGCCAGGATTGGGTTGTTCGCTAGAAGGGCTTTTATTTCTTCCAGTCCGGCCATGGCCGCATCCGTCCACTCGAAGTGATCGGTGCGCTGGAGTAGGCGATACAATGGCAATGCCTTTTCTCCCAATCTGGAGATAAAGCGGCTTAATGCTGCCATGCATCCGGCGAGTTTTTGGACCTGTTTAAGGTCTGTTGGTGTAGCCAATTGTGACAAAGGTCGGATTTTGGATGGATTTGCTTCGATTCCTCTATTGGAAACAATGAAGCCCAGCAGTTTTCCGGCAGGGATGCCGAAGACACAATTTTCTGGGATTGAGCTTAATGTCTTATGCATGGAGGTTGTCGAAGGTGAGATGTAAATCATCTATTAGTGACTCGACATGCCTGGTCTTAATGACGATGTCATCCACATATTCTTCTACTGTCTTGCCGGTCTGCTTTTCCAGGCATGTTTGAATCATGCGTTGGTAAGTGGCGCTAGCGTTTTTGAGCCCGAAAGGCATAGTGTTGAAGCAAAAAGGCCCATATGGGGTGATGAATGCCGTTGCGGCTTGATCGGACTCCTTCATCTTGATCTGATGGTTTCCGGAGTATGCGTCGAGAAAACACAGTGAGTCGTGTCCTGCGGTTGCGTCGATGATCTGATCGATCCAGGGGAAGGGGATGGGATCCTTAGGGCAAGCCTTGTTGAGGTCCTTGAAATCGACACATAAGCGCCAGGATTTATCCTTCTTTGGTACCATCACCAGGTTTGCTAGCAAGTACCAGGTGTTTTATTTCTCTGATGAATCCGGCTTCGAGTAACTTGGCTAACTCTTCTCCCATGGCTTGTCGTTTGGGTTCGGAAAAACGCCGCAGTGTTTGTTTGACCGGTTTATATCCCTTTAGGATATTGAGGCTGTGTGCGGCTAGCTTGTGTGGGATTCCTGGCTTGTCAGAAGGGTGCCAGGCGAATATGTCCCAGTTCTCGCGCAGGAACTCTCGTAGCGCGGCATCAACCGTTGGGTCGAGTTGTGCCCCAATAGATGCTGTCTTGTTGGGGTTCGTTGGATGGACTTGGAATTTGACTATTTCTTTTGCTGGTTTGAAGGAGGTGGACTTGGATCGTTTGTCTAGGATCACATCATCCCTATCCACTGTAGAGCGTAATGCAGTTAATTCTTCGGCCGCGAGGGCTGCAGATAATGCCTCGAGGGCCAGGGATGCGGGTTTTTTTCCGGCACGGAGTGCTATGTCCGGATCACCGACAAGAGTGATTATGCTGTTGGGCCCGAGCATCTTGAGCTTCATGTACCCATAATGAGGTATAGCTTGGAAGCGTGAAAAAGTGTCTCGCCCCAGCAGGGCATGATATCTGCTGTTGAAAGGGGCCACTTGGAAGGTTATTTCTTCGGACCGATAGTTCTCCGGTGTGCCGAATACCACGTCAAGTGTGATTTTTCTTGCACACTGTGCCTCCTGACTGGGAATGATTCCTCGGAAGGTCGTGCTGCTTTGCTCAATGCGGCTCCTGTCTATTTCCATTTGATGGAGTGTGTCCTCATAAATGAGGTTCAGTCCGCTGCCGCCGTCCACGAAAACCTTGGTGTGCCGAAGGCTGTCCACGATTGGACTGAGGACCAAGGCGGCTGGTGCTCGTACTGTCCTATATTTTTGTTCATCGCTGGCATTAAAAGTTATAGCCGTGTCGTTCCAAGGGTTTATTTCTGCGATTTGGCAGATTTCGGCGAGTTCGCGGAGTGCCCTTTTGCGCCTATTGTTTGAAGCGAATGTCCCGTAGACCGTTAGTACTTCGGGGTCGTCGTCCTATGGGGGGTGTTGTTCTGATGTATTCTTGGCGAGGATATCTTCGCCACTCTTGGCCACTTGCCGGAGTATCCAACATGCCCTAAGGTTGTGGGTTGGTATGTTATCCAGTGTTGCGTGTATTTTGCATGGCCCATCGAGCCATCCTGCCAGAACGGTTCCGCGCCCCGTAGAGGATTTGTATTTCTTTACTATTGGGTCGGGCGTGCCCCGAGTGTGCACCCTTTTTGCCTGAACGAGGGGTTGAGTGTGGACCGATGGTTCCCAACGGGCTGCCTGAGTTTTCCAAGTGCTTTCCATTGTGATGTACTTCTGTACGATAGTTGCCAGGTCAGCAAAGTGTAATAAGCGACGGCGGTTGATGGTGTTGAGTATTCCTTCATCCATGCAATTGTTTCGGAACGCTGAGATTGCTTCCTCATCACGGCAATCTTTAATCTTGTCTTTGAAAAGAAGGAGTCTGGCCCAGAAGTGGTGGACCGTTTCCTGAGACTGCTGTTGTATGCTCATGAGAGCGCTTATATTTGGGTGGGTGGGTGGTTTTAAATCCGAACCCTGACCCAATTTTGCATCCGGAATCTGAAGGTCGTCCGAATTTAACAGATCGGGCTCCGGGATATCCACTGATTTCTTGGGCCCGCCGTCCGATTCTATGTTCGGAGGGCATGATGCATCTCCTCGCAGGTGGGTGTCCGGTTCTTTCAGATCGGAGATCCGGACATAGTCTGTCTTTAGTGTGGAGGAAAAGTCATCGTCTCGCTCCTCGACTACCGCTATCTGGTGGGTGATTGGTGGAGATTTGATTTCTCTCTGATCGGGTTTAAGCCCAATTCGATTGTAGTCTGTAGCGACCCCCAGGGCGGCGATGCGGTCGTGGAGTTCGTTTAAAGACGAAAGCTCCGCTGGATCCATCAGCTTGGAGTGTCCGGACTCAATACGAAAGGGGTTTTCAATGACCCAGCAGGTCACCGTCGGCTCAATGGCCGAACGGGCGGTCATGGTAAAGCCGCCCAGCCGGAGGGTTTGGCCTAGGGCCGGTGCTCCTCCGGAGGTGATATTGTCCTTGAGAACAAGGCGAGCCGTCGGTCCTGTCTTCGACGTCACAGTGGATAATACATCCATTTTGCATCATGCTTTTATATCGATATTTATTGCATTATGGGCTGTTATTACACGTTATGTCACAATACTTATGCCTATTCTCTCTTATTTTACAAGGTTTACATAAAGAGGGAGAATGCCGGCAGCTGGAATTCTGGGCTGGAAAAGAAGCAAATATTAGAGACCTATTATGCACAGCTCCAAAAGTCCTGAAACTTCACGGAAGCTATTTTTGGAATTAATAAAAAATACTGGCGTAAGAATCCACCAGAGGGGGCCCACACCCTGGCCACGAGGGTGGGGGCGCGCCCTACCCCCCTGGGCGCGCCCCCTGCCTCGTGGGCCCCCTGTCAGGTCTCCGGTGTCCATATTCTGCTATATGAAGTCTTTTACCCTGGAAAAAATCATAAGCAAGCTTTCGGGAAGAAACTCCGCCGCCACGAGGCGGAACCTTAGAGGAATCAATCTAGGGCTCCGGCAGAACTGTTTTGCCGAGGAAACTTCCCTCCTGGAGGGGGAAATCATCGCCATCGTCATCACCAACGATCCTCTCATCGGGAGGGGGTCAATCTCCATCAACATCTTCACCAGCACCATCTCCTCTAAAACCCTAGTTCATCTCTTGTATTCAATCTTTGTCCCAAAGCCTCAGATTGGTACCTGGTTGCTAGTAGTGTTGATTACTCTTTGTAGTTGATGCTAGTTGGTTTATTTGGTGGAAGATCATATGTTCAGATCCTATATGCATATTAATAACCCTCTGATTATGTGCATGAATATGATTTGTGAATAGTTATGTTTGTTCCTGAGGACATGGGAGAAGTCCTGCTATAAGTAGTCATGTGAATTTGGTATTCGTTCGATATTTTGATGAGATGTATGTTGTCTTTCCTCTAGTGGTGTTATGTGAACGTCGACTACATGACACTTCACCATTGTTTGGGCCTAGAGGAAGGCATTGGGAAGTAATAAGTAGATGATGGGTTGCTAGAGTGACAGAAGCTTAAATCCTAGTTTATGCGTTGCTTCGTAAGGGGCTGATTTGGATCCATATGTTTCATGATATGGTTAGGTTTACCTAAATACTTCTTTTGTAGTTGCGGATGCTTGCAATAGGAGTTAATCATAAGTGGGATGCTTGTCCAAGTAAGGACAGCACCCAAGCACCGGTCCACCCACATACCAAATTATCAAAGTAACAAACGCGAACCATATGAGGGTGATGAAAACTAGCTTGATGATAATTCCCATGTGTCCTCGGGAGCATTTTTCTCCATATAAGAGTTTGTCCAGGCTTGTACTTTGCTACAAAAAGGATTGGGCCATCTTGCTGCACCTTATTTACTTTTATCACTCGTTACCTATTACAAATTATCTTACCACAAAACTATCTGTTACCGATAATTTCAGTGCTTGCAAAGAATACCTTACTGAAAACAGCTTATCATTTCCTTCTGCTCCTCGTTGGGTTCGACACTCTTACTTATCGAAAGGACTACGATAGATCCCCTACACTTGTGGGTCATCAAGGCTCTTTTCTGGCGCCGTTGCCGGGGAGTGAAGCGCCTTTGGTAGGTGGAATTTGGTAAGGAAAAATTTATATAGTGTGCTGAAATTTACTGTCACTTGTTACTATGGAAAACAATCCTTTGAGGGGTTTGTTCGGGGTATCTTCACCTCGTCCGGAACCACAATTAGTTACCCCGCAACCTACTAAACCTACTGAAAATGTTTACTTTGAAATTCCTTCGGGTATGATAGAGAAACTGCTAGCTAATCCTTTTACAGGAGATGGAACATTGCATCCCGATTTGCACTTAATCTATGTGGATGAAGTTTGTGGATTATTTAAGCTTGCAGGTATGCCCGAGGATGTAATCAAGAAGAAGGTCTTCCCTTTATCTTTGAAGGGAGAGGCATTGACATGGTTTAGTCTATGTGATGATATGGGATCATGGAACTACAAGCGATTGAAATTGGAATTTCATCAGAAGTTTTATCCTATGCATCTTGTTCATCGTGATCGCAATTATATATATAATTTTTGGCCTCACGAAGGAGAAAGCATCGCTCAAGCTTGGGGAGGCTTAAGTCAATGTTATATTCATGCCCCAATCATGAGCTCTCAAGAGAAATGATTATTCAAAAATTTTATGCTCGGCTTTCTCTCAATAGTCGCTCCATGCTCGATACTTCTTGTACTAGCTCTTTTATGATGAAGACTATGGAATTCAAATGGGATTTATTGGAAAGAATGAAACGCAACTCTGAAGATTGGGACCTCGACGATGGTAAGGAGTCAGGTATAACACCTAAGTTTGATTATGTTAAATCTTTTATGGATACCGATGTTTTCCGTGAATTGTGAGATAGTAGCTTCTTTCTGCGAATCCTTTGCTACTCATGTTGATCTCCCTAAGGAGAAGTGGTTTAAATATAATCCTCCCGTTGAAGTAAAAGTAGTTGCACCTATTAAAGTTGAAGAAAAGACTATCACTTATAATGATCCTGTTGTTCCTACTGCTTAAATTGAGAAACCACCTTTCCTTGTTAGAATAAAGGATCATGCTAAAGCTTCCACTGTGGTCAATAAAAGTAACATTAAGACACCCAAACCCCCTGAGCAAATTAAAGTTGAACCTAGTATTGCTATGGTTAAAGATCTCTTGGCTGATAATATTGATGGGCATGTCATTTACTTCTGTGAAGAAGCTGCTAGAATTGCTAGACCTGATACTAAAAATAAACATAGACCTGTGGTAGGCATGCATGTTATATTGTTAAAATAGGAGATCATTGTTATCATGGTTTGTGTGATATGGGTGCTAGTGTCAGTGCAATACCTTACACTCTATATACAGAAATTATGCATGATATTGCACCTGCTGAGATAGAAGAAATTGATGTTACAATTAAGCTTGCCAATAGAGATACTATTTCACCAGTTGGGATTGTTAGAGATGTTGAAGTCTTGTGTGGGCAAGTTAAATATCCTGCGAGTTTCCTTGTTCTTGGTTCCCCACAAGATGACTTCTGTCCCATCATATTTGGTAGACCCTTCTTGAATACTGTTAATGCTAGGATAGACTGCGAAAAGGATGTTGTTACTATTGGTTTGGGTGATATGTCTCATGAGTTTAATTTTACTAAATTTTGTAGACAACCCCATGATGAGGAATTGCCTAGTAAAGATGAAATTATTGGTCTTGCTTCTATTGTCGTGCCTCCTAGTGATCCTTTAGAACAATATTTGCTAGACCATGAAAATAATATGTTTATGAATGAAAGAAGGGAAACGGATGAAGTATTATTTAAATAGGGACCTATTTTGAAACACAACTTGCCTTTTGAAATCCTAGGGGATCCTCCTCCACCCAAGGATGATCCCGTGTTTGAGCTTATACCTTTACCTGATACTCTTAAATATGCTTATCTTGATGAGAAAAAGATATATCCTATTATTATTAGTGCTAACCTTTCAGAGCATGAAGAAAAGAAATTATTGAAAACTCTGAAGAAGCACCGTGCTGCCATTGGATATACTCTTGATGATCTTAAGGGCATTAGTCCCACTCTACGCCAACACAAAATAAAATTAGAGAAAGACGCTAAACCGGTTGTTGATCACCAACGACGGCTAAATCCCAAGATGAAAGAAGTGGTAAGAAAAGAAATACTAAAGCTTCTGGAAGCAGGTATAATTTATCCCGTTGCTGATAGTCAGTGGGTAAGTCATGTCCATGTTGTCCCTAAGAAGGGAGGTATTACCGTTGTTCCTAATGATAAAGATGAATTGATCCCACAACAAATTGTTACAGGTTATAGGATGGTAATTGATTTCTGCAAATTAAATAAAGCTACTAAAAAGGATCATTACCCCTTATCTTTTATTGATCAAATGCTAGAAAGATTATCAAACATACACATTTTTGCTTTCTAGATGGTTACTCCGGTTTCTCTCAAATACCTGTGTCAAAAGAGGATCAAGAAAAGGCCACTTTTACTTGCCCTTTCAGTACCTTTGCTTATAGACGTATGCCTTTTGGTTTATGTAATGCACATGCTACCTTTCAAAGATGCATGATGGCTATATTCTCTGACTTTTGTGAAAAGATTGTTGAGGTTTTCATGGATGATTTATCCGTATATGGAACTTCTTTTGATGATTGCTTGAGCAACCTTGATCGAGTTTTGCAGAGATGTGAAGATACTAATCTTGTCTTGAATTGGGAGAAGTGCCACTTTATGGTTAATGAAGGTATTTTTTTTGGAGCACAAAATTTCTGAAAGAGGTATTGAAGTTGATAAAGCTAAAGTTGATGCTATTGAAAAGATGTCGTGTCCCAAGGACATTAAAGGTATAAGAAGCTTCCTTGGTCATGTCGGTTTTTATAGGAGGTTCATTAGAGACTTCTCTAAAATCTCCAAGCCTCTGACTAATCTCTTACATAAAGATATTCCTTTTGTCTTTGATGATGATTGTGTAGAAGCATTTGAAATACTTAAGAAAGCATTGATTTCTGCACCTATTGTTCAGCCACCTGATTGGAATTTACCCTTTGAAATTATGTGTGATGCTAGTGATTATGTTGTAGGTGTTGTTCTAGGACAAAGAGTTGATTAGAAATTGAATGTTATCCAATATGCTAGTAAAACTCTAGACAATGCCCAGAGGAATTATGCTACTACTGAAAAGGAATTTTTAGCAGTTGTATTTGCTTGTGATAAGTTCAGACCTTACTTTGTTGATTCTAAAGTAACTGCTCACACTGATCATGCTCCTATTAAATATCTTATGGAAAAGAAAGATGCTAAACCTAGACTTATTAGATGGGTTCTCCTGCTACAAGAATTTGATTTGCATATTATTGATAGAAAGGGAGCTCAGAACCCCGTTGCAGACAACTTGTCTAGGTTAGAGAATGTTCTTGATGACCCACTGCCTATTAATGATAGCTTTCCTGATGAACAATTAGCTGTCATAAATGCTTGTCGTACCGCTCCATGGTATGTTGATTATGCTAATTACATTGTTGCTAAATTTATACCACCTAGTTTCACATACCAGCAAAAGAAAAAGTTTTTTCTATGATTTAAGACATTACTTCTGGGATGACCCACACCTTCATAAAGAAGGAGTAGATGGTGTTATTAGACGTTGTATACCTGAGCATGAACAGGAACAGATATTACGCAAGTGTCACTCCGAAGCTTATGGAGGACACCACGCTGGAGATAGAACTGCACATAAGGTATTGCAATCCGGTTTTTATTGGCCTACTCTCTTCAAAGATGCATTTAGTTTGTCTTATCTTGTGATGAATGTTAAAGAATTGGTAATATTAGTTGACGTCAAGAAATTCCTATGAATTATTCACTCGTTATTGAACCATTTGATGTTTGGGGCTTTGATTATATGGGACCGTTTCCTTCCTCTAAAGGGTATACACATATTTTTTGTTGTTGATTACGTTACTAAGTGGGTAGAAGCTATTCCAACTAGTAGTGCTGATCACAACACCTCTATTAAGATGCTTAAAGAAGTTATTTTTCTAAGGTTTGGAGTCCCTGGATATTTAATGACTGATGGTGGTTCACATTTTATTCATGGTGCTTTTCGTAAAATGCTTGCTAAGTATGATGTTAATCATAGGATTGCATCTCCGTATCACCCGCAGTCTAGTGGTCAAGTAGAACTGAGTAATAGAGAGCTCAAATTAATTTTGCAAAAGACTGTTAATAGATCTAGAAAGAATTGGTCCAAGAAACTTGATGATGCATTATGGGCCTATAGAACTGCATATAAAAATCCTATGGGTATGTCTCCGTATAAAATGGTTTATGGAAAGGCATGTCACTTACCTCTCGAACTAGAACATAAGGCATATTGGGCCATTAAAGATCTCAATTATGATTTCAAACTTGCCGGTGAGAAGAGGCTATTTGACATTAGCTCACTTGATGGATGGAGAACTCAAGCCTATGAGAATGCCAAACTGCTTAAAGAAAAAGTTAAAAGATGGCATGATAAAAGGATACAAAAGCATGAGTTTAATGTAGGTGATTATGTGTTGCTATTCAACTCTCGTTTAAGATTTTTTGCAGGAAAGCTTCTCTCTAAATGGGAAGGTCCTTACGTTATCGAGGAAGTCTATCGTTCCGGTGCCATAAAAATCAACAACTTCGAAGGCACAAATCCGAAGGTGGTGAACGGTCAAAGAATCAAACATTATATCTCAAGTAATCCTATAAATGTTGAAAATAATGTTATTGAAACCGTAACCCCAGAGGAATACATAAGGGACACTTTCCAGAACGCTTCAGACTCCGAAAAGGAATAGGTATGTGGTACGGTAAGTAAACCGACTCCAAAATAGTTCTAATGTTAATTTTTCTCCGTTTTGGAATACTTAAGAAAATAGGAAAATAAGAAGTAGTCCGGGAAGGACACGAGGCATCCATGAGGGTGGAGGGCACGCCCTACCCCCTGGGCGCGCCCCCTGCCTCGTGGGCACCTCGTGTGCCCTCCGGACTCTGTATTCTTGCACGATACTTCTTTTGGTCGGTAAAAATTTATTATATAATCTCCCAAAGGTTTTGACCCTTTTATCACAGAAATATCCTCTGTTTTTTTCGAGCTGTTTCTGTAGCAGATTTGGAGCAAGATGTCATCTCAGGATTCCGACCGAGAGAGCTATGTCTCACACCTCATTGCTGACCCAAAGACCTATGGGGATGTATCTCCTTGTTGTCGAACTACGGATGAGGAGGAGGATGCTCTCATTTGATGAGGATCAATGATTCAAGTTCGGAGGAGGAGGATGTCCCTCTACCTCAACCTGGGGATATGCACGTGAAGTTCAAGAAGTCTAGTCTCCCTAAGAGGGCTAAACTGTCTAACAACCGACCTATTCCTTCACATTTTCGGCAGAAAAGCAAAGGAGATTTATGTGACAAGATCTTGAAGCTGGAATCAGAGGTTGATGATTTGAAGGAGGAAATTGCTCTTCTCAATTACAATATGAAGAAACTGAAAGCACAATTTACGTCATAAACAACTCCATCATCACCGCCTCCGAAGAAAGAGCAATAAATACATGGGTATGGGCACTCCCCTTGGCAACTGCCAAGCTTAGGGGAGGTGCCCCGGTATCGTATCACCATCCTCCTATCTTTACCGTTTTTCTTAGTTCGATCCTTTTAGTAATGTTTTGATCTAGTAGAATAATGTTTTGGTATGATTTAGTTTTGAGCTTTGCCTTACGATCCTTGTATGTAATCGAGTCCGTGAGCCATATATAATAAAGATTAGTGTTGAGTTAAGGGCTTGATTATCTTGCTATGATCGTGAGGGAATAAAAGAAGAAAAAAGGGGGAATGAAAAGAAATAAAGAGATCATATTAATCTTATGGAGAGTAATGACTTCACATATAAAGAGTATGATGAATAAAAGTTGTTGAGAGTTGACAAACATAGTTTTGGTCATCGTTGCAATTAATAGGAAGTAATAAAGAAAGATAGGTTTTCACATATAAATATACTATCTTGGACATCTTTTATGATTGTGAGCACTCATTAAAATATGGCATGCTAAAGAGTTGATGTTGGACAAGGAAGACAACGTAATGGGTTATGTTTTCTTATATCTGAAATAAAGTATGTTGTCATGGATCATCCAACATGTTGAGCTTGCCTTTCCCCCTCATGCTAGCCAGATTCTTTGCACCAAGTAGAGATACTACTTGTGCTTCCAAATATCCTTAAACCCAGTTTTGCCATGAGAGTCCACTATACCTACCTATGGATTGAGTAAGATCCTTCGAGTAAGTTGTCATCGTTGCATGCAATAAAAAATGCTCTCTAAATATGTATGATTTATTAGTGTGGAGAAAATAAGCTTTATACGATCTTGTGATGTGGAAGAAATAAAAGCGACGGACTGCATAATAAAGGTCCATATCACAAGTGGCAATATAAAGTGACGTTCTTTCGCATTAAGATCTTGTGCATCCAACCTTAAAAGCACATGACAACCTCTGCTTCCCTCTGCGAAGGACATATCTTTTACTTTTGTCTTACACCTTATGCATGAGTCATGGTGATCTTCACCTTTCCTTTTTACATTTTATCCTTTGGCAAGCACATTGTGTTGGAAAGATCCTGATATATATATATATATATATATATATATATATATATATATATATATATATATATATATATATATATATATATATTATATCCTATCCTACCTATTATTAGTTACCCCATATATCTCATATACTACCATCTGGTATTATATATACTATTTTATTATTTTAAATATGTTCATATACTATATCTAAGATATTTGAAAGCAAGTACCAAATGAAAAAATTGCATATGAGCCCACCACTCATGCTTTTATGTTGTATGTAATATGTGAAACCGTAGTATATGTGTAGTATGTAGTATATAACAATGATTAGGTAGTATATACTACTAATTTTTCGTAGGATGTACCATTTTTGAGTATGTTTTTTACTACGCATAAATATGTACGATTTCACAAATATAACAAAAACTATGGACTCGTATGTAATTTTTTCATATAACTTGCTTTGAAATATCTTAGATATATTATATGAACATATTTAAAATAATAAAATAGTATATATAGTATCACATGGTAGTATATGAGACATGTGGGGTAACTACCACCAGGTGGTAGGATGGATTTTCCCTATATAACACCCCTTAAGACCTTATTCTGCACCTCAAAAACCTTATTCTGCTAACACCTCGGTACTGTCCACGCCCGCAGACTAAACCACCCAGCCCGAGAAACCAAACCGCAACAAAAAGCCCCACCCCCACCCCACACCGACCCCCGCACAACGCCCCCACTCCCTCATCCCCCGATCCATCCCCCACCTCCTCTCCACCTTCTGTCGCGCCACCGCCGCCCCACCCCCGTCCAACTTCTGTCGTGCTGCCGCCGTTTCGCCCGCCCCCGTCCACCTTCTGCCGTGATGCCTCCGCCTCGCCCGTCCAACCTCGCCCAGACGGCCGCCGTCTGCCCTGCCTCCCCCCACCTTCGCCGCGCCATCACCCCAAAATCCCGCCATCTCTGCCCACAAGACCACCGACACCTTCTTTCCTCATTTTCCCCGCCGCCGGCCTGGGCTCGCTTCGCACCTGCCCTGCATCCCCGGTGCCTTCGCCGCTGGTGGATTCCACCCCCTCGCCCGGATCCGCCACCCTTTCAAGATCCGGATCGAGCCTCCGCCACGGGTGAACCCCATCCTCCTCCCACGGGTGAACCCCATCGAGGTGGCCTCCAAGGCCCTGGCCCTGGCCCCTAGCCGTCCTCCCGCAGCTGCCCGGCGTCAGATTCACGCGTCACCGTCCCGGGGGCGTCCTCTCCGTCCCGGGTCACCGGCGACTCTTCCCTCTCCTCCCCGTTCCTCCACCTCCTCCCTTCCATCCCTGGCCACTACAGAGCGTCCCGGGTCAACAGCCACCACGTTGCCGTTCGCCTGCCTAGCGTCTCTCTGGCTCTCCACCGTCAACGGGTGGGCGACAAAAAAATTGCAGGCGCGCAGGCTGCATCTGACGACCGTCGACGGTCACATGTCGGACGAGCCCAACCGTGCAGTACGCCAGAGCAGGTTGTGCAGTACTTTTTGAAAATTTCTGTAGTTTATTTGTTATAGATGCGCGATTCACTTCTTCAGCCACCTCTTTCTTGCTGTTCACTTGTCAGGATAGAGAAGTACGGTGGTGTGAATTACTTCGATGGGAGCAGCAGGGGAGTCGAGGTGGTGTTTCTGCCTCTGGATGTCGTAGTCATGTGGTTCGGCTGGGCTTGGTATTTTCCCTTTCTTGCTGATAGGTGCTTCGGTGCAGTTGGCTTGATCAAAGATGAGGTTCGGCTGGTTTGTGTATGCTGGTCAGGGTCTCTTGTACATGCAGCTCACGGCGTGATGTTGGTTCAGTTCATTGGCAAGCGGTTACAGATCACGGCGTGCAGCTCTCACCATCGTCGAGCTCATAGATTTAGTTTATTCTTTGGCAGGTCGATTTAATCGGACCTGTGACATACGGCTTTGATTTATTTTTCATTTTGTTTTAAGTGGGTTTTATGTAAATTTATAGGGCTGTGTTTGGTAAGTTTTAAAAACTACTATTTGAGTTCTCCTTTGATGCTCGGGAAAAAAAGAACTTTGGTTTCAGGGTACGCACGGTGGCAGAGAACTTTGGTTTGCAGCTCACTTCGGTTTCCCCTAGCAGCTCACTTTGGTTTTACTTGCCTACGGTGCAGTGCAGTTCGTTGCAGCTCACTCCAAAATGTTAAAATTCCAGGGTACACACGGTGGTGGATAAAAAAACAAAAAGAAGCAAAAAATAGTGTGGTTCACTCCCCTTGTCCTAGCGGTCCGCTCGCCTCGTCCTCGAAGTGCGGAAGAATTTCTAAAATTAAAAAGAAAATAAAAAATGTTTGTGGTTCATTTTGCAGTGTGTTTAGTCCTCGGATGTAGTCCATTTTTGAGAGTGATGTTGTTCACTTGCCCCAAACATGAAAATGCAAAAAAATTAGCGAAACAACAAGATGATAATGCGGTTCACTTCGATATATGTCGTGGCTCACTTGCCCTAGTCTCCGCGGTCCACTCTCGTTCATAAAAGAAGTAAAAAAAAGACAACAAAAATTCGTCTGAGAAAATTTACGTCCGAAAAAAAAAATCATGCAGCTCGCTTGCCCGTCCAATGCAGTGCCGTTTTCATTCTGAAGCAATGCGGTCGGCCGTATGATGTTGTTCATCCCGTAAGTGCAAAAAAAAATAGTTACGAAAGCGAAAAAAAGTAATGCGGTTCACTTCTTGATAGTGTTGTGGTTCATTTACACCCGATGTGAAGTGCACTCTACTTTCTCGTCCATGAAAAAATTATGTTTGAATAAAAGAAACCATGCAGTTCTCTTACCCGTGTGATGCAGTGTGGTTTTTCTTCCGTTGCAGTGCGGTTTTCAGTCGGATGAAATATCCACGTCGATTTGGGTGTCGCGAAAAACAGAGTGTCCGCATTTCGGTAAATTTGAAATTCCTCTTAAACCGTAAAGAATTAGAGAGAGTGTTCTACATGAAATAGTTGCGTGTCATCGATATCTTTCCAGTGGCATATCGTTTGAATCATTCCGACCAGCGGTTTGCAAAAATTTCGTGAAAAACGGCCGCTGCCACTCGTCGTCCGCCGCACGATTTTCAAAATTAACTTAAAACCGTAAGGAATCTCAAAAGTATTTCAACATATGAAAGTTGCGCCTCGTTCGTAGCTTTCCAACGGCGTATCACACGCCTCGTTTCGACAAACGGTTCAAAAATTGGAGCGAAAACAGTACCGAAAATTTGAAAAAACTTGAAAAACAGAATTCCGCGATTTAGTAAATTTGAAACTGCTCTTAAACCGTAACGAATTATAGAAATATTTATATATGGAAAAGATGCGCCTCGACGATATCTATCCAACGGCGTATCGTTTGCTTCATTCCGACGAGCGGTTTAGAAAAAAACGCGAAAAAACGCTCGCTGCCACTCGTCATGGGTCGCACCATTTTCAAAACTGCTCTCAAACCGTGTGGAATCTCGAAAAGTGTTCAACATGTCGAAGTTGCTCCTAATCCATAGCTTTTCACGGTATATTACACGCCGGTTAAAAAATTAGAGCGAAAACATTACCAAAAAAATAACGCGTGCAGTTTTTTCCGACGAGAAGTTCACTCGTGTGAGTACTTTGCCAGACACTTGGTTCAAAGAATAACGTGCACTTGCGTTCAGCGTGCAGTCTGGAAGTGGTGTGCGAGAATAGTTATTACTGCTAATATTAGCAGAATAGACCGTCGTATATATATATATATATATATATATATATATATATATATATATATATATATATATATATATATATATATATATATATATATATATATATATATATATATATATATATCAGGCTATTCTGTTATGCATAACAGAATATTATTCTGTTACCCTACTTGAACTGATGAATTCAAGCGGTTGAACTGATGAAATTCGAGCGTTTGGACTGATGCTTTCTGTTGCTGTTAAAAATCGTCTTCTTTAGTTCAATTATTTTTGCTATTTTTTTGTCAAAACGGGGTGTGTAATATATCGTTGGAAAGCTCTTGACATCCACATTACAATCTTATAATTTGTTTTTGCAAAAAAAAATATGATTTAAGAGCAGTTTTGAAAAAACCGTTTTTTTCAAAACCGAAAACATGAATCGTATTTTGGACTTAATTTTCAAACGGTTTGTCGGAATTGAGCAAATGAGATGGCTTTGAAAAGCTTGTGAAAATCCGCATCTTCCATATATGTACTATTTTTTCAAATTCTACATGATTTAAAAGTAATTTGAAAAACAGTGAAATTCTGGGCGAAATGTTTTTTCGTTAGTTTTTGCAAACGGTTTGTCGGATTGACGTAAATGATACGGCGTTGGAAAGCTATGGAAAATGCGCAACTTTTGCGTATAGAAAGTTTTTTCTAATTCCTTACGGTTTAAATACGAATTCAAATGCGGTTAAAATTGGTTTTGAACGCGATTTTTTAAAAAAGTTTGTCGAAATGGGGCAAATAATATACCATTGGATAGCTATCAAAAATGCGAAACTTAGTCATGTTGGACGTTTTCTCTACTTCACAACCGTTTAAGAGTAATCTTGAATACGGCATGATGGATCCTGCTGTTTTCTCGTCTAAAAAATAGAGTAGTCATACTGATATATGTGTATGTTTGTACTGAGCTATTTTTTGTAGAGTAATTTTAAATGGTTCCGAAAAAAGGTACTTGTACTGATGCTTGTATGGGTTTGTACTAAGCGTGTTTTCACTAACTAGACTTTGCTCTGTTTTTTGGGTAATATTTTTCTCGTAAATTTTCAACGGTTTACTGTATCCTAGCCCTGAACTTGCATGATTTCTATTGTTGAATTGAATGTTATTGTATCATCGGCCCTATACTTGCATGGTTTATATCATCGAACTGAATGATTTTTTCTTCAAAAAGAAAATGTTTTTTATTCTTTTTTTTTTTGGAACTAAACATTTTTTTACAACGATGTTCTGAACTTCTCTTATTTTATAACTTGTACTTTTACCATTTAAATTGCATGAGGTTTCTTTTTGCTTGAACTTTTACAATTTGAATTTCTGTCATTTCTTTTATTCCGAACGGACCACAATTTTTAACTTGTACTGATCAATATTTTTAATTAAACCAATTTTCCTTTGTAGAACGGACCATCGTTTTTGTTTGTACGGATCAGTTGTAGAACTTGGACGTCAATGTCACAGAATTACACTTTGGACGGATCACCTTCTCCCATCTGGACTGACCACAAAACTTGCATCAGGAAACACACAAAAACAAGGACGATTACAACAAGATCGACCAGAATGTATGAACCATACCTTTTTAGCTGAATAAATACTATACACAGAACAAGCAGAACTTATTAAACAAGATGTTTTTGAAGTTTCTCACATTAACACTTTTTATAATACAAAACCGAATGGTTCACTTTTACCTCCTCTCTTTAAAGTATTACAAACTGATGAACTAAAATAAAATGGTGAGCACAGTGCATTTTTGTACCACAGTTGGTAATAGGGGCACAATCCAAGTGAATTGTATAAAAGGTAAGTAATTATAGAGTTTGTAGTACCATCACAATCAAAGTTCATACTGGCATAAGCTCTGGTCGTGCTCCGGCCAGAAAAATATACATAAGTAAACTGCAGCTAAAGTATTACAAACTGACAAACATAATCAGCCACCTCGCTAGAACAGAGCATCTCAAAAGCCTCTACTCCGGTTGCTTTTCCTTGTGCAGGAGGCTGTTGAACAGAGCATCTCAAAAGCCTCTATTCCAGTTGCTTTTCCTTGTGCAGGAAGCTGTTGACGGAGCACGCAGTGATGCAGGTGGCCATGGTAGCGACACGGGCCGTGACGTAGGTCTCCAAACTGATGGTCGTGACGAACTCGGCCACCCTGAAGCCACGGGGTTGGACTGAGCATGGCGCTGAAGTTTAGTACTAGTAAGCTACAATTAGCCAAGTCCAGTACAATTAACCGAAGGTAACCGGAACATAAATATAGATGCACGTTCCAACTTTTTTCATGAAGATGTGGATGAGATGTAACCCAAACCAATAGGTGATTTGTGAACTTATGAAAAATAATTCTGTTAAACACCTAGCTTCAGTACAATCATCTATGAAAAGTTATCTAGTTCCAAATTATGACCTTGAAGAATAATTCTCATAAGCATTAGAACAAGCACGTAGAAGAGTGCTGAGGGCACACATGATTTTGGGGGTATTTCCTCAAGCTTCTACACTTCTTTTTAAGTAGACACAAATGATGAAAGGAAACACACTTTGTAAGATGTACTGAAAAAGCCTAAAAAGGTGAAGTGAAATGTTTTGAAGCTCCAGGAAGCCTCTCGACGAACTGAAACTTCGTGTATCCCAGGAGGTTAACCTGCAGAGGAGCACGAACTAGAACATTAAGCATCAACTTTAACAACTTATATACACAGGAAAAATGAATTTCTACATCTTGTTTTGAACTTCTAGTAATCGATCAAGTAGTCATAAAACCGAACAAGGGTGATGGGAGTTGAACCAGATCCCTCAGCCTCATCTCTAAACATTACCCTTTTAATCTTCCTGAACTGAATTACTCTCATCTGTGTTCTTTAACTCTGTTTGTTTATGTAGCACGAACCAGCAGCAGCCTGGACGACGGTCGGTCGTCCGAGGTCAAGACGACACAAAGAAGGGCGCTTGAGGAGCAGAGGAAGAGCGGCAAGACAAATAAGTGCAGCTCAACGAGCCTTTTCTTCTGATGCTTGTGGTCGCCGTGAGCACGCAGCAAGTAGGATCAGGCTCTCAATGGCGCAGTCATAGGATGCCCGTTAGAGAAAGATTACTTGCTGAAGGCCACCATATTTTCCTACAGAAAGATAATATATAAAGCCCATTACATAAAGAATCAGCAGTCCAGTTTTAAAAAAACATTTTACTAGAACTGAAAGCAATGATTTTTTTTCATACTTCTGGGTGAGGACATGGTGCTCTAATCCATTTGTCATATCTAAACCTCCATTTTTTTGGTGACCAAAACTGATGCATAACAACACAAGTGAAGAATTGTTCGTAGGCATAAAAACAAATACGTAGAGTGCACATATGATATTTCAGGATTTCATCAATACATTAAAGTTTATGAACTGAAAAGAACGGAAAAGGTGAACTGAAAATCAAATAAAAGTTGTATCCTATATAGTTCAAGGTCAAAAGAACAACACAGGGAACGGTGGGCGGGGCGTGTGCACCTGCCGGGGTAGGGGACGACACGGAGCCCAAGGTGCAGGCGGAAGGTGGCTCGACACAGTCGGCCAGGGAGCTGCGACGGTGAACGGCCTGGGGCGGCCGGGTTGGACTGCTGATCGCAGCGGCGGCGAACCCAACGGCCTGCCCACACCAGGATGACTAGCAACCAGAAGGAGGTGGAGGGGCGTGTCCACGACGGAGAGATTGAACGGCCCAGTAGTTGCAGATTGAACTTCACTGCCTGACACGCGATGGGCGATAGCAGCTCAAGGACCAGGACAACATGTAGTTTAAGAATTACAGATTGTGGTCAGCTATAGGATGTTTATGGGACCATGTTTTAGCTATGAGAGAGCAACAACATCACGCCATGAGAGAGAGGATGAAGCATCAACAATTCAGTTGAAAGATCAGAGCAGAGCAGAAGTAAATATGTTTCGAGGAGATGAACTGACCAGGATTTAAATGAACTCTCACTAGCAGTAATTTTTGTACTTCGCATGTAGTACTACATGGACTTGCTGTAAAATACATGGACCATGTAGTAATTTTGAAGTTAATTATATGATCATCTCAGGGAGCTCAAGTTGTACTGAAAGCTCAAGTTGGACAGGAACTAACTCGATAACCAAAACTCCTAGGGTGAGGGGTGGGATCCAGGGTGTTGCTGGCAATGAACGGCCTGGGGTGGTGGCGTTGAACGGCCTGGAGTGGTGGATGTGAACGGCCAGGGTGCTCCGACAGCAGAGCCCCATCGACAGTGTAATGGAACTTGGTGTGCTGGAGTGATACACTTCGCGCCTACTCAATGTCACGATACCCTGCACACACACCAGCCAACAATTAACCACGTGGACTAAATTGGAGCTACAATATGAATTGAACTGGATGAAATTTAGAAATCTAACTGACAGAAAAACTAGACACCACAGGTACATCAAATAAAAAACTGGAGTAGTTAGTACCAACTACTAAACTAATGTACTGGATATTGAACTTATGGATTGCATATTGGCAAACTTTTACACTTGACGGGAGTAATCAACATGAACTTTTTCTCTCGAAGTTACAGCATGTATTCCTAGACGATAATATCTGAACATCAGGGAAACAAATATTTGAATGTCCGAGACAGCAGTGTGTGAACTTTGTCGGTGAAAACATAAAACATGCTAAAATATTTCAGGAAACATGCTAAAATTGGTCATGTTTAGTGATCAAGAAAATATTTAGAGATCACTGTTCGAAATCTTATTTTTTGAACTCTTAAGCGAGCAACGATTAAACATACATAGAGATACAAGGATGAGATGACGAAAGCTGAACTTTAGGAGATGTCGAAGAAGAAGTGCCAACGACGGTGGTCAAATAATTTTGTAGACCGCAGGAACTAAAAAAAATGATCCACTAGTTTTCTAACTAGAGAACCGTAGGAATTAGCAAAATTGAACTACCCTATTATAAAGAAATGAAGAGAGTTAAAAAACGCTAACAAGTAGTACTAAATAGGAATATTACAACTTGCCTTATGGTCGTCCATGACAACATACCTGAACTCGGAGTAGACTGGTAGTTGAACTTGGTACAAATCCACACTAGCACCAGCAGCACAAGTCGCGGTGGGTACTAGGGGTGTCGGTTTGGTGCTTGACACATGTAAGATGATCTGCAAACACACACAAAGGTGAACTGAAAATTTTGATTTTTTATGTATAACAATACAAAAAATTTGGTTGTTTTTGCTAAATTTTTTTCCTCTGAACTTATGACCTCTGGAGTTTGTACTGATATGAATCATTTTTGCTGAACCGCTACAAATTTTTGTGTATTGAATCACTATATAACTTACAACATCAACTCCTGTAGTGACCCGACCTCAGACGGTCAAGCCTGCAGTATTCTTGTGCCATCCTCGGATCAAGTATCTTTGGCACACACAGTACATCAATGTATATATCAAAGTGCAATCACATGTATAAATAACATAAAATGATATATACCTCATAATACTCAGCGAAACAAATCAAGCGGGTGTGAGTCCCATCAACACCATCGGCAGGGTTGAGTGTAGACCGTAACCTGTATCGTAACTCTTACTCGTCGAGTAAATATCGCAACATGATACGTTGCAGCCGTGTAGGTCATTACATTGAATGTACCGCAAGATCACAATATGCTAAAACAGATGATAAAACTATACTATATGCAACATGGCTTTATGGCTCAGATCTGAATTTTGTTTATGTAACAATTGGTTTTATTTTACCTACATCAAAGGAATAAAATGAAGCCTGTACTATGGAGTTTTTTTCTGTCATGACATGGTTCCGCCAACCGATGTCTCATAGCCCAAAATCATCATATGTTGCCCACAATTAAGTTATCAATCCGGTGTTGAGAGTTCGAGATAGATCCAAGTCCAGATGCTCAAATTGTCCGTAATCGGGACACGGCTAATCGATTAGGTTTAAACCCTCTGCAGAGGTTTGTACACTTTACCCGCAAGATTCGATCCCTCTTTTACGTTCTCGCACTTCAGGGTGTTTGAGAACAAGATGACCAAACATGGTCTTCGAAGAGTTCCTCGACCACCGTCCCCAGACTCATCCCATCCTACCGTAGTTCTACATCTGCTAGTACCGTCCCAGCCAGAGTCACAACTAAGGTCAACCAAGCCAGAGCCCATAATGACTTGCGGTTGCACAGTAAGCTTCGGGCATGAAGTATTCTTCCGTCTCTTTGAGTCTGGGTGAAGCTTTCCGCAAGATGTCATGGCGCTTCTCCATGCATCCCGCCAACCACTGGTTTCTCCAGGTGCCCGTCAACAAATCCTTCACCCAAAGAGTGTGTATTGAATTCCTGTCTTGAGTCTTGAAGTCTTGAGGCCTTGAATAATGCAGTCCTTGCAGATGCCATCATGGAGTTGTCGTCATTGACGTAGAGTCTCCATTCTCACACCACTCCCGAGCACTCATACCAAACCCCGTCTACTTTAGCATAGCATTAAAATAATTAACGTCCCGGGCTTGGTAACAGGGTGATGGGTTCCTACCTCATGCATACTACTCAACTACAAGGATTTCAATAACACTACTGAGGGGTGGTTGCAAAGGTGCCACTAAATGCAATAAAACATAGGTAAGAAAAGCATGGTCAAAGTGAACTTGCCTTGTTGACGATCTTCGAAAAACTAGGGTTTCGTAGTAGCAATCTTCGCACTCCGGAAATTCTACCGAGGCAAACAATAACTATAATAAGCACATAGCATAACATAACATAACAACGTAACACACCAAAACCAACAAAGCAAAACCCAAAGGAAAACTTAAAGAAAAACAACTCAAAGTTTTCCTACTTCAAATAACAACAAAAATAGTTTTATATAACAAAAATTTCTTAACATCACCTAATCATGGTTTTATATTAACTAAACAGAAAATATTTCATTAAGCAACTAGGAGCAAAAAGAATTAAATAAAATCTATTATGAAACTCCCGGAATAAGCAAAACAAGCTTTAATTCAAATCTGATCTAACTCAATTTTATAAATCCAAACATAGACAAATTATATATTTTGGAAACTACAAGAAAATTGTGATCCAACGCAAAAGAATCAGCATCATTGGACTTCTAGATCAAAAGTTATAAGCTAAACAAGAACGGAACTAAATCTGTTACGGGAATAAATCTGAAAACGAAAACGGAGTTACCTGACGTGAGGCAGAGATGGCAGGAAGGAGACGGCGATGTGGAGGCTGCTCGGCGAGGCGAGGTCGCCAAGCGAGGTGGGGGTGGCGGAGGAGGGGTCGGCGCTTGGGGAGGTTCCAGGAGAGCTCCCGTGGCGTTCTAGGCAGGAAAAGGAGGATGGTGGCGAGAAGGCTATGGGCAGGGAGGGGGCGTGGTGATGGGAAAAATGGAACGAGGAGACGCTGGGATTGAAAGACGAGGGAGATCGGGAAGGTGGAGATTTCCTGTCTCCATGGACATGGAAAGCTTCAGAACGTGAGAGGAAACAGAGGAAGGAGATGATCTCTTGTTGGGCTAGAATAGGAAAGTGCTTAATGGGCCAGGTTTTTCCTAGTAAAACGATTCCATTCCTATTTTTAAAATTAGGAAACTAAAACAATAAAAGGAAATCAAATCAATTCGAATAAAGAGTTTTATATACTAAAATTATCAGAAAAATAAAATGTAGATGATGAGCATTATTCCACGGCCAAAATAAAAAACCTAAAAAAATGTTTTCAGAAAATCCCTAAAGGCTTTATTTCTTTTTGCAAATAATTTTAAATAAAAACTTTGGTTTTCTAGGCTCAAATATTTTCAAAATGCCCCTGATTTTGGAGGGTCATTTTCCTCCGCTCTTTCTTGCTTGCAAGAATTTATTTTCGGGTATTTCTCGGGAAAAATAGAGAAGCAAGTGCAAATATTTGAAAGAATTAAATTGCAAAACTCCGTTCAAATTCTTTATAGTTGAAGAAGTCATGTCATCTTCTCTCATTGATTTTAATAGGATGAATTTGAATTTACCGGAGAAGGGGAAAGTCATTTTATTCCCTCTCTTTCAAAAGTTTTTGAAAAGGTTCAAATTTCACTCAAGTTTAATTCACTCAAGCAAACAAACAAACAATTCAATTAATTATATTAACATTCCAAAATTTGGGATGTTACAACTCCACAATGGTTTTCCTTTGAACTTTGGATCACTTTTTTTCCTGAACCACATGTGTACCAAGAAAAAACAACAAAGGAAAAAAGAAATGACAAGTATGAACGGATGCATATACACACATCGAACTGTTTCTGCATTTCATTATGATCTGGTGATATATACATATTTAACTGCAATACCATTAGTAAATTCACAATTACATGACACTTTTTTAGAGCAATCTAGTAAGCATTGCATGGAATACATCAAATATTGGGAGCAATTTTAACAAGTACTTATCTAATTTTGCATGTGCACAATACCACCAAGGTTGAACTTTTTGAGTTCTGATTTTTGAACCTCCCAGTAGTAATACATGTACTGAGCGGCACATGATTATGTTGTTGAGCAGCTGATCTATAGAGACAAAAGCACTCCTATAGTGCGCAGACAAAATCATGATAAAAAGTGGAAGCAAGAAGCAATCAGTAGGAGCACGTACACTTCATATTCTAAGGGGCACCACTAGGAGCACTAGCCTTTTTCTCTTTGTTGCTATACTAACAGGTGCGCACATCCTGTCTTTTTTTAAAGCATTGAAGTCTCATGGACAAAGCATCAAACAGGTTTCAGGCACTCCAGTGTTGTCTCTCAGCTATTTGCTAAATGAACATAGAACATGTTGCGGGTTTCATTTCAAACTTGCCTGGAAGTAATACTTGTACTCTAGTCCAAGTACCAGTATAATGCTTATAGTATGTAAACAAAAAAAGATGCAGAATTTACAAACAAAAAGCTTCAAATAAAAGTTAAAATAATAGAGAAACTATGAAGCAAATAGCATCAATGATCTTCTAACTGAAGCACCATATTGTACTGATTTTTTTTGTCAATGAACTTCTGCAGTTTAGGTACTAGAACTCACTGATGCTATTTACTCTTTATTTTTAAGGCATTTTAAGTACATGCCAAACACTTGTTTTTTAAACACATCCACAGGTTAAATGGATTACTACATGATGAACAATATCAGTTTTCAGAAGCAAAACTTGCACTGAATCGGTTAAACTTCTTCTTGCCGAGCTACTAACTTTTTATATATAGCAACACTATTTTTTTGAACAGACAGATTGAATCGTTTTCTGGGGTTCTTAATGAGTTGATGATAGAAAACATGTCGAACTCAAATTTTGGGTTAAAGAACTACCAAATGTTTTGGGTTCTTCTATCAACCTTTTTCTTATCTTTTTCTGAACTCCAAACCACAATTACAATTACAATACACACATGTACTACACAACAGTGTGTATTTGTACTATTCATAACAACGAATTAACCAAAAAATAACTAATTTATGAAGGAAACAATTTTTGAACTTGGTTTGAGCTTAATCTCTTCATATTTTTTGAACTCATGCAGCAGGTATACCTGAACTTGCGTGACATTTTATTCAGTTGAAAGAAGCTATTTTTTGAACTCCCGCCGGCTAACATACCTGGAATCACGGATGGGGGGTGGAGGCGACTGCTCCAGCAAGGGCTGCGGGTTGGTCAGCTTCCCTACTGATCAGCATGTTCATGTGTTTTCTTGTTACTGTGTACACCATGTTGTTGCTCAACAACAAAATAGAGCTTGATTTATATCAGCAAAGCAAAAGTTGGCCGGAAATTTTATTCCTTGCATCTAGACAAATTTATAAGTTATAACATGAGATATTCTATCAGACGTGGAACTGAAAATCACGGAAGATGTGAACTGAAAATTACAGAAAATTTCAACACCTTCGATCAATAAACTCTACTGGATCGCTTAGCTCTTTCTTGCTGCCTCCACCTGCAATTGAAAATTATTTCCATGTTAGAGCTGAGGACGGAGATAAAATTTTGGCGAAAGCCTGGCACAAAGCATTTGAAACGGGCAAGCACATACCTCGGCCCTGGACTCATGTACGATCTACACTTTGGGATGGTTTTGAGAACGGCCATGAGTGGTGAGTGTGAACGGCCTGTGGTGGTGGCTGTGAACGGCCAGCGTCGTCTGTGTGGGTCTGGTGGGCCTCAGAGGCAAGCTGTCAAAGGAGGTCGTCGACGGTGATTTGTGCCGGCAGGGAGCCATGCCTGTTCCGGGGATTAGGAGCTGTCAAAGGAGGCAGACTCCTGAGTTGCAGCATCGAACGACTTGGCGCCGTCTCGTTGAACGGCCCGGAGTGGCGACAGTGAATGGCCGGGGAGTTGCAGTGATGAAGCCTCACCAGCAGAAGGAGGTAGCATGGTGGAGGGATTGGAGTGAGCTCGGCCACGAGCGCAGCCGCCATGGGATGAACTTGACGAAGTGCTGAACATCAATGGAGGTGAGGAGGTGCTTGGCTGGAGCAAGGCGGAGAAAGGAGAGATAGCGGCGGCACGGGGAGGACGTCGTTCGGGTGGCCCTGGTGGCGATGGATGGTTTTGGGCGGCGCGATCTGGGGCAAGGCAACGGCGACAGCTCGATCTGTGGTTGGAGTGCGGGGCGATGGCCGGATCCAAGAGAGAAGGTGGGGAGCGGCGGCCGGATCCGAGGGAGAAGGTGGGGAGCGGCGGCCGGATCCGAGGGAGAAGGTAGGGAGTGGCGTCCGGATCCGAGGGAGAAGGTGGGGGTGACGGCCGGAGGCGAGGGAGAAGGTGGGGGCGGCGGCCGGAACCGAGGGAGAACGTGTGGGGCGGCGGCCGGAGCTAAAGGAGAAGGTGGGGACAGGTTGCGCACTGGGGGAGAGGGGAGACAGCGGCGGCGCGCTGGTGAAATGGGAGGTTGCGGCGGCGCGCTGGTCAAAGGTGAGGTCGCGGCGGCAGGGTAGTTTAGGTGGGCTTTTTTTAGCTCATAGTTCCTTGGATCGCTCCTTATAGGCCGAGGGGTAACAGAATAATATTCGGTTACTAGTAATGAAATAATACATATATATATATATATATATATATATATATATATATATATATATATATATATATATATATATATATATATATATATATATATATATATATATATATCTAATTGGATGTAAGTCATCATGAACTATTATTGTTGACATTACCCTTGAGGTAAAAGTTGGGAGGCAACACCATAAGCCCCTATCTTTTTCTGTATCCGATTAAAACTCCATAGTATTGCGTGAGTGTTAGCAATTGTGAAAGACTAAATGATAGTTGAGTATGTGGACTTGCTGAAAAGTTCTTATAATGACTCTTTCCGATGTTATGATAAATTGCAATTGCTTCAATGACCGACATCATAGTTTGTTAGTTCTCAATGAAGTTTCTGATTCATACTTTACACTGTGAATAGATTATTACTTGAGCATAAGAAATCATATGACAAAATATATTTATGTTGCTGTTATAAGAATGATCATGATGCCCTCATGTCCGTATTTTATTTTATCGACACCTCTATCCCTAAACATGTGGACATATTTATCGTTATCGGCTTCCGCTTGAGGACAAGCGTGGTCTAAGCTTGGGGGAGTTGATACGTCCATTTTGCATCATGCTTTTATATCGATATTTATTGCATTATGGGATGTTATTACACATTATGTCACAATACTTATGCCTATTCTCTCTTATTTTACAAGGTTTACATAAAGCGGGAGAATGTCGGCAGCTGGAATTCTGGGCTGGAAAAGGAGCAAATATTAGAGACCTATTCTGCACGGCTCCAAAAGTCCTGAAACTTCACGGAAGCTATTTTTGGAATTAATAAAAAAATACTGGCGAAAGAATCCACCAGAGGGGGCCCACACCCTGGCCACGAGGGTGGGGGCGCGCCCTACCCCCCTGGGCGCGCCCCTTCCTCGTGGGCCCCCTGGCAGGCCTCCGGTGTCCATCTTCTGCTATATGAAGTCTTTTACCCTCGAAAAAATCATAAGCAAGCTTTCAAGAAGAAACTCCGCCGCCACGAGGCAGAACCAATCTAGGGCTCCGACAGAGCTGTTCTGCCGGGGAAACTTCCCTCCGGGAGGGGCAAATCATCGCCATCGTTGATATGTCTCCGTCGTATCTACTTTTTCAAACACTTTTGCCCTTGTTTTGGACTCTAACTTGTATGATTTGAATGGAACTAACCCGGACTGACGCTGTTTTCAGCAGAATTGCCATGATGTTGTTTTATGTGCAGAAAACAAAAGTTCTCGGAATGACCTGAAACTCCACGGGATGTATAAAAAATAATAAAAAATCCTCGCCAAAGATGAAGACCAGGGGGCCCACACCCTGTCCACGAGGGTGGGGGCGCCCCCGCCCCCCCTCCTGGGCGCGCCCCTACCTCATGGGCCCCCTGGAGACCCTCCGACGCTAACTCCAACTCCATATATTGGCTTTCGGGGAGAAAAAAATCGGAGAGAAAGTTTCATCACGTTTTACGATACGGAGCCGCCGCCAAGCCCTAATCTCTCTCGGGAGGGCTGATCTGGAGTCCGTTCGGGGCTCCGGAGAGGGGGATTCGTCGCCGTCGTCATCATCAACCATCCTCCATCACCAATTTCATGATGCTCACCGTCGTGCGTGAGTAATTCCATCGTAGGCTTGCTGGACGGTGATGGGTTGGATGAGATTTATCATGTAATCGAGTTAGTTTTGTTAGGGTTTGATCCATAGTATCCACTATGTTCTGAGATTGATGTTGCTATGACTTTGCTATGCTTAATGCTTGTCACTAGGGCCCGAGTGCCATGATTTCAGATCTGAACCTATTATGTTTTCATGAATATATGTGAGTTATTGATCCTATCTTGCAAGTCTATAGTCACCTACTATGTGTTATGATCCGGCAACCCCGAAGTGACAATAGTCAGGACCACTCCCGGTGATGACCATAGTTTGAATAGTTCATGTATTCACTATGTGCTAATGCTTTGTTCCGGTTCTCTATTAAAAGGAGGCCTTAATATCCCTTAGTTTCCAATAGGACCCCGCTGCCACGGGAGGGTAGGACAAAATATGTCATGCAAGTTCTTTTCCATAAGCACGTATGACTATATACGGAATACATGTCTACATTACATTGATGAACTGGAGCTATGTAACATCCCAAATTTTGGAATGTTAATATAATTAATTGAATTGTTTGTTTGCTTGAGTGAATTAAACTTGAGTGAACTTTGAACCTTTTCAAAAACTTTTGAATGAGAGGGAATAAAATGACTTTCCCCTTCTCCGGTAAATTCAAATTCATCCTATTAAAATCAATGAGAGAAGATGACATGACTTCCTCCATTTTTAAAATGAATAGGGTTTTGGAAAAAGATTTGAATTTCATTTGGGAAGTTTTCAAATCCAAAGCTTTATGCAACTCAATGATTTTCATGAGGGAAGATAAAATGACTTCTTCAATTATATGAAATAGGAGTTGGAAGTTATAATGAATCAAGTTGAAAATCATTTGAAAGTGCTTTGAAACCCTCTTTCAAATTTTGAGTTTTTAATTTGAATTTCAAACTTTGGCATGTGGGAAACATTTCAAAAACTAAGCCTGATAAATACTTGATCAAAAGTATGAGAGGAGCAAACATGACACTCCAAAACTATCAGAGGAAACAATGCCAAAAGATTTGGATTCAAATCTGAAATTTATTTGAATTTGAAAAAAATAGATTTTTATGAAGTTTGGATTTTGCTTTTGGAAAAATGCTCAAATGAAAGGGAATATTCCCCTGATCATTTTGGTATATATATACCCTATATAAATTATTTTTAGATTTGGTTTTATTTTTATTTTTATTTAAAAAAAAATAAAGAAAAAAACCCTTCGGGCGCCAGCCAGGCCACCCAGGCCCAGCCAGCGCCGAACCCTCCAAGACTCTTTGGCCCAGCCAAGCCGGCCCACTGAGGCCACCCACCCGGCCAGCGAGCCAGCCAGCTCCACCGACCCCTCGCCCGCTTCGCCCGGCGCTATGCGCCGGTCGACCGACCCCCCCGCGCCTCTCTCTCCGGCACGACCTGTGGGCCCCGCCTCTTCTTCCCCGCCCACGCCACGCCGACCTCATGGAGATCACGGATCCCGAAGATCCGGATCCCGATCGCTCCCGATCCCCTTCCTCCCCGACGAGGACCCCGCCCTATAAAGCCCCCTCCCCGCACCCCGTTTTCCCCCTCGCCCCCTCGCCGCACCTCCTCTCCCTCCCGCTCGTGCTCGCCGGAGCCCGAGGCCCTGACTGCCGCCATTGTCGTCGCGCCTTACCTCCACCACCCGACCCCCAAACCCCACCGAACCCCTCCTGCCTTCCCAAGACCAAGACGGCGACTCACGGAGCTCCCGACGCCGGAGCCCCGACGATTTCCGCCGCCGCCACCGTCGCGGACTCGGTGAGACACCGAGCCATCCTCCCCGTCCGATCCCAATCGTGTGGCCACGATTAGAACCCCAAGGGGTACGTTTTATTAGAAAACCGCCGGCCCGATGCGGTTTATTTTAGTTAGGTTTATTTAGTTAGGCGGTTCGTTTTAGTTAACCCTAGGCCCATTTAGTCTATCGGCGCCTAGTGCACGCTTTAGGCCCATTAGGCCTTTTTCTTTTATTTTGATTTTCTGTTTTAGCCGATTTGTTTCAAATTTCAAAATGTATATCTTTTGTTCTGTTTAATATTTTTAGTGATTCTTTTTTGTTGGATTGCAAATTTTATGTAGTTTCTGAAAAACATATATTTAGCTATGTTAAAATAATTAAAAATGCTTTAATATTGTTTTAGTCAGAATAGCAAATCTGCTATAGTTTTAGTTAGAAAAATTATTTTGCATGATTCTTTTTGCCATCACTTTATTTTGATATTGCCAAACCCTAGAAATTAACTTTGGTATTTTAGGATTAATAAATAATTAATTCTAGGCAGAATCCTATTAATCCTAATTACTTGATTAGTTCTGTTTTCCTAATTAATTAATTAGTAAATTAATTTATTTTTAACTTGTGATTAGTTATTCTAGGTTAGTTTCTGTCATTCCATTAGATGAACTTTTATTTATAATTAATAAAAGTTTTAAATTAATTTTCTTAATAGAAATTGGATTAGGCCTAAAATGAGTTTTATAATAGCTATTTAATTAATTCTTTTTGCTCCTAGTTGCTTAGTGAATCCTCTTCTGTTAAGTTAACCTAAAACCATGATTAGGCTATTTTAAGAAATTTTGTTATATAAAACTACTATTTTTGTTATTGTTTGGAATAGGGAAAACTTTGAGTGGCCTTTCTTTGAGTTTTTCTTTTGGATTTGGTTTTGGTTGTTTTGTTGTGTTATGTTACCTTTGTTATGTTGTGTTATGTGATCCTATTGCTATGTGCTTATCATAGTTATTGTTTGCCTCGGTAGAATTTCCGGAGTGCGAAGATTTCTACTACGAAACCCTAGTTTCTTTCGAAGATCGTCAACCAGGCAAGTTCACTTTGATCATTGATTCCATACCTATGTTTTTATTGCATTTAGTGGCACCTTTGCAACCACCCCTCAGTAGTGTTATTGAATCCTTGTAGTTGAGTAGTATGCATGAGGTAGGAACCCACCACCTGTTACCAAGCCCGGACGTTATTTATTTTAATGCTACGCTATAGTAGACGGGGTTTGGTATGAGTGCTCGGGAGTGGTGTGAGAATGGAGGCTCTCGACAATGGCGACAACTCCGTGATGGGAATCTGCAAGGACTGCATCTTCAAGACCTCAAGACTTCAAGACTCGAGACAGATTTCAATACACACTCTTGGGTGAAGGACGGTTGACGGGCAGCCCCGAGAAACCAGTGGTTGGCGGGATGCATGGAGAAGCGCCATGACATCTCGCGAAAGCTTCACCCAGACTCAAAGAGACGGAAGAATACTTCACGCCGAAGCTTACCTGCAACCGCAAGTCATTATGGGCTCGGCTTGGTTGACCTTAGTGGTGACTCTGGCTGGGGCGGTACTAGCGGATGTAGAAGAGCGGTAGGATTGGATGGGTGCGGACGGTGGTCGAGAAACTCTTTGGAAGACCATGTTTGGTCATCTTGTTCTCAAACACTCAAGTGCGAGAACGTAAAGAGAGATCGAATCTTGCGGGTAAAGTGTACAAACCTCTGCAGAGGGTTTAAACCTAATCGATTAGCCGTGTCCCCGGTTACGGACAAATTGAGCCTCTGGACTTGGATCTATCTCGGAACTCTCAACACCGGACTGATAACTTAATTGTGGGCAACTTATGATGATTTGGGTTATGAGACATCGGTTGGCGGAACCATGTCATGATAGGAAACTCCATAGTACAGACTTCATTATTCCTTTGATGTAGGTGAAATAAAACCAGCTTTTACGCAAACAAAATTCAGATACAGAGCCATAAGCCATATTGCATATAGTATAGTTTATCATCTGTTTTATCTTATTGTGATCTTGCCGGTACATTCAATGTACTGACCTACACGGCTGCAACGTATCATGTTGCAGATATTTTCCTCGACGAGTAAGAATACGGTACAGGGTTACGGTCTACACTCAACCTGCCGATGGCGTTGATGGGACTCCACACCCGTTTGATTGTTTCCGCTGATTATTATGAGGTATATATCATTTTACGTTATTTATACATGTGATTGCACTTTGATATATACATTGATGTCTTGTGTGTGCCGACATCTTGATCCGAGGATGGCATAGAAACACGAGGCTTGACCGTCGAGGTCGGGTCGCTCTGAGATGGTATCGAGCACATGTTGATCAGAAACGTGACCCTAGAAATCGAAAGCCCCTAGGACAGAAATCTCAAAAACTTTATTTTCAAAAGGATCCTTTACTTCTCGTCTTTTCGATTTTATCGATAGACCCTCTCACCTCAAATAGTTAGAATATACCCTTATCCTTTGATCACCCGAGGATCAATCAAGACGCTCAAGAAGGATTTGATATCGAGAACTGATGACCCCTTCAGAGTAAAGAGGATTTCACCATGTATTAGAAGCTGGAACAGTTGAAGACTCCGAAGACTTGGAAAGATCTGAAGAATTATTAGACCTTTAGAAGACCAAACCCCTGTTATACACCTACGTTAGATGCGATGATTTGTGAGCTGTCATTTGTTTGATGTTTTCCGACAGCCCCAAAATAAAAATTTGTTTCTTCAAACTATTGGTTGTATTGTGTGTATATCCCCCTCCCATCTCTCCCACTCACCCTAAAACCCTTGAACCCCATAGATGATGAATGAAGTTGGACTGATATTCTCGGGACCGAAGACTCAGCCGGAGGCAGAGCTATGGATGCAGAAGATGGAAAATCACTTCGGGAGCAATTTGGTTTCAAGGAAGTATGAGGTTCAATATGCTCTTCAGTACTTTACAGAAAGTGCTGCAACCTGGTAGAAAATGCATCAAGCCATACAGGGATTTAATGGAGCAAGAACTTGGGAGGATTTCAAGAAGACCCTGTTGAGATCACGTCTCATCCGGAAGCACTATGATAACCCGGAGAAGAAACCTTGTGCCTGCAAGATTTGCGGAGAAATAGGACACACCCAGGAGGAACACAAGGATGGATGCCCTCATTGTGAGGAGAAACACCCAGCTGAGGAATGCCCAACTAGTCAGGTGACTTGCTTCCTGTGTGAAGGAACCACCCACTACCCGGTGCAGTGTCACATTTACTCCACGGTGCAACGAACTATTCCGAAGCAGGAAGATGGAATGAAAGAAGCCCTCAAGGAAGACCTAGAAGAACCAAGAATGAATGAAAGTGTTGAAGACCTGGATGAAGAAGGTCTCAACAGATTTTACTCAATGCCTGCTATTCATGTGGAGAAGAAGGACATTTTCACGAGATTGCACCAAGGAAAGAAAAGAGTATCCGAATACTTCCGGCGAAGCAATAGAGTTTGACCCACAGGAATAGAAGGATTGATCGAACGAGGAAACCCAGAAGAGAAAACAAAGACACCCTCGTAACAACCCAATTTCTGCAAATAGGGACAAGAGTCATATTACCTGTTTGAATGTAAGGACGTCGGGCATTATGCCAATCATTGTCCCGAAGGAAGCAAGGAACTCAAGGAGCGAGGCACCATCTCCAAGAAGCCCAAAGACTTATCGAAAGTCATTTGTTTTCGCTGCAAGGAAGCAGGACATTATGCTACTAAATGTTCCGACAAGACGAAAGCTGGAGTTGAGTAGTTGGAATTTTGATATGGATAATAAGAGTAGTAGAAAGCAATTTTCATTTTCATAAGCTCGATGAGCTGAGTTATGTAATAGATTACTCAGAGATTGTCAAAGTTCATGACTCAATAAAGTTGTAATGTCACATGCTGAAAAGCTTTAAGGAGTTGTGATGCATGAATTGGATATTGGAAATTTGAGTTTGAAGTTTTGATATGAATGTGTGCCCCAGGAGATATGCACCTTATTCTGAGCACATTTTGTTTCACAACTGCAGATGACAACCCTTTACGAGTCTTTCCTTAAAGGTCCTGAAACGATCATGACCCTGACAAGTGATCATGATTACCCGAAGATCTGAAGGACATGATGAAGCATATTCACCTTGAAGGAGATGCAGTCTACAAAGGCTACCCTTCATGCATAAGGGAGTGGAACTTTGGTATGTGGAGGTACACCTCCACCATTTGAAAGGAGTTTGCCCAAAATGATGGGACAGTACTTTTCATTTCACGTGTGCCACAAGCAACTTTCTTCGACGCTGTTCGTGAAGCAGCCATGGAAGCCATACGTCGGATCGAGAAATACTTGAAGCAAGACTCCGTCATACTCAGGAATACCTAAGTGAAGTGCATACGGAGATGATGGAGGTGAAGCTCAAGGCCACCACAATGAACCAGAAGATTGAAGAATTCAAGGCACATGTCGCACAATTCCAGTGGGACTGAAGAATCCTCGAAGAGGATAAATAAATAAAGTTGGAAGTAATGTCTGACCATACCGAACCATGTGGGTGGCAGCATTTGTAACAAAGTACTTATTGGAATTTGGATTCACGAAAAATGATTAAGGATGTAATGAAAGATTGATATGAGATTAATGAGATTTTATGGATAAACTTGTGCACTTCTTTTGGTCATAGTACTCTATAAAGCCACAGGATCAATGAAGAAAGAAATGTGTTATCCATGACGGTCCATAGAAGGAAGCTGGACAAAATAAGTTGGAGTTATGTTTTGATATGATGGTACGAAGAAACAGAGTACTATTGGAATTAAAGAAGGTGTAACAAGAGAGTTACTCCAAGGATGAGTTAAAGCTGCACTAGTGTTGAAGTGGGCCATAACCCACAGGCCCAGGATTGTGAAAGGAAACTGATATAACCTTGATAAAGGAATAAATTGGAAGAATCAGCAGTCCAATCAGCAGACGTTTCGTAGGAGGTTACGCAAAAACCTGAGAGTGGTGAAGTAACGATAGATGTTTGTTCAGCTTGCAGAAACCATGGATTTACTCGAACCCAGTACGAGAACAAGAGAAATTCTGCAATGCCTGTGAGAATGACCGAGTGTTAGAATACGAGATTCGCTAAACCTTATCTGAGGTAATGATCTGGTGCGGAATGGATTGATCACCATACCGACTTACTCGTATCTTTCGCTCTTGCTATTTGGAATGGTAAATCTGAGAGACTTAACCATAGTAAAGTGACGACGCTCGTTGAAGCCTTGCTTAAGCCTTAGAGTGGTATGATGATAAACCCATGTACATGGCAGTTGTTGCCAAAACGTAGGTTATACGGTGAGATTCAACCCAGACCCGTTTTCTGCAGGAGAAACCATAAATTTTTAGACCACCATGAGTATTTCGATAGTTGTTTAGAATGGACACGGACCTATCAGCTAAGAAGATCCAGTCTCGGACGAACTTCAACTTTGACGAACCGACCCAAGCTTTTGAGGAAAACTCTATGCTTGACGTAAGAGCTTTAATGAAGGAGCTATTGTAAGATATGTGAAGAGACATACATTGTCAGCCTCTCGAGGAAATATCTGAGTTTATTGGAACCATGACCTTGTTTTTAAGTGTGGTAGCACCCCGACCTTCGACCAAGACATTTGCTAGAAGACCCCAACCCTAACCTTTTCCTTGCTAGCCTCTTGAATCTCGAGGACGAGATTCATTTTAAGTGTAGTAGGTTTGTAACATCCCAAATTTTGGAATGTTAATATAATTAATTGAATTGTTTGTTTGCTTGAGTGAATTAAACTTGAGTGAACTTTGAACCTTTTCAAAACTTTTGAATGAGAGGGAATAAAATGACTTTCCCTTCTCCGTAAATTCAAATTCATCCTATTAAAATCAATGAGAGAAGATGACATGACTTCCTCCATTTTTAAAATGAATAGGGTTTTGGAAAAAGATTTGAATTTCATTTGGGAAGTTTTCAAATCCAAAGCTTTATGCAACTCAATGATTTTCATGAGGAAGATAAAATGACTTCTTCAATTATATGAAATAGGAGTTGGAAGTTATAATGAATCAAGTTGAAAATCATTTGAAAGTGCTTTGAAACCCTCTTTCAAATTTTGAGTTTTTAATTTGAATTTCAAACTTTGGCATGTGGAAACATTTCAAAAACTAAGCTGATAAATACTTGATCAAAAGTATGAGAGGAGCAAACATGACACTCCAAAACTATCGGAGGAAACAATGCCAAAAGATTTGGATTCAAATCTGAAATTTATTTGAATTTGAAAAAATAGATTTTTATGAAGTTTGGATTTTGCTTTTGGAAAAATGCTCAAATGAAAGGAATATTCCCGATCATTTTGGTATATATATACCCTATATAAATTATTTTTAGATTTGGTTTTATTTTATTTTATTTAAAAAAATAAAGAAAAAAACCCTTCAGCGCCAAACCAGAGCCACCCAGCCCAGCCAGCCTTGAACCCTCCAAGACCCACTTTGGCCCAGCCAAGCCCGGCCCACTGAACCCAGCCAGTGAGCGAGCCAGCCCAGCTCCACCGACCCCTCGCCCGCTCGCCTGGCGCTATCGCCGGTCGACCACCCCTCGCCCTCTCTCTCTCCCACTGACCCGTGGGCCCGCCTCTTCTTCCCCCGCCGCCCACCACGCCGACCTCGCCGGAGATCACCGGATCCCGAAGATCCGGATCCCGATCGCTCCCGATCCCTTCCTCCCGACGAGGACCCCGCCCTATAAAGCCCCTCCCACCCCGTTTTCCCCTCGCCCCTCGCCAGACCTCCTCTCCTCCCTTCGTGCTCGCTGGAGCCCGAGGCCCTGCCGCCGCCATTGTCGCCGCCGACGCCCCTGGTCCACCCCGACCCCCAAACCCCACCGAACCCTCCCGGCCTTCCCAGACTCAAGACGGCGACTCACGGAGCTCCCGACGCTCGGAGCCCCGATGCACTTCCGCCGCCGCCGCCGTCGCGGACTCGAAGACACCGAGCCATCCTCCCCGTCCGATCCCAATCGTGTGGCCCACGATTAGAACCCCGAAGAATACGTTTTATTAGAAAACCGCCGGCCCGATGCGGTTTATTTTAGTTAGGTTTATTTAGTTAGGCCGGTTCGTTTTAGTTAACCCTAGGCCCATTTAGTCTATCGGCGCCTAGTGCACAGTTTAGGCCCATTAGGCCTTTTTCTTTTATTTTGATTTTCTGTTTTAGCGATTTGTTTCAAATTTCAAAAATGTATATCTTTTGTTCTGTTTAATATTTTTAGTGATTCTTTTTTGTTGGATTGCAAATTTTATGTAGTTTCTGAAAACATATATTTAGCTATGTTAAAATAATTAAAAATGCTTTAATATTGTTTTAGTCAGAATAGCAAATCTGCTATAGTTTTAGTTAGAAAAATTATTTTTGCATGATTCTTTTGCCATCACTTTATTTTGATATTGCCAAACCCTAGAAATTAACTTTGGTATTTTAGGATTAATAAATAATTAATTCTAGGCAGAATCCTATTAATCCTAATTACTTGATTAGTTCTGTTTTCCTAATTAATTAATTAGTAAATTAATTTATTTTAACTTGTGATTAGTTATTCTAGGTTAGTTTCTGTCATTCCATTAGATGAACTTTTATTTATAATTAATAAAAGTTTTAAATTAATTTTCTTAATAGAAATTGGATTAGGCCTAAAATGAGTTTTATAATAGCTATTTAATTAATTCTTTTTGCTCCTAGTTGCTTAGTGAATCCTCTTCTGTTAAGTTAACCTAAAACCATGATTAGGCTATTTTAAGAAATTTTTGTTATATAAAAACTACTATTTTTGTTATTGTTTGGAATAGGGAAAAACTTTGAGTGGCCTTTCTTTGAGTTTTTCTTTTGGATTTGGTTTTGGTTGTTTTGTTGTGTTATGTTACCTTTGTTATGTTGTGTTATGTGATCCTATTGCTATGTGCTTATCATAGTTATTGTTTGCCTCGGTAGAATTTCCGGAGTGCGAAGATTTCTACTACGAAACCCTAGTTTCTTTCGAAGATCGTCAACCAGGCAAGTTCACTTTGATCATTGATTCCATACCTATGTTTTTATTGCATTTAGTGGCACCTTTGCAACCACCCCTCAGTAGTGTTATTGAATCCTTGTAGTTGAGTAGTATGCATGAGGTAGGAACCCACCACCCTGTTACCAAGCCCGGACGTTATTTATTTTAATGCTACGCTATAGTAGGCGGGTTTGGTATGAGTGCTCGGGAGTGGTGTGAGAATGGAGGCTCTCGACAATGGCGACAACTCCGTGATGGGAATCTGCAAGGACTGCATCTTCAAGACCTCAAGACTTCAAGACTCGAGACATGATTTCAATACACACTCTTGGGTGAAGGACGGTTGACGGGCAGCCACGAGAAACCGGTGGTTGGCGGGATGCATGGAGAAGCGCCATGACATCTCGCGAAAGCTTCACCCAGACTCAAAGAGACGGAAGAATACTTCACGCCCGAAGCTTACCTGCAACCGCAAGTCATTATGGGCTCTGGCTTGGTTGACCTTAGTGGTGACTCTGGCTGGGACGGTACTAGCAGATGTAGAAGAACGGTAGGATTGGATGGGTACCGGACAGTGGTCAGAGAAACTCTTTGGAAGACCATGTTTCGGTCATCTTGTTCTCAAACACTCTGAAGTGCGAGAACGTAAAGAGAGAGATCGAATCTTGCGGGTAAAGTGTACAAACCTCTGCAGAGGGTTTAAACCTAATCGATTAGCCGTGTCCCCGGTTACGGACAAATTGAGCCTCTGGACTTGGATCTATCTCGGAACTCTCAACACCGGACTGATAACTTAATTGTGGGCAACTTATGATGATTTGGGTTATGAGACATCGGTTGGCGGAACCATGTCATGATAGGAAACTCCATAGTACAGACTTCATTATTCCTTTGATGTAGGTGAAATAAAACCAGCTTTTACGCAAACAAAATTCAGATACAGAGCCATAAGCCATATTGCATATAGTATAGTTTATCATCTGTTTTATCTTATTGTGATCTTGCCGTACATTCAATGTAATGACCTACACGGCTGCAACGTATCATGTTGCGATATTTTCCTCGACAGTAAGAATACTGATGCAGGTTACGGTCTACACTCAACCTGCCGATGGCGTTGATGGGACTCCACACCCGTTTGATTGTTTCCGCTGATTATTATGAGGTATATATCATTTTACGTTATTTATACATGTGATTGCACTTTGATATATACATTGATGTCTTTGTGTGCAAAGATATCTTGATCCGAGGATGGCATAGAAACACGAGAGGCTTGACCGTCGAGGTCGGGTCGCTACAAGCTAGTTCTGTGTCACCCTATGTTATGATCATTACATGACGAACCACATCCGCATAATTATCCATCATCGATCCGGTGCCTCTGAGCTTTCCATATCTTGGTTTACGCTTATTTACTTTTCCGCTACTCTTGTTACAATCACTACAAAATACCAAAAACATTACTTTTGGTGTCTTTACTTTTGTTACCGTTACCGCCACTATCATATTACTTTGCTACTAAACACTTTGTTGCAGATACTAAGTTTCTAGGTGTGGTTGAATTGACAACTCAGCTGCTAATACTTGAGAATATTCTTTGGCTCCCCTTGTGTCGAATCAATAAATTTGGGTTGAATACTCTACCCTCGAAAACTGTTGCGATCCCCTATACTTGTGGGTTATCAAGACCTTTTCTGGCGCCGTTGCCGGGGAGCATAGCTCTATTCTTTGAGTCACTTGGGATTTATATCTGTTGGACACTATGAAGAACTTGAAAGACGCTAAGACAACAATTTATCCCTCAACTATGAGGGAGGTCGAGAACGCCATCTAGCTCGCACTTTATTCACCTTCATTATGAGTAAGCTAGCGACACCTAAACCTGCTTCGCTATTCGTTCCGATATGTCGCATGTTATTGATGATGCCACTTCTGCTATGCATGATACTTATGATGAAACTACTTCTTTTCTTCATACTACTGTGCCCCTTGGTGAATTTCTAGATGAACAAATTTCTAGGTCTAGAGAAAGAGAAATTATTGAAACTGAATACAATGATGAAAGTGATGATGAAATATGCCTGCTATTCCTGAGGGTTATCTTTTTGATGCGGAATCTTCTGCAGCTATTTTTGCCTGCCAGGATAGATATGAACTTAAAAGGCTGCTAGCTAAATGGAGTAAAGAATCTCTTAGAGATAGGATGAGACCTAACCCTGCTTTTGCTACTTCACCTATCTGTGTTCCTGATAAGGATTATGAATTCTCTGTTGATCCTGATATAATTACCTTGGTTGAATCTGATCCTTTTTATGGCTATGAATCTGAAACTGTTGTGGCACATCTTACTAAGTTAAATGATATAGCTGCCCTGTTTACTAATGATGAGAGATCGCGCTACTTTTATATACTCAAAATATTTCCGCTCTCATCAAAGGGTGATGCTAAGATATGGTTTAATTCTCTTGATCCTGGTTGTGTGTGTAGTCCCTAGGATATGATTTATTACTTCTCTGCTAAATATTTCCCTGCTCATAAGAAACAAGCTGCTTTGAAGGATATATATAATTTTGTGCAAATTAAAGAAGAGAGTCTCCCACAAGCTTGGGGGAGGCTTCTCAAGTTACTTAATGCTTTGCCTGATCATCCTCTTAAGAAACCTGAAATACTTGATATCTTTTATAATGGACTAACCGATGTTTCCAGAGATTACCTGGATAGTTGTGCTGGTTCTCTTTTCAGGGAAAGAACACCGGATGAAGCTGAAATTTTATTAAATAATATGTTGACAAATGAAAATAATTGGGCACCTCTGAGCCAACTCCCGAGCCAGCTCCCCGAGCCAATTCTCGAGCCTATTCCTAAGCCAACTCCGAAGAAGAGAGGTGTTCTATTTCTCATCCCAAGATATGCAAGAGGCAAAGAAATATATGAAAGAAAAAGGTATTAAAGCTGAAGACGTTAAGAATTTACCTCCTATTGAAGAAATACATGGTCTTAATTTACCGCTTGTTGAAGAAGTGTATGATCTCAATTCTTTATTCACTGAAGAACCTCCTGATCCCGATATCCCGACACAGGTACTAAAGGTAAATTCTCTCTATAGATATGATAAAGCTGAAGTCCCTCCTACTAAAATTGCTAGTCAGTGCTTGGATGAGTTTGATAACTTTATGTTTAAGCAAGATGACTTTAATGCTTATTTTAGTAGACAATTAAAACAGAATACCTTTATGATTAAACGCTTGGGTGATTACATGGCTAATATTAGAGGTGAACTTAAACTTGTTAGCAAACATGCTTCTATGGTTACCACTCAAGTAGAACAAGTACTTAAAGCTCAGAAAGAAGTGCTTGATGAAATGAATAGTAAGAAAAATGATTATGTTGTTAGAGTGGCTACTAGAACTGGTAGAATGACTAAGGAACCTTTGTATCCTGAAGGCCACCCTAAGAGAATCGAGGAAGATTCTCAGAGAAATAACATTGATATGCCTAGTTCTTCTAAAA
Source organism: Aegilops longissima (assembly GCA_021605205.1). Classification (NCBI taxonomy): domain Eukaryota; kingdom Viridiplantae; phylum Streptophyta; class Magnoliopsida; order Poales; family Poaceae; genus Aegilops; species Aegilops longissima. The sequence continues at coordinate 743,635,111 of CM038677.1, forward strand.
GGAAGAAAAAGAAAAATGATAGGACTGTGCAAACTTCTAGTGAACCTGTTGTTGAACCACCTGATAATCCAAATGATATCTCTATGTCTAATGCTGAAACACAATCTGGTAATGAACATGATGTAGGGGAACGTAGTAATTTCAAAAATTTCCTACGCACACGCAAGATCATGGTGATGCATAGCAACGAGAGGGGAGAGCGTTGTCCACGTACCCTCGTAGACCGAAAGAGGAAGCGTTATGACAACGCAGTTGATGTAGTCGTACGTCTTCACGATCCGACCGATCCAAGTACCGAACGTACGGCACCTCCGAGTTCAACACACGTTCAGCTCGATGACGATCCCGGACTCGATCCAGCAGGTGTCGGGGATGAGTTCCACGACCTGACGACGTGGTGACGATGATGATGTTCTACCGACGCAGGGCTTCGCCTAAGCACCGCAACGGTATGACCGAGGTGGAATATGGTGGAGGGGGCACCGCACACGGCTAAGGAACGATCACGAAGATCAACTTGTGTGTCTTGGGGTGCCCCCCTGCCCCCGTATATAAATGAGCAAGGGGGGGGCGGCCGGACCTAGGGGGAGCGCCAAGGAGGGGGGAGTCCTCCTCCTAGTGGGAGTAGGACTCCCCTTTCCTAGTCCCACTAGGAAGGAGGAAGGGGGAAGGAAAGAGAGGAGAGGAGAGGGAAGAGGGTCGCGCCCCCCTCCCTAGTCCAATTAGGACTCCCCATGGGGGGCACGCCACCTCCTGGGCTGCTGCCCTCTCTCTCGCCTCATGCCCACTAAGGCCCAATACTTCCCCGGGGGGTTCCGGTAACCCCTCCGGCACTCGATTTTCTCTCAAATCACCGGAACAATTCCGTGTCCGAATATAGTCGTCCAATATATCTATCTTTATGTCTCGACCATTTCAAGACTCCTCGTCATGTCCGTGATCACATCCGGGACTCCGAACAACCTTCGGTACATCAAAACTTATAAACTCATAATAAAACTGTCATCGTAACGTTAAGCGTGCGGACCCTACGGGTTCGAGAACTATGTAGACATGACCGAGACACGTTTCCTGTCAATAACCAATAGCGGAACCTGGATGCTCATATTGGCTCCCACATATTCTACGCAGATCTTTATCGGTCAAACCGCATAACAACATATGTTGTTCCCTTTGTCATCGGTATGTTACTTGCCTGAGATTCGATCGTCGGTATCTCAATACCTAGTTCAATCTCGTTACCGGAAAGTCTCTTTACTCGTTATTTAATGCATCATTCCGCAACTAACTCATTATTCACATTGCTTGCAAGGCTTATAGTGATGTGCATTACCGAGAGGGCCCAGAGATACCTCTCCGACAATCGGAGTGACAAATCCTAATCTCGAAATCGCCAACTCAACATGTACCTTCAAGACACTGTAGAGCTCCTTTATAATCACCCAGTTACATTGTGACATTTGGTAGCACACAAAGTGTTCCTCCGTAAACGGGAGTTGCATAATCTCATAGTCATAGGAACATGTATAAGTCATGAAGAAAGCAATAGCAACATACTAAACGATCAAGTGCTAAGCTAACGGAATGGGTCAAGTCAATCACATCATTCTCCTAATGATGTGATCCCGTTAATCAAATGACAACTCATGTCTATGGCTAGGAAACTTAACCATCTTTGATTCAACGAGCTAGTCAAGTAGAGGCATACTAGTGACACTATGTTTGTCTATGTGTTCACACATGTATTATGTTTCCGGTTAATACAATTCTAGCATGAATAATAAACATTTATCATGATATAAGGAAATAAATAATAACTTTATTATTGCCTCTAGGGCATATTTCCTTGATCTCCCACTTGCACTAGAGTCAATAATCTAGTTCACATCGCCATGTGATTTAACACCAATATTCATATCTGTATATGATTAACACCCATAGTTCACATCGTCATGTGACCAACACCCAAAGGGTTTACTAGAGTCTAGTTCACATCGCTATGTGATTAACACCCAAAAGAGTACTAAGGTGTGATCATGTTTTGCTCGTGAGAGAGGCTTAGTCAACGGGTCTGTCATATTTAGAGCCGTATGTATTTTGCTAATATTCTATGTCTACAATGTTCTGCACGGAGCTACTCTAGCTAATTGCTCCCACTTTCAGTATGTATCCAGATTGAGACTTAGAGTCATCTGGATCGGTGTAAAAGCTTGCACCGATGTAACTATTTACGACGGGCTCTTTTATCACCTCCATAATTGAGAAATATTTCCTTAGTCCTCGCTAAGGATATTCTTGACCAATGTCCAGTGATCTACTCCTAGATCACTATTGTACTTCCTTGCCAAATTCATAGGAAGGTATACAATAGGTCTGGTACATTGCATAGCATACTTTATAGAACCTATGACTGAGGCATGGGGAATGACTTTCATTCACTTTTCTATTTTCTGACGTGGTCGGGATTTGAGTCTTACTCAGTTTCACACCTTTGCAACACAGGCAAGAACCTTTTCTTTGACTGTTCCATTTTGAACTACTTCAAAATCTTGACAAGGTATGTACTTATTGAAAAAACTCATCAAGCGTCTTGATCTATCTCAATAGATCTTGATGCTCAATATGTAAGTAGCTTTACTGAGGTCTTTCTTTTAAAGAACTCCTTTCAAATACTCCTTTATGCTTTCGAGAAAAATTCTACATCATTTCTGATCAACAATATGTTACTCACATATATTTATCAGAAAGGCGGTAGTGCTCCCACTCACTTTATTGAAAATACAGGCTTCACCGCAAGTCTGTATAAAACCATATGCTTTGATCAACTTATCAAAGCATATATTCTAACTCTGAGATGCTCGCACCAGTCCATAGATGGATCGCTGGAGCTTGCACATTTTGTTAGCACCTTTAGGATTGACAAAACCTTCTGGTTGCATCATATACAACTCTTCTTTAAGAAAACCATTAAGGAGTGCAGTTTTGACATCCATTTGCCAGATTTCATAAAATGTGGCAATTGCTAACATGATTCGGACAGACTTAAGCATTGCTACAGTTGAGAAAATCTCATTGTAGTCAACACCTTGAACTTGTCGAAAACCTTTTTGCGACAAGTCGAGCTTTGTAGATAGTAACACTACTATCAGCATTTGTCTTCCTCTTGAAGATCCATTTATACAATATGGCTTGCCGATCATCGGGCAACTCCACCAAAGTCCACACTTTGTTCTCATACATGGATCCCATCTCAGATTTCATGGCCTCAAGCCATTTCGCGGAATCGGGGCTCATCATCGCTTCCTCATAGTTCGTAGGTTTATCATGGTCTAGTAACATGACTTCCAGAATAGGATTACTGTACCACTCTGGTGTGGATCTTACTCTGGTTGACCTACGAGGTTCGGCAGTAACTTGATCTGAAGTTTCATGATCATCATCATTAGCTTCCTCACTAATTGGTGTAGGCATCACTGGAACTGATTTCGTTGATGAACTAGTTTCCAATTCGGGAGAAGGTACAATTTACCTTATCAAGCTCTACTTTCCTCCCACTCACTTCTTTCGAGACAAACTCCTTCTCTAGAAAGGATCCATTCTATGCAACGAATGTTTTGCCTTCGGATCTGTGATAGAAGGTGTACCCAACAGCTTCCTTTGGGTATTCTATGAAGACGCACTTCTCCAATTTGGGTTCGAGCTTATCAGGTTGAAAACCTTTTTTCACATAAGCATCGCAACTCCAAACTTTAAGAAACGACAACTTAGGTTTACTGCTAAACTATATACGGTGTCATCTCAACGGATTTAGATGGTGCCCTATTAAAGTGAATGCAGCTATCTCTAATGCATAACCCCAAAACGATAGTGGTAAATCGGTAAGATACATCATAGATCGCACCATATCCAATAAAGTGCGGTTACGACGTTCGGACACACCATTATGCTGTGGTGTTCCATGTGGCGTGAGCTGTGAAACTATTCCACGTTGTTTAAAAATGAAGGCCAAACTCGTAACTCAAATATTCTTTTCTACGCTCAGATTGTAGAAACTTTATTTTCTTGTTACGATGATTCTCCACTTCACTCTGAAATTCTTTGAACTTTTCAAATGTTTCAGACTTGTGCTTCATTAAGTAGATATACACATATCTACTCAAATCATTTGTGAAGGTCAGAAAATAATGATACCCGCCACGAGCATCAACACTCATTGGACCGCATACATCAGTATGTATTATTTCCAACAAGTTAGTAGCTCGTTCCGGAGAACGGAGTTTTAGTCATCTTGCCCAAAAGGCACGGTTCGCAAGCATCAAATGATTCATAACCAAGTGATTCCGAAAATCCATCTTTATGGAGTTTCTTCATGTGCTTTACACCGATATGACCCAAACGGCAGTGCCACAAATAAGTTGCACTATCATTATTAACTTTGCATCTTTTGGCATTAATATTATGAATATGTGTATTACTACGATCGAGATCCAACACACTATTTTCATTGGGTGCATGACCATTGAAGGTCTTATTCATGTAAACAGAATAACAATTATTCTCTGACTTTAAATGAAATAACCGTATCGCAATAAACATGATCAAATCATATTCATGCTCAACGCAAACACCAAATAACATTTATTTAGGTTCAACACTAATCCTGAAAGTATAGGGAGTGTGCGATGATGATCATATCAATCTTGGAACTACTTCCAACACTCATTGTCACTTCCCCTTCAATTAGTCTTTGTTTATTCTGTAACTCCTATTTCGAGTTGCTAATCTTAGCAACCGAACAAGTATCAAATACTCAGGGGCTACTATAAACACTAGTAAGGTACACATCAATAATCTGTATATCAAATATACCCTTGTTCACTTTGCCACCCTTCTTATCTACCAAATATTCAGGGCATTTCCGCTCCCAGTGATCATTTCCTTTGCAGTAGAAGCACTCAGTTTCAGGCTTTGGTCCAGCTTTGGGCTTCTTCGCGGGAGTGACAACTTGTTTGCCATTCAGCTTGAAGTTTCCCTTTCTTTCCCTTTGCCCTTTTCTTGAAACTAGTGGTCTTGTCAATCATCAACACTTGATGCTCTTTCTTGATTTCTACCTTCGTTGATTTCAACATCACGAAGAGCTCGGCAATCGTTTCGTCATCCCTTGCATACTATAGTTCATCATGAAGTTCTAGTAACTTAGTGATGGTGACTAGAGAATTCTGTCAATCACTATCTTATCTGGAAGATTAACTCCCACTTGATTCAAGCGATTGAAGTACCCAGACAATCTGAGCACATGCTCACTAGTTGAGCGATTCTCCTCCATCTTTTAGCTATAGAACTTGTTGGAGACTTCATATCTCCCAACTCGGGTATTTGCTTGAAATATTAACGTCAATTCCTGGAACATCTCATATGGTCCATGACGTTCAAAACGTCTTTGAAGTCCCGATTCTAAGCCGTTTAAGCATGGTGCACTAAACTATCAAGTAGTCATCTTTTTGAGCTAGCCATACGTTCATAAGGTCTGCATCTGCTCCTGCAATAGGTTTGTCACCTAGCGGTGCATCAAGGACATAATTCTTCTGTGCAGCAATGAGGATAAACCTCAAATCATGGATCTAATCCGCATCATTGCTACTAACATCTTTCAACACAGTTTTCTCTAGGAACATATCAAAATAAACATATGAAAGCAACAACACGAGCTATTGATCTACAACATAATTTGCAAAATACTACCAGGACTAAGTTCATGATAAATTTAAGTTCAATTAATCATATTATTTAAGAATTCCCACTTAGACAGACATCTCTCTAGTCATCTAAGTGATCACGTGATCCAAATCAACTAAACCATGTCCGATCATCACGTGAGATGGAGTAGTTTTCAATGGTGAACATCACTATGTTGATCATATCTACTATATGATTCACGTTCGACCTTTCGGTCTCCGTGTTCCGAGGCCATATCTGTATATGCTAGGCTTGTCAAGTTTAACTTGAGTATTCGCGTGTGCAACTGTTTTGCACCCGTTGTATTTGAACGTAGAGCCTATCACACCGATCATCACGTGGTGTCTCAAAGATGAAGAACTTTCGCAACGGTACATACTCGGGAGAACACTTCTTGATAATTAGTGAGAGATCATCTTAAAATGCTACCGTCAATCAAAGCAAGATAAGATGCATAAAGGATAAACATCACATGCAATCAATATAAGTGATATGATATGGCCATCATCATCTTGTGCTTGTGATCTCCATCTCCGGCACCGTAGTGATCACCGTCGTCACCGGGCGCGACACCTTGATCTCCATCGTAGCATCGTTGTCGTCTCGCCAATCTTATGCTTCTCGACTATCGCTAACGCTTAGTGATAAAGTAAAGCATTACGTAGGCGTTGCATTTCATACAATAAAGCGACAACCATATGGCTCCTGCCGATTGCCGATAACTTCGTTACAAAACATGATCATCTCATACAATAAAATATAGCATCACGTCTTGACCATATCACATCACAACATGCCCTGCAAAAACAAGTTAGGCGTCCTCTACTTTGTTGTTGCAAGTTTTACGTGGCTGCTACGGGCTGAGCAAGAACCGTTCTTACCTACGCATCAAAACCACAATGATAGTTCGTCAAGTTAGTGTTGTTTTAACCTTCGCAAGGACCGGACGTAGCCACACTCGGTTCAACTAAAGTTGGAGAAACAGACACCGCCACCCACACCGTGCAAAGCACGTCGATAGAACCAGTCTCGCGTAAGCGTCTGCGTAATGTCGGTCCGGGCGCTTCATTCAACAATACCGCCAACCAAAGTATGACATCTTTGGTAAGCGATGACTTGTATCGCCCACAACTAACTTGTGTCCTACTCGTGCATATAACATCTATGCATAAAACCTGGCTCGGATACCACTGTTGGGGAACGTAGTAATTTCAAAAATTTCCTACGCACACGCAAGATCATGGTGATGCATAGCAACGAGAGGAGAGAGTGTTGTCCACGTACCCTCGTAGACCGAAAGCGGAAGCGTTATGACAACGCGGTTGATGTAGTCGTACGTCTTCACGATCCGACCGATCCAAGTACCGAACATACGGCACCTCCGAGTTCAGCACACATTCAGCTCGATGACGATCCCCGGACTCCGATCCAGCAGGGTGTCGGGGATGAGTTCCGTCAGCACGACGACGTGGTGACGATGATGATGTTCTACCGACGCAGGGCTTCGCCTAAGCACCGCAACGATATGATCGAGGTGGAATATGGTGGAGGGGGGCACCGCACACGGCTAAGGAACGATCACGAAGATCAACTTGTGTGTCTTGGGGTGCCCCCCTGCCCCCGTATATAAAGGAGCAAGGGGGGAGGCCGGCCGGCCCTAGCGGGCGCGCCAAGGAGGGGGAAGTCCTCCTCCTAGTGGGAGTAGGACTCCCCTTTCCTAGTCCCACTAGGAAGGAGGAAGGGGGAAGGAAAGAGAGGGAGAGGGAGAGGGAAAGAGGGGTCGCGCCCCCCTCCCTAGTCCAATTAGGACTCCCCATGGGGGGCACGCCACCTCCTGGGCTGCTGCCCTCTCTCTCGCCTCATGCCCACTAAGGCCCAATACTTCCCCGGGGGGTTCCGGTAACCCCTCCGGCACTCCGGTTTTCTCTGAAATCACCCGGAACAATTCCGGTGTCCGAATATAGTCGTCCAATATATCTATCTTTATGTCTCAACCATTTCAAGACTCCTCGTCATGTCCGTGATCACATCCGGGACTCCGAACAACCTTCGGTACATCAAAACTTATAAACTCATAATAAAACTGTCATCGTAACGTTAAGCGTGCGGACCCTACGGGTTCGAGAACTATGTAGACATGACCGAGACACGTTTCCTGTCAATAACCAATAGCGGAACCTGGATGCTCATATTGGCTCCCACATATTCTACGAAGATCTTTATCGGTCAAACCGCATAACAACATATGTTGTTCCCTTTGTCATCGGTATGTTACTTGCCTGAGATTCGATCGTCGGTATCTCAATACCTAGTTCAATCTTGTTACCGGAAAGTCTCTTTACTCGTTATTTAATGCATCATTCCGCAACTAACTCATTATTCACATTGCTTGCAAGGCTTATAGTGATGTGCATTACCGAGAGGGCCCAGAGATACCTCTCCGACAATCGGAGTGACAAATCCTAATCTCGAAATACGCCAACTCAACATGTACCTTCGGAGACACCTATAGAGCTCCTTTATAATCACCCAGTTACGTTGTGACGTTTGGTAGCACACAAAGTGTTCCTCCGGTAAACGGGAGTTGCATAATCTCATAGTCATAGGAACATGTATAAGTCATGAAGAAAGCAATAGCAACATACTAAACGATCAAGTGCTAAGCTAATGGAATGGGTCAAGTCAATCACATCATTCTCCTAATGATGTGATCCCGTTAATCAAATGACAACTCATGTCTATGGCTAGGAAACTTAACCATCTTTGATTCAACGAGCTAGTCAAGTAGAGAAATACTAGTGACACTATGCTTGTCTATGTATTCACACATGTATTATGTTTCCGGTTAATACAATTCTAGCATGAATAATAAACATTTATCATGATATAAGGAAATAAATAATAACTTTATTATTGCCTCTAGGGCATATTTCCTTCACATGAACCTAGTGAAAATGTTAATGATGATGTTCATGATGATGCTCAACCTAGTAATGATAATGATGTAGAAGTTGAACCTGCTGTTGATCTTGATAACCAACAATCAAAGAATCAACGTTATGATAAAAGAGACTTCGTTGCTAGGAAACATGGTAAAGAAAGAGAACCATGGTTTCAGAAACCCATGCCTTTTTGAAAGTGCAACTATCCCTAGGTGGTTTTGGTAATTCATAACAACATATAGCTCATTGAGCTAATACTATTCCAAGACTATTATTTCAGGAAAGCTCAATGAATGGCATGGCATGGATGATGAAAGTGGATCCCTCAAAATACTAAGGACAAAGGATTGGCTCAAGCTCAAAAGCTCAAGACTCTTCATTTTACATTTTAGTGATCCAAGATCACATTAATTCTACAGGAAAAGCCAATACTATCAAGAAGGGATGAGGTGTTGCTTAATGACCTTTTGCTTCATGTGCTTAGTGATATGCTCCAAAACCCTCAACTACTTTCCCACATCTACAAATGACCTAAACCTAAAGCCAAAATCGGTCACACCGATTCTTTCTATCCGACGCCACCGATTCCAAAAGTCATAGCCACTGCCACAAACCCTAAGCAAATCGGTCTTACCGATAGGGATCTCGGTCTCACCGAGATGGGGTTGCAATCTCTCTGTTTCCCTCGTAACGTTTCGGTCTAACCGGTGAGCGATCAGTCCCACCGAGATTGCAATGTAAACTCTCTGTTTCCTTTTGTAACATTTCGTCTCACCGAAAAGAGCAAATCGGTCCCACCAAGTTTACCTGACCAACTCTCTGTTAGCTAATTACCAAAATCGGTCTCACCGAGTTTGTGTAATCGGTCTCACCGAGATTACGTTATGCCCTAACCCTAACCATATCGGTCTCACCGAGATGCATGTCGATCCACCGAAAATCACTAACGGTCACTAGGTTTACTAAATCGGTCCGACCGAGTTTAACGATTCGGTCCCACCGAGTTTGGTAAATTGTGTGTAACAGTTAGATTTTGTGTGGAGGCTATATATACCCCTCCACCTCCTCTTCATTCGTTGAGAGAGCCATCGACTAAACCTACACTTCCAACTTACCATTTAGAGAGAGAACCACCTACTCATGTGTTGAGGCCAAGATATTCCATTCCTACCATATGAATCTTGATCTCTAGCCTTCCCCAAGTTGCTTTCCACTCAAATCATCTTTCCACCAGATCCAAATCCTATGAGAGAGAGTTGAGTGTTGGGGAGACTATCATTTGAAGCACAAGAGCAAGCAGTTCATCATCAACACACCGTTTGTTACTTCTTGGAGAGTGGTGTCTCCTAGATTGGCTAGGTGTCACTTGGGAGCCTCCGACAAGATTGTGGAGTTGAACCAAGGAGTTTGTAAGGGCAAGGAGATCGCCTACTTCGTGAAGATCTACCGCTAGTGAGGCAAGTCCTTCGTGGGCGACGGCCATGGTGGGATAGACAAGGTTGCTTCTTCGTGGACCCTTCGTGGGTGGAGCCCTCCGTGGACTCAGCAAACCGTTACCCTTCGTGGGTTGAAGTCTCCATCAACGTGGATGTACGATAACACCACCTATCGGAACCACGCCAAAAACATCCGTGTCTCCAATTGCGTTTGAATCCTCCAAACCCTTCCCCTTACTTTCTTGCAAGTTGCATGCTTTAATTTCCGCTGCCTATATACTCTTTGCATGCTTGCTTGAATTGTGTGATGATTGCTTGACTTGTCCTAAAATAGCTAAAATCTGCCAAACTATAAAATTGGGAAAAGGTTAAGTTTTTAATTGGTCAAGTAGTCTAATCACCCCCCCCCCCTCTAGACATACTTCAAGGTCCTACAAGTGGTATCATAGCTTTGGTCTCCATTTGCTTTGATTTCCATAGCTTTTGGTGGTCATAGCCTTGGTTTCACAACCTAGGAGAGTATGGCGTCTAGCGAGGAAATTATCACCGAGAGGTCCTTACTTTGATGGTACTAATTTTGCTAGTTGGAAGCATAAGATGAAAATGCATATTCTTGGACATAACCCCGCCGTTTGGGAAATTATTTGTATTGGCTTGCAAGGTGAATTCTTCGATGGGAGAGAACCAAACCGTGAAGCGAATGCGGAAGAATTGAAGATGATGCAATACAACGCTCAAGCATGTGACATCATCTTCAACGGATTGTGCCCCGAAGAATTCAACAAAATCAGCCGTCTTGAGAATGCAAAGGAAATTTGGGATACTTTGATTGATATGCACGAAGGTACCGAATCCGTCAAGGAATCCAAGTTGGATGTGCTCCAAAGTCAGCTTGACAAGTTCAAAATGAAGGATGGTGAAGGTGTCGCTGAAATGTACTCTAGGCTTGTTCTTATCACAAATGAGATTGCCATCTTAGGGAGTGAAGAGATGACCGACAAATTCATCATCAAGAAAATCCTAAGAGAGCATTTGATGGAGAGTATGATACCGTGTGCATGTTGATCCAAATGATGCCAAACTACAAAGATCTCAAGCCAACGGAAGTCATTGGAAGGATTGTTGCTCATGAGATGTCACTCAAGGATAAGGAGGAACTTCACAACAAGTAAAGTGGTGCTTACAAAGCCTCAAGTGAAGCCCCCACATCATCAAGTGAGAAACCAACCTTCAATGAAGAATTGAGCTTAATGGTGAAGAACTTCAACAAATTCTACAAAAGTAGAAGCAAAGAAAGAAGCTCCAAGTCAAGGTCTTACAATGACAAGAGATCTTCTAGTCGAGAGCGCAATTGCTACAATTGTGGAAGACCCGGACACTACTCCAATGAGTGTACGGCACCCCACAAAAGAAGAGAAGATTCTCCAAGAAGAAGAAGCAAAAGAGAAGAATCACCACCAAGAGAGAGGAGGAGTAGAGATGATCGTTATGAACAAAGACCCTCACGGAGAAGCAAGGATTCGGAAAGGAAGGACAAGTCATCAAGGAGCTACACAAAACGAAGACATCAAGCTCATGTTGGTGAATGGGTTTCCGGTTCCGACTCCGACCATCACTCCGAGAGAAGCTATCACTCCGACTCCGAATATACTCAAGATGAAGGTGTTGCCGGTCTAGCACTTGTGTCAACCAACTCCTACGACATATTTGACTCACCAAATGAAGGAATTGGAAGATGCTTCATGGCCAAAGGTCCAAAGGTAACACATCCCGAGTATGTTGATTTTAATAGTGATGAAGATGACTTGCTTGTGGATGATGATTTACTTGTTGACAACTCTAGTGATGAATACTATGATGAAACGTCAATTAATCATGCTAATCAAACGAATGACAATGATAAGGAGAAAATTGAGCTTCTAACTAAAGAACTAAACACTCTTAAGTTGGCTCATGAAACTATCTTCGAAGATCATCGAGAACTTTTAAGGGCTCATGAAAAGTTACGCTTTGAAAAGCTCAATCTTGAGCAAGAGCATGAGTTCTTAAAGGCAATCAATGATGATCTCCATGAAAAGTTCTTCTTACATTGCCAGCGTTTACTCTTATCTACTTACATGCCTCAAGTCAAGTCTAGTAACAAGTACAAGAAAGATACTTCCTCTAGTAGTAACAATAATAATGTCAAATCCAATGTTGTTGCTTCTAGTAGTTCTCTTGATTCCACTAATGATTCTCTTAGCCAAGTTACACTTGAGCAAGAAAATAGTTTATTGAAGGGAATTATAGAGAAAGGTGTTTACAAGAGCCTTGTCGGGAGTAAGCAATTCGAGGAAATTGTACGCAAGCAAGGAAGGCACCGGAAGAATCAAGGTGTTGGTTTTGAACGAAAGTTCAACGCCAATGGAGTTGAGTGGGAAGAAGATAAATACCCCAAGACAAAGTTTGTTCCTCAACAAGAGAAGTATGATCCTACTTCCTTCAAAGGGACACAAGCTTAAGATGATCTTCCACCACAAGACCACAAGAACAAAGGCAAGGACAAGCTTCAAGAAGAGATTGATGCATTTGAAGAAGCACCTTATGCCTCGTTCAAGTGGGTCCCCAAGACTACGTCAAGTTCTACTTCATCAAGTACAACTACAACTCCAAGGATTCCCATCAAGATGATGTGGATCCCGAAGAAGAAGAACTAGAGAGTTCTTGAGGGTGACTCCGCCAACATTCTTCACTCGTATCATTTTGGCAAGAACAAGTGCAATCAACTTTCACATCTTGCACTAGTTCAAGGAGTCACAAACCCTCATGTTGGAAAGGCAAGGGACAAGGTAACCTAATGTTTTCATGGACATCATCTTGTGTGTGCATCACTCTATGTCTATGGATATTCTTGTTTGTTCCTTGTGGGACTAACCCATGTAGGCAAGTTGAAAGTGCAACTCACTCCAAAGGATTGCTCCAAATGATCTACATCAACATTGAGCATCTACATCTTCAACACCTACATGAAGTCATCATCGACAAAACCCAAGGTTAGTTCATCCCTCTAAAGGGGGATCTCACATCTAGGGGGAGCTTAACTCCAAGAATTGAGTCAAAGCAACTCTAATGGTGTGAACACATTAATGCATTATGTAAAAGTGGTAACCCCACTTGAGCTTAAACGATGAGTATGACCTATGATCAAATGTTCTCATTTGACTCCTAAGTCAATATACTCATATATAGATGACCTAGTCATCGCCAATTGTTTGATAGATGCTAGAATTGGTTGTGCATGCTTTGCCACATATTTCAATTGCCATCTTATTGTGTGAGCATGTTGGTGCATATTTTACTCATTCAAGGACATCCACTTGTTATTTTGTTTGTTTGGTTCTTTCTTCTTTTGGCCAAGTGGATGGACAAGAATGCCTAAGAACCTTCTTTAGCTATCTATGCTTTTCTCGTCTCAAACTCTATTCATGCTACATCACAAAATTTGATCAAGTCAGATTCGAACCACTCTGTGTGAGGAGCACTTGGAGTCCCCGATTCGTCATAGACTTAAACTTCCAAAACCTCTTAGTGATTCTCGGTCTGACCGATCCTTCCATTTCGGTCCTACCGAGATCATCAAGTTGATCTGAAATTTCAATCTCGGTGCAACCGATTTGAACTTTTCGGTCTCACCGATTTGTCTTTATCGAACACGTTATGCATCTCGGTGCCACCGAGTTGTTCCACTCGGTCACACCGAGGTCGGGCTATATATAGACACGGGCAAAATTTTGGAAATTTCTCCAAACCCTTCGCCAGCAAGCAACAGCTCGCTCTGCCATCGTGGTCTCGGATCGTCTCCTCATCGCCAGAGCCTCCAGTCGCTGGTCTTCGCCGCCAATCAGCGGATTTCGTCCCGCCATTGCCGCCGTAGCAAGTCCACCGCCAAGTTAGGGTATGGACTTAAACTTTGTGCTATCCACGTCTGATTCCTGGCACATTGTTTTCATATTGAATCTTGCCACGATTGCAACTCTTCTATCCAGCCAAAGTAGTTCATAGATTAGATGTGATTCAAATTTTTAGGGTTAGGTTTTCGCCAAAATCATCTCGGACCCACCGAGTTGAAAAACTCGGTCTCACCGATTTGGCTTATGCCATTGCACTAGTGACTCTCGGTCTGACCGAGAATTACTAATCGGTGCAACCGATTTGAGGATTCTGTGAAACACTAGCAGTCTCGGTACCACCGAACTGAAACTCGGTCCAACCGAGATCATCAGTTTATGTTCCAAAACTGCTTCGGTATCACCGAGTTTGAAAATCGGTGGATCCGAAATGCTTTCTGTGGAAAACTAAGACTGAACTTTTGAGTCATTCTTTTGCAAAAACCTCTGCATTGTGTGATGCTCATCTTTTCTATCTCAACTATAACTCTTCACAGGGTCAGCAGTCAGCCTTTGCAGTATGTCTGATCAAAGTGACAGCCAGAACAGGTAAAGAGCAGATTGACTTGAGTGAGGGCACTAGTCCCTCCACTTCAGATGAAGGGAGCAGAAGTACTCCTAGCAATTTGCCTAAGGCTGCTACTAGGCAAAGGAGGAAAAGAACTTCAGATTCAGAGGATGAAGATTACAAAGCTGAGGAAGCTGAGGCAACTTCCAAGAAAGTGGTGCTCAAGAAGGAATATGGCTCAGCAAAGGATGCAAAGCCAGGCATGAAGATTAAAAGGCCTGCAAGAAGGCAACCTATGCCCAAGGCCAGAGCATCAACTCAACTGCCTGTAAATCCTGATCCATAGAGCCAGCTGCTGAAAGCAAGAAGAGGAAGGAAAGGGTCAAGAAGACCATGGCCAAAGTTGTTGGGCAAGCTTCCATGATGGAAGAGGAAGAGCCTACTGCACCAGCACCAAAGGCACCAAAGCTTATGGGTGATGCAATCAGATCTGGGGCTGCAACATCTAAGCCCAAGGAAGCGCCCAAAGCTGCCCCCAAGGCCAAGTCTGCACCAAAGAGGAAAACTAGGAGTATTCCAGCTGCTGAGAAGAACAAGGCCCCAGTGCCTGATGTTGCTGAGGAGGAAGATGAAGAAGGACAAATTCTGAGGAAGCTCAAGCCAAAGATACCAGACCACAATGATTCCCACCCTGTGGCTGAGGACATGAGAATCAGGAAGGACTCGGGATTGAGGATATGGAGGATGGCAGATCCATATGCCACAAGGAGAAAAACTGTTGTTGATTACAGGTTCCATACAAAGGAACAGCAAGACTTCTATGAGACAATCTTGTTGGACAAGAAACCCATAGTTTGTGATATGAGGTGGGTCGACTGGACCTACATGAAGGAGAATGAATAGCACTATCCTGGAGTACAAGACAGTTTTGTTGCTTGTGGAGTTGCAGATTTTGTTGGACAAAAGCTCACAAATTGGAATGATGAACTTATCATGCAGTTCTACTCCACAGCACATTTTTACCCAGATGGGAGAATTGTTTGGATGTCTGAAGGTACAAGGTACCAGTCAACTATTGAGGAATGGGCAAGTCTGATCAATGTCCCCAAGGAGAATGAGGATGACCTAGACATTTATGCCAAGAAGAAAATGGACCACAATTCCATGGCACACATGTACAAGGAAATTCCAGACAAGGCACTAGAGACTCACAAGTTTGGATCAATTCACTTTCTGCTGTCAGGGTTGCCAACTATAAATTGGATTCTGAGGCACACTTTGTTGCCCAAGTCTGGTGACCATAACATGATTAGAGGGCATGCCATCAACATGTTGCATGTGTTTGATGTGCCACAAAAGTTCAAAGTCATGAGCCTGATCATATAAACTATCAAGAGGACTGCAGCAGATCAGAAGAGGAGCTGTGGATATGCACCTCAGATTCAAGAATTGATAAACTCAAAGATGGGCACAGGAAAATATCAGTTGGATAAGGAACACTTTCCACTTTATCCAGACTTTGAGGACAATGAGGTTGTCATGAATGAAGATGATCCACAATCAGGTCAAGCTCGGAGAAGAAGGAGAAGGCAAAGAGGAGAGAGGCTGCCAAGATGCCAACTCAAGAGGAGGCATCTGAGTATTTCTTGAAGAACAAGCAGGAGCAGCTTGGTTACTTAATAGCATCAACCCTGAGGATTGAGAAGGTATTGGCCACCCTCACTCAAACTCAGGAGAGCTTGGAGAGAGCCATCAGACTAAACCTACACTTCCAACTTACCATTTCTGAGAGAGAACCACCTACTCATGTGTTGAGGCCAAGATATTCCTTTCCTACCATATGAATCTTGATCTCTAGCCTACCCCAAGTTGCTTTCCACTCAAATCATCTTTCCACCAGATCCAAATCCTATGAGAGAGAGTTGAGTGTTGGGGAGACTATCATTTGAAGCACAAGAGCAAGGAGTTCATCATCAACACACCGTTTGTTACTTCTTGGAGAGTGGTGTCTCCTAGATTGGCTAGGTGTCACTTGGGAGCCTCCGACAAGATTGTGGAGTTGAACCAAAGAGTTTGTAAGGGCAAGGAGATCACCTACTTCGTGAAGATCTACCGCTAGTGAGGCAAGTCCTTCGTGGGCGACGGCCATGGTGGGATAGACAAGGTTGCTTCTTCGTGGACCCTTCGTGGGTGGAGCCCTCTGTGGACTCGCGCAACCGTTACCCTTCGTGGGTTGAAGTCTCCATCAACGTGGATGTACGATAGCACCACCTATCGGAACCACGCCAAAAACATTCGTGTCTCCAATTGCGTTTGAATCCTCCAAACCCTTCCCCTTACTTTCTTGCAAGTTGCATGCTTTAATTTCCGCTGCCTATATACTCTTTGCATGCTTGCTTGAATTGTGTGATGATTGCTTGATTTGTCCTAAAATAGCTAAAATCTGCCAAACTATAAAATTGGGAAAAGGTTAAGTTTTTAATTGGTCAAGTAGTCTAATCACCCCCCCTCTAGACATACTTCAAGGTCCTACACTTTTCCTCCCAAACCATCCAAGAAAAAGGATGATGAGGATTTTGAGCGCTTTGCTGAAATGATTAGGCCTATCTTTTTGCGTATGCGATTGACTGATATGCTCAAAATGAATCCTTATGCTAAATATATGAAAGATGTTGTTACAAATAAAAGAAAGATACCGGAAGCTAAAATTTCCACCATGCTTGCTAATTATACTTTTAAGGGTGGAATACCAAAGAAACTTGGAGATCCAGGAGTACCTACTATACCATGCTCCATTAAGAGAAATTATGTTAAAACTGCTTTATGTGATCTTGGAGCCGGTGTTAGTGTTATGCCTCTCTCTTTATATCATAGACTTGACTTGAATAAGTTGACACCTACTGAAATATCTTAGCAAATGGCTAATAAATCAACTCCTATACCTGTCGGTATTTGTGAGGATGTGCCTGTTGTGGTTGCAAACGTTACTATTTTAACGGACTTTGTTATTCTTGATATTCCCGAGGATAATAGTATGTCTATTATTCTTGGAAGACCTTTCCTTAATACTGCAGGGGCTGTTATTGATTGCAACAAAGGCAATGTCACTTTTCATGTTAATGGTAATGAGCATACGGTACCCTTTCCGAGGAAACAACCTCAAGTTCATAGTATCAACTATATTGGAAAAATTCCATCGATTATATTTGGAGGTTTTGAATTTCCTCTCCCTACTGTCAAGAAGAAATATGATATACTTATTATTGGGGATGTCCATATCCCCGTTGAGGTAACATAGTGTTAGGTTCCATGTTAATCGGAATGAGTTTGTTAACAAGACTTGATCAACCTTGTTAGTGGATTCTTTTTTATGAGCATGAGATGGATGAAACTAGAAGCACAACCTTCTGTACCCTCTTTATATTCTCTGTTCTTTAGTAGAAATAAAGTAAAATAGTATTTTCTCATACATTTCACGGCTTATCCGTGCAATATAAAAATATCCCAAAATAAAAGTCCTCGAATGTCATGCCAATTTAATATGATTTTTTGGGAATATTTGAGGATTTTAGTGCAAAATTACCATGGGGAGCTGCCACTGCCACGAGGGTGGAGGCGCGCCTACCCCGGGTGCGCCCTACCTCGTGGGCCCATGGTGGCCCTCCTCCACTTATCCCTGCACCCATCTTCTTCCTCTGCCTCACACAAACCCGAAAAACCAACTCAAGCTCGTGTTCCAGCCACTTTTGTTGTGATTTTCGATCTCCTTGCTCAAAGCACCTCTCATAAACTCAAGGGAGATTGTTCCTTGGTATGTCACTCCTCCATTGGTCCAATTAGTTTTTGTTCTAGTGCTTTATTCTTTGCAAATTTGTGCTGCATAGGTGACCATGTTCTTGAGCTTGCATGTCAAATTTATATGGTTCCAAGTAGTTCTAATGCTTGATATAGGCTCTAGGCACTTGTAGGAGTAGTTGCTATCGCTTTCTTGAAGTTGGTTCACTTTTGTTTGAAGTTACTAAAATTTTCAGAATTTTTTCAAAGAAAACAATATGTTTAGGAAGATGTTCCAAGGTGGTTCTTCAAGGAAGCAAGGTCCCAGCTTGCAATGCGTGATCTTGACGAGGAACCACCAAGAGACGCTCTGTGAGGCCACGTGAATGGCCTTGGAAAATTTTATGGATCAAGCGGGAATCTAAGAAGAATTTAACGATATTTGCGTAATGCCGGTCTTGAGGACTTTGAAGTGACAAATGCCCCAAAGATCATGATCTCACAAGTTCATTTGTGGGGAGGTTTGAGTTTTCATCTTGGCGTAATTCTCCTTCACCATGTTTGACCTTTATGACAAATCTTATACCATGGACTTAGAAGATTTCACTTTTGCTTGCAAACTTCCATCTTGGGGTAGTGTCAGGGATCCCCCTAAATCTGAATATAGAGAATTTCTTGCTAGAATAATTGTTGGGGAATCTAGAGATATAACACAAGCCACTATAGGGAGCACTCACTTTCCTGCTATACATTATTTTGCTCTCTTCATAGGCAGATGCATAAATGCTAAGGATGAAGCATGTCACATGTGTGCTCCTGATCTCAGCATTCTCAGGAGTGCTGTGTTAGGAGACCAATCTTATCATATGGGAGCCATTGTAGCTCGTAGGTTGCATCTTAATAGACATAACCGAGATTTCTTTGGAGGAATTTATGCAACCCGCTTAGCTAATTTTCTTGAGATAGACATTCGTGAGGGTGACATGGAGTTACCCCCTACTTATTTAGATTTTGATTCTATGGTTTCCCACCAGTTTGTTGCGAGGATTGAACCACCTCTCCAGTATCAACTAATCTTTAACAAATGGCATGTTGTCCATGTTACTCTTCCTGCTCCTGCCTTCTTTGATTTTCAGATGAGAGGAAGATATATTATTACCAGAGAGGAGGCAGATGAGTACGAGAGGAGAACGGAGGCAGCTCGACGCCACGCTGCAGCTCAGGAGGCGATAGCCGCTGCATCGCAAGATCGACCCAGCTATACCTACGGTATCGGCCAGGCTATCCTCGGCAATAGACCAACTTAGGCCAAAAGCCTAAGCTTGGGGAGTACGTATTTCTCACCGACATTACATTCATGTTCACACACACTCATTGCTAGATGTCGGTGCTCATACTCTTTCACTGTAATATCCATGCTAGTTTATTTTCTTTTTCCTGCTTTCTTCTTGTGTGTTTAATAAACCTTAGAAAAAACAAAAAAAATTAGTAGTAGTTTATTTTTCATGCTGTAGTAGTAATAATTAAAAAGAAAACCCAAAAATATTTCCCGTTCTTCTTTTGCTTGTTGGGAGCTTTCCCGTGTAAATAGTTTTTATTTCCTTTCTTTTATTTGGGGATCAGTAGGAGAAGACCATGATTAAATTGTTGAAGTGGCTCTTATATGCATTATTGTTAATTTAACCAAGAGCCCATATTGCCTTGTCTTCTCCTGTTTATTGAATGCTCGCAGATTCCAGCTTAGTCCAATGCACGTGCACTCTTATTATTATTCATACCGTTCGGTCGTGCAAGTGAAAGGCAATTATGATGACATGTATGATGGACTGACTGAGATGGGAAAAGCTGGTATGAACTCGACCTCTTTTGTTTTTGTAAATATGATGAGTTCATCGTTCTTGATTCAGCTGATTATGAATAAACATGTTTGCAATGACAATTAGAGATCATAGTTGCTTGTGTCATGCTTGATTAGCTATGAGTTATAATGGTTTACCTTGCGTGCCAACATGCTATTAAGATGATTATGATGTGGTATGATGGGTTGGTATCCTCCTTTGAATGATTTAAGTGATTTGACTTGGCACATGTTCACGCATGTAGTTGAAACAAATCAACATAGCCTTCATGATATTTATGTTCATGGTGGATTATATCTTACTCATGCTTGTATTCAATGTCTATTAATTTTAATGCATGTTCATGACTGTTGTCGCTCTCTAGTTGGTCGCTTCCCAGTCTTTTGCTAGCCTTCACTTGTACTAAGCGGGAATACTGCTTGTGCATCCAATCCCTTAAACCCCAAAGTTATTCCATATGAGTCCACTATACCTTCCTATATGCGGTATCTACCTGCCGTTCCAAGTAAATTTGTATGTGCCAAACTCTAAACCTTCAAATAAACATTCTATTTTGCATGCTCGAATAGCTCATATATCAACTAGTGCTGCCATTATCTTCCGTGTTAGGCGGGTTATTCTCAAGAGGAGTGGACTCCGCTCCTCACTCACGAGAAAATGGCTGGTCACCGGGATGCCCATCCATGCTTTATGCAAACTAAATCAAAATAATTGCAAACAAAACTCCCCCTGGGACCCGTTGAATGTTGGAAGCACTCGTTGTTTCGAGCAAGCCATGGATTGATGCTTGTGGAGGAGGGGGAGTATAAACTTTACCATTCTGTTTGGGAACCGCCTATAATTTGTTTAGCATGGAAGATATCGTCATCTCTTAGTTGTTATGTTGACAATGAAAGTATGCCGCTCAAAATAAATTATCTCTATTTCAAAATCGACCTCTGGCACCTCTACAATTCCCTGCTTCCCTCTGCGAAGGGCCTATCTATTTACTTTTATGTTGAGTCATCACCTTCTTATTAAAATCACTAGCTGGAGAGCACAGCTGTCATTTGCATTCATTACTGTTAATTTATATCGGGTATGACTATGATTGGATTTCTTTTACCATGATTTACAATGTCTAGTCAGTCCTTGATCTTTGAAGGTGCTCTGCATTTATGTTTTGCGGTCTCAGAAAGGGCTAGCGAGATACCATCTTGTTATATCATATTATGATTATTTTGAGAAAGTGTTGCCATCCGAGATTTATTATTATGACTTGCTAGCTGATTATGTTATTGATATGAGTAAACATGAGACCTGAGAATTATTGCAAATGTGGTTAGTTATGATCTTTGCTGAAAACATGAATGCTGGCTTGACATAAGTACAACAACAAGAGCAAACAGAGTTTGTAAAAGATTTTTTTTCTTTTTCTCTTTCAGTTTGTCAACTGAATTGCTTGAGGACAAGCAAGGGTTTAAGCTTGGGGGAGTTGATACGTCTCTGTAGTATCTACTTTTCCAAACACTTTTGCCCTTGTTTTGGACTCTAACTTGTATGATTTGAATGGAACTAACCCGGACTGACGCTGTTTTCAGCAGAATTGCCAGATGTTGTTTTATGTGCAGAAAACAAAAGTTCTCGAAATGACCTGAAACTCCACGGGATGTCTTATAAAAAATAAGAAAAATCCTCGCCAAAGATGAAGACCAGGGGCCCACACTGTCCACGAGGGTGGGGCGCCCCCCCCTCTGGCGCGCCCCTATGTGGGCCCCACGAGACCCTCCGACGCCAACTCCAACTCCATATATTGGCTTTCGGGAAAAAAAATCAGAGAGAAAGTTTCATCACGTTTTACGATACGGAGCCGCCGCCAAGCCCTAATCTCTCTCGGGAGGGCTGATCTGGAGTCCGTTCGGGGCTCCGAAGAGGGGGATTCGTCGCCGTCGTCATCATCAACCATCCTCCATCACCAATTTCATGATGCTCACCGCCGTGCGTGAGTAATTCCATCGTAGGGTTGCTGGACGGTGATGGGTTGGATGAGATTTATCATGTAATCGAGTTAGTTTTGTTAGGGTTTGATCCCTGGTATCCACTATGTTATGAGATTGATGTTGCTATGACTTTGCTATGCTTAATGCTTGTCACTAGGGCCCGAGTGCCATGATTTCAGATCTGAACCTATTATGTTTTCATGAATATATGTGAGTTCTTGATCCTATCTTGCAAGTCTATAGTCACCTACTATGTGTTATGATCCGGCAACCCCGAAGTGATAATAATCGGGACCACTCCCGATGATGACCATAGTTTGAGGAGTTCATGTATTCATTATGTGCTAATGCTTTGTTCCAGTTCTCTATTAAAAGGAGGCCTTAATATCCCTTAGTTTCCAATAGGACCCCGCTGCCACGGGAGGGTAGGACAAAAGATGTCATGCAAGTTCTTTTCCATAAGCACGTATGACTATATCGGAATACATGCCTACATTACATTGATGAACTGGAGCTAGTTCTGTCACCCTATGTTATGATGTTACATGAAGAACCACATCCGGCATAATTATCCATCATCGATCCGGTGCCTCTGAGCTTTCCATATCTTGGTTTACGCTTATTTACTTTTTTCGTTACTCTTGTTACAATCACTACAAAATACCAAAACATTACTTTTCTTTGTCTTTACTTTTGTTACCGTTACCGCCACTATCATATTACTTTGCTACTAAACACTTTGCTGCAGATACTAAGTTTCCAGGTGTGGTTAAATTGACAACTCAGCTGCTAATACTTGAGAATATTCTTTGGCTCCCCTTGTGTCGAATCAATGAATTTGGGTTGAATACTCTACCCTCGAAAACTGTTGCGATCACCTATACTTGTGGGTTATCAATCGTCATCACCAACGATCCTCTCATCGGGAGGGGGTCAATCTCCATCAACATCTTCACCAGCACCATCTCCTCTAAAACCCTAGTTCATCTCTTGTATCCAATCTTTGTCCCAAAGCCTCAGATTGGTACCTGTGGGTTGCTAGTAGTGTCGATTACTCTTTGTAGTTGATGCTAGTTGGTTTATCTGGTGGCAGATCATATGTTCAGATCCTATATGCATATTAATACCCCTCTGATTATGAGCATGAATATGATTTGTGAGTAGTTACGTTTGTTCCTGAGGACATGGGAGAAGTCTTCACTACTAGGGAAAAGCCTATACACAAAAAGTTACTAGTAGCGAGGGTTAAAAACCCTCACTACTACTACTTACCAGTAGCGCAGGATTTTAAACCTCGCTACTACTAAGTTGATAGCAGCAGCGCGGGTTTTTAACCCTCGCTACTACTAAGCGGTCTCTACCGTGCCCCCCGGGACATGCCATAGTAGTAGCGCGGGTTTTTAAAACCTCGCTACTACTACGTTTGATAGCAGTAGCGTTGGTTTTTAGCCCTCGCTACTACTAAGTGGTGCCATAGTAGTAGCGAGGGGGTAAAAAACCGCGCTACTCCGTTAAACATTTTCAAAATCCTCAAAAACCAAACAGAAAAAAAGTTACGGGGCTTTTAAGATCTAGAGTGGAAAAAATCGAAAAAATTTCAAACTGTATGGTCAAACTGTGGTCAAACAATGGTCAAACTAATTATTGTAGAATATTAGTGTTACTAAATAATTATTTTAGTTTTTTTGAATTTTGGTCAAATCTGGTCAAACTATGGCCAAACTGTGGTCAAACTATGGTCAAACTAATTATTCAAGAAATATTAGTGTTACTAATTTTTTAGAACAATAGTTTCAAACTCAAATAGTGAAATGTGTGACTTCATGCTCAAGCTAAATTCCTGAGGTTAATAGGATTGACATCTTACTATTGTCAGGAAAACAACAAGTGCAGACTTGGAAACGAGGGAGAATAGAACCCGGAAGTTAAGCGTGCTTAGGCTGGAGTAGTGAGAGGATGGGTGACCGTCCGGGAAGTTAGATGATTTGGAATGATGAGGGGCGATTAGAGATTAAATTGAGCAGCGATGAGGGGTGATTAGAGATTTGAGGTTAAAATAATTCAAAAATTTGAAAATTAGGGGAAAAAATCGAAATATTTTTTGAAAAATTCAAAAAACTCATGCTGGTAGTAGTAGCGGGTTTTTACCCACGCTACTACTAAAGGCGTAGTAGTAGCGCTGGTGGCACCCGCCATCGCTATATCGTTAGTATGTAGCGCCTTATTAGTAGCGAGGCCCCCGCGCTACTAATAGGCCCAAAACCCGCGCTGCTGCTAGGCTTTTCCCTAGTAGTGCTTGCTATAAGTAGTCATGTGAATTTGGTATTCGTTCGATATTTTGATGAGATGTATGTTGTCTTTCCTCTAGTGGTGTTATGTGAACGTCGACTACATGACACTTCACCATTGTTTGGTCCTAGAGGAAGGCATTGGGAAGTAATAAGTAGATGATGGGTTGCTAGAGTGACAGAAGCTTAAACCCTAGTTTATGTGTTGCTTCGTAAGGGGCTGATTTGGATCCATATGTTTCATGCTATGGTTAGGTTTACCTCAATACTTCTTTTGTAGTTGCGGATGCTTGCAATAGGAGTTAATCGTAAGTGGGATGCTTGTCCAAGTAAGGACAGCACCCAAGCACCGGTCCACCCACATACCAAATTATCAAAGTAACAAACGCGAATCATATGAGCGTGATGAAAACTAGCTTGACGATAATTCCCATGTGTCCTCGAGAGCGTTTTTCACCATATAAGAGTTTGTCCAGGCTTGTCCTTTGCTATAAAAAGGATTGGGCCATCTTGCTGCACCTTATTTACTTTTATCACTCGTTACCTGTTACAAATTATCTTATCACAAAACTATCTGTTACCGATAATTTCAGTGCTTGCAGAGAATACCTTACTGAAAACTGCTTATCATTTCCTTCTGCTCCTCGTTGGGTTCGACACTCGTACTTATCGAAAGGACTACGATAGATCCCCTACACTTGTGGGTCATCATGGAACTCTCAATGAAAGCACCAATGTCAGTGTCAAACCGGCGGATCTCGGGTAGGGGGTCCCGAACTGTGCGTCCAAGGATGATGGTAACAGGAGACGGGGGACACGATGTTTACCCAGGTTCGGGCCCTCTCTATGGTGGTAATACCCTACTTCCTGCTTGATTGATCTTGATGAATATGAGTATTACAAGAGTTGATCTACCACGAGATCGTAATGGCTAAAACCCTAAAAGTCCTGCCTGTATTACTATGGTTATGATTCTCCATCTACGGACCAAGCCCTCCGGTTTATATAGACACCGGAGGGATCTAGGGTTACATAAGGTCGGTTACAGAGAAAGGAATCTACATATTTGATCGCCAAGCTTGCCTTCCATCCCAAGGAGAGTCCCATTCGGACACGGGTGGAGTCTTCGGTGTTTGTATCTGCACAGCCCATCAGTCTGGCCCACGGCTAACACGCCGAACGCCCGAGGACCCCTTAATCCATGACTCCCTCTACTTCCGAAGAAGCTATGTACTCCGCTTCACACATAGATCCTGCCACAACGCTCTTCTTGGAACTGCACCAACTGACCGCTCCACCATTCAATAAAAATATGTATCCGGTTTGTGACTTAGAGTCATCCGGATCAGTGTCAAAGCTGGCATCGACGTAACCATTTACGACGAGCTCTTTGTCACCTACATAAACGAGAAACATATCCTTAGTCCTTTTCAGGTATTTCAGTATATTCTTGACCGATGTCCAGTTATCCACTCATGGATTACTTTGGTACCTCCCTGCTAAACTAATAGCAAGGCACACATCAGGTCTGGTACACATCATTGTATACATGATAGACCTATGGTTGAAGCATAGGGAATGACTTTCAGTTTCTCTCTATCTTCTGCAGTGGTCGGGCATTGAGTCTAACTCAACTTCACACCTTGTAACACAGGCAAGAACCCTTTCTTTACTTGATCCATTTTGAACTTCTTCAAAACTTTGTCAAGGTATGTGCTTTGTGAAAGTCCAATTAAGCGTCTTGATCTATCTCTATAGATCATGATGCCCAATATATAAGCAGCTTCACCGAGGTCTTTCATTGAAAAATTCTTATTCAAGTATCCTTTTATGTTATTCAGAAATTCAGTATCATTTCCGATCAACAATATGTCATCCACATATAATATCAGAAATGCTACTGAGCGCCCACTCACTTTCTTGTAAATACAGGCTTCTCCAAAAGTTTGTATAAATCCATATGCTTTGATCACACTATCAAAGCGTATATTCCAACTCCGAGATGCTTGCACCAGTTCGTAAATGGATCGCTGGAGCTTGCACACTTTGTTAGCACCTTTTGGATCGACAAAACCTTCCGGTTGCATCATATACAACTCTTCTTTAAGATATCCATTAAGGAATGCGGTTTTGACATCCATTTGCCAAATTACATAATCATAAAATGCGGCAATTGCTAACATGATTCGGACGGACTTAAGCATCACTACGGGTGAGAAGGTCTCATCGTAGTCAACTCCTTGAACTTGTCGAAAACCTTTCGCAACAAGTCGAGCTTTGTAGACATTAACATTACTGTCAGCATCAATCTTCTTCTTGAAGATCCATTTATTCTCTATGGCTTGTCGATCATCGGGAAGGTCAATCAAAGTCCATACTTTGTTCTCATACATGGATCCCATCTCAGATTTCATGCCTCAAGCCATTTTTCGGAATCTGGGCTCATCATCGCTTCCTCATAGTTCGTAGGCTCGTCATGGTCAAGTAACATGACTTACAGAACAGGATTACCGTACTACTCTGGTGTGGATCTTACTCTGGTTGACATATGACGTTCGGTAGTAACTTGATCAGAAATTTCATGATCATCATCATTAGCTTCCTCACTTACTGGTGTTGGAATCACTGGAACTGATTTTTTGTGATGAACTACTTTCCAATAAGGGAGCAGGTACTGTTACCTCATCAAGTTCTACATTCCTCCCTACTTTCCAATAAGAGAGAAACTCCTTCTCTAGAAAGGATCCATTCTTAGCAACGAATATCTTGCCTTCGGATCTGTGATAGAAGGTGTACCCAACAGTCTCCTTTGGGTATCCTATGAAGACACATTTCTCCGATTTGGGTTCGAGCTTATCACGTTGAAGCTTTTTCACATAAGCATCGCAGCCCCAAACTTTAAGAAACAACAACTTGGGTTTCTTGCCAAACCATAGTTCATAAGGTGTCGTCTAAACAGATTTAGATGGTGCCCTATTTTAACGTGAATGCAGCCGTTTCTAAAGCATAACCCCAAAACGATAGCGGTAAATCAGTGAGAGACATCATAGATCGCACCATATCTAGTAAAGTACGATTACGACGTTCAGACACACCATTACGCTGTGGTGTTCCAAGTGGTGTGAGTTGCGAAACTATTCCGCATTGTTTCAAATGAAAACCAAACTCATAACTCAAATATTCTCCTCCAAGATCAGATCGTAGAAACTTTGTTTTCTTGTTACGATGATTTTCCATTTCAAAATTCTTTGAACTTTTCAAATGTTTCAGACTTATGTTTCATCAAGTAGATATACCCATATCTGCTCAAATCATCTGTGAAGGTAATAAAATAACGATACCCGCCGCGAGCATCAACACTCATCGGACCGCATACATCAGAATGTATTATTTCCAACAAGTCCGTTGCTCGCTCCATTGTTCCGGAGAACGGAGTCTTAGTCATCTTGCCCAAGAGGCATGGTTCGCAAGCATCAAGTGATTCCAAAATTCCATCTGCATGGAGTTTCTTCATGCGCTTTACACCAATATGACCTAAACAGCAGTGCCACAAATAAGTTGCACTATCATTATTAAACTTATATCTTTTGGCTTCAATACTATGAACATGTGTATCACTACTATCAAGATTTAGTAAAACAGACCACTCATCAAGGGTGCATGACCATAAAAGATAATTACTCATATAAATAGAACAACCATTATTCTCTGATTTAAATGAATAACCGTCTTGCATCAAACAAGATCCAGATATAATGTTCATGCTCAACGCTGGCACCAAATAACAATTATTTAGGTCTAAAACTAATCCCGAAGGTAGATGTAGAGGTAGCGTGCCGACGGCGATCACATCGACTTTGGAACCATTTCCCTCGTCCTTAGCCAATCTTCGCTTAATTTGTAGCCCCTGTTTCAAGTTGCAAATATTAGCAACAGAACCAGTATCAAATACCCAGGCGCTACTGCGAGCATTAGTAAGGTACGCATCAATCACATGTATATCAAATATACCTTTCACTTTGCCATCCTTCTTCTCCGCCAAATACTTGGGGCAGTTCTGCTTCTAGTGACCAATCCCTTTGAAGTAGAAGCACTCAGTCTCAGGCTTAGGTCCAGACTTGGGCTTCTTCACTTGAGCAGCAACTTGCTTGTTGTTCTTCTTGAAGTTCCCCTTCTTTCCTTTACCCTTTTTCTTGAAACTGGTGGTCTTGTTGACCATCAACACTTAATTCTCCTTCTTGATTTCTACATCCGCAGCCTTTAGCATTGCGAAGAGCTCGGGAATTGTCTTATCCATCCCTTGCATATTATAGTTCATCACGAAGCTCTTGTAGCTTGGTGGCGATGATTGAAGAACTCATCAATGACACTATCATCGGAAGATTAACTCCAGTTGAGTCAAGTGGTTGTGGTACCCAGACATTCTGAGTATATGCTCACTGACAGAACTATTCTCCTCCATTTTGCAGCTATAGAACTTATTGGAGACTTCATATCTCTCAATCCCGTATTAACTTCAACTCCTGGAACATCTCATATGCTCCATGACGTTCAAAACGTGGCTGAAGTCCCGGTTCTAAGCCGTAAAGCATGGCACACTGAACTATCGAGTAGTCATCAGCTTTGCTCTGCCAGACGTTCATAACATGTGGTGTTGCTCCTATAGCGGGTTTGTCACCTAGCGGTGCTTCCAGAACGTAATTCTTATGTGCAGCAATGAGGATAATCCTCAAGTAATGGACCCAGTCCGTGTAATTGCTACCATCATCTTTCAACTTAGCTTTCTCTAGGAACGAATTAAAATTCAACGGAACAACAGCACGGGCCATCTATCTACAACAACATAGACATGCAAAATACTATCAGGTACTAAGTTCATGATAAATTAAAGTTCAATTTGAAGGAAATATGCCCTAGAGGCAATAATAAAGTTGTTATCTATATTTCCATATATCATAGTAAATGTTTATTATTCATGCTAGAATTGTATTACCCGGAAACTTAGTACATGTGTGAATACATAGACAAACAGAGTGTCACTAGTATGCATCTACTTGACTAGCTCGTTGAATCAAAGATGGTTAAGTTTCCTAGCCATAGACATGAGTTGTCATTTCATTAACGGAATCACATCATTAGAGAATGATGTGATTGACTTGACCCATTCCGTTAGCTTAGCATTTGATCGTTTAGTATGTTGTTATTGCTTTCTTCATGACTTATACATGTTCCTATTACTATGAGATTATGCAACTCCCGAATACCGGAGGAACACTTTGTGTGCTAACAAACGTCACAACGTAACTGGGGACTATAAAGGTGCTCTACAGGTGTCTCCGATGGTACTTATTGAGTTGGCATAGATCGAGATTAGGATTTGTCACTCCGATTGTCGGAGAGGTATCTCTGGGCCCTCTCGGTAATGCACATCACTATAAGCCTTGCAAGCAATGTAACTAATGAGTTAGTTGCGGGATGATGCATTACGGAACGAGTAAAGAGACTTGCCGGTAACGAGATTGAACTAGGTATTGAGATACCGACGATCGAATCTCGGACAAGTAACATACCAATGACAAAGGGAACAACGTATGTTGTTATGCGGTTTGACCGATAAAGACCTTCGTAGAATATGTAGGAACCAATATGAGTATCCAGGTTTTGCTATTGGTTATTGACCGGAGACATGTCTCGGTCATGTCTACATAGTTCTCGAACCCGTAGGGTCCGCACGCTTAACGTTCGGTGACGATCGGTATTATGAGTTTATGTGTTTTGATGTACCGAAGATAGTTCGGAGTCCCGGATGTGATCACGGACATGAGGAGGAGTCTCGAAATGGTCAAGACATAAA
Source organism: Aegilops longissima (assembly GCA_021605205.1). Classification (NCBI taxonomy): domain Eukaryota; kingdom Viridiplantae; phylum Streptophyta; class Magnoliopsida; order Poales; family Poaceae; genus Aegilops; species Aegilops longissima. The sequence goes on from CM038677.1 coordinate 743,665,413, forward strand.
GATTGATATATTGGACGACTATATTCGGACACCGGATGAGTTCCGGAGGTCACCGGATATTTATCAGAGTGCCGGGGGTTATCGGAACCCCCGGGGGATATAATGGGCCAACATGGGCCTTGTGGGAGAGAGAGGAGAGGGCCTAGGGCTGGTCGCCCCCCCCCCCCTTGGGAGTCCAAATTGGACAAGGAGGGGGGCGGCGCCCCCTCTTTCCTCCCTCTCTCCCTCTCCTTCCTTTCCCCTTCCTCCTTCCTAGTTGGACTAGGAAAGGGGAGTCCTACTCCCACTAGGAGGAGGACTCCCCCTCTCCTTGGAGCGCCCCAAGGCCGGCCGGCCTCCCCCTTGCTCCTTTATATACGGGGGTAGGGGGCACCCTAGAACACACAAGTTGATTGTTCCAAGTCGTGTGCGGTGCCCCCCTCCACCATAATCCACCTCGGTCATATCGTCGTAGTGCTTAGGAGAAGCCCTGCGCCGGTAGCTTCATCATCACCATCATCACGTCGTCGTGCTGACGAAGCTCTCCCTCGAAGCTCTACTGGATCGTGAGTTCGTGGGACGTCACCGAGCTGAACGTGTGCAGATCATGGAGGTGTCGTACGTTCAGTACTAGGATCGGTCGATCGTGAAGACATACAACTACATCAACCGCGTTGTCATAACGCTTCCGCTTTCGGTGTACGAGGGTACATGGACAACACTCTCCCCTCTCGTTGCTATGCATCACTATGATCTTGCGTGTGCATAGGAACTTTTTTGAAATTACTACGTGCCCCAACACAATTAATCATATTACTTAAGAACTCCCACTTAGATAGACATCCCTCTAATCATCTAAGTGATCACGTGATCCATATCAACTAAAGCATGTCCGATCATCACGTGAGATGGAGTAGTTTTCAATGGTGAACATCACTATGTTGATCATATCTACTATATGATTCACGCTCGACCTTTCAGGTCTTAGTGTTCCGAGGCCATATCTGCATATGCTAGGCTCGTCAAGTTTAACCCGAGTATTCTGCATGTGCAAAACTGGCTTGCACCCGTTGTATGTGAACGTAGAGCTTATCACACCCGATCATCACGTGGTGTCTCGGCACGATGAACTGTAGCAACGGTGCATACTCAGGTAGAACACTTATACCTTAAAATTTAGTGAGAGATCATCTTATAATGCTACCGTCAAACTAAGCAAAATAAGATGCATAAAGCATAAACATCACATGCAATCAATATAAGTGATATGACATGGCCATCATCATCTTGTGCCTTTAATCCTCCAAAGCACCGTCATGATCACCATCATCACTGGCTTGACACCTTGATCTCCATCGAAGCATCGTTGTCGTCTCGCCAACTATTGCTTCTACGACTATCGCTACCGCTTAGAGATAAAGTAAAGCAATTACATGGCGATTGCATTTCATACAATAAGCGACAACCATATGGCTCTCGCCATTGCCGATAACTCTGTTACAAAACATGATCATCTCATACAATAAAATTTAGCATCATGTCTTGACCATATCACATCACAACATGCCCTGCAAAAACAAGTTAGACGTCCTCTACTTTGTTGTTGCAAGTTTTACGTGGCTGCTACGGGCTGAGCAAGAACCGTTCTTACCTACGCATCAAAACCACAATGATTTTTCTTCAAGTGTGTTGTTCTAACCTTCAACAAGGACCGGGCGTAGTCACACTCGATTCAACTAAAGTTGGAGAAACTGACACCCACTAGCCACCTGTGTGCGAAGCACGGCGTAATGTCGGTCTGAGCCGCTTCATCCAACAATACCGCCGAATCAAAGTACGACATGCTGGTAAGCAGTATGACTATTATTGCCAACAACTCCTTGTGTTCTACTCGTGCATATAACATCTACGCATAGACCTGGCTCTGATACCACTGTTGGAAAACACAGTAATTTCAAAAAAATTCCTACGCGCACGCAAGATCATGGTGATGCATAGCAACGAGAGGAGGGACTGTTGTCCACGTACCCTCGTAGACCGTAAGCGGAAGCGTTATGACAACGTGGTTGATGTAGTCGTACGTCTTCACGATCCGACCGATCCTAGTACTGAAAGTGTGGCACCTCCGCGATCTGCACACGTTCGGCTCGGTGATGTCCCACTAACTCTTGATCCAGCTGAGTGTCGAGGGCGAGCTTCGTCAGCACGACGGCGTGATGACGGTGATGATGAAGTTACCGACGCAGGGCTTCACCTAAGCACTACAACGATATGACCGAGGTGGAAATCTGTGGAAGGGGGCACCGCACACGGCTAAAACAATCAACTTGTGTGTTCATGGGGTGCCCCCTCCCTCGTATATAAGGAGTGGAGGAGGGGGAGGGCCGTCCCTTTATGGCGCGCCCAAGGGGAGTCCTACTCCCACCGGGAGTAGGATCCCCCCCCTTCCCTAGTTGGATTAGGAGATGAAGGAAGGGGAAGAGAGGGGGAAGGAAAGGGGGGGCACCCAATTCGGATTGGGCTTAGGGAGGGGGCGCACCCCCTCCTAGGCTCCCTTCTCCTCTCTCCCACTATGGCCCAATAAGGCCCATATACTTCTCGGGGGTTCCGGTAACCTTCCGGTACTCCGGTAAATGCCCGAATTCATCCGGAACCATTCTGATGTCTAAACATAGTCATCCAATATATCGTTCTTTATGTCTCGGCCATTTCGAGACTCCTCGTCATGTCTGTGATCATATCTGGTACTCCGAACAACCTTCGGTACATCAAAACACATAAACTCATAATACCGATCGTCACCAAACGTTAAGCGTGCGGACCCTACGGGTTCGAGAACTATGTAGACATGACCGAGACTCATCTCCGGTCAATAACCAATAGCGGAACCTGGATGCTCATATTGGTTCCTACATATTCTACGAAGATCTTTATCAGTCAAACCGCACAACAACATACGTAGTTCCCTTTGTCATTGGTATGTTACTTGCCCGAGATTCCATTGTCGGTATCTCAATACTTAGTTTAATCTCGTTACCGGCAAGTCTCTTTACTCGTTCCGTAATGTATCATCCTGCAACTAACTCATTAGTCACAATGCTTGCAAGGCTTATAGTGATGTGCATTACCGAGAGGGCCCAGAGATACCTCTCCGATACTCGGAGTGACAAATCCTAATCTCGATCTATGCCAACTCAACAAACACCATCGGAGACACCTGTAGAGCATCTTTATAATCACCCAGTTACGTTGTGACGTTTTATAGCACACTAAGTGTTCCTCTGGTATTCGGGAGTTGTATAATCTCATAGTCATAGGAACATGTATAAGTTATGAAGAAAACAATAGCAACAAACTAAACGATCATCGTGCTAAGCTAACGGATGGGTCAAGTCAATCACATCATTCTCTAATGATGTGATCCCGTTTATCAAATGACAACTCTTTGTCCATGACTAGGAAACTTAACCATCTTTGATTAACGAGCTAGTCAAGTAGAGGCGTACTAGTGACACTCTGTTTGTCTATGTATTCACACATGTACTAAGTTTCCGGTTAACACAATTCTAGCATGAATAATAAACATTTATCATGATATAAGGAAATATAAATAACAACTTTAGTATTGCCTCTAGGGCATATTTCCTTCATTGACGACAAACTTGGTCGAGGGACTAATGTGTTTCTGAGAATTGCAGGATAACACAGGTAGTAGTCCCTTATTGATTCGGTTTACCCACTAGAGATGGCCCCTAAAAATGTGTGAAGACATTGAAGACAATGGTGGTTCGTGAAGACATTCACGATGAAGATTATGACATGAGAAGACATTCGTATGAAGAGTATGGAGTGCGAAGACATAGTTGTTTCGTAGTTTCCTTTTCCTATTTGTTGAGTCATAGGAACCACCGTACTGTTAAGTGGGGTCCAAGTGAACAAAGTCAGAGTGACTGAAGTGATGCTCAACCAAATCCTATGTCTTCGAGCGAAGACAATGGGAGCAAATCTTATCCAGAGCTGGATGAGTCACCTTTACTTGTAGCCCAAGTCAAGCTGCCGCATGTGTTTGAAATCCGGCCGTTGGACACGTGCCGGTTCCTTAGTGACCCAGGGTCATTTCAGACAAATCAGGCTGGTTGCCTCCTGGTCATAAATATCCCACCCCGTACACCATAAATTGGTGGTTGATTAGAGTTAGTGCACGACTTTTGTCGTTTGAGAGCAACCCACCTCCGAAGCATTTGAGAGAGAGATCCTTGCGAGGACTAAGCCCAAAACACCCAGAGTCAAAGAGTGTTAGGCATCACTGAAGTCTTTCTGTCCGCGTGACCTGAAGACTTGTTACACTTGAGGACTGTGAATTCTCCAGCCGGTTAGGCGTCGCGTTCTGAGCATCCAAGAGCCATTATGGATTGCCAGTGAACGAAGTCTGTGAAGGTTTGGAAGTCTACCTTGAAGACTTACAAGAGTGATTGGGCGATGACTAGGTGTCCTTGGCTCACGGGGAATAAGGTGAAGACGCGGTCTTCTGAGTTAAATCTCAGCCTCCCTAACCAGACGTACAGTCGTCACAACAACTTGAACTGGTCTACCAAATCCTTGTCTTCACTAAGCAACTGGTTCTATCCTACATTTCCCTTTACTTTACAGTTTGTCTTTGTGAAGTCATTGCTTGCCTGTCTGATCTGATTGACTTCACTATGTGAAAACTGTTTGCTGTTTGGCTTCATACTGTCTTCCATCCTGATCCATACTACCTAGCTGTTGATAGTCTTCGTGCCTTCACTTCATTGCTTACTTGACTATGGCCTGTCGAGTGTACTCTACCTTCCGCTGCATACCTATAGGTTCATTTCTACTGTTTGTCTTCAAAGACCTCATGTTTTGAAGACTTTCGTAAAAATCGCCTACTCACCCCCTCTAGTCGATAACTAGCATTTTCATTGCCGGATCCACCATTAGGCTCCGTTCAAGAATCAACTATCGTTCCTTCCCTGGCCTTAGATCCAGAGCGGACCACCCTGTCTGAAGACAGGAGTATGAACCCCGCCGGACCCTCTCCAACTAAGGAGCTCCTTGCCAGAGACCCAGAGGTGACTATATCACCGGCAGGCCTGGAATCAACCTGCGCCCAACATGAACGCCCTCTGGAACACGGCGTTCCCCTGCGCCGGCCCTGCGCCGACGCTCATCGACCTGACGGACCCCGAGGACGACGACAATGCCTAGGACGACGTCGACGCTCCTCCGCCTCGTAGTTTAGTTTGTTTTAAGTTTTCTTTAATGCAAATGTGGACGCATGGACTTTCGCCGGCCTTCGTGCCCAGTTTAATGTTTAATTAATGTTGTTTTATTTTAAACATGTATGTATTCTTTTTTTTCTCGCGCCGTCAAAATTGGTCGGGCCAGCGTTGGGCACATGCGCCAACCAAACATGAAAACGGACGTTCGTGTCCGCCTGGCTGACACAAACAGACAAAAACGAACAAAATCGTCATCCGTTTGGGTCGGCCCGTTGGAGTTGGAAGCTGATAGCCTTGTTACGCGATCGAGAATTAAAAACGCTTGTGGTAGGGATGTCCGAACTGGCTATGGCACAACGGCCGAGGTGCACTGTGGACGGATTGTTTGTATATAAGGATTCAAACCCCTTTTGCTGATAAGAAACAAACTTTTTTGCATTGTACTTCGTATATGAGAAATTCTGAGAAGGAAAATTCTCTTGATGGCATCACAATGATTGGCTCTTATCGTCCGTCTGAATGCTAGTTGCGGATGGTTCCTTTTCTAGCTGTCATGAATGTGCATCATTGTTCTTTGTGATATGACAAATTCATTTGTATTTCCGTTTGGAAAAGTCCCTTTTCAGAGAAAGTGCTAGCCTTATATGTCTTCTCTTCTCAAAATCAAGGGAGACACGTCTCTAAAAAGCATCTCTAGCACCTAGCGCATCAACAAATGTTATATTTGGACCAAAAAAGATTCTTTTTAGGGATTAACACCTATTTAGCAGATCTACCAAACCAATAATTTCTTAAAACTGTATAACTTTCCGCCCCTTAAAATGCAGTTGTCTTGTCTATTTATACTTCAAAGGCACAACTTCTTAGAAATTCAGTTGGTCGCTCGACATTTCTATCGGCACTGACTCGCCGCCCCGCAGTCAGCCCTCGTCGTCGGAACCGTTCCATGCAACCACCTCACAGCTCTGCTGCCCTCTCCCGCACCTTTCCCGCTCGCTGACGCTGAAATCCGCTTTTTCGCTGTAGCTCTGCGCAATGGCCACCGAGGCCCATTTTCACTCGTTATCACATGCAGCCTACTGGAATTATTTTCATAAATGACGATGAATTTTCCCTTATTTGGATCAGCTATGAGATCCGACTTAATGCCAATGAGGGAATCAAGATAGCTCATCAGAAAACGTCTGGAAGCTTCCATAGGTGGTGGGGGCTTGTGATGAACAACCTCGTTCCGAATATGCCATGCCCGCCATAACGTCAAGTTTTGTTAGGGTTTGTGTCCTGCTCAGAAAGACAAGACGGTGGCGGCTCCATGAAAATAGAATAAGGTTCTTCCCGCCAAGCCTTCGTCCTGGTGGTGCGTCTAGTATCGTTGGTGGGTACGTGGAGATGTGTCCCCGATGGATTTTGTCCTTGATGGATTTGCTCGAATCTGGTCGTAGTTCGTCTATGGTCGTGTGTCTTCAGGTTGGATCGTTCCGATCTACGCTACTCTTCAATGGCGGCTGCTGTTCTAGTGTGCTAGTCCTATGGGGCCTTAGCATAACGACTTCCCGACTGTCTACTACAACAAGTTTGCCCGGCTTCGGCGAGGGACGGGTGATGACGGTGGCACGCCTTTGGCTCGCTTTAGTGCTTGTAGTCGTTGCTAGGTGGTCTACGGATCTGGATGTATTTTTTATGTTCGTTGTACTGTCATGATTGAAGATGAATTTGGATTTTTTCGGCCACATAAAGTCGCAGTTGCTCGACCTACTGAATCTTGGCAACCTCCTTGCTCATGATGGGTAAAACTGAATACCAATGGCTCAGTTTCCGACGAGGTCTCTGCCGGAGCGGGTATGGTGCTCAGGGACAGCATGGGCAATATTGTTTCCTCGGCATGCATGAAATTGTTTTCATGTAGAGATGTTCTTGAAGCGGAGTTGTGTGCATGCATGGAGGGTGTCTCCTTTTCTTATTCAAGACAAAGAAGTTAATGGATCGGTTTATCCTTCACCGGTTACAGAAACTAGCCATCTTTTGAGTCCTCGTGAATCTTGTATTACTCATATTTCTCGATCCCAAAATAGGGTTAGCAACAGTTTAGCAATTTTTGCTCGTACCAAAGGAGAACCATGACATGGTTAGGTTCTGATCCTGAGTAAATTCTCCAGCTAGCTGCTGATGATTGTAATTCTATGAGTTGAGTAATACAAGTTTTTCACCCACAAAAGAAAAAAGATTGTAAGTATTTCGAAAAAAAGAAAGCTTCTCTATATTTCGCAAAAGACAGTACTATATATTTACTTTTTATTAGAGAAAAAAGAGAGTACTCCTACTTTGAAAAAAAAATAGCGGACGAGGACACCAGTTCTCTTCCGGGGGGAAAAAGAAAAAAAAAAAACAGGACACGGGCGCCGCGCTCTACTCGCCCACGGTAATAAAAAAGGGAGAGCCGGAATCCCTGTACACGGACGAATCTCAGCCCTGAAATCCCCATCTCCTCCCCCGTATCCCTCCTCTCTCCCGTCCCTCTCCCCCTCCCCTCTCTCTCTCCCTAGGGTTCGGGCCTCTCCTCCCCCCGTCGCCATGATGCAGCCACCGCCGCCGTCGCAGCCGCAGCCGGGCATGGGCGCCCCCATGCCGCCGCAGGGCGCGGGAGGGCAGCCGCCGCACTGGGGCGCGATCCCGCCGCCGATGCCCCACTACGCGCAGCCGCCCCCGCAGCAGCAGCCGCCGCCGCAGGCGATGTGGGGCCAGCCGCCGCCCCAGGCCGCGCCCTACGGCCAGGTGCCCGCCCCGCAGCAGTACTACGCCGCGCCGCAGGCCCCCGCCGCCCCCGCGGCCTCGGACGAGGTCAGGACGCTCTGGATCGGGGACCTCCAGTACTGGATGGACGAGAACTACATCTACAGCTGCTTCGCCAACACCGGGGAGGTACGTGTCCCGATCTGTCCGACGCCAGATTCGTTCGGCCCGTCGGTCTGGTGCGAGATTTGTTTGGGCTCGGCTTGCCCTAGTGGATGCACGCGTCGCGGGTCTAGATGTAAAGGGTTAGGGATTTAGTTGCGATGGTAGAACTGCGGACGAGTTACTTTGCTGTGAATTACGTGTTTTTTACAGGGAAACAAACAAGCTTTAGCTGAATTAGCTGTGGTTCTGGAGCAGTTGCGTGTTTTGGCACGGTTGTATGATTGGTGTTGTGAAGATAAACTGTCAAACTGCGTCTTGTTAAAATAAACATTCTCTAGTTAACTGACGTGTTTGCTTCTGCTTATATATGTACCCTTTTGCACATGTGTGTGCATGTTCTACAGACCATGGGTTATATGTAAAATTGTTAAAGATGATCTTTTTTGTTAATGTGCAGTTCCAATCTGTCAAGCTTATCCGTGACAAGCAAACTGGACAGCTTCAGGGCTATGGCTTTGTCGAGTTTGCAAGCCATGCAGCCGCTGAGCGAGTTCTTCAGACATTCAATGGTCAAATGATGCCAAATGTTGAGTTGGCATACAGACTGAACTGGGCCAGTGCTGGTGAAAAGCGTGATGATACCCCAGACTATACAATCTTCGTTGGGGATTTGGCAGCTGATGTTACAGACTACATGTTACAGGAGACATTCAGGGTCCATTACCCTTCAGTAAAGGGCGCAAAGGTTGTCACTGACAAGATGACAATGCGTTCAAAGGGTTATGGGTTTGTGAAGTTTGGTGACCCTACAGAGCAAGCTCGTGCCATGACTGAAATGAATGGAATGCCCTGTTCTTCCAGACCTATGCGCATTGGCCCAGCAGCGAATAGGAAGACAACAGGGGTTCAGGAGAGAGGTAAATGTTGTCAATCTCATGTTGCTGCAATGGCTTTTTTGCTATTACATGTATACATTTACTTCTCATGCTGCATACCTAATTGCTATGTTTTATGGTGCCTTTGTACTTTATAAATTCATGTTGTTTTCTACTTGTTTGTGTCTGAACAATACAAAGCTAGGCATTACCTTTTTCTTTGCTTGCAAGAAGACATTCTTCATTAGTATAATGGTTTCAGCATGGATTTGCAACATTTAATGCTCAATTAGATAAATAAAGTATAGTAGACTCGTGCTATCTGGAAGCAGGATATCAACAGTTCCACCATATATGCCCTGCAATTGACTTGAGCTGTGGCATTTCTTGTTTAAATCAGTTATGCCCTAAGTTTGTCGTCTGTTTCTGGTTCTTCTATTTATTTTTACTTCGCTACTCCTTCCGTCCCAAAAAACAACTTTAGTACAAAGTTGTGCCAAGTCAGTGACACTTTTTTCGGGATGGAGGGAGTACTAGTTATCTGTCATTTTAAAGTATGTATATCTTTAGAACACCTTTCCTGTGTATAAATAAAAATGCTATGGCCCATGCTCAATCAGAATATACACATGCAAAGTAAACTGGTATATTGTGTTGTGCTTGCTTCGTTCACCAGAGTTTAGCAGTTGAGGGATGGAATCCCTTCCACATGCATTGAGAGTTAAACTTGCCATCTTGAATTGTTGTTAAGTGAATTTTGTATGACCGCATGCATTGAGAGATAGTAGTACCTTTTGGTAGTTATTCCTTGTTTATTTATCTATCTTATTATTCACTGCTTTAGTCACATGTTATTTATTTGTTTAGCTTTTGCACTGCTTTAGTGACATGGTATATTTATCATTTAAATTTTGTGTCTCTTGCATGATATGCATTCATGTTTATTTATTCTTTGTTATTTAACAAGTCTTACAACGTATTTCCTTCACTTTTTTTTGCTTTCATTTACAGTACCAATTCCAAATACAAATACTCAAGGAGCTCAGTCTGACAATGATCCTAACAATACCACCGTGCGTTCTTAGTTCTACTTTTCTGTATTACACCAATTGAATTTCAGTGTGTTGAACATAGTTGTTTCTTTTGTCTCAGATATTTGTTGGTGGCCTTGACCCCAATGTCACTGAAGATGCCTTGAAACAAGTGTTTGCTCCATATGGGGAAGTTGTCCATGTCAAGATCCCTGTTGGGAAGAGATGTGGCTTTGTTCAGTATGCTAACAGGTTGATTTTTTTTTCTGTTTAATAGTTTAGTTGTTTCTTGTGTGCATATTTTTTAAGTACTTCCTTCTAAGTTACTCTTGTGACTGCATATTCAGGCCTTCTGCTGAGCAAGCTCTGCAATTGCTGCAAGGGACCTTGGTTGGTGGTCAGAATGTGAGGCTTTCATGGGGACGAAGCCCTTCAAACAAACAAACTCAGGTTTAATTCTTGCATGCTAAACTTCTGTCCTCTCTTGAGTTGTATATATACTAGATGTAAAGTGGGCAATATATAACACGTGAACATTTTCAGCCTCAGGAAGCCACCCAGTGGGGTGCAGGTGCTGCTGCTGGTGCTGCTGGTGGTTACTATGCTGGATATGGACAAGGCTACGAGGCTTATGGACAAGGGTATGCACAGCCTCAAGACCCTAACATGTATGGTTATGGAGCCTATGCTGGTTATCCCAACTACCAACAACCAGCAGCGGCACCGCAGCCACCGCCACCGCAACAGGTGAAGTTCCCTATCGATATAAGCGCAAATCTTAGCTCTTGACAATCTTATTACTTAATGTTGCACAGACATGTTAATACCACCAGCAGCCTGGCTAATCCAAAACTTTCCATTTCTGCAGTGAGCCCTCCTCGTTGGGTCGTCCAGACAGATGAGAACCCCTGTTTGAAGGCACTGTCAAGGCTAATGTTGTAGCACCTGTCGATAGAGAGAGACGGTTCCTGGACTCCGGATTTTGATTGCCCCATGGCAAGGTCTATTGTTCTGTTATTATGCACTATGTTATGATCAGCTGTTGTCCGTCCCATTGTGGTGATCCTTTGGATATGTACTTGGAAACTTAGCTTTGTTTCGCCCCATGTCCTTGTCTACTGTTATTTACCGTTGCTATCTTCTGCTGTTAAATTATATACTATTGTACCGTTTGCTTCCTGTTGCATTTGTTTATGTTTATGTTTATGTTTATGTTGTTGCTGCTTTGTGGCTTTGGATTCTCCTTTTGTTATCAGAGAAGAGGATAACCCAACAGCTTTGGTCTGGTGGCCTGATTGACCACATGGGCAGATCAGATCACAGGGCATGGCATGCTTGGTGCTGTCGACCACGGAATTTCGTTTGTTAGTGTTTGTTTCATACTACTAGAATGTTTTGATCAGCACCTGTGTCCCATTCAGCCGTGGAGTCGTCAATTATTTTGAGGTCTTGTAGTCGTCCTAGTTGTAATCTCCCTTTTGTTTGGTGTCATTTTGGTTCTGTCTAGTGTTCTACTCCCTCCGTCCCATAATGTAAGACGTTTTTCAACACTATACTTACTAGTGTTAAAAAACGTCTGTTAAAAAACGTCTTACATTATGAGACGGAGGGAGTACTGATCTATCTCTTGGTTCCTAAAATACAAGTCTTTGTAGAGATTTCATTATAAACCACATATGAATGTATGTAGATGCATTTTCAAGTGTAGATTTACTCATTTTGCTCACTATGTAGTCCATAGTGGAATCTCTAAAAAGGCTTGAACTCCCTCTGGTCCTTTTTAGTTCGCATATAAGATTTGTCTGAAGTCAAGCCTCGTAAACTTTGACCAACTTTATAGAAACAAATACCAACATGCACAATGTAAAATCAATATCAATAAATGCATAGTGGCTTAAATTTTCATAGTGTAGTATGGTAGATGTTGATATTATATCATATAAACATGGTCAAATTTTATAAAGTTTGACTTGAGACAATTCTTATATGCAGAGTAAAAAGGACCGGAGGGAGTATTTAGAAACGGAGGGAGTAATAATTGCTCTGTACATATATCGTTTCAGAGCATTTCACTAGTAGTGTTAAAAAACACAATGCTTTTAAATTATGGGATGAAGTGAGTAATACAATACTCAAAGACCATCGGTTGGAAAAGAACAGAATAACATTCAATCTCATGAAAAATTTAAAAATATTACTCGGCTATGTATATAGTTAATGAAACATTTGATGACGGATCTAAAGTTAAGCGCGGCACATCAAATCGCTTCTAGTCCGTGGGCAGGGACAAATGTCTGAAATCTAGAAATGGTTTGAAACAGTTCTCTCACCGTGGTGTACGGCGTCGGAGTTGCCTAATACTGTATTAAAAAAATAAATAAAGTAACCACAGAGTTACAGACGCCAGCTGCAAAGCGACAAGGGCTGACGAGAAAGGCAGCCAGAGCCAGCCATAATTCCAGACAGGGCACTGTAGCACATGTACCGCCCGAGATTCCCTGCCATTGTCGCGCGCGCGCGCATCAAGATCCGCGCCGAGCAGATCGGGCCGCGATCCAGCAGCGCCCGATCCGTCCGTCCGTCAGACACACGGCCGCACGCGGCACGCGCCCGCCCGGGCTCCTTTCCTCTCTCGCTCGCCTTTCCGCCTCTGCCTCGTCGCCTCCCCTCCCCCCTCTCCTCCCTCCCCACCACCACCACCCCCCGCCCCATGGCCCGCCCCAAAAAGGCCAAGGCGCCGCCGGCCGTCTGCGAGGCGCTGCTGCTGGCGACCGTCTGCATGGTCGGCCTCCCCGTCGAGGTCCAGGTCCGCGACGGATCCGCCTACGCCGGCGTCTTCCACACCGCCTCCCTCGACGCCGGATACGGTGCGCGCCCCCATCCCCTTCCTCCATCCCTCTCTCGGATTTCCGTTGGTGCGCGGCGTGTTCGGGGATCACGCGGATGGCGTTCGGGCCCGTGATCCGGCTGCCGGGTGGAGATAGTGGGTGCCGCGAGGCCAGTGAGGCGACCTGGTTTGGTCTCTGTTTCTTTTTTTTTTTCTGGGAATGGGTTGTGATCTGCTTGTTCGTCGACAGGCCGCGGTCGCCGGGATGCCGCGTTTTGCCAGTATTTTGTTCTGGGGCTGGGGCGGATTAGGGGGCGGGTGGTGGAGATCTTTGGGTTATGTTCGTCTTCTGCGATGGAGACGGCTGCCTGTGTTCTGTTCTATAGATGCCGAGATCCTGGTCGTTCGGTCTTCCTGATTTAGGGGATAAATTGTGCTGGGAATCGTGTCTGGATTGGTTCGAGCGATTCGGGTTTCTACAATGCAAGTGCATCTAGATTGTTTCCTTCTCCCTTCTCTCCCATATCGCCACCCTGCCTGCCGTGAGCCTCAAGCGTCATATGGAGGATCTCCTGCGTATCAGGGTGGATTCAAATGTAGTTGGTCCAGATCACGGGAAAAGTGTCTTTGCTTTCCTTGTTCCAATTACAGATCATTCTTGTGGATCTAGGGGCGAATTCCCTTGCCCCTTGCTGCTGGTTTTGGTCTCCCTGGGGATTTGCTGCGTGCTGTGTTATGGAAAATAAGTCATAATAGACGAATTCTTTCATTCCGTGATCAAAGTGATTATGCTCGATTGTGTGATCCAACAACAGTACAAAGGTGATAGTTATTATTGGGCATTATGAAGGATATACAGTGTAATGGAATTACCAGTTCGGTTTCGCTCTACATTTTAGCTGTGACGGAGAACTCCTCGTGCATTTCTCGATATCATTGCAAATGGCGTGGTTTCTGTATTCTAATTAGGATTTTCCCCATGGGGGCAATATTGCTACATTAGTCCCGTTATTTTGCTTATTATAATCGCTCTCTTAGATTTTTTGCATGTTCTCCAGGAAATATCCTTTTCCTTGTCAGATCATGCGCACAATTTGTGGATTGACCTTGATTTTACATCATCTCTACTGTGATCTGATAGTCTGAACTCCTTTAAGTCCTTTTTATCTCATAATTTGAGTTTGTCAACTGCTCATATACTTGGTACTTTCGAGTCTTGGGCAGTGTAATGTTTGTTGTGTTCTACCAAATTTTAGTTTTGGGGGAGAACACATTGGATTAATGGATTTGTGTTGAGCAGGTGTTGTGCTAAAGAAAGCAAGGAAGATTGCAAACGGAAAGGACAATGCCAATCTAGTGCTGGGAGCTTTTGTGGACACTCTTGTTGTTCTCCCAGATGATCTTGTGCAAGTGATTGCAAAGGTAGGTTTAATGCACTTATATGTTAGTTGAAACACATTGCCTTCTGATGGAGCTGACAAAAATGGTTGTTTTGCCAGGACTTCTCCCTTGCTACTAAAGATACTTCTAAAACTAGTGCTTGTGATGTGGTGGCAGCCAGTGGACTGATGCAGCCTCAAACTTCACATTTGGGAGACCCAAAAGCATCCAGGTCTGTAAATGTGTATCCAAAGTATACCGATTGCTTGCCCCCAGTAACTGGATACCTTTAACTGTTACTCCCTCCGTCCGAAAAAACTTATCCCTCAAATGGATGTATCAAGCACCAAGTTAGTGTTAGATACATCCATTTGAAAGATAAGCTTGGGACAAGTTTTTTCGGACGGAGGGAGTACAATTTTTCATTGCTGGTTCAGAATGTACATCAAGCAATATATTCTACTTGATTGTATTCTGCTTATTTTTACCATGTCTTATTCATTGTTGACCTTCATTAATGCTATTTCTGTCACAGACAGGTTGAGAAGTGCAGCAGGCTGTGTCAGAATAGTGATAACCCCACTGCGAAAATTGCTCAAAGTACTAACTCTAGCCCTTTTTGTCTTCTATTCAGATAGCCCTTTCATCCTTCCCTTCCTTGCACTAAACCTTTCTGATTTCTCAGTGAACAATAATGCTGCAAATGTCTGCTCTCCAATTGAACATATAGTGCCAAATTGGAATGCAATTCCAACTTCTGCTGATATTGGATCAAAAGATGGAAATGTTGTTAATTCAGTTTTAGCTACTCCTGTGGTAGCTTCAAATGTAAAAACATCTCAACCCATCAACAATTCATCTATTAAAGCTGTCATGTCAAGCAAAACCACTGCTAAGGTGAGCTCTTTTTGTATGTGTTAATAGCGATAGATTTGTCTACATCTTATTCTTCCTTATAAAGTAGTACTCCCTCCGGTCCATATTAATATGGACTGTAGTGGAGTACCTGCTGACTTTGTAAGAAAAATAAGCATGCCATGTATCTCCATTTGGAGCAAAGCATAGTAATAAACTGTACGAATTTATGTATTATTTCAACTATGTACAATGCTTAACTATACTGATTTATTGATTATCTCAATATGTTGTAAATGTATGCATTTTCTGAATAGTAATGTATAATGCTATGTTGCTAATAATATTATTGCAGATGCAAGTATTGAAATACAAATTTATATATTAACTCAACTCCGCACATAATGCTTAACTGTACTGATTTATTGATTATCTCAATTATTTCCTAAATGTGTGCCTTTTCTAAGCATTATACTTAGTACTCTCATGCCAAACATAAAATTATTGTCGATAACTGAATGCACAGGGAAAATACTTTAGAATCTAGTCGTAAAATTAAATACGGCCTGCCAAGGGTCAATGTTCTTGACCAAAGTATTGCTGCTATGATTAGTGCATTCCTATTTTGGATTATGATGCATAGAAGATTTCTTTTTTCTGAAAAGATTCAAATAAGGCACGTGCAACATTGCCAGGTGGGAGTGCGTAGAAGAGAACTGTTTCTTTCCACGTAGGACAATTGTTCTAATGTTGTACTGTCGATGCTTAAATAGGCACTGGCACGTCTTAGGTGCTTGTGCATATATCTTTGATCTAATTGGTAGATAAAACAACAATCTAAGCCTCTACAAGACATACTACCTCTGTACCGAAATACTTGTAGCTGGGTTCCCCCAACTACAAGTATTTCGGTACGGAGGGAGTAGTTGCCTTGCATGAGGAGATGCCTCTTACTTTGGCACTTGCCTATACTCATCTTTAAGCACCCATGTAAATGCATCTTGCATTTGTACATGCCCTACTTCCAATGCCTTTTTTACTGCTGTTCATGAACCTTCCTGTGCTTTATTATCATCTTCAGTACTACACATTATATATATGACATGCAGTTCATTGTTATCAGTCTATTCATTTTGCCTTTTAACATTATTATGTCAGGAATTCAAACTCAATCCCCATGCTAAGGTCTTCGCTCCATCTTTTGCAAGTTCCAGACCAGTACTTGCAGCTGCACCCCCTGTTAACCCTAACTATATCTCAAACTCGGTCTCTGGAGTTCCAACTGGTGTACCTGTATTTCAAACTCACTCGCATCCAGGCAGTTCGTCTCTATCCAGCAAGGTTGTTCATTATAATAACCTGGCTCCTGGAAACTTTGGAATGTCACCTCAATATGTTCAATCAGTAAGTAACTTGATTTCTTCTAGCTGGATGCACTACCATATTATATATCAAGTGATACGAGCGAAATACGACATAAGATGTCAACTCTTACACATGGTTAACTATGATATGTTCATGCTTCTGAATTTTGATGCACGCTGCTGTCTACATTTTTTGCATGACAGGTTGTGGGGCATAATGTCGGAAGGCTAGATCCTGCAAGACTCGGTACACCATATCACCCCTTGCAAGTGGGATCAACCTATATCAGCCCTAGTCCTCAGCCTGTAAGTCCTATATTTATTTTTTAGTAAGATATGTAGTCCATATTAATTTAAAAAGCTGTTCATTTGTGTCTATTTATTAGTTGAAATTATTATCATCTGCTACTCAGCTGAACCAAATTGTTTTATTTCATACTTTATAGATGGTCGATGGGAAGTTCAGTCCTGTTGTTTATGTTCATCCAGTTTCTCAGGTGAGCCATTGCTGTTTGTATCAAGGGTTCAAGGGGATCTCTTTCATAGGAGGAGGATGATACACGCATAATTGTAGAAACATGCCTATCTAGAAATTATCCAAGCTGAACTTTGCAAATAAAATTGTTTTTAGAAATAGACTAGCAAAACATGCCCGTGCATTGCAACGGAAAATAAATCATCCCTCATACTCACACCTGACAACATCGAATCCCTTGAAATCTTTCACGATGCCACACGACAAACAACATGATAAGTGGTGTTGCGCAAAAAACATGAGGTTGGATGATTTTTGAAGTGTACTCAACTATGTTTTTAAGGCGGTAAAGCGTCATAAGGCGGAGGAGGGCCGCTCTGACGCCTAAGCGCCAAGGCGAGGCGGTAAGGCGACGCCTTAAACATTGCAGGAAAAGAGTTATCAATAGGTCTGCACATATTAATAATACTAGAAAAAGAGCAATGGCTGAGAGATGGGCCACTACTTATGCACCTCCCAGTGGCCCAAAAGCCCATCTAGTGGCCATATACACCCCGTGACCTAATTCCACTATCTCCTTCCCTTATTTCCCACCACAGCCGCCACGGCGCCACGCCCTTCTGGTCCTCCCTCCTCTTCGCAGTCCTCCCTCCTCCAGTGCCCCCTCCTCTTCATGGCCCCACCCTTCTCCCTCACAGCAGCAAGCCCCAGGAGCAGCCACAACTAGGGCAGCCAGGAGCCTCCAGTCCTCCCTCCTCTTCATGGTGCCAGGAGACAGCGGGGCCGTCATCTCCAAGCCCCAGGAGCAGCCACAACTAGGGCAGCCACAGCCGTACACTTCATGTCTGTCGAAGGCTGGGTAGACGCCTTGCCATCCTGGGGCGCCTCGACGCTTAGGCGACGCCTTAAAAACATAGGTACTCAAGATGTTTCCAATTATTAGGGAACAGAAATATCAACGTTAAGCCGGCATTTCCAAAATACCCCATATAAAGAAGATATTAATTAAGGTTGCATCCTAAACGGAATTTTAGAAATGATTAATATAATAGCATATTTGAAATCTACACATTTTTGAGTGATTTCCATATATAACATGTTAATTTTGGAGTTGGGATTTGAAAGTTATGATTAAATATTTTTTTTAATCTGCCTGAAAATAGAAAGGATAAAAATAGAGTAGCTGGGCCGAAACTGGAGCATCGGGATCTAACCCAGGTCTCAGGTGTGAAGCAGTGAGGCTCATACCACTACGCCTCTCGGGCGCTTGTGATGTATGTCAGGGGCTTACTATTAAAACTGTAGCTGTCGGTGATTTTAGAACGGAAAAAGTAAACTGATTTTTTCCACTTACTGGTGGCATGGTGGGTAATTATTAACAACTCCAGGGGTAATTTAATGACTGACGGACAGAAGCACTTCCCTTTATTATTAGGTATATAGATATATAGATATAGATATAGATAGATATCTTACTGCCTCAGTAAACCTTGAACGTTGGTTAGTGGAGATTAGCATCGCACATTAGTATCTTGCTGCTTCAGTTTTTGCGATGGATGTTGCGACCCTGATGCTGTATAGTCTTATTTTACGCATCAAATTCACTTGCTTATCAAATGGTTTTTAATTTTTTCCTTAACCGGCTGGCTTCTTAAAATCTCATCCATGTAACAAACCCTGGTGCAACAACGCAATGTTAACTGTAAATATAAACTGGAACGGACACAGAATTTTGATAAGAGAACTAGAATGGACACACATTTTCTTCTGGCTCATTCTGTCTTATCTGTTATTTTTTCTATTGAAGGATGCTATGCGTGGAACATCAGTTATGTCCCAAGTATGGCCTCGCCCTTTGCTGTTGAACTCGCATCAAGCTAGCTTGCAAAAGTTTCAAGGTAACAGACATTGCAGGTTTCGGCCTCATTGTCTTTGATCGAAGAATAATAAAAAGTATTGAAGCGTTTTGTTATCATACTGATGCCATATTTTCATGCCCTCTCCGGCAGGCACTGCCCCGTTCTTTGGGGCTCCGCCAGTCATGGCAACTGGGAACCTGCCCATGGTGATGCCGAGCCCTGCAACGCTTGTGCAGCCATTCCAGGCCATTCATCCAATCATGGTTCCTTCCGCGACCAGTATGTATCCAGGCAAATACATGTAAACTTGTCATACCGCTGTGATATCTGATTTCTTTGGAAGAAGAATCTTGGCTTTACCCCTTTGGCTTTTCGGGGTATACATCTAAGAGGACTCGCAGTTTTGCCTACCCTGTCAATTCACCTACTAGTTGCTGGTCATTGTCCGTCTTTTTATTGGGAGGACTTGCAACGTTTGCCATAAGCCATAGTCGGTGTGGCTTGCGGTTTAATTTTTCAGGAGAGTTCATGGGAGGAGTTGATATGAAAATAGAGAGGAGATTGAAGCGATTCTTTGACTGCCTTGGCGGCAACACATTTTCACCTGTTCTTTTGCGTTTGCAGAGCAGTATGTACCGTGAAACATTGTAAATGAGTAAGATAGTGAAGTGGCCCCTTTTCTTGTCCATCTTGCAAGTGTGATGTTGCTGCTATGAATGTTATATTTTGTTGCAAGTGTAGTTCTGGGACTATTATTCTTGTAGCTTTCGCGTGTAGCGTGTACAATCTTTCATTGCAGTGCTTTAAGCAATTTGATTGATTGTCTTTCCTCGGTGGAAAGAAGTCGGTCATCAGAAGGACGCTCAGGGCGTGCTACACGGCTGATCTTTTGCCATCGGATCCGTGTACGTGTTGGAGTCGTATAGTTAAAGTTAGGATCTGAGTCTTATAAAGCCCGACAGGACGAGACAAATAATAATCGATCTGGTTGCCTGCAAATCTAGCAGCCATGGTGTACGTGCGTGTATCTCGACGGCCCAGTCATCAAAGCTTGCTTTGCTTCCTCGTCGTCGTCGCCGGAAGTGCTCGAGGCTGGGCCAACCGTGGGCGGGATGGGAATGCCTATGCACGTCCCCTCGCTGCCGCCGCCGGTGCCTCTCACGAAGACGAAGATCACGTCGCCGCTGACGGTCACGATGGGCGCGTCGTCCACATGGAGACGCATCATAGAGCACGTCACCGGGACGTTCAGCTTCGAGGTGACCAACTACCTGCAGCTCAAGGACGCGGGCTTCCACGCGCGCGTCACTTGGCCCGTCTTCAGCTTGGGCGGCCACGACTGGCAGATCGCCTTCTACCCGGACGACGAGGACGGCCACGCCTCCTCCTACCTGCGTTATCTCGGCCCAGCCAAGGAGGTGAGGGCCAAGTTCACGCTGAGCGTTCCCGGGAAGGAGGGCCAGCCACCGCTAGTCCGCCGCGACACGCCGGAGCGCGTCTTCACCCCGGAACACCGCCGGAGAACAAGCCAGGGCTTCCTCAAATTCGTCGCCATGTCCAAGCTGGACGAACTCGGAGACGGCTGCTTCACGATACGGTGCGTCCTCACCGTCGTCAGGGACAGGGCCGTGTCTCCGCCGCCACCGGAGCTGCCCGGCCTCGAGCGCATGCTCAGCGAGGGTTTAGGCGCCGACGTCACGTTCCGCGTGGGCGGCCGGGAGTTCCGCGCGCACCGGTTTCTCCTGACCGCGCGGTCGCCGGTCTTCGGAGCACAGCTCTTTGGCCCCATGCCGAAGAAGGGCACGCGGCGCGTCGTCGAGGTCGTCGGCGTGGAGCCGGCCATCTTCCAGATGTGCTCCTTCACTACGTCTACACGGGCTCACTACCGGCGTGCCACGACGAAGGTGGGTACGACGCCATGGTGATGGAGCACCTGCTGGTCGTCGCAGGCAAGTACGGGCTGGAAAAGTTGAAACTCATGTGTGAAGAGGAGCTGTGCAGAAGGATCGATGAGTACGTGCCGACGAATCAACACAGTTGTATCCGACCAAAGGATGGGGTGCGCTTACAGTTTAAGTCGCCAAAGAAAGTGTTGGGCACCGTCCTCAAGTTCAAGGAGCGCTTCATCTCGACGTGTTGCCGGCCACTAGCATTGGAGGGAGGAGTCGTGGGGACAAAAGGTGGCCGTGATGAAGACGAGGAACTTGATCAAAGCAAGAAATTCAAAAGGACACGTACGAAATATTGATGCTGAGTTTTCTTTCTGCATGAACGACATTTTTGCGTCAGTGCCAAGTGCCTTTATTGCGCCGGACAATGTTTGTTAGTCAAACTAGCAAAAGAGCCCGTGCGTTGCAAAGACCTTAATATAGGTCCACGTATTTTTTGTCAACACATGGTATCTCATCTATGTTGCGACTTATCCTCCTTCCCACCCTAGCCAACGCTGGCCTCAGTGCTCACATAATCACAACACATTTGAATTTTGTCAATCCTAAGTCGTCCCTCCCTCGGCATAATATGAGAAACCAAATGTGTTATTTTGGCAAGACGCACATGCGTTGTTATAGATGAGTTCTTTCGTGTCCAATCCACGTTTTGCCGAGATATTCATTTTTATTCCGGATCGGCACCGGTATGAAAGAAAGACGTGGCATGAGCTATTGATTAAGGTTTGCACCTTAAATAACATTATGAAAGTGGTTAACAGGTAAAATAACAACAGATTCAGGTTCTACATATTTTCTAATCAACCAATTATCAGTGGTTTCCTACAAAAGCGAAAATCTGACTTGAAATTGCCCCGTGGGCTGATTACCGATAACATCTGGGTTTTCTGCAAAAGCGAAAATTTGACTTAAAAATGGACTACAGATTGATTACTGGAAACATCGGGAGTTTTCTGAAAAATAACATGACGGACCAAGAATACCTATTTTCTTTATTAGTAGAGAAGAAGAGAATAGAAGAAAAGATTGAGAAGAAGAAGAACAAGAAAAGAAAGAAAGAAGATATATATAGGACAAATTTTATCTACAAGCACTGGTAGTTACCATCTAGCTAGCTGCGCTCCACGTGTCCTCCCCCTCCCTCAACCAGGTCGACAAGTAGGTTAACCGGTGCTACGTAATCTGATAGGCACCAACTTCAGTTTTTACATTAAAATAATCCGGCAGCTAATGACGCGCTGGTTCAACTACCTCCTAAATTATTGGCCACAGTGTCCAGAAAATCTTGGTTACGTATAACAACTTGTCTATGAGATATAAGGATGCAAACGAGATGCTGATTATTCTTGTTAGGTGGAGGGAAATTTTCTAGTCAGAGTTGTTTTCGTTAAATAGGTAACGTTGGAACATTATCTTTTCTAGATTTTCTATACAATATAGTAACGAATATAATACTTTTAAACACTTCGAGTATACTCATGTATGCTTGTAGTATGGAGTTTTCCAACATACATATAATTATTGGAGTATGGAGTATGTATTGACAAACTTTGCGTGAAATATTTTATCGTATAAAATAGTACCCCAAAAGGTAGTATTGTCTATGTAGTATACTCTTTTTGTTGTATGGTGTGTACATACTACTCTCTTTTTCTTGGTAAGTGTACATAATATTCTAGTTTGTATGGAAGTATACATACTGCTCTTAGCTGTAGTATGGAGTATATCAAAATGATAGTATGGAGTATATGTGTATTTTCTTTAAAACTGGGGTATATAATTTTTTAATTCTGAAAATACCATATAACTTTTTTTGAATTAAATATTGAGTAGTATATTCATCCAAGATTTGCTATTTCACATCTAGATGTGAAATAGCTATATCACATCTAACTTGCCTGCCGTTGATTTTTCACATGCTAAGATTCGTGTTTCTGGTCGATCGCCTGGCTTGTCGCTTGTCGCGGTGCGTTCTGGTTCGTGATGTTATTAGTAGCGAGGCCCAGCAGGAATTGTTAGATGGGCCGGTTGTGTTTTGTTTGTCTTTTCTTGCTTGACTCGTGCGACTGTTGATCCTTAGAGAAAAAGACTCACGATGGCTGTACGAGGGTTTGTCACGAGAGTGCCACGTATCCATGTGTCCCAATCCTTTTTTGTCTAACTCAAAACACATGAATGGATTGACTCTCTAGTCTCCCGTTTCTGTTACATTTTAAGCACCATGCAGTTCACTATCTCCTTGTACTAACATTTCATTTTATATTCAGGTTAAAAAACATTTCATATATTATTTTTTTCTTTTTCCTATCGCCCAAATAATATCCTTAGTAAGACCATGTGATCAAATTACCGCGCATACTAGATGTTGTTTGTTGGATTTTATTGTTTTAATTTTTCCGCAAACTCTTGATCTCATGTTGGCGACCGATGTATTCCTATGTCACCTTGTTTTGTTTGTTCACTTATCAGGTCTTTTTTTTGCTTGCGCCCCATTTCTTCTGACATGCGTTGTAAAAGTGGATGTGGCATGCTCTATTGCTTGTCGCTGTGTATTTCTATTTCCTTTCAAGTTCGATGTTGAAGAGACAAGCTCCATGGAGAGATAGGCTTTGGCTTGCGCTTGATACGTAACTGGGCTTGATCAGTTTTTGTCCTCGGTGCGAGTCCATTCTTGACACGCAATTCGAGGACCAGATTGTTTTTTGTTTTTTTTAAATTCATGATTTTTGTTTTTTGTTTTCACATCTATTTTACATATCTCTATTTTTATTTTTTTCGGATTAGCTAATTCTCATCTAGATGGTTTTTAGCTATGTCACACTTAAGTTGTTCACCACGTGATTAAACATGTATGTTTTGTGCAAAATTATTTTTGTTCACATGCATGTGCCTTGTCTCGTGCTGGTGTTTGCGTTGTGGCTGATTTTTGGCGTCGCTCTGGTGGCCGTTATTCTCATTGTTTCCCATGCTTGCGTCGGTGTTAGTATATGGGCCTCTATTTCACAAAAGTTGTTACTCACCGAGAGAGATTTGGCAATGTCTCATCTAATTTTCAAACATACCATTTCGTAGACCGTTTCATCTCAGTTGCAAGTCGACCCTTGACTCACAACTGAGCACATGATTCCGTAGTTGTCCCAGTTGTAAGTCTGTCCTTGACTCGCAAGTGGGCTCATAGTTATCCGAGTTGCAAGCCCGCCATCGACTTGCAACTGGAGCCTATGTTTTTGTTTTTCATCCTAGTTGCAAGTCCATCCTCCACTCGCAACTGGGCCCATTTTTGTTTCATCCCAGCTGCAAGCTCATTGTTGAATCGCAACTCCACATGTATTTTCAGTTTCATCGCAGTTGCAGGTCCACCCTTAACTCGCAACTGGCCCATAGATTATTTCATCCCAGTTGCAAGTCAACCATCGACTCGCAACCGGGTTCATAATTTTTTGAGTTGCAAGCCCACCTCGACTTGCAACTGAAGCCTATGTTTTATTGTCCCAGCTTGCAAGTCCACCTTGACTCAAGAATCGGGTTGTTTTATTTTTCATCCCGCTTGCAAGTCCGCTCCGACTCGCAACCGGCTTGTATTTTCTTGTTGTCCAGTCGCGAGTCCACCCTTGACTCGCAAATAGTATCGTAGTTTTTGTGTAGTTGTCCTTGTTACAAGTTTGCCCTCACAACTAAGCCTGCAACAACTAAACGCACAGTTTGTTTTCATCCCCAGTTGCAAGTCCTCCATTGACTCGCAACTGGGCTCGTAGTTTCGTAGTTGTCCCAGTTGCAAGTCCACCTTTGACTCGCAACTAGGCACATAGATTTTTTGTTGTCCTAGTTGCAAGTTCACCCTCGACTCGCAACTTCTAGCGTAGTTTTGTGTAGTTTTCCTAGCTGCAAGTCCATCCTCGACTCGCAACTGGTATTGTTGTTTTGTGTAGTTGTCCCAGTTACAAGTCCACTTTTGACTCGCAACTGGGCTATAATCAATTTTCCGTCCCAGTTAAAATGCCATCATTGACATGCAACTCGGCCATTGACCCTTTTATTTGTCCCAGTTGCAAGTCCATCCTTGACTCGCAACTGGCCCCGACATTTTCTTGACCCAATTTCAAGTCCACCATCAACTCGCAACTAGGTTCGACCATTTTTCTGTCCCGATGTACATTTTTAAAATTCATGACCTTTTTTTTGAATTTATGAACATTTCTTTTATTCATGAATATTTTTAGAAAGTCATGAAAATTTAACAAATTCACGAGCATCATTTTAATTCACCAATACGTATTGAATTGGTGAAAACTTTTGAAGTTAGCGAACATTTTTCAAATTCTTGAACATCTTTTATATCGCGAATATATTTTTCTAATTTGTGACCTTTTTTGACTTGATGAACATTTTTTGAATTGATGAACACTTTTTAAGCTACCACTATTTTTATTTCAAATTCTTAAAAAAAATCACAAACTTTTTTCATGTTTTGCGGATGGGGTAAATTGACCTAAAAGATGTCAACCTAGGGACAAGCTGGAGGGCACTTTGCAAAAAACTGAAGGATACGGGCGTTATCAACAATAGGGCTGCTTCTCATTGCATGCAGACTTGTACAGTATCAATCAAGTCAAGGCCAGCGAGGGAGCCGAGCTAGCTAGCGCTGGCCAGGCAGCCGTGTGTGTTCAACCTGACAGCAAACAAAAGCGAAAAAGGCTAAAAAACAAACAAACAACAATAAAGTCCAGCAGAGAGGATTACAAGACACATGACAACATACTTAGATGTGAGATATTATCTTACATCTAGATGTAACATAGACGAAAAAGAGTATATCCAGAAAGTGGCACAGAATATATGTAAAAAGAGCGTAGAATGGGTTTAAAAAGAATGTGGTGCCATTTTTTGGAGAGTATAGAGTATATAGTATGCGCTCAAAGGAGTATATAGAGTGGAGTAATATTTTTAGAACGTAGGGAGTATACAGTATGTAAAAAAAGTATGGAGTATTTTCCTTTCAAGGAAGTATGGAGTATATTGTACTACAAACAAATGTATAATACAAATTATGGAATATATCTTAAATGGCGTATGTACGCTGCTGGCCGATCTCCATCAAGTAAATTCAAGGCAGGCTTTACGTACCAACTCTTAAGTAGTATATATGTGTATCTCTATATAAAATGTATGGGGTATACATATATTATGCAGTATACAGTATTTTATACACAGAAGTACTAGTATGTAGTATAAAAAAAATGAGCATGGATCGTGTGTATCAAAAAATTAAACTTCTTCGTTGATAAATTCATGAACTCCAGTCTGTGATTGATCCTCAAATATTGCCTAGGTGGATGTGGATATTGCCTAGGTGGATGTGGATGAAAGACCCAAAAACTACATCGTTCTTTGGTAGGAATGTAACCGTAGATTTCTCTCAAGTCCAAAAGAATATCACGCATCATACAACCGCCATTATTGGATCTAGCAGTTCATGAGCATGGGTCGTGCATGCGGGCGCCGCTACCGTCGACGGCGATCGACAACGTTGCAAGGTTTGGCTCGTCATCATCATTGATGGCAGTGAGTAATGTCGCATGTTCAGGAACAACATTGGTTGCCGTCTCCGTCGCCGTACAGTCACTCGCAAGTCGCCGGCGAACATCGATCAACTTTGTGCATGTCGTGTCGCTTCAACGCACTACTCCCTGCCGTTGCTCGTAACCTGTTGATCCACATGAAGCAATAGAGATGAGAGTTGAAAGAGAAAGCGACGGAGCATGGAGGCATGCAGCTCATGTTCACCTTGACTTGCGTGGTACTCAGGACGACGTCGGCCAGCCGTGGTTTCACTGCCTCAGATGTGGCAGAAGAATAATCATGACGACGCTTCGCCGTCCAGCCGGTGAGAGTCACGGCGACGACGCCGATCCGCCGTCTCCAGCCGTTGAGGGAAGTGTGGCCGGGAAGAATGGTAGGTCGAGAAAATAGAACCGTTTTGGTTAGTAGCCGGATAAGAACGACGAATAGGTAGATGCATTCAAATTCTTGGATAAGCGATGGCCACCAGTACGCCGTGGATAACCATCAATTAAACTAATAGTATAATTAGTAATAACACCAAACAGGTCGTGTGGAACCTAGACCCGTTAAAATTCTGTAGCACTCTAAGAAAAAAAAAACTCAGATCTAAGCACGGAAGATCGAGGTGGATTCTTAGGTGGTTTTGTTCAAATAAACCTTGAAAATCAAGGTTTTTTTTGAAAAGGAGGATAACCTCCTGCCTTTGTGTTGAGCGATGTACACAATCATATTTATTAAATTATTCAACAAAGCCTTGCAAAAGAAATTATTCTACAAGGTTGATGATGTGTCCTGACATCTTGCAACACACACCACGAAAACTGGTGGCCTCACTAAACCGTCTGCCCCTTAGCCGGGAGCACCAACCACATGCGCAGTCTCTAGAATCCGTCATCACCACCTTCTGTCGTCCCATCATCAGGCGTGCTCAATGTATTGATCATGTCAGATCTCTTTTGTCGTCGATGCCACCACGATGCCAGATAGCGCTACCCTTCTGCACACGCTCATCACACGGTGTCCAGCACCGAGACCCCGATGCACCATGACGTACATAATCGCTATTGATGCCATAGATGTCACGCCGCTCCACCTGGCCACTGCACGAGAAGTATGCGGGGACCTGCGTGTAGCCACCGAAACCAAACACTTGTCCCTCCAGCCGATGTATGGCTCCCAAGATGATGCCCCCATGGGGGTGACAACTCAGGAACTTCACCATCATCCGATTTGGAAAGCCCAAATCTAGGGTTTCCCCCAGAGTACACAGGGACTGAGACTCGCCTCACAACGCCTCAAGCGAGGTAACAACGCCCATGGGCGCCACCGTCAACGGTTTCGTCCGAGGCCGAAACGAGCTATCGCTGGCATACTCGCATATCCACCACCGGCTGGACTACCAGATCGATCTTCACTGTCAACCGCCACACCCCACAGGAACGACCCCGCCGCCGAGAGACCACACACGTCCGGAGCCGCAGCGATGCCACCGCCGCCCTTGCGGGATGAACAGATGACCGTAAAAGAAGCCAGCTAGCTGTGCAACCGACACCGGACCGTGAACATGCCAGATGGGGACACCCACGTGAAGCACCACCGCAGCCGCAGCCGCGTCCCGAAGCCACGGCGGTGGAAGGCCCCGCCACCGCCATCATCCCCTGCTTGGGCTTTGCCCCACGGCGATTTGGCAGCGGCGAGGATAGGGCGGCGGCGGCCGAAGCGCTAGATAGCCTCTGGGGCCAGGAGCCTGTTGGCTGTTGCCTCATCTCTTGAAAATCAAGGTGTTGCCTTTCTTATGAAATTTATACTTCTTCTTAGATCCTTTGGTATCTCAAAGAAACCAATAATAAAATCACTACACCCTTTCCTGAATCTTTTATATCTAAATAGCTAGTCTACACTATTAGCGAGTCGCACGATTGCCCAGATCCATCGTCCCTGTTGGTTCCCAACGTGGCCACATCATACAAGGCCGGTCCCACCCACATCTCTTCCTCCGTTCAGATCTTTCTCGACCTTGTTCAGATCCCATCCCCCCTCTCTCCTTCCTCAAGACGCGCCGCTCTCCTCTCTGCCTCCCCTATCGCGACTGTATCCTTCTATGCTGCCGGTGAGCTTCTGCGAGCCCTTTTCCTCCGTTTTGTTTTCCAGATCAGAGAAAGGTGTTTGCAAAGGGAGGACATGGGTTTCTTCCAACCCGGGGAAGCCATGGCCGTGCATCCCCTTGGCGAGGTCATACGTTTCTGCAATCGGCGAGGACTAGAGGTGATGGCCACTAGTGGTGAAGCTGCAACTGGATTTGCGATTTGCTTCAACCGGCACAGGGAAAGCTACAACCGGCACCCGGGTTTGCTACAACCAGGCGACGGCGAGCGTTGCTGGAGACGACGGCACACATTTTTTGTTGTAATGGATAACGGAAAAGCTACCACCAGCACCTGGTTTTGCTACAGCCAGGAGGCGATGAAGTGTGTCGCCGGCGACGACATGCTGCAAATTTGTTGCAAACTGCAGTGGGAAAGCTACTACCAGCGATCAATTTTGCTGCAATTGGCGTGTGGTGGTGCAAGCGGCGTGCGATGGTGTGACGAGCGGCGACATGGGGTGACCACGGCGACCAGGATTGCTACAACCGGTATGCTTTTTTGCTACCACCGCGGTGATCGCGTGCTGCATCGACGGGGAGCAGCGACCTGGGCGGCGGATGCTGGAACCGACATGATTCATGATGAAACCGGCGCGCGGATGCTACAACCGTCGAGGAAAAAGCTTCAACCTCAGTGGGAAAAGCACCGTCAGGGACAGAAGCTACTTTCTAGCGGGGACGAATTGGAGCTGCGAATGGGGGCGGCGGGGCGCGCACATGGCAGGAGGGTGTGCTGGCGTGGCCCAGAGACGTGCGTGCTGGTGAGCGCTAACGTTTCCTTTCTTCGATTCTTCTCCAAAGTCGGACGCCCACGTATACGCGTGCAAATCCTTCTCCCCATCGGGACTCCTTGATGATTTAGGGGCTGTTTGGATCCCAGCCTAAGCGTGCCACGCCTAAGGTGAGGCGTGCCACAGCTCCTTAGGCATGCGTTTGGTTTTACACAAAAATTAGGCTCGCCACAACGCCAAGGGTCGTCCGCCGCTGAAATTTCGCCAAAAAGTGTGGCGCTCGTTTCGCCCGCCACACTCGCCGCGGCGCGCCAACTGAGCCGCAAAAATCCCCGCGAACGATAAAAGTCACCGCTTCCCTGTTGGTCTTCAGTCCAAAAATCCCCCAGCCCTTCAGTCTTGACCCCATGGCTGAGAGCCCTTCTCTCTCCCCTTCCAGATCCAGCTGAGGAAGTCCTTGCCGCCGCACTCGATCTGCTCCTCCTGGTATGAATCCTCATCACCGCAGCATCTATCTCCTCCATCTCCTCTATCTCACCACGTCAGATTCATCTTATACATGCAGATCTGGGCGTCCTTGATTTTCTCAAGAGAAAAATATCAGCTTTCTTCCGTGATTTGTGGGATTTCCCGTTGCTTGCTCCTGTCCTTGTTGCATCCAGACTAGGAACTTCCATCTCATAGTGAAAGGTCAACTATTTGTTAAGAGGAAAGGTAACACCGTAATCCCCCTTTGCAATTGTTGCATGCTTGTACGAGTGAGATTATAAATTAGTAATTTCTTGTAAGTATGTGGTGTTGATGTAAGACTTGACATCTCTCTGTGTTCTTTCTTAGAGATGTATTATACAATTTATTGTCTGAGTAATCTACTGTCCTCTGTATAATTTGCGCTGGATAAAAAAGTTATATATAGTTCCACTCACTGATGTCATCTGATTTTTTAATGCTATTATTGTTTCAATAGATGGACCAAAGAACATTATGCTTACAGTATTACATGCACTATTATCACTACTACATGTGGAGGAGAAGATTGCTTGCTGCCACTATTGTGTGTTTAGGGATGTACTGGTACAAGATTAATGTCCGAAAAAGGAAGAGAAAATCTATAACTTATGCTCCCATGTTCGAACGAGATGTTGAAAGGATGTCACGCCTGAACCAAGTTTATGTTTGCTTTTGATGATCCTGGGCTGATGATCAGACCAAGTTTATGTTGGATTGGTGCATTGAATACATGAAGGAACAATATGCGGGATTTAGGTTTGCAAGTTCTTTGCTGACAAAGATCATGTTTATAACAACCTGTGAAGTTATCTAGTTGCTAACTTGTCATGTCTGGAAGTTGGCAACTTGTGAAGTTTAGAAGATGGCAACTTTTGGTATTTAGGAGATGAACTTGTGCTACGGCTACTGCTTTTGGGAAGTAGATCTTTTGATGTGTGGTGAAACACTTTAATGTAACTTGGCCAGAACTTGTGCTATTGCTATGACTATCACTTGACTTTATAATGATGGACGGAACTTGCACGTATCTATCTTATTTTCTATCTTGATTATGAGTTTGTAGTTTTGAATTATTTTGTACAGATGGGATTAACAGAAAATGCTCCATGTTATTTTTTATGGTTATTATTATTGCGACAAAATCTTCTTACATTTACTGGAGCATGTTGTAGTACGATTGCTTTGCAAGACAAATGAGAAGTAATCTCATCACTCCAGCAGTAAGGTGATTCTAACCACCTGTGGCAGGAAACCAAACACAAGCCATAACTTTTTGCCAAACATTTGTGGAAGCCATCCAAACATACGCCACACAAAATCTGCCACACCTAACCTAAGGCATGGCTACCAACCAAACAGTTTGATTTTGCCACACATTATGGCAAGCCACAGGTGTGGCTAGTACCTCACCTTAGGCGTGGCAATTTGAGTCTCCAACCAAACAGCCCCTTACTCCTAGCTTTCGTCGGATTCCTTTTTTTAATTATATATAAGCCGCCTAGGTACGGTACGGTACGGTACGTACGCGCGTGCAAATTCTTTTCTAGTTCATCAAGACGATCGAGTTAACTCAATTCCCCGTCTGTTCTCCACCGCTGCCGGCCATGGCTAACAGCAGCTCGGCCTCACCGGAGATTACGTCGAGATGTGTCACGGTCAGGGAGCACACCGGTACGCTCAATTTGGAGGTGACCCATTATCTGGGGCTCGATGGCATCGGTGTCGGTGAGTCCGTTACTTCGGCCGTCCTCGAAGTCGGCGGCTACAGGTGGAAGATCTACTTCTACCCAGACGGGATTGAGACCACCTATCATGGCTATGCCTCAGCGTTTGTGCACTGTTACAGTGACACCAAAGCCACGGATGTGACGGCCAAGTTCACGCTGAGCATCCTAGAGAAAAGGAGCCAGGCAAACCTAGCCAGCTTCGATGCGGTGCAGCGCGTCTTCTCTCCGGGCGATTTCCAACTATGGGGCCACCACTATTTCGTCGACAAGGCCAAGCTGGAATCGCTGTCGCAATTCGGGGACGGCTGCTTCACGGTACGGTGTGTCCTCACCGTCGTCATGGACACGGACGAGTCACCGCCTCTGCAGCTGCCCACAGTGCCCAGCCTACTCTTCAGCCAACTCGAGAGCATGCTTGAGGACGGGAGAGGCGCCGACGTCACGTTCCTCGTGGGCAGCCAGGAGTTCCGCGGGCACAGGTCCTTTCTGGCCGCGCGGTCGCCGGTCTTCGGAGCTCAGTTCTATGGTCCCATGGCGGAGAAGGAGGACATGCCGCGCGTCAAGGTCATCGACGTTGAGCCGGACATCTTCCAGATGATGCTTCACTACATCTACAAAGACTCGCTGCCGCTGCCACCCGCCGACGACAAAGGAGGCTACAGCGTCGCGGCGATGCAGCACCTGATGGTCGCGGCAGACATGTACGGGCTGGAGAGGCTGAAGCTCATGTGTGAAGATGAGCTGTGCAAAATCATGGATGCCGCCACCGTTATGAGCACGTACGCGCTGGCGAATCAGCATCACTGTAAACGACTCAAGGATGCGTGCGTAGACTTTATGACGTCAAAAGAAGTGTTGGCCGCCATCCTCGAGACCAATGAGCGCTTCATGACACGTTGCCGACCACTGCCATTGGAGGGGGGTCATGAAGAGGAAGAAGTTGATCACAGCAGGAAATTCAAAAGGAGTCGTACAAAATAGATGTTTTTTTTTGTGTGTGTGCATAAAGAACATTTCGGACCATAGCAAAAGTGCCTCAACGTTTGTAAGCCAAAAATGTCTGAAGATTGATGTACTAAAACCTTGATAGTATTTGTTTACAAGATACTTGAAAAAGTGGAAGATTTACCAAAAAGGCTTTCGGCCCTTTTTATAAATAAAGCAACCAGCAAGCACAGAGTCAACAAAGTACCGACCGAACAACACACACAACGTCACCGCAGTCAAGGTCCAACAGACACGCGCACAGACACCACATGGGTCCAGCTGTGGGCACAGCACAACAAGCCCAACACAAACACAACTAGGACGCACAACACACACACGGCGGCGACGAGGTAAAGGAGATCTAATCCGGCTCCGGTGGTGGTGGGGGAAGCGGCGGAGCCATCCGAAGAGCCATCGCGCGAAGCTGGATGATGATGGAGGTGATGGCGTCTCTCTCCTTGGGGCGGCTAAGCGGCCGCCAAAGCTGCAAGTAACCAGACCATTTGAACATAGCGTCAGTAGCGCGACGAAGAGGCCTATTCCTAACAGTCCACAGTGTCCAGGCTAGGACGCCGATGGTCATCCACCTAATGTGGTGAGTCGAGGGCGGTAATGCCTGGAGTTCGGCGAAGAGAGCGGGGAAGTTGTTGTGATCCCAGCTTTCACCCACAATTTCGCGGAAACAGCTCCATAGGAACTGCGCGGACACGCATGTGAAGAAGATATAGTTCGAATCCTCTTCAGGCCCGCAGAGCGGGCAACACCCATCGCCAGGGCCATTGCGTTTCAGGACCTCCACGGCGGATGGAAGGCGGCCGCAGATCCATTGCCACAAGAAAATCCTAATCTTCAAGGGGAGCCAGATCTCCTAGATGGTGGTCAGAGCCTCGGGTCCTGGAGAGGGGGCGATAGCCTGGTAGAGTGATTTAGTGGAGAATTGACCAGATGGCTCTAGATGCCACCTAGTGCGATCAGCTCCCATATCTAGCTCAGGCTCGTGAAGTGCGATGCAGTCGAGTAAGTCATGCCAATCCGCGTTCTCAACTGGTTCAAACGGTCTCCGGAACGCGAGTTGCCCTAAGTCAATAAGGGCCATCGCGACAGAAATCCGTGGGTCTACCGCAATGGTGAACATGTTTGGAAAACGAGCCACGAAGGGGGCGTCCCCAGCCCAGCGGTCGAACCAAAACAGCATGGCGGTGCCAGATCCAACCGCAATCGAGGTCCCGATGCGGAGGACTGGGAGGAGCTGTATGATGGATTGCAGAACTGGGAGCCACCGGACCGCTGACAGAAGGCGAGCGGTTGGCTACAGAGCTATTTCTACTGGATGATGCGGAGCCATAAGCCACCCTCTCCGTTCGTAATCCGCCAAAGCCACCTAGTCAGGAGGGCAATGTTCATGCATTTGGAGAACATGATCCCGAGACCGCCCTGATCGCGAGGCTTGCAGATCTCAGTCCACCGAACCATGTGGTACTTCTGTTTGTCACCCTCGCTAGCCCAGAAGAAGCGCCCCTGAACTCTGGTAATCTCATGGTGCAGAGTCTCAGGCAGGTTGTAGAAGCTCACAATGAATAAGAGCAGGCTGGATAAGGACGAGTTAATGAGCACAGTCCGGGCTGCTTTGGAGAGCCACCGCCCTGCTAAGGCTCAATGCAGTGCTGGAGCTTGCCCACCATGGGGCGCAGCTCGGCCACCGTGAGCCTCGTGTCACTAATGGGTATCCCCAAATAGGTCGTGGGGAAGCACCCAAGCAGACAGTTAAGACGGTCCGCGATGCTCCGCCGTTCATCATCGGAGTAGCCCAAGA
The DNA here is from genome assembly GCA_021605205.1 of Aegilops longissima. Taxonomy (NCBI): domain Eukaryota; kingdom Viridiplantae; phylum Streptophyta; class Magnoliopsida; order Poales; family Poaceae; genus Aegilops; species Aegilops longissima. The sequence goes on from CM038677.1 coordinate 743,699,621, forward strand.
CCATCACCGCACTCTTATTGAAGTTAATCCTGAGGCAAGACATCTGCTGAAAGCAGAGCAGGAGGAACTTCAGGTTCATGATGTCGCTCGCAGAACCTTCCACCATTATAATGGTGTCATCCGCATATTGGAGGAGGGAAATCCCATTCCCTCCTACTAGATGCGGGACTATGCCCTTGATATGGCCCGCAACCTTGCCTTTATCTAAGATGGCTGCCAGGGCATCAACCTGAAGGAAATATGCCCTAGAGGCAATAATAAAGTTATTATTTATTTCCTTATATCATGATAAATGTTTATTATTCATGCTAGAATTGTATTACCCGGAAACATAATACATGTGTGAATACATAGACAAACATAGTGTCACTAGTATGCCTCTACTTGACTAGCTCGTGGATCAAAGATGGTTAAGGTTCCTAACCATAGACATGAGTTGTCATTTGATTGACGGGATCACATCATTAGGAGAATGATGTGATTGACTTGACCCATTCCGTTAGCTTAGCACTTGATCGTTTAGTATGTTGCTATTGCTTTCTTCATGACTTATACATGTTCCTATGACTATGAGATTATGTAACTCCCATTTACTGAAGGAACACTTTGTGTGCTACCAAACGTCACAACGTAACTGGGTGATTATAAAGGTGCTCTACAGGTGTCTCCGAAGGTACTTGTTGAGTTGCCGTATTTCGAGATTAGGATTTGTCACTCTGATTGTCGGAGAGGTATCTCTGGGCCCTCTCGGTAATGCACATCACTATAAGCCTTGCAAGCAATGTAGCTAATGAGTTAGTTACGGGATGATGCATTATGTAACGAGTAAAGAGACTTGCCGGTAACGAGATTGAACTAGGTGTTGAGATACCGACGATCGAATCTCGGGCAAGTAACATACTGATGACAAAGGGAACAACGTATGTTATTATGCGGTTTGACCGATAAAGATCTTCGTAGAATATGTAGGAGCCAATATGAGCAGCCAGGTTCCGCTATTGGTTATTGACCAGAGACGTGTCTCGGTCATGTCTACATAGTTCTCGAACCCGTAGGGTCCGCACGCTTAAAATTCGATGACGGTTATATTATGAGTTTATGTGTTTTGATGTACCGAAGGTAGTTCAGAGTCCCGGATGTGATCACGGACATGACGAGGAGTCTCGAAATGGTTGAGACATAAGGATTGATATATTGGACGACTATATTTGGACACCGGAATGGTTCCGGGTGAGATTGGGACAATACCGGAGCTCCGGGAGGTTATCGGAACCCCCCGGGAGGTATATGGGCCTTAATGGGCTTTAGTGGAAAGGAGGGGAAAGGAGCAAGGGAGGGGGCGCACCCCCCCAAGGCCAATCCGAATTGGGAGGGGGGCCGGCCCCCCTTTCCTTCCTCCCTCCTTCCTCTTCCTTCCCTCTCCCTCTCCAAATAGGAAAAGGAGGAGTCCTATTCCCGGTGGGAGTAGGACTCCCCCCTTTTGGGCGCGCCTCCTCCTCCTGGCCGCCCCCCTCCTCCACTCCTTTATATACGGGGGAGGAGGGTGTCGGTGTCAAAACCGGCGGATCTCGGGTAGGGGGTCCCGATCTGTGCGTCAAGGCTGATGGTAACAGGAAGCGAGGGACACAGATGTTTACCCAGGTTTGGGCCCTCTCGATGGAGGTAAAGCCCTACTTTCTACTTGATTAATATTGATGATATGGGTAGTACAAGAGTAGATCTACCACGAGATCGTAGAGGCTAAACCCTAAGAGCTAGCCTATGATGGTATGATTGTAATTGTGATCGGCCTTCTGAGGACCAACCTCTCCGGTTTATATAGACACCGGAGAGGGCTAGGGTTTACATGGAGTCGGTTACAAGGAAGGAAATATAATATCCGGATCGCCAAGCTTGCCTTCCACGCAAAGGAGAGTCCCATCCGGACACGGGCCGAAGTCTTGAGTCTTGTATCTTCACGCTTCAATAGTCCGGACGTTGTACACAGTCCGGCTGTCCGGTACCCCTAATCCAGACTCCTCAAGAGCCTTTGAACCAGGCTTCAATGACGATGAGTCCGGCGCGCAGTATTGTCTTCAGCATTGCAAGGCGGGTTCCTCCTCTGAATACTCCAAAGTAATCATCGAACACTTAGACCATGTCCGGATCTGCGGGATGATCTTCATATGCCACCGTAGAGAGAATGATATTTCAAAAATGCAATCTGCTGACAACTTTTTTTGATGACGTGACATGTTATTACGGCCGGATCATTATTCGATCCGTTTTCCCACAACCAGCTATAGCGCACATTGCGAGGCGGTTTCTTTGACACGTCTTGTCAAAGCACAGATCGTGTCCCCTTATCACGGGATTCTCATCAATACGGGTATGGGTAATCTCACCACGCCATTAATCGTGGCGCTTGGGAAACAAGCGATTCCCAACGGGCAAGTGGGGAGGCGCACAGCTTTTGGCTCCTCTATAAAGGGATAAGATTTCCCCATTTTAACCCACGCCTTCTTCCTCCTTTGCCCACTCTTGCCCCCTCGAGCTCCAGCACCCAAGCCCAAGTCTTCTCCGCACAGCTAAACATGTCCGGAGCAGGAGGCAACTCGGTAGCTTCCACCGTCAAGGAGAAGCACATCGCAAATCTTCGGGCGGCCGGATACTTGGCCGCGGACATAGCGCACCGTCTACCAGACGCCGGGCAGGTCATTTCGACCCCAGGACCCCACGAGAGGGTCGTATTCGTCACCCACTTCATCAGTGGACTGGGATTTCCACTCCATCCCTTCGTCCGCGGGCTCATGTTCTACTACGGGCTAGATTTCCATGATCTAGCCCCAAATTTTGTCCTCAACATCTTAGCGTTCATCGTCGTATGCGAGGCCTTCCTCCGCATCCGGCCTCACTTTGGCCTATGGCTGCAAACTTTCTGCGTGAAGCCGAAGGTTGTAAGCGGCCAACAAGCAGAGTGCGGAGGGGCCATGGTGGGCAGAATGCCCAACGTCACATGACTCGACGGCTCCTTTGCGGAGACCGTAAAAGTATGGCAATCGGGGTGGTTCTACATCACCGAGCCGCGCGGTGCCAACTGGGCAACGGCCCCAAAATTCAGATCTGGAGCCCCCATGCGGCTCACCTCCTGGGAAAGGAAGGGCCTGTCCTGGGGCGATTCTACGGAGCTGACCGGACTCCAGACATGCATCAAAAGCATGAAGGACAAGAACACCAAGCTTGTCAACGTGATCCAGGTCATGCTCGTTCGCGGATCCTGCCCTGCCAGAGGCGGGCAGTCAATCTGTGGGAGTTCGTCCCGATCGAACACCGGATGCTCCTGAAGCTCTATGACATGACGCACAAAGGCGCATGGAAGGTGCTATTCAAGGCCTCTGAAATACCTCCTCCCACATCCGAGGACCGCGGGCTTCACGCCGCGCGGACTCCTAGTCAGGTGAGTTCTCAGACTGCCACCGGACCCGGTTCTTTCCAATATATTCATGGGAGAGCCTTAAGTAATTATGCATGTTTGCTTTAGGGTTATGTGGAGACAACGGAGCAGGTTTACTGTCCGGCTCCGCTGCCAGAAGGCCCAGCCGATGCTCTCCTGATGGAGATGCTGGTCCTGGCGCCGTATAAGGTGCCGGAGAAGAAGGCCGAGAAGAAGGCCCCGGGGATCCGAAAGGGTCTCCGACGTAAGGTTGTGCCGGAAGCCTCATCCGAAGACGACGAGGAGGACTCCTCCCACGAAGGGGAGGAGGAGGAAGAAGAAGACGCCCCATCCGGAAAGGATGAGGGGCCCGGGGAGGCGGACCAGGGGGCCGGAAAAGGCCCTCGCCGTAAAGCCATCATACCACTGTTGTCTGACGACGACGAGACAGATTCCTCCCGCGGAGGCGGGGGGAATCAGGAAGAGATTCTACCTCCCCACACTGGGGGGAGAAGAAGAGGAAAGCCGCCCCGGGAGGGAAGGCTGGGGCGTCCAAGAAGGGGAAGGTGCCCCTTCCGGACTACTCCGCCACGGCCGCTCTCAGCGAGGAGGGGTGGCTGCCGAGGGGAAGCCCCAGTCACGATCGGAAGTGTCCGTGACCACAAAACTTCACTCTATAGCTTTTGTTTAACGCCGAACATATGTGCAGTCCGGCCAGGGATCACCCCGAGGTATCTTCCTCCGGGTCCCTGAGCGATTCGGAGATGAATTCGCTTCCGACAGCCACTACTCCTCAACCCGCGGACGACACGGAGGTGTTGTCCCAAAGGCTCCCAGAGCGGGGGGAGGTGACTCTGGAGACGCCCCGAGGCGGGGTCCCAGACGTCGGACACGCGGGGTTGAAGATCCCCGCGGATCGTGTCGACGAGAGCCATGGCCAGCCGGGCTCTCAGCCGAACACAATTCCGGAACCTTCGATGGTTCCGGACTCAGGCGGGCGACCCCTCGTTAGGGAGGGCGAGCTGTCTGTATCGGGGACTTCCATTGCGCATGAGGCGCCGGACTGTCTGCTGGAAGCGCTTCGCGGCGCTTCCATGGATGAAGAGCACCGTACTCTCATGAGTACGGTGATTCGGAAGGTTTTGTCCGCCAAAAGCGGACTAACCGAAGCTTGCACCAGCCTCCTGACATGCTTTGAGGTAAGTAATAAACATGTGCAAAATTACCACCTGATAGGTAGTAGCCCCTGATACTCTGTTTGGTGTTCGGAAAGAAAAGCCAAACGGAGGGTCAATTATAATCCCGTAGGAGTCTAATAATAAGTATTATTGTGAATAAGCAGGCTGTGCTGCTTGTCACGCTGCCCGCATCGCCGAGGTTGCCGAATCAAGCGGGACTGGAGCAAAGGCAGGAGGGAGAGCTCGACCTCACGAAGAGGTAGCTCGAAGAGAACAAGGGTAAGTGATTCCCGCTCTTATGCATTTAAGGATAGGCAGAATTGGTGAGTCTAACACCTAAGTGTCATGACTGTGTAAAGGGGCCACTGCCGAAGTGGCGTCCCTGAAAAAGGCGCTGTCCGAGGCTGAAGACAAGGCGGCCTCGGAATGTAAGGAGCGCGAAAAGCAAAGTGCTAGGGTAGGTGAGGTACAGCAAGAGCTCCAGGACCTTGGCAAGAAGTATGAGTCCGTGGAGCGTGATCTGAAGGCGAAAGAGGCCGAGCTTGCGAAGGCCCTTGTGAATTTAGAAGACGCCAAGGCCGAAGCCGAGAAAGCACAGCAGGAGATCCAGGAGGCCAAGAACATAGCAGCGGGTAAGAAGTTCTTTATGCAAAGCAAACATGTGGAGGAGGCGTTTCTTTTACTTACTTGAATTCGGAGCTCTCCAGGGGCATTCGTAGATCTTCCATGCAGCGTATCAGACGCTGCGGAGTTCTACCGTGCCCAGGAGGGGAACTCAACGGAGAAGCTGTTCTGGTCCCAAGATGTCAGGGCGAACACCGATGCCTCTGAGTGACCAACTGAAGCAGTTGGTCGAACTCCACAGGGCCGCCGAACTGGCTATGAAAGGTTTCATAGTCCGGATGTGGCCAGGTGAGCTCATGCCCAGTAGCTACTTTGGCCTGATCAAGCGGATGGTGGATGCCTGCCGCGGCTGGAGGTGATCAAGCGCTCTGTTTGTATCGAAGGTGCCCGCCAGGCCTTTGCCCGCGTCAAGGTGCATTGGGGCAAGCTGGATGCGGAGAAGCTGGTCAAGGACGGGCCACCGGAGGGTAAGGCGCATCGCCATCCCGAGATGTACTATGATGGCGTTATGAAGGGTGCTCGTCTCGTGGCTGACGAATGTACCAAGGACACCATTTTTGAATGAATTCACTTCTGTCATGTTTATATGCTAAGGACGAAGTTACTTGCGCTATGTTGCGCTTTTGTTTATTTAAAATATTACCTTCTGTGCGGCTGTTTATAAAATTCTGAAAGTAGGCCAGTCGTCGGCTTCCGCCCCCATGTAATTAGTACATGGGTGTTCATGGAAAACCCAGACACTCTTTATCCAAATGTTTGGTCCATTAAGGAGGTGTCCGGCGCAGCGAACAAGGCAATCGGACTATGCGACTTTATAACTTTCACTTAGCCATAGAAGTCTACAATTTTAAATTTCGGCGAAGCCCCTACAATCCGGAAGGCCGAATCGGAGTGCTATACACGCCTAGATTGGACGAAGCCGATTTATCGCCTAAAGCGGAAAATCTTTAAGGATTTTAAGACCTCTCGAACAGCGACCAGCTCTCGCCGCATCATGCCGATCAGTTTTGGCTTTCATCGAGGTGCTCGTCCGAAGAACCGGACACAATCGCAGTAGTTCTCCCTGTGCTACCTTAGCCGATATAACGGAACGTAAGGCACCAAAACAAGGGAGCCGGGCTATCCCAACTGTAGACCCAAGACATGATTCGGAGCTGATGCATATAGTGCTATAAGTTCGGGGTGCCGCACTGTCGAAAGTGTTCGGACTTTATTTGCCATATTATGGGGCGCCATGAGAAGCCCCTGGCATACTGACCGTACCAAGGTGTACGGATGCAATACCAAATAAACATTTATAAGAGAAGAAAATGCTCAAATAAGGATAATAAGCTGACGCTATATATAATCTCCCATTGGCGAAAAATACGTTTAAGTGTACGTTTACAATGGATGCATGAAGCAGAGATAAAATAGGACTATTTGACATGTCCTATCCAAGGGCGGGCTGTGTGCAGATAGATAAAGCAGGTATAATGGTCGTAAATAGATTCCACCTAGGTATTTCCTTCTGTGCACAACGTCTGTTGCCTCCTTGGATGTCTCTCCCATATAAGTCCGGCAATTCGGCTCTTCTGAGGATGCTGCACTAACGTGGTGTCCTGAAATGTAAGAGGGAAAGAGTATGAAGGTATTTGGCGGTTACCCGCACTATTGACTGAGTCGTTGATGCGCCTCCGCCTATGCCCATAGTATCTTGAGTGCGTAATTGTGTACGTGCGGCGCGAACGCTGCTTTGAAGGGGCTTGGGCGGAGGCCGGACTGCTAATCACGCTCTTGGCGTTCCTGATGATCCTGTTGCGGGGTGCTCCGGACTCGCTTGACTGTGCTCGAAGTTGTCGCCGGGTTGGTTTGTAGGAGTAGGCCGCATTGTACTTCTGCCGCGAGGGCTGCCGTATGTTCTTCTGTTTGAAGGGAGCGGTCCATATTTCCATTCACTACTAGGAAAATGCTTATAGATAGAAGTTTACCAGTAGCGAGTTTTTTACCCCACGCTACTAGTAAGTACCAGTCGTGTTGTGTAGAAAACACGCTACTACTAACATATAGCAACAACGTTTGTTTGTTTGGGCCGCACTACTGTTACATGGGCCACAGGGCAGCATCTGTAGCCCACTTAGCTGTAGTGTTTGTTCTGAAAGGGCGCTACAACTGGTGGGCTTAGCAGTAGCGTGGTGCTCCAACCAGCGCTACTACTATAGCTAAAGAAAACCGGCCCGCGAGCGCCCCCGCACCCCCCTCGTCTCACACAATCCCCTCCGCCCGACGCCGCCGCCGCAACGGTTAGGGTTCGTCCCCGGCCGCCTCACCCCCGTCGACGGTGCCGTACGCCGCCACCATGTGCGGTCGCCTCTCGCCTCCTCCGACGCTCCAGCCCCGTAAGTCCCCCTCTCGATCTCCTCCTCCCTGCGCGCGCCACAGTAGCTCCTCTCGATCTCTCGGTTAGGGTTCATCGTAGGGGCTCCAATTGATTTGCCGCGAATGAGGGTTGTGTTGGGCTCAGAGAGAGAGAGAGAGAGAGAGAGAGAGAGAGAAGAATCATCGAGGGTTGTGTTGGGTACCTGCTGCTGTGCGCGGCGGCAGCACGGTGCGGCTTGTCCGGATCCGGGGGCCGCGGTGACGGGAAGAGTGCAGGAGGCGACGGCAGTTCGGGCAGGGGAGGAGGCGGCGGGGGCCGCGCTGCGCTGCCGGCCGGCGAGGCGGAGACGAGGAGCAGCATGGCTTGCAGTTGCCGGGGAGTGGAGTGGAGAGTAGAGCAGAGCAGAGCAGGGAGTAGTGGAGTGAGAGTGAGAAACAGAGAGCGAGTGGTTGGTGTAATAAGTGCTGGAATGGATTTGGACGCGTCTAGTAGTATAGGAAGGAGTACCAATATTTTGCTTGACTTGACCTGCCAAAGTCTTTGCTTATTAATGTATTCTTTTTCATCCTTACCATAAACTACTCCTAGCATGGCAGTAATTTATATATTGCATTTGTGTCGGTCGATTTTGTGTGAAGCCATGAGGCCGAGACCGAGTAGTAGTTCATCACATACTAGTATTTTGCTTATTAATGGATTGGGCTGGCTCATGTTTGATTTTTTGCTTTGTGGTTGGGCGGTTTCGACTTTTCTGATGTCATGTTATGGATATTGCTTCTATAGGAGTGTAAGTGCTCGGTTCGGGTTGTATCAAGTGCCCTTCTATAGGATGTTGTATAGGTGTTGTTCATGTGAGAGACAAAGCTACAAGCTCATGTTTATTTAGTGTGCTTTGTTGTGAGAAATCATCAAGATTTAGGATTACTGATAAGAAGGGGGTAGTTTATTTAGTGTGCTTTGTTGTGATTAACGAAGATGAGATGAGATCAAAGTATTGTTATGTTTTGCCATATATTTGTTTGTTACATCTCTAGATTATTGAGCTACTAGTATTGTTTAACCTTGTGTTTAGTGCAAATTTCATGCTGATAGCGACGCTTCATCTGAAGAGTTGGGGACATTAGTTTACTAGATTGGTAGCTTTATGATTGTTGGAATGAACTTTATGTTTACTTTTTAGTTGTTATTTTGCTTGCCATGTGAACTCTAGCTATGAAAACTTTATGTTTACTTTTTGGATCGTTAATCCTTTAATCATATTGCTTTAGGGAAATGGCGCCACCACCACCACCACCATGTCGACGGTGCAAGTCAAGGTGCGCCAGCAGCCTTGCAACTGGCACGCTGTTTGGCATCTACTTCGAGTCTAGTTTTCTTCATGCGGCGGTAATAAATTATATGAAACTAGTAACTAGTATTTTGTTTTTAGTGTTATTGGCATTAATGCAACGTGTATACATCATTTTGCTTTTTGTACACAGATCGTCCCATGCAATGTGAGGTCAGAATTCAACAACCTGACTGGAGACTCTGTGACCTTTGAGGCTCCTGGGGGCCCCTACACTATGGAGATCGAGAAAGGACGAAAGATGACGCGGGTGGGAGGAGATGGATGGGTCCATTTCATCGACAACATGCGTATCACCGGTGGTGAGTTTATCAGCTTCTCCTTCAGAGCTGAAAGACCCAAGCTAGCCGTGATTTATATCAACAAAGCAGAAGATTATGAGGATGATGAGGATGATGAGGATGATGACGACCCACTCGGTGATGCCATCGTAGCTCAAATAATGAAGTTGAGAGAGGAGTAGGTGTGCAACCTATGGGACATCATTCCGCCACGTGCTGACTTCGTCGGGGTGCCATTCATGACCCGCCTGACAAGTACCATGGTTGATCGGCATATGATGGTATGTTGCATTTACTGTAGTTTTTAGAGTAATTTGATGATATGCTTTATTGTTATACTTAGTGTAGAGTCCGATGATAAATATGCTTAGTGAATCTTATATGCTTTATTGTTATACTTAGTGTAGAGTCCGATCATATATATGCTTAGTGAATCTTATATGCTTAGTGAATCTTATATGCTTTATTGTTATACTTAGTGTAGAGTCCGATGATATATATACTTAGTGTAGAGTCCGATGATATATATGCTTAGTGTAGAGTCCGATGATATATATGCTTCGTGTAGAATGTGTGAGGCTACTTATTAGTTGATATGTTTTTCTTATTCAGAAATTTCCAAAGAGCCTATCTGAGAGTTGTGGTATCAAGCCTGATGAAGAAGGCTCTGCTGGAATACGCCTTACCGCAAGGGGCTCCGTCACCACTTGTGTGTATGGCGTGTACATGGACGGTCGCACACACTTCAACTCAGTTGGGTGGAAGAGCTTCCTCGTCGGCAAGAATCTTCATGTTGGACAAGCAATCCTCATTACTATCAGGAACACCCACCGCCCAGGCTTGAGGATGATGGTCGTCATCGACATCATCTAGAACTTCATATGCATGCGTGTGGCTGTTGAACCATATATATGCTAGTATGACTACCTAGTAGACTTATCAACTATGATCTATCCATGCATTGTTGACTACTATATGAGTTTGTGAGATTGTGTGGTTATATTAAATGTGGTACTGTCGTTAATGTTTGTGAGATGGTTCTGTGAACTTAGTTTATTTGCACTGGACTTGTCTTGATTTCCATGAATATTGCACCTGACTGCTTTTTTTATTTTTTTATTCCTATTTGCCTAGTAGTAGCATGGGGAGAAAATAGGGCGCTACTACTACGTGATGATAGTAGTAGCGCTGGTGGAGGAAGCAGCACTACTAATAAGTATTTTAGCTGCAACGCTTGTTCAGAAATGTGCTACTGTTAAATAATAGCTATAGCGCCCTAGCAGTAGCGCGGGTGCCCGCGCTACTGGTATGTAAAAAACCAGCGCCACTACTAAGCTTTTCTCTAGTAATGATTGACAGTGATGACCCCGCGCGGTCCTGGCATCTTGAGCTTGAGGTATGCATAATGTGGTACCACATTGAATCTAGCGAATGCGGTTCGTCCGAGAAGTGCGTGGTAGCCACTACGGAAAGGGATGATGTCGAAGATTAGCTCTTCGCTCCTGAAGTTGTCCGGGGATCCTAAGACCACTTCCAGTGTTATAGAGCCCGTACAACGGGCCTCTACTCCAGGAATAACACCTTTAAAGGTGGTTTTAGTGGGCTTGATCCTTGAAGGGTCAATGCCCATTTTGCACACTGTGTCCTGATAAAGCAGGTTCAGGCTGCTGCCGCCGTCCATAAGGACTCACGTGAGGTGGAATCCGTCGATGATTGGGTCTAAGACCAATGCGGCTGAGCCGCCATGACGGATGCTAGTAGGATGATCCCTACGATCAAAGGTGATCGGACAAGCTGACCATGGGTTGAATTTGGGGCAACTGGCTCCATCGCATAGACGTCCCGTAGTGCTCGCTTACGTTCCCGCTTGGGGATGTGAGTGGCATAGATCATATTGACCGTTTTCACTTGGGGGGAAATTTCTTTTGTCCCCCCGTATTCGGACGCAGGGGCTCTTCGTCATCGTTGCTGTGCAGCCCCTTGTCCTTGTTTTTGGCATTTATCTTACCGGCCTGTTTGAACACCCAACAGTCTCTATTGGTGTGGTCGGCTGGCTTGTCCGGGGTGCCATGAATTTGGCATGAGCGCTCCAGTATGCGGTCTAGGCTGGACGGTCCCTGATTATTTCTTTTGAACGGCTTTTTCCGCTGACCGGACTTAGATCCGCTGAATCCGACGTTGACCGTCGTGTCTTCGGTGTTGTCACCGTTGTTCCGTCTCTTATGCCTGTTACGCCGTGGCTTGCCATTAGCATCGCGACTGTCCGAAGTGCCGGGATGTGGCGTGGTGCCGCTGCGAGCCAACCAGCTATCCTCACCCGCACAAAAGCGGGTCATTAGGGTTGTGAGAGCTGCCATAGACTTGGGTTTTTCCTGGCCGAGGTGTCGAGCGAGCCACTCGTCACGGATATTATGCTTGAAAGCCGCCAGGGCTTCGGCGTCCGGACAGTCGACTATTTGGTTCTTTTTAGTAAGGAACCGAGTCCAGAATTTCCGGGCTGACTCTCCGGGCTGTTGAGTAATGTGGCTCAGGTCATCGGCGTCTGGTGGTCGCACATATGTGCCCTGGAAGTTATCAAGGAATGCGTCTTCCAGGTTTTCCCAACTGCCAATGGAATTTGCTAGCAGGCTGTTTAACCAGTGCCGGGCTGGTCCTTTGAACTTAAGGGGAAGATACTTGATGGCGTGTAGATCATCTCCGCGGGCCATGTGAATGTGGAGAAGGAAATCCTCGATCGATACTGCGGGGTCTGTTATGCCATCGTATGATTCGATGTTTACGGGTTTGAACCCTTCTGGGAATTCATGATCCATTACTTCGTCAGTGAAGCAGAGGGGGTGTGCAGCGCCTGTGCGAGCTATGTGGCTACGCAGCTCGAATTGGTCTGGGTTGCTGTGTTCGGCCCGGCCGGACCTGTTGATGATGTATCCGAGCGACGATCATCGTCGCGCGCTGGGGCGCGCCCCCGCGATCCGTAGATCGACCTTGGCTGTCCTGCTTTGTTTTCCAGAATATCTTGCAGGTCTTGCTTGTTGCCCTGGGCTGTAGTATATCGGCGTGGGGGTGCAGGCTGGTATCCGGGCTGATATCCCGGTTTATCCCGGCCACGGGGTGGCCGGTCAGCCGTTCGGCGTTTGAGTCCATATTCCTCGGCTGCCAGGACTTCAGTCCATCTATCTGTGAGCAGATCTTGATCAGCTTGGAGTTGCTGCTGCTTCTTCTTCAGGCTCCTCGCAGTGGCTATAAGCCTACGCTTGAAGCGCTCCTGCTCCACGGAATCCTCAGGCACGCTGAATTCATCGTCGCCGAGGCTAATCTCGTCTTCGGAGGGGGGCATGTAGTTGTCCTCCTCCGGGTATACGTCCGTCACTTGTTCTTCTGGGCTGACCTGCTCATCTTCCTGTTCGGCCTGCTCGAAGGCGGGCTGGTCAGGGTCATATTCTTCTTTGGCGCCATCCGGATTATTTTCGTCTCCGGGGCCGATATTGCTGTGGCGGGGCTTGGAGCGGCGCCGATGACGCCCATGCTTTATTTTTCTTCCCGAGGGGTTATCCTCCATTGCCTCATCGCCATTTGTTTCCTTCGGAGTGTCCACCATATATATATCGTATGAGGAGGTGGCCGTCCACCGCCCGGTGAGCGGTGGCTCCTGTAACTCTCCTACATCGTCGTCCATACCGTCGATGTCTTCGGAGTCGAAGTCAAGCACGTCGGTTAGATCATCGATCGTGGCGATGAAGTGGGTGGTGGGTGGGCAACGAATTCCATTGTTGTCTGCTTCCCACTCAAGCCGGACACAGTTCGTCCCGGAGTCTCCTGACAAAGAGAGAGACTTCAATAAGTTCAGCATGTCGCCAAAGGGCGAGTGCTGAAAGACGTCCGCCGCGGTGAACTCCATCACCGGGCCCAACCAGGCTTGGCGGGTTCGGGGACGCGCAGACTGGAACCTACAACCGGATACCAATCCGGGGGTCCGGAGTCACAAGCTCTCTCAAAAGTGAGGTCTGTGTTCGGCTCCATCGCCGATGAGTGTACGGCCTGGGCGGGTCCAGCCCTCCGTCCTTAGGCAACGCAACCTGCCCCGGACTTAGATCCGAGGCTTCTGCCGGGATGATGTCTCGAGTATCGTCTGACAGCATGTCTAAGCCGTGCGCCTCGTAACTGTTCAGCGCTCCTGGTGCTGGCTCGAATCCGTCGAAGATCGGGTCTCCGCGGATATCCGCCATGTAGTTCAGGTTTCCGAACCTGATTTGATGGCCAGGGGCGTAGCTGTCGATCTGCTCTAGATGGCTAAGCGAATTGGCCTGCAGTGCGAAGCCGCCGAACACGAAGATCTGTCCGGGGAGGAAAGCCTCACCCTGGAGTGCGTCATTGTTGATGATTGAAGGAGCCATCGAGCCTGACAACGACGACACAGAGGAACTCTCAATGAAAGCACCAATGTCGGTGTCAAAACCGGCATATCTCGGTTAGGGGGTCCCGATCTGTGCGTCAAGGCTGATGGTAACAGGAAGCGAGGGACACAGATGTTTACCCAGGTTCGGGCCCTCTCGATGGAGGTAAAACCCTACTTACTGCTTGATTAATATTGATGATATGGGTAGTATAAGAGTAGATCTACCACGAGATCGTAGAGGCTAAACCCTAAGAGCTAGCCTATGATGGTATGATTGTAATTGTGATCGGCCTTCTAAGGACCAACCTCTCCGGTTTATATAGACACCGGAGAGGGCTAGCGTTTACATGGAGTCGGTTACAAGGAAGGAAATATAATATCCGGATCGCCAAGCTTGCCTTCCACGCAAAGGAGAGTCCCATCCGGACACGAGCTGAAGTCTTGAGTCTTGTATCTTCACGCTTCAATAGTCCGGACGTTGTACACAGTCCGGCTGTCCGGATACCCCCTAATCCAGGACTCCCTCAGGGGGCATCCCATAGATACCACAATTGATCCCTTGGATCTCTTAGCCGTATGCGGTGCCCCCCTCCACGATAATCCACCTCGATAATATCATAGCGGTGCTTAGGCGAAGCCCTGCGTTGGTAGAACATCATCATCGTCACCACGCCGTCATGCTAACGGAACTCTCCCTCAAAGCTCGGCTGGATCGGAGTTCAAGGGACGTCATCGAGTTGAACGTGTGCAGAACTCGGAGGTGCCGTGCGTTCGGTACTTGATCGGTCAGATTGTGAAGACGTACGACTACATCAACCACGTTGTGCTAACGCTTCCGCTTTCAGTCTACGAGGGTACATGGACACACTCTCCCCTCTCGTTGCTATGCATCACCATGATCTTGCGTGTGCATAGGATTTTTTTTGAAATTACTACGTTCCCCAACAGTGGCATCCGAGACAGGTTTATGCGTAGATGTTATATGCACGAGTAGAACACAAGTGAGTTGTGGGTGATACAAGTCATACTGCTTACCAGCATGTCATACTTTGGTTCGGCGGTATTGTTGGATGAAGCGGCCCGGACCGACATTACACGTACACCTACGCGAGACTGGTTCTACCGACGTGCTTTGCACACAAGTGGCTAGCGGGTGTCAGTTTCTCCAACTTTAGTTGAACCGAGTGTGGCTACGCCCGGTCCTTGAGAAGGTTAAAATAGCACTAACTTGACGAACTATCGTTGTGGTTTTGATGCATAGGTAAGAACGGTTCTTGCTCAGCCCGTAGCAGCCACGTAAAACTTGCAACAACAAAGTAGAGGACGTCTAACTTGTTTTTGCAGGGCATGTTGTGATGTGATATGGTCTGTAAGTGCATCTAGTGCCACCCCTAGTTGGTTTTGGAGTATTGACGACAAATGTGGTTGAGGACTAATGCGTTTGTGAGAATTGCGGGATACTTGGTGGTAGTGTCCCTCATTGATTCGGTTTACCTACGGAGATGACCCTAAAATGTATGAAGACATTGGCGACAATGGTGGTATGTGAAGATATTCACATTGAAGACTATGACATGAGAAGACATTGAGTGAAGACTATGGGCCTTGAAGGCGTGTCGTTTCGTTGTTTCCTTTTCTTCTTTGTTGAGTCATAGGAACCACCGTCTTGTTAAGTGGGGTCCAAGTGATCATAGTCGAGAATGGTGAAGTGATGCTCAACCCAAATCCTATGTCTTGACGAAGACAATGAGAACAAAACTTATCGAGCTGGATGAGTCAGCTTTGCTTGTAGCCCAAGTAAAGTTGCCGTGTGTGTTTGAAATCGACCGTTGGAACACGTGTCGGTTCCTTAGTGACCGAGGTCATTTCGGACATATCAGGTCGGGTTGCCTAGTGGCTATAAATAGCCCACCCCTACACCATAAATTGGTGGCTGCTCGGAGTTAGTGCACGGCTTTTGTCGTTTGAGAGCAACCCACCTCGAAGCCTTTGAGAGAGAAATCCTTGCGAGGACAAAGCCCAAACACCCGAGCCAAAGAGTGTTAGGCATCACTGAAGTCTTTACATGCATGTGACACGAAGACTTATTACACTTGAGGACTGTGAATCCTCCGGCCGGTTAGGCGTCGCGTTCTGAGCATCCAAGAGTCATTGTGGATTGCGGTGAGCGAAGTCTGTGAAGGTTGAAGTCTACCTTGAAGACTTACGAGTGATTGGGCGAGGACTGTGTGTCCTTAGCTCAAGGGAATAAGGTGAAGACACGGTCTTGAGTTGAATCTCAGCCTCCCTAACCAGATGTCACAGTTGTCACAACAAGCTGGAACTGGTCCAACAAATCTGTGTCTTCAACAAGTGGTGGTTCTATCTTCTCCCTCACCTTACTTAGAGTTTGTCTTCGTGAAGTCATTGCCTATTTGTCATACCTGTTTGACTTCATTGCTTGACTACTTTTGTTGATTGGCTTCTCACTATCTTCCATCTTGATCCTACTACCAAGCTGCTATTAGTCTTGTACTTTCACGTTATTGCATACTAGACTATGGTTTGCTTGTTGTAGTTTATCTTCCGCTGCATATCAATTAGGTCATTTCTATTGTTTGTCTTGAAACATCCGTGTTTTGAAGACTTTCCTAAAATCGCCTATTCACCCCCCTCTAGTCGATAACTAGCACTTTCAATTGGTATCGAGCAAGGTACTCCCTTGTTACGTGTGATTCGGTTTAACCACAGGAGTTTTAGCTATATCATTGCGGGGATAATCAAAGTCTCCGCTGCTTGCCCGTGTTCGATGGGCCGACTATCCCTCTTTGGAAGAATAAGATGCGCATGCATCTTGAAGCCATGATGTCGACCTACGGTATGTCGTCAAAACGGCGTTCCCAAAACTGGTGAAGGTGTCACCCTGCTGATGTCAAGAAGTTCATTCAAGCTGGACTCTCTGCAAAGAACATCATCTGTGGTCATCGACCAAAGGACAATATGGCCGTGTGAGTGCTCTGGAAGCGTCGAAGCTAGTGCAGGACTGGCTATCCAAGGTCAACGAAGCGTCTCAACCCGAGAGATCAAAGGATCGGTGTTCTTCGCAACCTCTTCAACGCTTCAAGAGAAGCGACAATGAAAATGTCCAGCTCACGTTTGATCGCCTCACGACATCACAAATGAGCTTCATGCTCTCGGCGCCCTTGAGATCACCAAGCATGAAATCGTCAAGACACTCTGAGATCACTTGACAGCTCTTTTGACACCCTTGCCCTCATGATACAAGAACGTCCGACTTCAAGACACTCGATCCGTCGATATACTTGAGAGGCTCAACACACATGAGTTCCACTTTACGAGAAAAGAGATATCTATGGTCCCAACTATGGCGAACTTCGCTTTGAAGGCAAAAGTTGTTTCCTCATCGAAGAAGAATCATTGCGGTTACGATGATCCACGAAGACATTGGAAAGGAACTTGCTATGCTTGTGAAGAAGTTCCAGAAGTTCACTAGGAAGAAAGGCTTCAGAAAGTCTTCACGATCCAGCTCAAGAAATGATGAAGCTTCCACTCATGACTACAAGAAGAGAACACATCACAAGTGCAAGAAAAGCTGGACACTATATCTACGAGTGTCCACAGTGGGACAATGAGAAGAAGAAGAAGAAGAGCAAGGAATATGATTCTGATGACAAGAAGAAGAAGAAATCTTCAAAGTCTTCTTCCAAGTCCTCATCAAAGTCTTCATCTCATAAGAAGAGCTCATCTGGCAAGGCTCGTGCTTTTGTTGGCAAGGAAATGGATTCAGAGGAGGAGGTGGAGGTGGAGTCTGAAGAGGAGTCCGACCCTGGCGTTGCAAGTCTGGCTTTAGCCACAGCCTATGTTGCCAAGTCCATCTTCAACACTGAAGACAATGACTTCTACACCAACGCTGAAGCTGATGACAAGGACGACCCTGCTCCCACCTACTGCTTCATGGCACGTGGTGCCAAGGTAAAATCACGTGATGCTTACTTTCAAACATCAAGTGAAGATGACTCGATTGTGAATCAAACCCAGCTACAAAACACTTGCTAAAATTGCAACGAACAACAAGAGCTATGGAACATACTCAAAAACTGTTAGACAAAAGCGATGACCTGTTGGGCGCGAAATGACACGTTCACAGTCCTTAGTTGAAGACATTAAAATCTTCATGCTAAGTACCAAGAACTTGAAAGTCGTCATGAAACGCTCTCAACTACTCATGAAAAGCTCTCCTATGATTATCTTCAAAGGAAGCAAGAGCTTGAGAAATTGAGGCGGCTCATGAAGATCTTCAAAAGAGAATGAGTCACTTGCTCAACAGATCAGTTCCGCTCAGGATGGATTTGAACCACCATGTCTAAAATGTCTTGGCGTGATATCGCTACCTCTGTTGCTGAATGTTCAACTGCTGCTCTTGTTGCATTGTCTTCAACTACTAATGTGGTAACTAACCCCTCTGCGGAGGATACCACTTGCTATTGCTGATGAAAATGCTAGGTTGAAGACATTGCTTGAAACAGGGATGTATAAAAGTGCGAAAGGGCATCGACACACTGCGATGTCCTCAAAAGCGATTCTGAACCGAAACCCTAGGAAAGAGGGTGTTGGGTTCGAGAGGAAAATGAATGTTGATGGTTCCTCTTTGGAAGCTTTGAGCGGTATCCCAAAACCACATGGGTTCTTGCAAAGGGACCTTCATGGATCCATCCACCTTATCTGGCTTTACATGCTAACCCTATTATCATTGATGAATCCTTTGATGCAAACTATAAGCTGTTCAAGAATCGAGAATGGTGAAGTGTTTGCGGTATATTGGTACTAAGCTGCAGGAATGGACCACCTATGAAGAAGATCTGGGTTCCCAAAAGCTGTCTTGAGAATCTTCCGATGAATGTCATCATGACACCACAGGAAGAAGACAAACCCAGACCTAAGGCGTCATATGGTCCAAAGGCTTCATCTGAGACGGAGGACTCACAGAGTCACCCTAACGCCAATGTTTTGCGGGAAACCGTACTCAAATTTATGAATATGGCGTGTGTCTTCAAACCGCTATGTTCATAGAACTAAGAACTTTTACCTTATTCATATGAGTATCATTCATCTCCTGCAAGGCTATTTGCTAGGGCTCCAAAGCGAAATTCTCGGATGCTGCACTTAGACTCATTGCTTCTAAGCCACCCCGAAGATGTGGGTGGTTAAGAAGAATTAACTCTCTTTTGCGGAAAGGGTCTCGGCCGAAAATCAAAGGCGTCGATGCTATTCTTGGGGACCTAAAACATCTTGTAGGGCACAAGATCAAATGCCCAAATGGTCTCACTATGTATTTTGTTCTGAATCGTTTGCCATTCATCCTATCAGTCCTAATCTTGATTTAAGCTTCAATAATCCACTTGCCCGTCAAATGTTTATGCTTCACAATGCTCTTGGTGAAGCCTATCCCCTAAGCTCTTGTAGGGTATGACACCTCATGCTTGAGAATGGATTATGGACGGTGGATGCACTAATCATATATTGGTGATCGAAGTCTTCTCATGGACTCAACCTTACGTCCATCGGACAAGAGTCACATCACATTTCTTGACCTTTGGTAAAAGCAAGGTATTGGGTCTAGGTAGAGTTGCAATCTCAAAGGATCAACACATGGATAAAGTGATGCTTGTTGAATCCTTGGTTTCAACTTGATGTACATCTCAATGCTTTGTGACTTGAACATGATTGTGATATTCGGAAAATATCGTTGCCTTGTACTAATGGAATCGACAAGTCTCTAGTCTTTGAAGGGTATAGGAAAGATGATCTATACATGGTAGATTTCTCGGCAGGTCCACACTTGCCGTATGTCTTCTTGCAAAAGCTTGAATCTTGGCTCTGGCATCGGAGGCTGGGGCATCTTGGCATGAGGAACTTACACACACTCGCCAAGAAGAAGCATGTCATAGGCATCGAAGGTGTCAAGTTCAAGAAGGATCATTTGTGTGGTGCTGCGAAGCTGGAAAGATGACTAGGGCAAAGCACCCTCGAAGACAATCATGGCGACATCTCAACCCTTGAGCTGTTACACATGGATTTGTTTGGCCCTACTCATTACTCTACCCTCACAACAACTGCTTGTCTCTATGGCCGTCATTGTTGATGACTACTCAAGATACACATGGGTGCACATAATTCTCTACAAGACTGAAGTGCAAGATGTCTTGGGGCGCAACGCCAATCGAGCAATGAACAATTATGGCGTCAAGATCAAGCATATCGAAGTGATAACGACCTTGAATTCAAGAACACGGACTTGATCTTTATCTGGATACCATGGGAATCACTCATGAGTTCTCTGCTCCATACACACCTCGGCAAAATGGCATCGTGGGCGCAAGAACAGAACCCTCATTGAGATGGCTCGAACAATGCTCGGCAGTACAAGACACCAAGAAAGTTACGGCTGAAGCTATTGATACAAACATGTCACGTCATCAACCGTGTTTATATCCATAAGCTTGAACAAAACATCCTATGAGCTCCTTCTTGGCAAGAAGCCAAATGTCGGCTACTTGAGTATTTGGGGCTAAGTCTTTGGATCAAGGATCCCCATCACAAGTCAAAATTTGAACCTAAAGCTCACGAAGGCTTCATGCTCGATTCTGGAAAGGACTCGCACTCTCTGAGTCTTCAACCTTTATCTCTACAAAATCGTCGAAACTGTAGACGTGCGATTTGATGAAACCAATGGTTCACAAAGAGAGTTCCTGCCAAGTACACTAGACGAGGCTCCGCCCAGCGAATCTATCAAGCTGATGGGAACTGGTGAAATCATGCCTTGTGGAGCACAGCCTGAAGAGGAACTTATCATTTCTGCACCTAACCAACCAGAAGACAATGCTCAGCCTGAAGACAATCCTCCCAATGATGACAGTGATCAGCATGAGCAAAGTCTTCGTCCAGTTCATCCTCGAGTTGCCAATGAAGTACAGATTGAGAAGATAATCGATAGCATCAATGCACCTGGTCCGCTTACTCGCTCAAGAGCAACACAGCTAGCAAATTTCGTGGGCACTTTTCTTTTGTGTCAATATCGAGAACCCAAGAAAGTTCTTTGAAGCCTTTATGGAACGAGAATGGATACAAGCTATGCAAGAAGAACTTCAACAGTTCAAGCTAAACAATGTTTGGGAACTTGTCAAGCGTCCGACCCTCATAAGCATAACATTATTGGCACCAAATGGATATATCGAAACAAGCAAGATGAGCATGGTCAAGTCGTCGAGAAACAAAGCACGTCTTGTGGCTCAAGGATATACTCAAGTTGAAGGAATTGACTTGATGAAACATTTGCTCCTGTAGCTAGGCTTGAAGCTATTAGCATACTACTAGCCTATGCTAACCACCACAACATCTTGCTCTATCAAATGGATGTGAAGAGTGCATTTCTCAGCGGCAAGATTGAAGAAGAAGTATATGTCGCTCAACCACGGCTTTGAAGATCCAAAACATCCTATATGGTGTACAAGCTAAATAAAGCATTGTATGGCCTCAAACAAGCTCCTCGCGCTTTGGTATGATCGATCAAAGACTTCACGAAGAGCAAAGGCTTCAAACCTGGATCCCTTGATCCCACACTCTTCACGAAGACATATGATGGTGAACTGTTTGTATGCCAAATATATGTGGATGACATTATCTTGGCTGCACCAACCGAAGTATAGTGATGAATTTGGATACATGATGCAAGAACAATATCGGATGTCCATGATGGGAGAGCTCAAGTTCTTCCTTGGTCTTCAAATTAAATCGACAAAGGAATGGCATCTTTATATCTCAAGAAAAATACCTCCAAGATTATGCGAAGAAGTTTGGAATGCAAGAGTGCAAAGGATACACGCGCCAATGCCGATAAACACCATCACGGGTCCCGCGACAATGGTAAAGAGTTCGATCAAAAGGTATACCGCTCCATGATTGGTTCCTTACTTTACCTATGTGCATCTAGGCGGATATTATGCTTAGTGTTTGCATGTGTGCTCGATTCCAAGCGGCACCAAAGGAATCGCATCACTTAGCTGTGAAGCGAATTCTTGATATTTGGCTCACACCCCAACACTCGGATTATGGTATCCAAAGGGCTCAAAATTTGATTTGGTTGGATTTTGGATGCTGATTATGCTGGTGACAAGGTGGATCGCAAGTCTACATCGGGCACATGTCACTTTACGGGGCGATCACTTGTCTGTTGGTCTTCAAAGAAGCGAAGCGTATCACTCTCAAGCTGCTGAATCTGAATACATTGCTGCTGGATCTTGTTGTGCTCGGCTTCTATGGATGAAGCAAACTCTCAAGGACTATGGCATCAATCTGAAACAAGTACCTCTCTTCTGCGACAACGAAAGCGCCATCAAGATTGCCAACAATCCAGTCCAGCACTTTCGAAGACAAAGCACATTGAAATTCGTCATCATTTTCTCGGGGATCATGTCATGAAGAAAGATATTGACATCATTCACGTCAACAACTGAAGAGCAATGCGCGGATATCTTCACAAAGCCCTTGGATGAGAAAAGGTTTTGCAAGTTACGGTGTGAGCTAAATATCTTGGAATCCTCAAATGTCACGTGATCAAGCACACATCCTAACACTTATGCATGTTGATGACTTAGATGTGCAACACACGAAGTAACGTATATCTTCAATCAATGAAGACTTACATTACGAGTGTGAATACATTAACGTGGAATTTGACTTGGGCGCCACGATAATTGTGCCGTGTCTGCAGGTCTAATACTTCCTATCGGTGGGTAGCATACCACCAAATTTCTTTGTTTGAAGTGTTTCACTCATGGCGTTATTTCTGCAATATCTTAGCATTTGATTTGTCTTCAACTTCAACCTATCTTCATGATTTTCTTCACTATGTTGATTTGGTTGCTTTCTATATATATATATATATATATATATATATATATATTATCATCCTCTCAGCATTCACTTATAGCTATGTCTTCCAAGTTGAATCTTTTGAACTAAGTGAATGTGATGGGACCCTAATCTCTCTATGCTTTCTATCTCAAACTCTATCTGTCCAAATCATATGCATTCTATTGAAATTGTCGAATGTCTTCTCTGCGTCCTTGTCGTGAGAAGACACGAGACAAACTTTAAGTCTGTTTTAAATGATTCATCCTTCTTGTTGAAATCCGGAGAAGCGGAGCGACCATCAAACAAACTGGCGGGCGTGGGAGCGTGGGACAACTCGAGTATGTTGCATGCTTGCCACGTGCCCCTCGAATGTGAACCGCCGAGGCACTGCGTAATTGCGCTGTGCCGCACACCTCCTTATAAATACATGTCCCTGCGGTAAAGAAAATCTTCTTCCACCTCTCCACCTCGTCAAAACCCTAAGCGCCACCGCTAGCTCTCGGCAACGCCCGGCGACAAGCGCTTAGCTGCCGCGACTTCTCCGCGCCGTCCTCACGCCGACGCGAACATCGTCATCTCCGCCGCCGCCGTGGGTGTCCTCCGTCGCCAAGTTAGGGCACGGTGGATTGAACTGCTCGGCCTCCTTTTCTTCCGTCTAGCAGTTCTTGAGTGGTAAATATAACTCTATTTTACCATCTTTTGATCTTCAAGATTCATCCTACTTACCAAAATTGGTTTCTGCCCATACAATGTTAGATCTATTACATGCGCATCTCATACTTGCCTAGTATATTCACTTAAGCTTCACAACTAGTTAGATTCCTCACTTGTACTTATTCACGGATTCGTACAAATCTGGAACCAACTCTCGGTATAAGTGAATGTCTTAGCATCATGAGGTCAATGTCTTCAAACTGATTTATCTTCAAAATCTTACGAGAATGCATATGACCTCTTCCCTTCCTCGCATCTCTAATCTTTATCACGGTACATGTCCGTGGGAGAATCCTTGGTTCTCATAGTGCGCATTCGTTTGCAGAATTCTTACAACATCAAACTAACTCTCCGAAGCCGGTTCTGTTTGTCCAGCAAGCGCAAGCCTTTGAAGCCTTTGAGCGTGAAGCCATTCAGTTTGAAGTTCATGGCTGCGAGATAAATCAGTCGGGAAGGGCGGCGGACAGCGTCGTGGGGAACCTCAAAAGATCTGCTGATGACCTCGCGAGCTTTACAAGACAGATCGAAGAGAATTACAATCAGCGCAAGGCGCGAATCCAATGGATTCGACGATATTGGGCTGAACAATGGTTCAAGTACAATTTCGTGACCCAGGAATATGCGAGAAGAATGCTATCGAAGCCCTTGGGGTGATATTCTCTTCGAGGCCTTCCACCCAAGAACATGGCTGAAGCTATTGCACAAGGTTTCTATCCTTGTATGGTCCGTGGACCTCGGCTGAAAATGCCGACCCAACGTCATTGCTCGGTGTCGTGGCGATAATCTCTTCAAGCGCAACTTCCGGCCGCGCAAAGGCTTGACCAAGGAAAACAAGAAGTCATTGGGATTAGACTTCAACCCTGGTCCCTCTGCTCCCGTCTTGACGGCTCACGTGATCTTGAACCCAATGTCATCGGTCCCTTTTCAAACCTTGATGGCCTCATCACTTACATCTTGGTCCAAGGTGCCAAAGTGGATCACTCGATGGCGATGTTGAGTCGATGAAGCCCGGCTCCAGCTCCTGCTCCTGCTCCAAAGCCGCGAAGCAAAAGAAAGTCAAGGCTTCAAAGTCAGCTGCTCCTCCAAAAGCTTCACGTGTGAAGCCAGCAGCTCTTGCACCTCCACGAAGCCGATTGTGCGGTCGAAGATCAATCCGTATCTCCAAGAAGGCGGAGAAGAAAAAGAAAATTGTCAAGAATCTTGAGACGACAGCGACTCCTGCTGCCATTCTGCGTGAAGAGCACATTGATCTGTCGGTGATGAAGATCTTGCGGATGATGCTCTTGAGCAACTTATCAAGAGCAAGGAAGAAGCGAAATCTTCAACAATTTGCCTCTCTTTGATGTGGCAATCATCCATCACTTCATTGATGAGTGGTTTGACACCCCAAACATCAACTTTGAAGATCTGCAACTTCCTATTGGCCTCGGCGTCTCCTTCAATGGAGCCATTGCTTGAGCTAGCTCTTGCTCGGCGCATTGTTGAACTGAAGCATAAGATTGACTATGAAAAGGCTCGGTTCAAGAAGCATATGGCTGCACTCAGCGTGCAAGATGTCAAAAACTTCAAGGTCATGCTGCACGACCTCAAAGAAGCCTTTCTCAAGAAGCGTGAAGAAGCGGAGGCTCTCGTGGCGCATGAAGAGTCTGGTGACAAGTGTGTGCTTGCCTACAATGAAATTTGAGAAGCGCA
Source organism: Aegilops longissima (assembly GCA_021605205.1). NCBI lineage: Eukaryota > Viridiplantae > Streptophyta > Magnoliopsida > Poales > Poaceae > Aegilops > Aegilops longissima. Next base: position 743,724,538 of record CM038677.1, read on the forward strand.
AGGCTCTTGGCCGTCTGGCATTGACCCAGAATGGCTGCAAAGAGGAAGAAGTCTTCAATGACCAAGCTGCACCTTCAAGGCAGGAAGAACCCGCATAGTCTTCCCAAGCAGCATGGTGGCTCAAAGCCAAAGGTCCGGTCAACAGCTTACGAGCGAGAAGAAGGCGAGGGCTGCGAGGCTGAAGCGAGAAAAAGGAAACTTCATGAAGCCTCGATGCTGCTCCCTCAAGAAGAAGCTTAAGACCAAGAAGAATCGGGCTGCTCCCACAGGCCCTTGGTTGTTGAACCCATTTCGATGGTTAGTCCAGCGTCTGCAACCCAAGAACTTCGCATGACTGTTCATGAGCCTGCTTCCACAGAGGCTCCACGAAGTGAAGAGATTCAGCAGTTGATCCCATCACTGCTGAAGACATTGGTCACCATGACAATGTTGAAGATGATGAAGTTCTTCCTCAAATTGAATACAATGTGGTATCATCGCTTTGTTAAATGCGAACAGCGAACTCATCGACATTGGTCGTCCTCGGCGCCAATTGCTCAGGATGCTTCATGGGCTGATCGCCCGCAACAAGAAGACTCCCCTAGTACTCCCCAACAACAAGTCACTCCCCAACAACAACAGCAAGAAGAAGAGGAAGACTTTGAGGCCCAGACAACCCCATCTCCAAAGGCGTCGCGCCGACATTTGTGAGCTTCGCAAAGGTCAAAGGCCTCAAGTACCTCTCTCGGCGTTCGAGAAGGAGAAGTGCACCACCAACTTGTTGCCCGTCAAGTGTTTTCGAAGCCACTCCAAGCTGTGAATGTCTCAGTGCGAAGCCAAAGCTCTTGAAGACAATCCGGCTGCATCAGCCGAAGACACCCAAGAAGAAGAAGAACGTGTCCCTACACCCCATGTAATTGAAGAAGTTATTCCTGATATCAACGTGCCAGTGCCCGACCCTCCAGCTCCTCAAGTGGAGGTTGAAAACATTGAGGCTGCCACCTCCAACACCAATGAAGCCAATGGCGTGGTCATGGCTGAAGCAAATGTGGAGCACACCAACAGCTCCACGAAGCCAATGAAGGAAATGTGCACAAGCCAATGAGGCAACTGCTCCCGAAGCATCTGGCGAGCAGCACTGAAGCCTCGATTGTTGCCCTTGCTCGAGTTCCGCCACCAAGGCCCTACACAATTGAGCAAGCATACAACTATGGTCAGCTAATCACGATAAGATGGCATGTTCGGTCCCTCCGCCTCATGCCTCGGTCCTCGGTTTGAATATCATATTGCGCATAGGCCTCGGGTCCGAAGCGAAGCCAAGACTGCCAAGGTTTCGAGCACGCCACCTCTGAGTTCTTTCAATGCAAATGGCTTCAAAGCCCACAACACTTTCTTTGTGAGCAAAGAACCCCTACACAAGGCCAAGGATATCATCGACCGTTTACGGAGCTATCGACAACGAAGCTATTACTCATGCGTTACAGTATGATCAAGGCGCATTTTCCCTCATATCGCCTCGACACTTTGAAGCCATTGCGGACTGCCGTGCTTAGAAGAAGCACTTGATTGCTTTCGTGATGCAGGTCTGCTCGGCCGTTACGAGACAAAGAACACTTTGGAATGAAGAACTTGTGCTTCAATTCTATGCTACCCTCCACATCCGCAGCTACTACGAGAGATCACGAAGACATGGGTTCTCGAGTGGATGACGGAAATGTTCATCATGAAGCCAAAGCTCTTGGCGTCATTGAGCTCACAGGCCTACCCACTCCGGAGAGCTGTTTGAACCTGGTTGTCAACTCCACCACGATGCACTGGAGAGCATATTTCATAAGCCAGAACCCAACATGAGTCAGATGTTGAGCATGATGAAGCCACTGCCACATGACGCTGAATACCCTCAGGACTTCTTTGTTGATGACCTTGAGTATCTGCCTCGTACAATATATCACATCATCGGCGAACTCTATGGCCTATCAAAGGGCATTCATCATCTGCAAAACTTGAAGGAGCAATGAAGACATTGGTCTTTTACATCCTCAATGGCATCAACTTCAATACAAAGAATTCTTCATCCGACAATTGGCTGCGTCTGGATCTGATCTGTTTGGTCTGAAATTTTATGCTCCATGGGTCATCGCCTCATCAAGATGCACTCTGCTATCAACTATCAGCCCTCTGCTGCAATCATCGATCTTTCTACGAGAGGTTGATATGTCGATTGAAGCCATATACCACGAGCCTGCCAAAAGCGCCACTTTGTCTTGAATGCAGATCACCATAGCTTCTCTCAACCCATGGAAGCGTCCAGCGGTATCTCGTGTCTATCCTCGGCTGGGAACACCGTCGCCTCATCGTCGCGTGAATGAAGCCCTTGAGAGCACAATTGGCCAAAGGCCTCGGAAGCGCTCTCGAGTCCTCAATGATCGAGAACTTCTTGTCGCCTTGCATCGAAACAAGATAAGCATCACTCCTGGCTCAGCGACAAATGCAAAGCCTCTTGGTGGGCGTCAATCGCATTGAAACCTTGCCACCAAGAATGCTTTTGTCACTCACGAGACACATCGGCGATCATGGAAGAGTTTGACCCTGCTCGGTCTTTGAAGCGGATCTTCAAGGCGATGGCTTCCTTGAGCGCTTCAAGTTTGACTCCACTCCTCCACGGAATGCAGTCCTCGACGAACTCCATCACTTGAAGACTCGACTATTCTTCCTCCGCGACAGCTGTCAATGCGAGTGATCGATGATGAAGATGATGCTACTTCACGCCCCTACTTCGCACGAATCGACCTTTGCACCAAGTTCATCTGCACCGCCAACCAACAACGACATCCCTGCTGCATCATCTACTTCTGAAGAGGACGAGTAGATGCTCTATGTCTTCAAACCTTTTTGGTCCTTACTGACAAAAGGGGGAGAAGCATATGAGTTTGATAGTCTTCAAGCGGGTTCATAAGGGCGGTTGCATAATATTTTGCCTAGTGTTTACAACTCTCGCTTTTGATACATTTGGTTCTTTGAGTTGTAACACTTAAACTCGATGGTCGTCTGCTACTTATTTGCTTTACTGCAGTGCGATGATAAATTCCGCATAATGCGACGATAACTTCCGCACTTAGATCATTCTGCAGACGTCCATTTTCATTATGCATGTCATTCTCTTAGTTATATCATTTCATGCATGATGAATTATCTTCATAAGTTGAAGAGGATCTCCACAAGTACAACCTGCCATGTGCATTTGCATTCCAAAAGCAAACTACTTATATGCACATCTTGAGGGGAGCCTTTGCCACTTATGAAGACAATTCCTATCCTTTACAATTTCACATATTTTATCCCGTTGAAAACTTCAACCAGTTTGTCATCAATCACCAAAAGGGGAGATTGTAAGTGCATCTAGTGCCACCCCTAGTTGGTTTTGGAGTATTGACGACAAATGTGGTTGAGGACTAATGCGTTTGTGAGAATTGCAGGGATAACATGGTAGTGTCCCTCATTGATTCGGTTTACCTACGGAGATGACCCTAAAATGTATGAAGACATTGGCGACAATGGTGGTATGTGAAGATATTCACATTGAAGACTATGACATGAGAAGACATTGAGTGAAGACTATGGGCCTTGAAGGCGTATGTCGTTTAGTTGTTTCCTTTTCTTCTTTGTTGAGTCATAGGAACCACCGTCTTTGTTAAGTGGGGTCCAAGTGATCATAGTCGAGAATGGTGAAGTGATGCTCAACCCAAATCCTATGTCTTGACGAAGACAATGAGAGCAAAACTTATCGAGCTGGATGAGTCAGCTTTGCTTGTAGCCCAAGTAAAGTTGCCGTGTGTGTTTGAAATCGACCGTTGGAACACGTGTCGGTTCCTTAGTGACCGAGGGTCATTTCGGACATATCAGGTCGGGTTGCCTAGTGGCTATAAATAGCCCACCCCTACACCATAAATTGGTGGCTGCTCGGAGTTAGTGCACGGCTTTTGTCGTTTGAGAGCAACCCACCTCGAAGCCTTTGAGAGAGAAATCCTTGCGAGGACAAAGCCCAAACACCCGAGCCAAAGAGTGTTAGGCATCACTGAAGTCTTTACATGCATGTGACTGAAGACTTATTACACTTGAGGACTGTGAATCCTCCGGCCGGTTAGGCGTCGCGTTCTGAGCATCCAAGAGTCATTGTGGATTGCGGTGAACAAAGTCTGTGAAGGTTGAAGTCTACCTTGAAGACTTACGAGTGATTGGGCGAGGACTGTGTGTCCTTAGCTCAAGGGAATAAGGTGAAGACGCGGTCTTGAGTTGAATCTCAGCCTCCCTAACCAGGATGTCACAGTTGTCACGACAAGCTGGAACTGGTCCAACAAATCATGTGTCTTCAACAAGTGGTGGTTCTATCTTCTCCCTCACCTTACTTAGAGTTTGTCTTCGTGAAGTCATTGCCTATTTGTCATACCTGTTTGACTTCATTGCTTGACTACTTTTGTTGATTGGCTTCTCACTATCTTCCATCTTGATCCTACTACCAAGCTGCTATTAGTCTTGTACTTTCACGTTATTGCATACTAGACTATGGTTTGCTTGTTGTAGTTTATCTTCCGCTGCATATCAATTAGGTCATTTCTATTGTTTGTCTTGAAACATCCGTGTTTTGAAGACTTTCCTAAAATCGCCTATTCACCCCCTCTAACTAGTCGATAACTAGCACTTTCCCTCTACATCTACCTTCGGGATTAGTTTTAGACCTAAATAATTGTTATTTGGTGCCAGCGTTGAGCATGAACATTATATCTGGATCTTGTTTGATGTGAGACGGTTATTCATTTAGATATGAGAATAATGGTTGTTCTATTTATATGAGTAATATCTTTTATGGTCATGCACCCTTAAAGAGTGGTCTATTTTTTACGAATCTCGATAGTAGTGATACACATATTCATAATGTTGAAGCCAAAAGATGCAGAGTTGATAATGATAGTGCAACTTATTTGTGGCACTGCCGTTTGGGTCATATTGGTGTAAAGCACATGAAGAAACTCCATATTGATGGACTTTTGGAATCACTTGATTATGAATCACTTGGTACTTGCGAACCATGCCTCATGGGCAAGATGACTAAAACGCTGTTCTCCGGAACTATGGAGCGAGCAACTGATTTGTTGGAGATCATACATACTGATGTATGTGGTCCAATGAATGTTGAGGCTCGTGGCGTGTGTCGTTATTTTCTCACCTTCACAGATGATTTAAGCAGATATGGGTATATCTACATAATGAAACATAAGTCTGAAACATTTGAAAAGTTCAAAGAATTTCATAGTGAAGTTGAAAATCATCGTAACAAGAAAATAAAGTTTGTAAGATCTGATCGTGGAGGAGAATATTTGAGTTACGAGTTTGGTCTACATTTGAAACAATGCGGAATAGTTTCGCAACTCACGCCACCCGGAACACCACAACGTAATGGTGTGTCCGAACGTCGTAATCGTACTTTACTGGATATGGTGCGATCTATGATGTCTCTTACTGATTTACCGCTATCATTTTGGGGTTATGCTTTAGAGACGGCTGCATTCACGTTAAATAGGGCACCATCAAAATCCGTTGAGACGACACCTTATGAACTATGGTTTGGCAAGAAACCAAAGTTGTCGTTTCTTAATGCTTGGGGCTGTGATGCTTATGTGAAAAGCTTCAACCTGATAAGCTCGAAACCAAATCGGAGAAATGTGTCTTCATAGGATACCCAAAGGAAACTGTTGGGTACATGAGGGAGTCCTGGATTAGGGGGTGTCCGGATAGCCGAACTATCACCGTTGGCCAGACTCCTGGACTATGAAGATACAAGATTGAAGACTTCGTCCCGTGTCCGGATGGGACTTCCCTTGGCGTGGAAGGCAAGCTTGGCGATACAGATATGTAGATCTCCTACCATTGTAACCGACTCTGTGTAACCCTAACCCTCTCCGGTGTCTATATAAACCGAAGGGTTTTAGTCCGTAGGACGAACAACAATCATACCTTAGGCTAGCTTCTAGGGTTTAGCCTCTTTGATCTCGTGGTAGATCTACTCTTGTACTACCCATATCATCAATACTAATCAAGCAGGAGTAGGGTTTTACCTCCATCGAGAGGGCCCGAACCTGGGTAAAAACATCGTGTCCCTTGTCTCCTGTTACCATCCGCCTAGACGCACAGTTCGGGACCCCCTACCCGAGATCTGCCGGTTTTGACACCGACAGTACACCATCTATCACAGATCCGAAGGCAAGACATTCGTTGCCAAGAATGGATCCTTTCTAGAGAAGGAGTTTCTCTCGAATGAAGTGAGTGGGAGGAAAGAAGAACTTGATGAGGTAACTGTACCTGCTCCCTTATTGGAAAATAGTTCATCACAGAAACCGGTTCCTGTGACGACTACACCAATTAGCGAGGAAGCTAATGATATTGATCTTGAAACTTCAGATCAAGTTACTACCGAACCTCATAGGTCAACCAGAGTAAGATACGCACCAGAGTGGTACGGTAATCCTATTCTGGAGGTCATGTTACTTGACCATGGCGAACCTACGAACTATGAGGAAGCGATGATGAGCCCAGATTCCGCAAAATGGCTTGAGGCCATGAAATCTGAGAAGGTATCCATGTATGAGAACAAAGTATGGACTTTGGTTGACTTGCCCGATGATCGGCAAGCCATCGAGAATAAATGGATCTTCAAGAAGAAGACTGATGCTGATGGTAATGTTACTGTCTACAAAGCTTGACTTGTTGCAAAAGGTTTTCGAAAAGTTCAAGTTGACTATGATGAGACTTTCTCACCCGTAGCGATGCTTAAGTCTGTCCGAATCATGTTAGCAATTGCCGCATTTTATGATTTTGAAATTTTGCTAATGGATGTCAAAACTGCATTCCTGAATGGATTTCTGGAAGAAGAGTTGTATATGATGCAACCAAAAGGTTTTGTAGATCCAAATGGTGCTAACAAAGTGTGCAAGCTCCAGCTATCCATTTATGGACTGGTGCAAGCCTCTCGGAGTTAGAATAAACACTTTGATAGTGTGATCAAAGCATATGGTTTTATACAGACTTTTGGAGAAGCCTGTATTTACAAGAAAGTGAGTGGGAGCTCTGTAGCATTTCTAATATTATATGTGGACGACATATTATTGATTGGAAATGATATAGAATTTCTGGATAGCATAAAATGATACTTGAATAAAAGTTTTTCAATGAAAGACCTCGGTGAAGCTGCTTATATATTGGGCATCAAGATCTATAGAGATAGATCAAGACGCTTAATTGGACTTTCACAAAGTACATACCTTGATAAAGTTTTGAAAAAGTTCAAAATGAATCAAGCAAAGAAAGGGTTCTTGCCTGTAAAACAAGGTGTGAAATTGAGTCAGACTCAATGCCCGACCACTGCAGAAGATAGAGAGAAAATGAAATATGTTCCCTATGCTTCAGCCATAGGCTCTATCATGTATGCAATGCTGTGTACCAGACCTGATGTGTGCCTTGCTATTAGTTTAGCAAGGAGGTACCAAACTAATACAGGAGTGGATCACTGGACAGCGGTCAAGAACATCCTGAAATACCTGAAAAGTACTAAGGATATGTTTCTCGTTTATGGAGTGACAAAGAGCTAGTCGTAAATGGTTACGTTGATGCAAGCTTTGACACTGATCCGGACGATTCTAAATCGCAAACCGGATACGTTTTTATATTGAACGGTGGAGCTGTCAGTTGGTGCAGTTCTAAACAAAGCGTCATGGCGGGATCTACATGTTAAGCGGAGTACATAGCTGCTTTGGAAGCAATAAATGAAGGAGTCTGGATGAAGGAGTTCATATCCGATCTAGGTCTCATACCTAGTGCATCGGGTCCAATGAAAATCTTTTGTGACAATACTGGTGCAATTGCCTTGGCAAAGGAATCCAGATTTCACAAGAGAACCAAGCACATCAAGAGACGCTTCAATTCCATCCGGGACCAAGTCCAGGTGGGAGACATAGAGATTTGCAAGATACATACGGATCTGAATGTTGCAGACCCGTTGACTAAGCCTCTTCCACGAGCAAAACATGATCAGCACCAAGGCTCCATGGGTGTTAGAATCATTACTGTGTAATCTAGATTATTGACTCTAGTGCAAGTGGGAGTCTGAAGGAAATATGCCCTAGAGACAATAATAAAGTTATTATTTATTTCCTCATATCATGATAAATGTTTATTATTCATGCTAGAATTGTATTACCCGGAAACATAATACATGTATGAATACATAGACAAACATAGTGTCACTAGTATGCCTCTACTTGACTAGCTCGTGAATCAATGATGGTTAAGTTTCCTAACCATAGACATGAGTTTTCATTTGATTGACGGGATCACATCATTAGGAGAATGATGTGATTGACTTGACCCATTCCGTTAGCTTAGCACTTGATCGTTTAATATGTTGCTATTGCTTTCTTCATGACTTATACATGTTCCTATGACTATGAGATTATGTAACTCCCGTTTACCGGAGGAACACTTTGTGTGCTACCAAACATCACAACGTAACTGGGTGATATAAAGGTGCTCTATAGGTGTCTTCGAAGGTACTTGTTGAGTTGACGTATTTAGAGATTAGGATTTGTCACTCCGATTGTCGGAGAGGTATCTCTGGGCCCTCTCGGTAATGCACATCACTATAAGCCTTGCAAGAAATGTAGCTAATGAGTTAGTTACGAGATGATGCATTACGTAACGAGTAAAGAGACTTGCCGGTAACGAGATTGAACTAGGTATTGAGATACCGACGAACGAATCTCGGGCAAGTAACATACTGATGACAAAGGGAACAACATATGTTTTTATGCGGTTTGACCGATAAACATCTTCGTAGAATATGTAGGAGCCAATATGAGCATCCAGGTTCCGCTATTGGTTATTGACCGGAGACGTGTCTCGGTCATGTCTACATAGTTCTCGAATCCGCAGGGTCCGCACGCTTAAAGTTTGATATTACGAGTTTATGTGTTTTGATGTATCAAGGTAGTTCGGAGTCCCGGATGTGATCACGGACATGTCGAGGAGTCTCAAAATGGTCAAGACATAAAGATCGATATATTGGACGACTATATTTGGACACCGGAATGGTTCCGGGTGAGATTGGGACAATACCGGAGCTCCGGGAGGTTATCGGAACCCCTGGGGAGGTATAATGGGCCTTAATGGGCCTTAGTGGAAAGGAGGGGAATGGAGCAAGGGAGGGGTCGCCGCCCCAAGCCCAATCCGAATTGGGAGGGGGGCCAGCCCCCCCTTTACTTCCTCCCTCCTTCCTCTTCCTTCCCTCTCCCTCTCCAAATAGGAAAAGGAGGAGTCCTACTCCCGGTGGGAGTAGGACTCCCCCCTTTTGGGCGCGCCTCCTCCTCCTGGCCGGCCCCCTCCTCCACTCCTTTATATACGGGAGGGGGGCACCCCATAGACACAATGATTGATCCCTTGGAGATCTTAGCCGCATGCGGTGTCACCCTCCACGATAATTCACCTCGATAATATTGTAGCGATGCTTAGGCGAAGCCCTGCGTTGGTAGAACATCATCATCGTCACCACACCGTCGTGCTGACGGAACTCTCCCTTAAAGCTTGGCTGGATCGGAGTTCGAGGGATGTCATCAAATTGAACGTGTGCAGAACTTGGAGGTGCCGTGCGTTCGGTACTTGATCAGTCGGATCGTGAAGACGTACGACTACATCAACCGCGTTGTGCTAACGCTTCCGCTTTCGGTCTACGAGGGTACGTGGACACACTCTCCCCTCTCGTTTCTATGCATCACCATGATCTTGCGTGTGCGTAGGAAATTTTTTGAAATTACTACGTTCCCCAACACAACCACCATGCCGAAGAGGAACGGGGAGAAAGGATCGCCCTGACGCACCCCACAGAAGGTGGGGAAGTATGGGTCAATCTCGTCGTTTATGTTGACCACGGTCCGACCCGAGGTGAACATTTGCATCATGCAGGTCACCCAATGGTCGTCGAAGCCCTTCCGGAGCAGGCATTCCCGAAGGAATGTCCAGCTGACAATGTCATATGCCTTGTGGAAGTCTAGTTTCAGGAAGACCACCTTGAGGTGTTTGGAGTGCACCTCATGGAGTGCTTCGTGAAACACTAGGACTCCTTCAAGGATATAGCAGCCCTAGATAAATGCCGACTGATCCGAGTGAGTGATCCAGTTAGCTATTGGGGCCACCCTATTGGCGTACCCCTTCGCAAGAAGGCGGAAGATGACATTGATCACCGTGATCGGGCGGAATTGACGGATATCCGATGCGCCCGTAACTTTGGGGATGAGGGTGATTATCCCAAAGTTAAGCCTGGTGAGGTCGATGGATCCTACATAGAAGTGGAAGATTTATGTTTGCCTTCTTATGAAATTCGCATACAAACTATTGCTTTCCTCCTTGGATGTGCAACGGTTCTGAATATGGTTATTATTTTCTTTCAACACTCGAAGGATAGATTGGAAAGAGCTTTTGGCACAACGGTTCTGAATATGGTTATTATTTTCTTCAACACCCAAAGGATACCTTGGAAAGAAAATGTATGTTGCACAGTTCTAGTAAGTACTACCTCTGTCATGGTTTATTGGTCTCCTCTGTATTTTATGCCAAATTTTGACCAAAGATTTAACTGATAAAATGTTAATGCATGTCACAAAAAATTATATCGTTGGATTCATATTTGAACATAATTTTTAATGATATAATTTATTGTGACATGCATTAACGTTTCGTTAGTTAAATCTATAGTCAAAATTTGACACAAAATACTATGAAGACCAATAAACCAGGACGGAGGTAGTAATTTGCAGGTGCAATAAAGTCAAGGTATTGGATGCGAATTCTGGACAGGGAAGAAAAGACGAGGGACTGGAGACCATTCGAAATGCCAACGGCTCCAGTATGATCTAGCGACCAAGCGAGCGATCTGGTTCCCGGTGGCCTGACGCCACCGGTGAGGCCTGGATGCTGGTGCTCTTCGGGGCCAGGGTGCCGGCCCTTCTCTGCTCTTGGCCGGGCCCATCACGGATCTTGACAGACAACAAATTCTAGGAGTTTTCCAGTGCGGAGTTGGAGGTCAAAGCGCCGGTCGAATCACCAGGTGGCTCGTGGGAGCTGCCACAATATGTAGTGCGTCATTCACGGTCGGGGACTTCGTCATGCATTCAGTGGAGATGCGTGGTGGTGCCCACCATGCTAGCCGTGCTTTTGGCGCTAGGGGCGTGGATCTCGGTAGGTGGTGACGCGACACTGGTCGCCTTCGGTGGGCGGCCCCTGCGGCTTCCATGGTGGCGATGCACAAGCCTTTGTCGGGGCATGGCGCGTCCTTCATCTCCAGGCAGGTGGAGGTGCTCCTCCCAGAGCTAGCCGTTTTGGCGGTGCCGACCCCGCAGGTGGCGGTGGCGCCATGCGTGGTGTCGCTCCCAGCTCCTAAATAATCCTACACCTACGAAAGGACTATGAAGGGCTATGTAAACCTTCCTTCGCTAATTCTTTGCCCCCCCCATTTTTAGTGGGGGTGGGCCCCGCCTCCTCCCTAAGACCAATCAAAATTTGCCAACTGCCTAATCACGTAACAATTACGTAAGCCTCTTCGTAGGTGTAGCATTGCCGCCCGGCTCCTAGGGCTGGGGATGGGGTGCCCTCTATGCGCTTGGGGCCTGCTTCGGACAGTGCAAGCTTGGGCCTGGGTCACACGCCTGGGTTGGATTCTAGTGGGCCCAGGGCATTTCCACCTTTAGTCCCGCTGGTGCCTAGCTAGCATTCCTCCTGTTGAGGGCAAGCCCACTCCCCCCCAAGCCCAAGTGTCAAGCCCAAGATGCGACCCTATCCAAAAGGAACTCGAAGGTCCCACCAAGGATAGACCCGCGTATTTAAACACTTTTGCAAGGTGGATATCATTACATCAACATTACATAATAGATGGGGATACATACATAAGGCACAAATGCCACAAGAATACATCAACATCATGCATGAGAACAACATCCGACTACGTATGAAACATAAACAGAAACTCAAACGACATCCACCCTGCTAGCCCAGGCTGCCGACCTGGAACCTATCCCCTGATCGAAGAAGCAGATGAAGAACTCCAAAACAGCAAACATCGCTCTCGCGTCATGATCATCACATAACCTGTACCTGCAACTGTTGGTGTAGTAATCTGTGAGCCACGAGGACTCAGCAATCCCATTACCATGGGTATCAAGACTAGCAAAGCTTAATGGGAAAGGAAGGGGTAAAGTGGTGAGGTTGCAGCAGCGACTAAGCATATATGGTGGCTAACATACGCAAATGAGAGCGAGAAGAGAAACAAAGGAACGGTCGTCAACTAGTAATGATCAAGAAGTGATCCTGAACTCCTACTTACGTCAAACATAACCCAAGAAACCGTGTTCTCCTCTCGATCAACCCCGAAAAGAGACACTCACGGTTGGTGTATTTTAGGAGAGTTTGCTTCAAGTTTACTACAACCGGATATTAACAAATTCCCATATGCCACATAACCGCGGGCACGGCTTTCGAAAGTTCAAACCCTGCAGGGGTGTCCCAACTTAGCCCATGATAAGCTCTCGCGATCAACAAAGGACATTCCTTCTCCCGGGAAGACCCGATCAGTCTCGGAATCCGGCTACAAGACATTTCGACAAAGAATAAAACAAGACCAGCAAAGCCGCCCGGATGTGCCGACAAATCCTGATAGGAGTCGACGCACCTCGTTCTCGTGGCACACCGGATAAGTCAAGCTACGAGTAAAACCAACCCTCGAGTTGCCCGTGGTGGCCCATGATTGCTCGGTTCGGACCAACACTTGAAGGAGCACTGGCCCGGGGGGGGTAAAATAAAGATGACCCTCGGGCTCCGGAAACCCAAGGGAAAAAGGGCATAGGTGAGGCAAATGGTAAAACCAATGTTGGGCCTTGCTGGAGGAGTCTTATTCAAAGCGAACTGTCAAGGGGGTCCCATAAATCACCCGACCGCGTTAGGGACGCAAAATCCGGGAACATAATACCGATATGACGGAAACTAGGGCGGCAAGAGTGGAACAAGACACCAGGCATAAGGCCGAGCCTTCCACCCTTTACCAAGTATATAGATGCATTAATTAAATAAGATATATTGTGATATCCCAACAAGTAAGCATGTTCCAACAAGGAACAACATCTCCATGTTCCAACAAGGAACAAACTTCATCTTCACCGCAACTAATAACGCTATAAGAGGGCTGAGCAAAGCGGTAACATAGCCAAACAACGGTTTGCTAGGAAGGTGACAACGAGTTAGAGGTTCATGGCAATTTGGGAGGCTTGAGCAGCAAGTGATAGGTAACGAGCATATAGCGATAGAACGAAGCAACTAGCATAGCAATGATAGTAATGAGATCCAGGGTAGCGGTCATCTTGCCTGAAATCCCACAAGGAAGAAGAACGAGTCCATGAAGAAGACGAACGGATGAAGCCACGAAGACGAACCAAGCGTGAGCGAATGAATCCTCACGATCGCATACAAGCAGGAACTATCGAGAAAAGCACACAACATGGTAAACACACCACACATGAACAAGGCATGATGCACAACAAGCATGATGCATGACAAAGCTACATGAAGCTACTCATGGCAAGAGATGATGCAAACAAGAGCAACACATCAAGGCAAGTTTAAATGAGGCCGGAAACAACATATAACAATTCCGGTAAGTCCTCATATGCAAATTTCGAAATTGGTCCAGATCTGAATAAATATTATGTTCAAGTTGTTAAACAGCAAGTTAAGATGTACCACGATGATCTACACGAAATTCTAGTCAAGTTACATATAAAGTTCATTAGATTTGGAGCTACGGCCTAGAAGATATGAGCAAAACAAGTTAAACATGGCATTGATGCAAAATGCATCCAAACATCAAGCAAACACCTCAAAACAAGGATGCAACATGATAATATGGAACTACATGCAAAATCAAGCAAGTTTCATATAGAGCACACTCAAAACGGAGCAACGGTTCAACACATACACTCTATACAAGGCATAACAACAATCTGTCCAAAACAGCAACTAGGCATATTGCAAGCATCAAAACAACAAGCTACAACATCCCAACTTAATAACAAAAGACATGGGCCTGAAGTACAGGTACAGCATGACAAAACATGAACACTGAGATATCTCCAGAAATCACTAGAACATGCTCAAACACACATGGCAAGATTGCAAATAATAACAGTTTCAGACTTTGCAGAAAATAACATCAGGTTGCAATGTTTAGAGCTATCAAACAACATGTTACAGCAAGCTATCAAGTCAAACTAGAGTATGGCATGAATCTACTCAAAGCATATAACAAAAGTCCCTTAGTGACCATGAGCCAAAAGGGATCAAAAAATACAGATGCAAGCATGTGAATATAGCAAAAACATAAACAGATTCAGACTTGGTGCAAAACTGGAGCATGGCATAAACAGATAACAAATAGGCATGTTTACGAGCTCGATGCACTCACTATGAGGCATTGAATGACAAACTAAGCATACACCCAGCAACTAGACATGGCATAGAAGCTAGAAATGGCAAGAACAACATCATAGCATACACGGATCAATTACAACAACCTTGGCAAAATTGAATAACATGTAAACAACCTGCCAGGAAACATTTTATAGCAAAAGTAGAGCTCGATTGACTCAAGATATTGCACTCCATAATTGCAAACAAGGGCATGGATGGATAGAGCATAACCATATGTTCAAAACATCCTTACTGAAGTATCTCAAAATAAGCATGGATCGCTCGGTAGCATCAAGTTTACATGACATAAAAATATCAGCAGAACAGGGGCTGAAATCAGCAACATCATGAAGCCTAGTTTGCATGCTTGTGCTAGTCACCACAGAGATCACAAAAATACATGGCATACACCCCTGTAAAGATGGCATGGCATATTACAAAACACATGTAGGACTCAAGTTCATAGGGTGCACACATCAATCATGGAAAAAATGATAAAAGTGCATGTTCTGATAAGAATCTGCAACTAACATCACATAGCCCTCTTGTAACAGCATTTCGGGCATCAAGATGAGCTCAAATGAAAATGATGCAGTGAGATGAAATGATGTACTCGTCGAGACGAACAATTTGACATATTACACTCCCAAAACGGATCAATATGCAGAGAGTTATGGCATGATGAATATGGCATGATTATGTCAGGAACTTCGGGGACTTAGTGAAAAAAAACAACCTCCGGGAGAAAGTCAACGGAACGAGGACGTGCGGGACGAGGAGATCCGGGCGGGGCACGCGGCCGTTTGGATCACGGCTGGGTGGATCTGATCCAGCCCGGGCGGAACCGGGACGAGGCGGTCGCCGGCGGCGGCGAGGTACTCCGGCGAGCCCGCGGTGGCCGGAGCGAGCGGGAGGGGCGACCGGAGGAGGCCGGGCCGACCGGGCGGAGGCGAGCCCGTCCGCGAGTGGCGGTGCAGGGCCGGCCGGGACGGCGCGGGCGAGGCTGGCGGCGGCGGGCGGCTATGGCGCGCCGGGCGGAGAGGCGAGGAGCACGGACGGAGAAAGGAGGAGGGCGCGCGCCGCGGCGGAGAGCTCCGCAGCGGCGGCGGGCGCGGTCCGGTCGGGCGGCCGGGCGCCGCCGCAACGCTGGTCGGGCGGAGGCGGCAGCTCGGGCGGCGCTGGCCGGCGGAGGCGTCGGGCGGTGGGCGGCAGGCGGCGGCGGCGCACGCGGTCGGGCGGGCGGGCGGGCGGCGTGGAGCCTGAGGCAAGCGGCGCGGGGAAGGAGAGAGAAGCTCGGGGACAGGTGGCGCTGCGTGAGTGGCTGCGGGCGGCGGCGATGATGACGTGGCGTGACGCCATTCGTCGGAGTGAGGTGGCGGCGACGGCTGGACATTGTCCGGCGCGGGGACGAAATGTCCGGTGGCGCGCGGGGTGCGGGGCTAGGGTTGGACTGCGCGAAAATCCGGAGGGGATCACATATAAATAGGTAGAGGGAGCTAGGAGAGTCCAAATGAGGAGCTGTTTTCGGCCACGCGATCGTGATCGAACGACCAAGAGCATGGAGGGGAGTTAGATGGGTTTTGGGCCACTTTGGAAGGGGTGTTGGGCTGCACACAAAAGAGGCTTTTACGGTTACCCGGTTAACCGTTGGAGTATCAAACGACCTCCAAATGGCACGAAACTTGACAGGCGGTCTACCGGTGCTATACCAAGGCCGCTTGACAAACCTCGGTCCATTCCGAGACCGTTTAATACCCGCACACGGAAAGAGGTAAAAGGGGGCGCCGGGGGACATAGGAGTGCCGGATTGCAAAACGGACAACGGGGAAAATGCTCGGATGCATGAGACGAACACGTATGGAAAATGAAATGCACATGATGACATGAAAAAATGCAACACGCAATCAAATGACATGGCAACGACGGCGAATAACTGGCAGACACCTGGCGCATCGAATCCGGGGCGTTACACCAAGCTGCTGGCCTGCGGGTATATATGGCTGCCTCACGGCTGTCGGGAGCCGTAACTAGGCTTTCCGGCATCCAAAGCAGAGTGTAAGCGGCTGGGTGGTGAGGCGCTTAGGTTAGTTCGAATCCCAGAATCCACCCCCTCTCCTTCACTCTTTCGCCAAGGTTGTGCAGATGGGGTCTAGGGAGGACCGCCGGGTGACAAGCGGTCGCTGGAGCCAGACTAGGAGTGGCACAGGAGCACATATACGATCTCTACATTGGGCTCATCGGCACCAAGTTGGCTAGTGTAGTAGTGTACACTAACTTATGGGAAGTTCTCAGTGTGTTTAGGAGAAGAACGAGGATCTCATGCACACTTTCCTTCCGGAAGAAATTGAGGTGGTTGTGCGTAACATGAAACAGGACATGGCGCTGGAGCTAGATGGCTGGCTGGTTGCGTTCTTCTCCCCGTTTTGTGAACGTTCTCCGGGACCCCATGCTAGCGGTTTGCAATGAGTTTGTGTTAGGAACAGTAGACATCTCCAGACTAAAGTTTGACATCCTCTCGCTTATCCCCAAGGTGCAGGGGCCCGATAACATTAGGCAGTTTGGACCCAGTTCGCTTATTAACGTCCCTTTCAAAATATGTGCTAAAGCATACGCCACTAGGGTCTCACTAGTTGCGCAACGAGTCATATATCATTGTCAATCTGCATTTACTAAAGGTCGTTACAATTTAGAGGGCCCTCTTGCGTTGCAGGAGATTGTCCACGAGATTAAAAGGCCGAAGCAAAAAGACAATCCTGCTTAAGCTTGACACAGAAAAAGCTTATGATCGTGTAAAGTGGAATATCCTTTGGGAAATTCTACTCAAGAAAGGCTTTGACGCCGGCTGGATTCACAAGATCATGTAGTTCGTCTTGGGGGGGGGGGGGACTGCGATTAATGTTAACAGGGAAGTTGGCAACTACTTCGAAAACCAGGGAGATTACGGCAAGGTGATGCAATATCACCCATGATTTTTAACTTTGTAGTGGATGCCCTATCCAATATGTTGGATCGGGCACGTGCAGCGGGTCACATCAATGGAGTGGTCAGTCACCTAATACCTGGGGGTATCTCAGCTTCAATACATGGACGATACTATGCTCCTTTTTGAGCCCGATGTTGATAGCATCGCTTCATGAAGCTGGTCCTTCTTAGCTTCGAGGTAATGTCCGTTCTGAAAGTTAATTTCCATAAGAGCGATGTGATCGCTATGGGACTAGATCGGCGGGAGGGTAAGGGTTGCCAACCTCCCCCTTACTTAACTTGGCCTCCCAATCTCCAACAATAAACCTTGTATCTCAGATTGGGAGCCCCTTTGTGCTACGGTTAGAAAGAAGGTTGGCCCTTGCCATGGAAAATTCATGTCCTCAGGTGCTAGGTTAACTCTCACGAATTCTAGCTTATCGTCGCTTACGCTGTTCGCAATGGGGCTGCATCTTTTGGTCGATGGAGTTCTTGCTCAATTGGATACCCCTCCCTCCAAGTTGCTTAAATTGGATACCCCTGCCTCCAAGTTCTTTTGGGAAGGAGCTGGAGTAAAACACAAATACCACTTGGTTAAATGGGTGGCCATTTGTCGTCCAAAAAAGTTTGGGGGCTTGGGCATAAGCAATTCTAAACTGATGAATGTAGCCCTTCTTACCAAGTGGATCTGGAAGCTCTCCCAAAATGCAACTAGTCTTTGGGAAAAGCTTCTCAAGGCCAAATATTTTCCTAATGGCTCCTTCTTTGAATCCACGGGTTGGGGTTCACCGTTGTAGAAAACGTTACAAAAAATTAAACCTACCTTTGCTTTAGGTGCGCGTTTCACCCTGGCCAACGGAAGGTCCTCATGCTTTTTCCTGGACTTTTGGTGCGAGGATGTGACCCTTTGGCAGGAATTCCGTACAATTTATTGGCTTGCGGTATGACACAACGTGTCAGTGGCCGAGGCTTGTTCTTCCGGCCGGCCTAATATAGCCTTTAGCCACTCTCTTTCATCTATAGAAAGGACTTGTTAGGAGGGCCTGAGTCCTCGCTTGGGGGCCATCATTCTCACTTCCTTCCCTGACTCGGTCTCCAAGCACTTGACGGCCTCGGGACAGTTTTCGGTTAAATCCATGTACGAGAAACTTTCTTTTTCTCCGTCGATGTCTCTCATTAGACACCTTTGGAAAGCCATGATCCCTCTAAAAGTGAAAAATCTTTTATGGCATTGTTTCGCAATCGCCTCCCCACTTTCGTTAACATTTCCATTCGGCAGGGCCCCTCGGATGGGAAATGCAAGATCTTCTCAGTAGACGAGGACTCAAACCATACGTTCTTCCGCTGCCCCATTGCAATCTTTGCTTGGAGTGTAGTTCTGGAAGCATCCGGGCTGGACTGGGATCCTCAGTCCACCTCAGATCTAGTCCTCCACCTTAACTCCCTGCATGGTGGGTCTAAATGAGTCATGTGGATGTGTGCTGGGGCGCTGCTTTGGTCGCTGTGGAAGATTCACAATAAGTTTACTATTGAGGTCGTTTTCCCTTCGCACCCGGTTAACTGCCTTTTCAAAACTAATCTTTGTATTGAGCTGTGCAGGCCACTAGGGAAGGAAAGGGGCTCTGATCATGTGTTGATGGTGACCAACAAGCTTCGAGAAGTCTATCTAAGGGTGAGGTCGCCCAACGGGGCTTAGGGTAGCTATGTTATTTTGGGTTCAGTTTTTTCGAGCATGCGTGCTCTGCGAGGGTGGATCCTTCAGGTTGTTATGTTTCGTTCAGACTTTTCCTACTTCAGACTTTGGCTCTATTGTATTGGATGCTGCCTTGTGGGCTTTATTAATTTAAAGCTGAGCGCTCCTTGCATCTCCGCTCTAAAAAAGTAAATAATTTACACAGATACAAACCATGAATTGATTCATTTTTCTCATTTTTTTGCATCAAGTGCAGGTTATGGGTCGAGGATCTGATGTATATTTGTACATTATTTCCATGCTATAAGTCATATGCACTGTTGTTGGAAAGATGAAAGCAAGATTCAGATGACACCAAAAATTGCACAAAATAGAATTTTATCTTTTTTCTGGTTTCGTTTACTATATGGTCGTAGTCCCTACTGCATTTGTGTGTGAGAAAAGACCATGTACGCTTGTTTTATCACCTACATGTTTGTGTTTTTTCTGTTAGTTGTTTGTAACAACCTGATTTTTGGCCCTTTCTTGTTCTTTTGATTTTCTGAGGTTTTTGCCTGAGTTTTCTTTTTCCGTGGCTATGTGGTCTGGAAACTGAAGAAGATGGCCTCTTCTTTCTTTCCAGAGTGGCTTGTTATCACCCAAATCCTTCCCTAGACCTTTCCATTTCCACCTTGGACCAAATCCCAATATTCTTTTTATTGGGAATATTCCTTTTCTATTAAAGGAATAACTCAGTTTGCCCTAGGTTGTGAAGCAACCCATATTTCTCTCACTCCTAAAATTCCCAAATAATTCTCATAAATTGTTTGGGTCATATATTGATCAAATATGGTAACAATTTTCATTGCCATGATAAAAACAATCCTCCAATAATTTTTTCCTATTCTGCCCAAAATGGCACTTTGTGAAGCAAGTGCTATTTATATTTGCCCAATTGACTTCCAACTTCTTGGAGCCCTTTTCCCATCCATATCATTGCCTTGTGTCAAGTTCAACCTCATTTGCATAGTAATTATTTTTCTATGATTTTACAAAGTTTCTACCCAGAATGAAACTTTGTGAAGGAAGTATATTCTAGGCATGTCCAAATGAGATGAACTTTTGTCAAATCATTTATTTGGCGAAGTCATCACTCTCCACCCAATATGAGATCGTGTAATATTTCTATGTGAGCACAACTCCAAATCTTAATTTCTGGTTAGATTTTCAGTTTGTGAAGAAACTATATTTTATATTGCTTCATTTAAGCTGCCAATTTACCAGGACATTCTATTATCCATATAAATCCCTCCACCAAGTTGTGGCGCAATCCATTTAGCCATTTGCCCTATGGAATTTTTTCAAGATTCTGTTTTGATTCATCCAAATGGCATGAAACTCCTTGGGAATCTTAATATCTTCAAATAATTGGGACATAACCATTTTCAGCTCAATTGATGCAACTATGCGAGTGCATCATCCAAATCTTTATTTCTGACCAGTGGGTCACTTTCTACTGCAACCCCCTTCTAGACTCCTCAATTTGGGCTGACACTTGGTCATCACGGTGTTCTTTGCGTGTGGTCAGGCCATGCCAAAGCTCAGCCCCTGCCTCCTCCTGTGCTTGTCTCCCCGCAGCACAAACACCTTGCTGCCAACACCTTTTGGCTCCTCCTGCAAATCTCTTCTTTGCCCATGAACCGACTTAGTGCTTCTTTTAGGCTCAGTGTATCATGGTCATTCTACTAGACACGGTTGGCCTGGCCAAAACTCTTATTTTGCACCAGTGTACGTGGTGATCACGCTTGCATCATGCTAAACTCGTGCTCTGGCGTGTTGTTCCCCCTGTTCCCGCCGCCTTCCTCCGCGTCTCAATGTCCCATCCTGTCCAGGAGCAAGCCTATGCTCGACTCAGTCACCCCGTGTTGCTGCCCCGCCCTGAATCACTGCCGTGTGGTCGCCGTCGTCGCGCCCGTGCCATGCCCAGCCACTGGCCTCCATTAATGCTTGGTCGGGAGCTCGCCCATTGATACGTCTCCGTCGTATCTATAATTTTTGATTGTTCCTTGCCAATATTATTCAACTTTCATATACTTTTGAGAACTTTTTATACTATTTTTGGGACTAACATATTGATCCAGTGCCCAGTGCCGGTTCCTGTTTGTTGCATGTTTTATGTTTCGCAGAAACCCAATATCAAACGGAGTCCAAACGGGACAAAAATGGACGGAGAATTATTCTAGAATATTTGTGATTTTTGGGAGGAAAAATCAACGCAAGACGGTGCCCGAGGGAGCCACGAGGCAGGGGGGCGCCCAGGGGGGCAGGCACACCCTGGTCCCTCATGGGCACCCTGTAAGGCGGTTTACGCTCTTATTTTGCCACAAGAAAGCTAATTTTAGCAGAAAAATCTGGGCGAAAGTTTCAACCCAATCGGGATTACGGATCTCCGGATATAAAAGAAACAATGAAAGGGCAGAATCTGAGAACGTAGAAACAGAGAGAGACAGAGAGATAGATCCAATCTCGGAGGGGCTCTCGCCCCTCCAATGCCGTGGGAGCCAAGGACCAGAGGGAAAACCCTTCTCCCATCTAGTGAGGAGGTCAAGGAAGAAGAAGAAGAAGGGGGGCTCTCTCCCCCTTACTTCCGGTGGCGCTGGAGCGCTGCCGGGGGCCATCATCGTCACCGCGATCTACACCAACACCTCCGCCATCTCCACGAACATCTCCATCACCTTCCCCAATCTATATTCAGCAGTCCACTCTCCCTCAACCCACTGTACCCTCTACTTGAACATGGTGCTTTATGCTTCATATTATTATCCAATGATGTGTTGCCATCCTATGATGTCTGAGTAGATTTTCGTTGTCCTATCGGTGATTGATGAATTGCTATGATTGTTTTGAGTTGCATGTTTTATTATTGGTGTTGTCCTATTGTGCCTTCCGTGTCGCGCAAGCGTGAGGGATTCCCGCTGTAGGGTTTGCAATATGTTCATGATTTGCTTATGGTGGGTGGCGTGAGTGACAGAAGCATAGACCCGAGTAAGTAGGTTGTTTGCGTATGGGAAAAAGGGGACATGATACTTTAATGCTATGGTTGGGTTTTACCTTAATGATCTTTAGTAGTTGCGGATGCTTGCTAGAGTTCCAATCATAAGTGCATATGATCCAAGAAGAGAAAGTATGTTAGCTTATGCCTCTCCCTCAAATAGAATTGCAATAGTGATTACCGGTCTAGTAAAGTAGTCAATTGCTTAGGGATAATTTCACTACTCCTACCACCACTTTTCCACACTCGCTATTTTACTTTATTGCTTCTTTATCTAAACATCCCCTACTTTTTATTTATGTGTTCTTTATTATCTTGCAAACCTATCCAACAACACCTACAAAGTACTTCTAGTTTCATACTTGTTCTAAGTAAAGCGAACACTAAGCGTGCGTAGAGTCGTATCAGTGGCAGATAGGACTTTAGAGAATATTTGTTCTACCTTTAGCTCCTCGTTGGGTTCGACACTCTTACTTATCGAAAGAGGCTACATCGATCCCATATACTTGCGTGTTATCAAGACCTTTTTCTGGCGCCGTTGCTGGGGAGTCATAGCGTGGGGTGAATATTATCGTGTGTGCTTGTTTGCTTTATCACTAAGTAATTTTTATTTGCTGTTCTATGTTGTTATCTATCTTTAGTTATGGATAAGGAACACAAAATACCAAAAAAAATTTAGGTGTACTTGCTACTCATGGAGATGGGGAACCTCCTAAAACCCTCGATGCTCGTTATGTGAAACAAATTATGTACTACTTTGATAATCCTGAGAAAACCCCATTCAATTATGTTATGGGAGACACGTTTGATCAACGTGAATACTTTAGGGATTATCGCTTGACTCAAAAACGGAAACTATTATGGGATCAAATTTATATGTTGTATTGGTATGCTAGGCAACTATGCTTAAGATATGATTATACTTGTTGCTCTAGGATGGAGGCTCCACACCTTCCCTTTTCATGCGAATTTAATGATGATAAAACCTTGGCTTCTTATGCTAATGGTATCTATGATTACTATGATGTGGAACAAATAGAAGAATTTGTTGCTTTTATGGGTGCTTATGAGATTAAATCTATGTTTAAAGAGTTTGACGATTTTGATGATTCAGTTTTTAGACCTGAAAATCTTGCTATACTTAGATATTGCTATTAAAATTATGAATTCAACTCCAATATTGATGCAATTATTGAGAAAGTCTCCGCTGTCCAAGAAGAGACTAATATTTTGCAGGAGTCTATGGAAGAAGGAATTGATGAAACTGTGAGCTCATTGGATGAAAAAGATGATGAGGAGAGCGAAGAACAAAACGAGGAAGAGCGGATTGATCACCCGTGCCCACCTTCTAATGAGAGTAACTCTTCTACTCATACATTGTTTAATTCCCCTTCGTGCTTACTGAAGGATGATTGCTATGATCCCGTTGATTCTCTTGAAATATCACTTTTTGATGATGCTTGCTATGCTTGTGGCCAAGATGCCAATATGAATTATGCTTATGGAGATGAACTTGCTATAGTTCCTTATGTTAAACTTGAAATTGTTGCTATTGCACCCACACATGATAGTCCTATTATCTTTTTGAATTCTCCCGACTACACTATATCGGAGAAGTTTGTGCTTATTAAGGATTATATTGATGGGTTGCCTTTTTACCGCTACACATGATGATTTTGATAGATATAATATGCATGTGCTTTCTGCTCCTACTTGAAATTATTATGAGAGAGGAACTATATCTCCACCTCTCTATGTTTCCAATATGATAGAATTGCAAGAAACTTCTTATATTATGCATTGGCCTTTACTTGGTGTGCATGAATTGTTCTTTTATGACATGCCGATGCATAGGAAGAGAGTTAGACTTCGTTGTTGCATGATATATGTTACTTTGTGCTCACTACTAAATTACAAATCATTGTTCATTAAAATTGGCTTTGATATACCTTGGGATCCGGGTGAATTCATTACTTGAGCACTATATGCCTAGCTTAATGGCTTTAAAGAAAGCGCTGCCAGGGAGACTGAAGGAAATATGCCCTAGAGGCAATAATAAAGTTATTATTTATTTCCTTATATCATGATAAATGTTTATTATTCATGCTAGAATTGTATTAATCGGAAACATAATACATGTGTGAATACATAGACAAACAAATAGTCACTAGTATGCCTCTACTAGACTAGCTCATTAATCAAAGATGGTTATGTTTCCTAACCATAGACATGTGTTGTCATTTGATTAATGGGATCACATCATTAGGAGAATGATGTGATTGACATGACCCATTTCATTAGCTTAGCACTTGATCGTTTAGTATGTTGCTTATGCTATCTTCATGACTTATACAAAGTTCCTGCAACTATGAGATTATGCAACTCCGTTTACGGAGGAACACTTTGTGTGCTACCAAACATCACAACGTAACGGGTGATTATAAAGGTACTCTACAAGTGTCTCCAAAGTATATGTTGAGTTGGCATGAATCAAGATTAGGATTTGTCACTCCGATTGTCGGAGAGGTGTCTCTGGGCCTTCTCGGTAATACACATCACATAAGCCTTGCAAGCATTGCAACTAATGAGTTAGTTGTGAGATGATGTATTACGGAACGAGTAAAGAGACTTACGTAACGAGATTGAACTAGGTATTGGATACCGACGATCGAATCTCGGGTAAGTAACATACCGATGACAAAGGGAACAACGTATGTTGTTATGCGGTTTGACCGATAAAGATCTTCGTAGAATATGTAGGAACCAATATGGGCATCCAGGTTCCGCTATTGGTTATTGACCAAGAATGGTTCTAGGTCATGTCTACATAGTTCTCGAACCGTAGGGTCCGCACGCTTAAGGTTTCGATGACGGTTATATTATGAGTTTATGTATTTTGATGTACCAAGGAGTTCGAGTCCCGGATGTGATCACGGACATGACGAGGAGTCTCGAAATGTTCGAGACATAAAGATTGATATATTGGACGGCTATATTCGGACACGGAAAGGTTCGGAAGTTTCGGAGAAAACCGGAGTGCGGAGGGGTTACCGAAACCCCGGGAAGTAATGGGCCTTATTGGGCCAAGAGGGAGAGAGAGGGCTGCACCAGGAGGTGGCGCGCCCCCCATGGGGAGTCCGGTGGACTAGGAGGGGGGCGCGCCCCTCTCCTCTCCCTCTCTTTCCTTCCCCTTCCCTCTTCCTAGTAGGACTAGGAAAGGGAGTCCTACTCCTACTAGGAGGAGGACTCCCCCTCCTTAGTCGCCTCCTAGGGCGGCCGGCCCTCCCCTTGCTCCTTTATATCTTTGGGGCAGGGGCACCCTAGAACACACAAGTTGATCTTCGTGATCGTTCCTTAGCCGTGTGCGGTGCCCCTCCACCATATTCCACCTCGGTCATATTGTGGCGGTGCTTGGCGAAGCCCTGCGCGACGGTAGAACATCAAGATCGTCCTGCGCCGTCGTCTTGTGGAACTCCTCCCGGCGCTTTGCTGGATCGGAGCACGGGATCATCATCGAGCTGAGCGTGTGCTAAGAACTCGGAGGTGCCGAGTAACGGTGCTTGGATCGGTCGGATCGTGAAGGCGTCGACTACATCAACAGCGTTGATATAACGCTTCGCTTTCGGTCTCACGAGTGTACGTGGGCGGACACTCTCCCTCTCGTTGCTATGCCATCACCATGGTCTTGCGTGATCGTAGGAATTTTTTGAAATTACTCGTTTCCCAACAGATGGCATCGAGCCTGGTTTTATGCGTTGATGTCATATGCACGAGTAGAACACAAGTGAGTTGTGGGCGATACAAGTCATACTGCCTACCAGCATGTCATACTTTGGTTCAGCGGTATTGTGAGATGAAGCGGCCCGGACCGACATTACGCGTGACGCTTACGCGAGACTGGTTTCACCGTTCGAGCACTCGTGCTTAAAGGTGGCTGGCGGTGTCTGTCTCTCTCACTTTAGTTGAACCGAGTGTGGCTCGCCGGTCCTTGAGAAGGTTAAAGCGAGTCTATTTGACGAAATATCGTTGTGGTTTTGATGCGTGGTGAGAACGGTTCTTGCTCAGCCCGTAGCAGCCACGTAAAACTTGCAACAACAAAGTAGAGGACGTCTAACTTGTTTTTGCAGGGCATGTTGTGATGTGATATGGTCAAGGCGTGATGCTATATTTTATTGTATGAGATGATCATGTTTTGTAACGAGTTATCGGCAATCGGCGAGAGCCATATGGTTGTCGCTTTATTGTATGAAATGCAACGCCATGTAATTGCTTTACTTTATCACTAAGCGGTAGCGATAGTCGTAGAAGCAATAGTTGGCGAGGCGACAACGATGCTACGATGGAGATCAAGGTGTCGCGCCGATGGCGATGGTGATCATGGCGGTGCTTGGAGATGGAATCACAAGCACAAGATGATGATGGCCATATCATATCACTTATATTGATTGCATGTGATGTTTATCCTTTATGCATCTTATCTTGCTTTGTTTGACGGTAGCATTATAAGATGATCTCTCACTAAAATTATCAAGAAGTGTTCTCCTGAGTATGCACCGTTGCTAAAGTTCGTAGTACCCGGACACCACGTGATGATTGGGTGTGATAAGTTCTCGTCCATCTACAACGGGTGCAAGCCAGTTTTGCACACGCAGAATACTCAGGTTAAACTTGACGAGCCTAGCATATGCAGATATGGCCTCGGAACACGGAGACCGAAAGGTCGAGCGTGAATCATATAGTAGATATGATCAACATAGTGATGTTCACCATTGAAACTACTCCATCTCACGTGATGATCGGACATGGTTTAGTTGATTTGGATCACGTGATCACTTAGATGACTAGAGAGATGTC
This sequence comes from Aegilops longissima, assembly GCA_021605205.1. Lineage (NCBI taxonomy): Eukaryota > Viridiplantae > Streptophyta > Magnoliopsida > Poales > Poaceae > Aegilops > Aegilops longissima. The sequence goes on from CM038677.1 coordinate 743,751,612, forward strand.
TGTCTAAGTGGGAGTTCTTAAGTAATATGATTAATTGAACTTTAATTTATCATGAACTTAGTCCTGGTAGTATTTTGCAGATTATGTTGTAGATCAATAGCTCGCGTTGTTGCTTCCCTATGTTTTCATATGTGTTCCTAGAGAAATTGTATTGAAAAATGTTAGTAGCAATGATGCGGATTGGATCCGTGATCTGAGGTTTATCCTCATTGCTGCAGAAGAATTATGTCCTTAATGCACCGCTAGGTGACAGACCTATTGCATGAGCGGATCTGACGTTATGAACATTTGGCTAGCTCAATATGATGACTACTTGATAGTTTAGTGCACCATGCTTAACGGCTTAGAATCGGGACTTCAAAGGCGTTTTGAGCGTCATGGACCATATGAGATGTTCCAGGAATTGAAGTTAATATTTCAAGCAAATACCGAGTTGAGAGATATGAAGTCTCCAACAAGTTCTATAGCTAAAAGATGGAGGAGAATCGCTCAACTAGTGAGCATGTGCTCAGATTGTCCGAGTACTTCAATCGCTTGAATCAAGTGGGAGTTAATCTTCCGGATAAGATAGTGATTGACAGAATTCTCTAGTCACCATCACTAAGTTAGTAGAACTTCGTGATGAACTATAGTATGCAAGGGATGACGAAAAGATTCTCGAGCTCTTCGCGATGCTAAAATCGGCGAAGGTAGAAATCAAGAAAAACATCAAGTGTTGATGGTTGACAAGACCACTAGTCTCAAGGAAAATGGCAAAGGGAAGAAGGGAACTTCAAAAGGAACGGCAAGCAAGTTGCTGCTCGAGTGAAGAAGCCCAAGTTCAGACCTAAGCACGAGGCCGAGTACTTTTGCTGCAATGGAACTCGTCACTTTGAAGCAGAACTACCCTGAATATTTGGTGGATAAGAAGGATGGCAAAGTGAACAAGGTTATATTTGATATACAGGTTATTGATGTGTGCCTTACTAGTGTTTATAGTAGCCCCAGTATTTGATACTCGTTCGGTTGCTAAGATTAGTAACTCGAAACAGGAGTTCTGAGAATAAGCAGAGACTAGTTGAAGGGAAGTGACGATGAGTGTTGGAAGAAGTTCCAAGATTGATATGATCATCATCGCACACTCCTATACTTTCGGGATTAGTGTGGAACCTAAATAAGTGTTATTTGGTGTTGAGCATAAATATGATTTGATCATGTTTATTGCAATACTGTTATTCATTTAAGTAAGAGAATAAATTGTTGTTCTGCTTACATGAATAAAACCTTACATGGTTACACACCCAATGAAAATGGTTCATTGGATCTCGATCATAGTGATACACATATTCATAATATTGAAACCAAAAGATGCAAAGTTAATAATGATAGTGTAACTTATTTGTGGCACTTGCCGTTTAGGTCATATTGGTGTAAAGCGCATGAAGAAAACTCCATGCTGATGGACTTTTGGAATCACTTGATTATGAATCACTTGATGCTTAAGAACCATGCCTTATGGGCAAGATGACTAAAGACTCGTTCTCGGAACAATGGAGCGAGAAAATGACTTATTGGAAATAATACATACTGATGTATGCGGTCCGATGAGTGTTAAAACTCACGGCAAGTATCATTATTTTCTGACCTTCACAGATGATTTGAGCAGATATGGGTATATCTACTTGATGAAACACAAGTCTGAAACATTTGAAAAGTTCAAAGAATTTCAGAGTGAAGTGAAGAATCATCGTAACAAGAAAATAAAAGTTTCTACGATATGATCGCAGAGGAAAAATATTTGAGTTACGAGTTTGGCCTTCAGTTAAAACAATGTGAAATAGTTTCACTACTCACGCCACCTGGAACACCACAGCTTAATGGTGTGTCCGAACGTCGTAACCGCACTTTATTGGATATGGTGCGATCTATGATGTATCTTACCGATTTACCACTATCGTTTTGGGGTTATGCATTAGAGACAGCTGCATTCACGTTTAATAGGGCACCATCTAAATCCGTTGAGATGACACCATATGAACTATGGTTTAGCAGTAAACCTAAGCTGTCGTTTCTTAAAGTTTGGAGTTGTGATGCTTATGTGAAAAGTTTTCACCGATAAGCTCAAACCCAAATCGAGAAGTGTCTTCATAGAATACCCAAAAGAAACTGTTGGGTACACCTTCTATCACAGATCTAAAGGCAAGACATTCGTTGCTAAGATGGATCCTTTCTAGAGAAGGAGTTTCTCTCGAAAGAAGTGAGTGGGAGGAAAGTAGAACTTGATGAGGTAATTGTACCTTCTCCCTTATTGGAAAGTAGTTCATCACAGAAATCAGTTCCAGTGATTCCTACACCAATTAGTAAGGAAGTTAATGATGATGATCATGAATCTTCAGATCAAGTTGCTACCAAACCTCGTAGATCTTCGAGTAAAGATCCGCACTGAGTGGTGCGGTAATCATATTCGGAAGTCATGTTACTAGAACATGATGAAACCTACGAACTATGAGGAAGCGATGATGAGCCCAGATTCCGCGAAATGGCTTGAGACCATGAAATCTGAGATAGGATCCATGTATGAGAACAAAGTATGGACTTTGATTGACTTGCTCGATGATCAGCAAGCCATGTTAAATAAATGGATCTTAAAGAGGAAGGCGGACACTGATAGTAGTGTTACTATCTACAAAGCCCGACTTGTCACAAAAAGGTTTTCGACAAGTTCAAGGTGTTGACTACAATGAGATTTTCTCAAGCGTAGCGATGCTTAAGTCTGTCCGAATCATGTTAGCAATTGCCACATTTTATGAAATCTGGCAAATGGATGTAAAACTACATTCTTTAATGGATTTATTAAAGAAGAGTTGTATATGATGCAACAAGAAGGTTTTGTCAATCCTAAAGAAGCTAACAAAATGCATAGCTCCAGCGATCCATCTATGGACTGGTGCAAGCATCTCGGAGTTGGAATAAGCGCTTTGATAGTGTGATCAAAGCATATGGTTTTATCTGACTTTTGGAGAAGCCTGTATTTGCAAGAAAGTGAGTGGGAGCACTACAGCATTTCGATAAGTATATGTGAATGACATATTGATGATCGGAAATAATGTAGAATTATTCTGCAAAGCATAAAGGAGTATTTGAAAGGAGTTTTTCAAAGAAGGACCTCGGTGAAGCTGCTTACATACTGAGCATCAAGATCTATAGAGATAGATCAAAGACGCTTGATAAGTTTTTCAATGAATACATTCCTTGACAAGATTTTGAAGTAGTTCAAAATGGAACAGTCAAAGAAAGAGTTCTTTCCTGTGTTACAAGGTGTGAGATTGAGTAAGACTCAAAACCCGACCACGGCGGAAGATAGAAAGAGAATGAAAGTCATTCCTATGCATCAGCCATAGGTTCTATAAAGTATGTCATGTTGTGTACCAGATCTATTGCATACCCTACCACTAAGCTTGGCAAGGAGTGCAATAGTGATCTAGGAGTAGATCAATGGACAGCGGTCAAAATTATCCTTAGTAGAATAAGGATATGTTTCTCGATTATGGAAGTGGAAAAGGTTAGTAAGTAAAGGTTACGTCGATGCAAGTTTTAACACTAATCTAGATGACTCTGAGTCTCAATCTAGATACATATTGAAAGTGGGAGCAATTAGCTAGAGTAGTTCCGTGCGAGCATTGTAGACATAGAAATTTGCAAAATACTTACGGCTCACGAATGTGACAGACCGTTGACTAAAATTATCTCACAAGCAAAACATGATCACACCTTAGTACTCTTTGGGTGTTAATCACATAGCGATGTGAACTAGATTACTGACTCTAGTAAACCCTTTGGGTGTTGGTCACATGTCGATGTGAACTATGGGTGTTAACCACATATAGATGTGAACTATTGATGTTAAATCACATGGGATGTGAACTAGATTATTGACTCTAGTGCAATTGGGAGACTGAAGGAAATATCCCCTAGAGGCAATAATAAAGTTATTATTTATTTCCTTATATCATGATAAATGTTTATTATTCATGCTAGAATTGTATTAACCGGAAACATAATACATGTGTGAATACATAGACAAACAAATAGTCACTAGTATGCCTCTACTAGACTAGCTCATTAATCGAAGATGGTTATGTTTCCTAACCATAGACATGTGTTGTCATTTGATTAATGGGATCACATCATTAGGAGAATGATGTGATTGACATGACCCATTTCATTAGCTTAGCACTTGATCGTTTAGTATGTTGCTTATGCTATCTTCATGACTTATACAAAGTTCCTGCAACTATGAGATTATGCAACTCCCGTTTACCGAGGAACACTTTGTGTGCTACCAAACATCACAACGAATCGGGTGATTATAAAGGTACTCTACAAGTGTCTCCGAAAGTATATGTTGAGTTGGCATGAATCAAGATTAGGATTTGTCACTCCGATTGTCGGAGAGGTGTCTCTGGCCTTCTCGGTAATACACATCACATAAGCCTTGCAAGCATTGCAACTAATGAGTTAGTTGTGAGATGATGTATTACGGAACGAGTAAAGAGACTTACCGTATGAGATTGAACTAGGTATTGGATACCGACGATCGAATCTCGGGTAAGTAACATACCGATGACAAAGGGAACAACGTATGTTGTTATGCGGTTTGACCGATAAAGATCTTCGTAGAATATGTAGGAACCAATATGGGCATCCAGGTTCCGCTATTGGTTATTGACCAAGAATGGTTCTAGGTCATGTCTACATAGTTCTCGAACCGTAGGGTCCGCACGCTTAAGGTTTCGATGGCGGTTATATTATGAGTTTATGTATTTTGATGTACGAAGGAGTTAGTCCCGGATGTGATCACGGACATGACGAGGAGTCTCGAAATGTTCGAGACATAAAGATTGATATATTGGGCGGCTATATTCGGACACGGAAAGGTTCGGAAGTTTCGGAGAAAACGGAGTGCCGGAGGGTTACGAAACCCCGGGAAGTAATGGGCCTTATTGGGCCAAGAGGGAGAGAGGGCTGCACCAGGAGGTGGCGCGCCCCATGGGGAGTCCGAATTGGACTAGGAGGCCCCCCCTTCCCTCTCCTCTCCTCTCTTTCCTTCCCCTTCCCTCTTCCTAGTAGGACTAGGAAAGGGAGTCCTACTCCTACTAGGAGGAGGACTCCCCTCCTTAGTCGCCTCCTAGGGCCGGCCGGCCTCCCCTTGCTCCTTTATATACGGGGCAGGGGGCACCCTAGAACACACAAGTTGATCTTCGTGATCGTTCCTTAGCCGTGTCGGTGCCCCCTCCACCATATTCCACCTCGGTCATATTGTAGCGGTGCTTAGGCGAAGCCTGCGTGACGGTAGAACATCAAGATCGTCCCACGCCGTCATCTTGTGGAACTCCTCCCCGACGCTTTGCTGGATCGAACACGGGATCATCATCGAGCTGAGCGTGTGCTAAGAACTCGGAGGTGCGAATGCGGTGCTTGGATCGGTCGGATCGTGAAGACGTCGACTACATCAACAGCGTTGATATAACGCTTCGCTTTCGGTCTCACGAGTGCGTGGGACGGACACTCTCCCTCTCGTTGCTATGCCATCACCATGGTCTTGCGTGATCGTAGGAAATTTTTTGAAATTACTACGTTTCCCAACAGAGACAACCCGGAAGTTTTAGGGAGTCATTTATTTCTGTTGAGTGCTTTCATATAGTTTAAAAACAAAAAAAATAAAGAGGGGAACCCAAAACTTTTCAAAAAGAAAAGTGAAAGTGAGAGAGACAAGCATTGTTGAAGTGGGAGAGCTCATTGAACTTTGTTCATGCTCACGGAAACTTTGTGAATCTTAATTACAGAAACTTTTCATCAAAAATAATTATCCCCTTGTACAATTCCATTGTGTTATAAAAATAATGTGCTAAGGTTTGCCTTCAGGATGTTTACAATGCTTGTTGGTTTGTACGGTGCAGGACAGAAACTTTGGCTGTAGTGCGCGATTTCACATTTTTAACTGGAACGTCAAACGGTTCTGATTCTTTTTGCACTGTCTTGCTGCACAAATTGTTTATTTTTACTAATTTTGGTAGAAGTTTTGGGGTACTATAAGTATAGTGAATGTTCAGATTACTACAGACTTTTATGTTTTTGATAGATTCTGTTTTTGATGCATAGTTTGCTTGTTTTGATGAAACTATCAATTTATATCAGTGGATTAAGCCATGGAAAAGTTATATTACAGTAGACACAATGCAAAAATAAAATATGAATTGGTTTGCGACAGTACTTGGAGTAGTGATTTGCTTTATTATACTAACGGATCTTACCGAGTTTTCTGTTGAAATTTTGTGTGGATGAAGTGTTTGATCGAGGAGGTCTCGATATGAGAAGAAGAATGAGAGGCAAGAGCTAAAGCTTGGGGATGCCCAAGGCACCCCAAGTAAATATTAAAGGATACTAAAGTGTCTAAGCTTGGGGATGCCCGGAAGGCATCCCCTCTTTCTTCAACAAGTATCGGTATGTTTTCGGATTCGTTTCGTTCATGCGATATGTGCAAGTCTTGGAGCATCTTTTGCATTTAGTTTTCACTTTTCTTTTATGCACCATGCTGGTATGAGATAGTACTTGGTTGATTTATATAATACTCATTGCACTTCACTTAAATCTTTTGAGTATGGCTTTATAGAATTCTTCATGTGCTTCACTTATATCATTTGAATTTTGGATTGCCTGTTTCTTTTCACATAGTGTTGAGGATATAGCTACTAAGTATAAACCGGCCAGGAGGGCCCGGTTCACCTTAGACTATGCTGAAGCCCATGAAGGTCTTGAAGATGGCGTTCAACTAGTAAAGCTTGGAAGCCCACGACCCAAAGGCGGATTAGGGCCCGTAGTGGTAAACCGCCATGATTATGTAAACTTGTAATATAAGTTAAAAAGGAGAGAGACCGAGCCAGGCACTTTGTATAGGTCGGCTCGGGACTCTCAGAACCGGCCGAGGCGTCAACTTTGTGTATATAAAGGGCGACCGGCGGTTCAAAACGGAACAACAACAACTCGAGGCCTAAGCGAAGCTTATTTGCTCCTAGTCATCGAAACCACATCAATCCCATCACAACTAGACGTAGGCTTTTACCTTCATCGAAGGGGCCGAACTAGTATAAACTCTCGTGCCTTTGCGTCCACTTTAACCCCTTCAAGTTAACCCGTAGCGATGGCTCCACGACTAAGTTCTTTCACGAGGACATCTGCCGTGACAAAACCACGACAGTTGGCGCCCACCGTGGGGCTATTGCACGATGGTTTGATGATCTTGGAGGGCAAGTTCGAAGGACTTGAAGGCTATGCTGTGGGCCGGATGACCAAGAGTCGTCGCGGCAAGCTCTACATCGACGACGCAGGATGGGGCCCGAGGCGGCTCAATCGAGTCGGATACGGGTCCCCTTTGGTGGCATACTGCGTTTTCATCGGCAAGATTGGTGAGCCAGGGCCTGAGCCGGACATCTGCACCGACCTCGTCGAGACGGCTCAGCGTACGAGATCTGCCCAGGTTAAACCGGCCGTGAAGCGTGCCTTTGTGGGAGTCATCCACGAAGGAAGTTATGAGGACGGATCAGAATCTGGTGGCGAGACCGTCGTCTACTCTGACGACGAGTCGTCAACCGGAGAAACTGAATCTCTATATCAGCTGCAAGATGGCCGGATTGGGGGCTGTTCTGATGGTGACAGTATTCCGAACCCCTCCAATCTGCCCAACCGGGTTGGAATATTCATGGCCGGTACACAAGCAGCGCTTCACTCTTCGACTACTGCGGCAATGATCTCCGGTTTAACAACGGCGACGGCTGCCGGGGCAGGAGGCCCTGTGCGCCCGCCGGCTCAAGTTTTATCAGATCTGTTCGATGCGTTGGCTGCGCTCATGGCAGAGGCTAACCCGGCGGATCAGGACGCTCATAACGCATAGATTGCGAATGTGAAGGAACAAATCACCCAGGCTAAAGCGGATCTAGCGGCTGCGAGCGCCAGATGATAGCGGCAGCGGGCGCTTTAGATCGCGAGCTTATAGGCTCATGTTGGACTAGAACGCGTCGCATGAGGTCTTAAAGCGGAAACACAGGTCCCGTTTGCCTTCAATTTTCGACGCTAGAAACCTCTTTCTCACCCCAGGGGCGGGAACCAGTAATCCGCTAGAGGTAAACCGGGCTGAGGCGCCAGGGCCAGGCGCGCCGATCCAACCCTGCCTCATGGAACCCCCTCGGCAGAACAATATGATGCCTCCGCCGGTCTAGATACCTCCGGGTCATTATTCTAATCCTATGGACAATATTGTCGCTGCCGCTTCACGATTGGAGGCCATCCCGATCGAAGGAGATTCTCTGCAGGCAGTAGAGACACGCCGGGTTAAGGAGCTTCTTCGAACCGCTTTGATCCAACAGGAAGCATACTCGTACAGCCGTGATCGGATTCATTCCACCCCACGTCCGAGCAGGAGCTACAGCAGGCGTATAGATGAACCGGCTGTATCGAGCAACGCACGACACCGTGAAGCGTCCCATGGCCATAACCCGGCAGGCGGTATTCGCGATGCTCAGGAAGTGGTGGACCGGGCCGGACGCGAAGGAGGCTGAGTTAGCAGCCGCGAGCAGGCGCGTCCGCTTCGCGGTTCGCCCCACCACCTCGGTCGAGCCAGGGTCGCTTCTGGCTTGGGTGCCCTATTTAATCCCGCTTTACATAGCGTCGCTTGCCCAAAGACTTCAAGGGTCCGCGCAAGGTGCGAATTACACTGCTGATTTACCTCGAAGCATGGATAGAGAGCTATGAGATGGCCATGGAGATGCTAGATGTGGATGAGGCGGCGTGTGCAAAGTATTTTACCATGATGCTTGAAGGTGCGGCCCGTGCTTGGTTAAAGAGCTTGCCGCCCAATTCTATCAGTTCATGGGCCGATTGCGAACCGGTTTATCCAAATTTCAAAGATACACGTAAGCAGCCCATGTCCGTAGTGGACTTGGCGGCTTGTGTCGAGGAAGGGGAGTCAACAACCCATTGGGTACGCCGCGTTTCGGAAATCTTGCACTCGTCAGACCGGATCAACGCTGACTCTGCGATCTTAACCCTTGAGGGCAACTGCCGGTTTCAGCCTCTAAAGTTAAAGTTGGGGCACATGAAGCGATTTTGTAATGACATGGGAACTCTCATGGGCGCTTTAGTGAAGTATGCTGATTGTGATAGTACCAAGGATCCCGAGTCTGACGATGACAAGACAGGGAAGGGAAGGAAGAACAACAACTCCAAGGGCCAGCAACATCACTCAGCAGGTAATGGCAAGCGTAAAGCGGATGGCAACATGGACTTTGTAGCTAATACCAACGCGCAGGACAAGGGCCAGCGGCGCAAGGGTAAACAGCCGAATCAAAGTGGAGCGCCTAATCCCAATCCGGACCGCTTGAACTATCTATTGAATCAACCCTGTCCGAAGCATGGGACGAAGGAGACGCCAGCAAACCACCTCTGGAAGGATTGCTACATTATGCAGGAGTTCAAAAGTTCTAATGCTTTCCGGTATGATCACGGCTCTGGCGGCGGTTCAGGATCCGGGCCGGGTTACGGTGGAGGAAATTCCGGTTCAGGATTTAATGGTAATCCGGGCGGACATAACAATCAGAATAATCAGAATAACCAAGGTGGTTACAACCAGCAGCAACAACGATCGGGTTATCGAGCAACCCAAAGCAGTTGAATAGTGGGCGTACCATGTCTTCACCACTAGCTTAGACAAGTGAGACCGGAAGGTTCGAGAAGCGGGCGATCAACGCTGTTGAACGGCCGTGCCCATTACCTCGCTGGTCGGAGCAGCCCATTATATGGAGTAGAGAGGATCATCCTCCCGAATTCGACAATCCGGGTCGATTAGCCCTGGTGGTGGCGCCTCGGTGGGAGGTTATAAGTTCACCAAGGTACTCATGGATGGAGGGAGCAACATTAACATCCTGTACTATGAGACCTTCCGTTGTATGGGACTAACGGATAAACATCTCAAACCGTCCAATACAGTGTTCCATGGTGTGGTACCTGGCAAGTCAGCATACCCTGTTGGCAAGATAGCTCTGGAAGTGGCTTTTGGGGACGATCACGATTCCCGATCAGAGACACTAACATTTGAGGTGGTGAAAATCCAGAGCCCATATCACGCCCTATTTGGGCGACCGGCTTACGCCAAATTTATGGCACGGCCCTGTTATGTGTATTTACAGCTCAAGATGCCGGGTCACAAGGGGACCATAACGGTTCACGGAAGCCGTAAGGTCGCTTTGGAGTGCGAGGAAGGAGATGCAGCTTACGCAGAGTCGGTTTGTGCCACCGAGGAGCTGGAGTACTATAAGGACAATGTTGATCCGGCGGACATGACTCCATTGAGGAAGCCAACTACAGAGCATGATCCGGCCCTAAAATTCAAATCGACAGCTGAGACTAAGCTTGTTGACTTCGTGCCTGGCGATTCGTCCAAGCAGTTCAGCATCAGCGCCAACTTGGATCCGAAATAGGAAAGCACGCTCATCGAGTTCATCCGTGAGAATCGGGACATTTTTGCATGGAAGCCTTCTGACATGCCAGGTGTACCGAGGCAACTCGCTGAGCACACTCTTAATGTGGATCCTAAGTACAAACCGGTGAAACAGTTCCTCCACCGGTTTAACGAAGGAAGACGCAAAGCTATTGGTGAAGAAGTAGCCAGGCTCTTGGCTGCTGGCTTTATTGTTGAAGTTTTCCATCCCGAGTGGCTTGCTAATCCGGTGCTGGTCCTTAAGAAGAACGACACTTGGCGCATGTGCGTGGATTACACAGATCTTAACAAAGCTTGTCCAGCAGATCCTTTTGCCCTCCCCTGCATTGACCAGATTATTGATGCCACTGCGGGTTGTGAACGGTTGAGTTTTTTGGATGCATATTCTGGGTATCATCAGATCAAAATGGCGGTTAAGGACCAGGAGAAAACGGCGTTTATCACCCCCTTTTGAGCCTTCTGCTATGTATCCATGCCATTTGGGCTCAAAAGTGCCCAGGCAACTTATCAACGATGCGTACAGAATTGCCTGCACAAGCAGTTCGGCCGTAATGTGCACGTCTATGTAGATGACATTGTGGTCAAGTCAAGGGAGAAGGAGACACTGATTGACGATTTGAAGGAAACCTTTGACAACCTACGGGTTTACAAGATGATTCTCAACCCGGCCAAATGTGTTTTTGGTGTTCCGGCAGGCAAGTTATTGGGTTTTCTCGTGTCCAACAGTGGAATTGAAGCTAATCCGGAAAAGATTACGGCTATTACCTCCCTGGCTAAACGAAGTGTATTAACGATGTCCAGCGTTTGGCAGGCGGATTGCGCGTTGAGCGGTTTATCGGCCGCCTCGGAGAAGGCCATCCCTTTGTACCGAGATGCTGAAAAAGACGGATCAATTTATGCGAGTCCGGCCGCCGATGAAGCGTTGGAGGACTTAAAGCGGCGATTAGCCAATCCTCCCGTTCTTGCAGCTCCAATCGACAAAGAACCGTTATTACTATACGTGGCGGCTAATGCTCGTGCGATTAAGCGTGGCTATTGTGGTAGAGCGCAAAAAAGCGAGCAAGGAATATCCGGTTCAGCGGCGGTTTACTATATTAGCGAAGTGCTTATTGAATCAAGCAATGGTACCGCATTGGCAAAAGCTAGTATCTGAAGTTTTATGGCAAGCGGAAGCTTAAGCAATACTTCGAGGCCATCCGATCACGGTGGTCAGCTCTGCTCCTTTGGGCAATATAATTGAAACGAGGAAGCGAAGCGGTCGGATTGCTAAGTGTGCTATAGAGCTTGGGCGCACGGATTGAAGTATGTGCCTCGAACGGCGATCAAGTCTCAAGCACTTGTGGATTTCATCAATGATTGGACAGAGTTACAGGCGCCTGAAGAGAAGCCGGATCACACTTATTGGACGATTCATTTTGATGGATCCAGGCAATTGGAGGGCTCGGGGGCTGGAGTCGTATTAACTTCCCCACGAGGTGACAAGTTACATTACATTCTCCGCTTAATGTTCCTTGTACTAACAATGCAGCTGAGTATGAAGCTTTGCTCCATGGTCTTGGGATGGCGAAGGAGATGAATCTTAGCGGGTTAAGTGCTTGGTGACTCGGACCTGGTGGCTCAGCAGTGTGCGGTACTTGGGATTCCAAGGATCCACTCATGGCAGCCTATCGTCGTGAGGTGGACATTGTTGCAGGTCACTTTAAGGGTTATCGGTGGATCACGTGGATGAGCGGAAGAACGAAGCGGCGGACGCTTTAAGCGGTTGGGCTCTCGGCGTAAACCGGTCCCGCCTAATGTCTTTTGGATGTTACGCATAACCCGTCAGTCAAGCTCCCTGGTGAAGAGGATTTGGCTATTCCTGATCCGGAGGCGCAGTTGGTGGCAGCCCTGCATGTCATACCGGATTGGACAGTTCCTTATCTTGCATACATGAACCGGGGCGAGTTGCCAGAGGATGAGACTCTGGCCAGGCAGATAGTCCGGCGATCCAAGTCCATGACCATTATCAATGGCGAGTTGCATCATTGCAGTGTATGAGGCGCGTTTCAACGCTGTGTGTCCCCTGAGGAAGGCTGTGAAATTTTACGCGAAATCCATGAAGGGGATTGTGGTCACCACGCCGGTTCAAAGTCTCTGGTAGCTAAGGCATTTCGTCTCGGTTTCTACTGGTTGACGGCTCATGCTGATGTGGAGGATCTAGTTAGACGATGTGATGGCTGTCAGAAATTTTCAAGGCGTGCTCATGTGCCGGCTCAAGAATTGAGGATGATTCCAATTACTTGGCCGTTTGCGACTTGGGGGCTGGATATGGTCGAACCTTTCAAAAGGTCCAAGGACAAGAAGACCCACCTCTTGGTGGCGGTTGATAAATTTACCAAGTGGGTAGAGGCAGAACATGTTAGCAAGTGTGACGCGGCCACGACGGTTCAGTTCATCAAAAAGGTGATTTTCTGGTTTGGTTTTCCACACAGTATCATCACAGATAATGGTACCAATTTGTCCAAAGGTGCCATGAAAGAGTTCTGACGTGAACACATCCGGCAGCGTTTCTTTAGTAGCCCACCGACAGTCCAATGGTCAAGCGGAAAGGGCTAATCAAGAGATCTTGAGAGGCATCAAGCCCGGCTTATGGTCCCTTTGCGAGAGGACACGGGTTGTTCGGTGAAGAACTACCATCTGTGTTATGGGGTATCAACACTTTTCCCAACAGATCCACAGGATACACACCGTTCTTTATGGTCTATGGGCGGAGGCGGTTCTCCCCGATGACATCCGTCATGACTCTCGTGTGGCAGCTTATGTTGAAGCGGACAGCGAGGCGGCATAACAAGGCGCTGGACCTGTTGGATGAGGGCGTGACATAGCAGCTGCCCGCTCGGTGATTTACCAACAGGATCTTCGTTGTTACCATAGTCGCCGGGTCAGAACCAGAGCTTTTCAAGAAGGAGATTTGGTGCTTCGGCTCATCCAAGACCAGACTGGTATGCACAAGTTATCCCCACCTTGGGAGGGATCTTTCGTGGTCAGCAAGAATCTGCACAACGGGTCATACTATCTAATCGACATTCGAGAGCATAAAGACTCACGTACATCGGAGGAGGAGACCAACAGGCCGTGGAACATAGCTCATCTTGACCTTATTATACACGAGCCATCGGCTCTACTCATGTACATATTATGACAAGTGTATATATTATGAATAAAGTAATAAACCGGAGCCTCAGCTAAAGCAGGGTATCGTTACTTACATCATGCGTGGTTACATGGAGTTGTTCTGTCTTAAAGCGGCCTCCGGTTTACCCCTTGAGTTTGCTTTTCTAAAGCTTTATGATATCACTTGGGGGCTTGGTCGTGTCCAAACCAATGCAACACCTTTTGATAGGCGAAAGCCACCAGATCACTTGGGGACATGGTCAAGTCTGAACCAGTCACGCCTCTTGATCGGCCTAAGGCCATAGAGTCACTCGGGGGCTTGGTCGAACCCGAACCATTGCCACGCCACTTGATCGGCATAATGCCACGGTTTCAGTTGGGGACCTGGCTGACTTGAACCATGGCTACACCTTATTGGGAGCTTGGTCGTGTCCGACCATGGTAACACCATCTGATCGGCTCAGTAAAGCCTCTTTTTGCAAACGGTTTTATCATTGCCTTTGCTTCAATTTTTTTTCATAACTGTTATTTGATTTTTGTTGCGATAACATTTTTAAACCGGTTCAAACTGTCAATTGACGGAATTCGGTCCATTTTTAATCCGGATATAATTTTTCCGGTTTGACTTTTTCTGTTAACATCCCATTATGGAGTAACAGGGGGCTTATCATGACCCGGCACGGTTTACATGGTAAACCGGCATTATAAACACATGAGCTGTTTTCTCCTTTGATGGTAATGGTTTATGCAACCTCCGCTTCAAGATTGGCTAAGCCAACTTCATGCCCAGCGATGGCAGGTATTTTGTATCACATATTTTGATCATATACCTCAATATTTCATTGCATATATATATGAACGTCACAAGCCACCTGGCGGCACAAACCGCCGTGGCAGTTTAAGATTTTCGCTGCAGGTAATAGTTTATCATTGGCAAATCAAAAGGAGGCATAAGTTGCAAAGCGTATGCGAAGGCATATAAGCGCCAAAGGTGGCAGCTAGTTTTATTACAAGGCATTGAGGCCCAAAATTTGGAGTTGCTTCATAACGAGCGGTTTACGGCGTATCAACCGACTTGACGGATTAAGCTTCACTTCTGGGTTGGCGTGAAGTAGATGGGTCGTCTGGCGTCGGTTCAACTTCTTCCTCCTCACCATCCAATGGCCAGAAGTCATTGGTGGTCCAGTTAATCCGGGTTAAAGCCTGAAAGATAGCCTCTTCACTTATAAGTTTAGCCGGATCAACGTCAGGGGCGTAAGTGTGCTTACGGGTTGGTGGAACAAGGTTCTGCATTTCCGGAATAACAGCTTCAACCCGTCTGTTGTGCTTCCGAAATTTTTTGATCCGGGCGGGCTGAATCCCCGGTCTAGGTGTTGCATAAAAACAATCACCTCTCCTTCTTGAGGTTCAGGTGGACATTCCGATTCGGAACTTCGCCATGGAGAACATTTTTGAGGCTAAAAGCGCCCAGTGGTGACGTAGCCGTTGAGTTGTGTTTCCGTGATCCGGGACGGAACCCAATTGCAAGCAGCAAATTGTTTCGCCATTCCGGAAGGGGGGAGCTGAAAGAAAATCAAACAGTTTTCGGTTTACTGTCTATGGTTTGTAAGTGAAAAATTCAGTGTTAAACCGGTGAAAATACAATGCAAGGTCCAGTTGGCGGTTTAAGAGAGGGCTAATGACATATGGTGGATTGGCCATCAAGGATTAAACCGCCCATAGGCAGAAAGGCCAAGATTCAAAATTTCTGCTAAGTGTTGACAGAAACAGGTTTTACACAATGTTCAAATCTATTTGGATCTACCGCACATCTATAAAGCAGTTTTTACTGCGTTCTTTAAAATACATTCAAGTAGAACAAAAGAAGTTTACCACTGCAGATTACGGTGGAGGGCGGCGATGAGCCTCTGATCTAACTCAGGTTGATGCAGCGGCCTTGGTTGGTGCAGTTCTCGAAGGTCGCGGACGTCGGCGGAGCTTCAGAGCTGAGGGCGTCGCGAGGAAGAAGAAGATGCAGAAGAGGAAGAGAAAAAGGAGCCCTCGGGCTTTGTTTATAAGGGAAAGAGTAAATGGCAGGCGTGAGAATCAAGGCGTCCGAAGCGGCCGAGTGGGCGCGCCTGTCGCCTCGATTTTTGAGATAATCATTAATGAGAAGGGAATCTTTTTAATCTTTTTATGCAGAGATGATGTCATGACGGTCTGTTGTGGTGCTCCGAAGATGACGTCACGACAGTTTACAAAAATTCACAGGAGAAGTCAATATGGCGGTTTACGAAAATACAAGAGGATGTTTTCAAGATATTTTGTGTTGAAGATTGACATGAATAAATTCAAATCAATCCGGGGCCTAATGTTGAGGATATAGCTACTAAGTATAAACCGGCCAGGAGGGCCAGTTCACCTTAACTGTCTTTGAAGCCCATGAAGGTCTTGAAGATGGCGTTCAACTAGTAAAGCTTGAAGCCCACGGCCCAAAAGGCGGATTAGGGCCCGTAGTGGTAAACCGCCATGATTATGTAAACTTGTAATATAAGTTAGAAAGGAGAGAGACCGAGCTGGACACTTTGTATAGGTCGGCTCGGGACTCTATGAACCGGCGAGGCGTCAACTTTGTGTATATAAAGGGGCGACCAGCGGCGGTTCAAGACAGACAACAACAACTCGAGGCCTAAGCGAAGCTTATTTGCTCCTAGTCATCGAAACCACATCAATCCCATCACAACTAGGCGTAGGCTTTTACCTTCATCGAAGGGGCCGAACTAGTATAAACTCTCGTGCCTTTGCGTCCTCTTTAACCCCTTCAAGTTAACCCGTAGCGATGGTTCCACGACTAAGTCCTTTCACGAGGACATCTGCCGTGACAAAACCACGACACATAGGAAACCGCCATTTGTAGAATGCTCTTTTGCTTCACTTATATTTGTTAGAGCGTGGGCATATCTTTTGTAGAAAGAATTGAAATCTCTTGCTTCACTTATAACTATTTAGAGAGATGACAGGAATTGGTCATTCACATGGTTAGTCATAAACTCCTACATAAACTTGTAGATCACTGAATATGATATGTTTGATTCCTTGCAATAGTTTTGCGATAAAGAGATGATAATATGTGGGAGGTTCTAGTAGATGGTTGTGTTTAGTAAGGATATTGGTGTTAAGGTTTGTGATTCCCGTAGCATGCACGTATGGTAAAAGTTGTGTGATTTTTTTTGCATGGGGTGCTCTTTTAATTGTCTTCCTTATGTGTGGAGGTCGAGATCGCGTGATGGTTAACTCCTACCAACCCTTCCCCTAGGAGCATGCGTAGTAGTACTTTGCTTCGAGGGCAAGTAGACTTCTGCAATAAGTATATGAGTTCTTTATGACTAATGTGAGTCCATGGATTATACGCAGTCTTACCTTTCCGCAATTTGCTAGCCTCTACGGTACCGTGCATTGCCTTTCCCACCTCGAGAGTTGGTGCAAACTTCACCGGTGCATCCAAACCCCGTGATACGATATGCTCTATCACACATAAGCCTCCTTATATCTTCCTCAAAACAGCCACCATACCTACCTATCATGGCATTTCCATAGCCATTCTGAGATATATTGCCATGCAGCTTCCATCATCATCATATTCATGACTTGAGCATTCATTGTCATATTGCTTTGCATGATCGTATGATAGCTAGCATGATGTTTTCATGCCTGTCCATTTTTTGATGTCATTGCTACGCTAGATCATTGCACATCCTGATACACCGCCGGAGGCATCCATATAGAGTAATATCTTTGTTCGAGATATCGAGTTGTAATATTGAGTTGTCAGTAAATAAAAGTGTGATGATCATCATTATTAGAGCATTGCCCCAGTGATGAAAGGATGAAGGAGACTATGATTCCCCCACAAGTCGGGATGAGGCTCCGGACTTTATGAAAAATAAAAGTGGCCAAAGAAGCCCAAATAAAATAAAGAGGCCAAAGAAGCCCACAAAAAAAGAGAAAATAAAAATGAGAGAAAAGAGAGAAGGGGCAATGTTACTATCCTTGTACCGCACTTGTGCTTCAGAGTAGCACCATGTTCTTCATATAGAAAGTCTCTTGAGTTATCACTTTCATATACTAGTGGCAATTTTCATTATAGAACTTGACTTGTATATTCCGATGATGGGCTTCCTCAAACGCCCGAGGTCTTCATGAGCAAGCAAGTTGGATGCACACCCACTTAGTTTCCAGTTTGAGCTTTCATACACTTATAGCTCTTAGTGCATCCGTTGCATGGCAATCCCTACTCCTCGCATTGACATCAATTGATGGGCATCTCCATAGCCCGTTGATTAGCCGCGTCGATGTGAGACTTTCTCCCTTTTTGTATTCTCTAGAAAACCTCCATCATCATACTCTACTCCACCCAGAGTGCTATGTCCATGGCTTGCGCTCATGTATTGCGTGAGGGTTGAAAAAGCTGAAGCGCGTTAAAAAGTATGAACCAATTGCTTGGCTGAAACCGGGGTTGTGCATGATGGGAGTATTTTGTGTGATGAAAATGAAGCATGGCCTAACTATATGATTTTGTAGGGATAGCATTCTTTAGCATTGATATTTTGAAAGACATGTTTGTTTGTTGGGATGCCCTAAGTATTATTGTTTTTATGTCAAATGATAGACTATTGCTTTGAATCATTCGTGTCTTAATATTCATGCCATGATTAGATATATGATCAAGATTATGCCAGGTAGCATTCCACATAAAAAATTATCTTTTTTATCATTTACCTACTCGAGGACGAGCAGGAATTAAGCTTGGGGATGCTGATACGTTTCCGTCATTTCTATAATTTTTGATTGTTCCATGCCAATATTATTCAACTTTCATATACTTTTGGCAACTTTTTATACTATTTTTGGGACTAACATATTGATCCAGTGCCCAGTGTCAGTTCCTGTTTGTTGCATGTTTTATGTTCCGCAGAAACCCAATATCAAACGGAGTCCAAACGGGACAAAAACGGACGGAGAATTATTTTGGAGTATTTCTGATTTTTGGGAGGAAAAATCAACGCAAGACGGTGGCCGAGGCGGCCACGAGGCAGGGGGCGCGCCCTGGACCCTCGTGGGCACCCCGTAATGCGGTTGACGCACTTCTTTTGCCGCAAGAAAGCTAATTTTAGGAGAAAAATCTAGGTGAAAGTTTCAACCCAATCGGAGTTACGGATCTCCGGATATAAAAGAAATGGCGAAAGGGCAGAATCTGAGAACGCAGAAACAGAGAGAGACAGAGAGATAGATCCAATCTCGGAGGGGCTCTCGCCCCTCCCACGCCATGGGAGCCAAGGACCAGAGGGGAAAACCTTCTCCCATCTAGGGAGGAGGTCAAGGAAGAAGAAGAAGAAGAAGAAGAAGAAGGGCTCTCTCCCCCTTGCTTCCGATGGCGCCGGAGCACTGCCGGGGCCATCATCATCACCACGATCTACACCAACACTTCCGCCATCTCCACCAACATCTCCATCACCTTCCTCGATCTATATTCAGCGGTCCACTCTCCCACAACCCGCTGTACCCTCTACTTGAACGTGGTGCTTTATGCTTCATATTATTATCCAATGATGTGTTGCCATCCTATGATGTCTGAGTAGACTTTCGTTGTCCTATCAGTGATTGATGAATTGCTATGATTGGTTTGAGTTGCATGTTTTATTATTGGTGCTGTCCTATTGTGCCCTCCGTGTCGCGCAAGCATGAGGGATTCCCGTTGTAGGGTTTGCAATATGTTCATGATTTGCTTATGGTGGGTGGCGTGAGTGACAGAAGCATAGACCTGAGTAAGTAGGTTGTTTGCGTATGGGAAAAGGGGACTTGATACTTTAATGCTATGGTTGGGTTTTACCTTAATGATCTTTAGTAGTTGCGGATGCTTGCTAGAGTTGCAATCATAAGTGCATATGATCCAAGAAGAGAAAGTATGTTAGCTTATGCCTCTCCCTCAAATAGAATTGCAATAGTGATTACCGGTCTAGTAAAGTAGTCAATTGCTTAGGGACAATTTCATAACTCCTACCACCACTTTTCCACACTCGCTATATTTACTTTATTGCTTCTTTATCTAAACAACCCCTACTTTTTGTTTACGTGTTGTTTATTATCTTGCAAACCTATCCAAAAACACCTACAAAGTACTTCTAGTTTCATACTTGTTCTAAGTAAAGAGAACACTAAGCATGCGTAGAGTCGTATCAGTGGCAGATAGGACTTGAGAGAATATTTGTTCTACCTTTAGCTCCTCGTTGGGTTTGACAGTCTTACTTATCAAAAGAGGCTACATTGATCCCATATACTTGCGGGTTATCACCCGTGAGCTCTAGGAGCTTCTCCCGTGGCTATATAAGCATGCCCGAGTCCTCCCGCAGCTCCCAAGCCCCTCCCTCGGCTCATTTGCCCCTCGGAATCGCCCAATCTCGCCGTTTATTTCTTGGACCACCGCGACCTCGCCGGAGTTCATCTTGTTTCCGATGAGCTCGAGCCTCCTCTCCTCCTCTGGTGTTGTCCACTGCCTCCCCCACACTCCCGCGGTTCGCCCCATCCCATCGTCCATCGCCGGAGTGCATCGTGGACACGACCTCCTCATTCGTCCGCCGCCGTCGCCTCTCGGCTGTCGTCTCGTCCGGCCACCTCGAGCCCCTCCAGCCCTCCCGACTACACCACGGCCTCTCCCACGTCTCCGTGAGCCTCCCCACATCCTCAGCCCTCGCCGGAGCGGCCTGCTTTGCTGAGACCACCACCGCCCGAGCCGCCTCTGCTCGTCTCTGTCGCCACCCAACGCCGTCGCTCCTAGCCGCCCCGTCGCCCTCTCTCTGCGGGAATGGGCGCGGAAGGCTGAGCCGCGCCCGCCGGTGGCCTCTGCTTGGCCAGGCGTGGCCGGAGTCGGCCAGGCCGCAGCCGCCCCCTCCCGTGCTCCTCCTCTGTGATAACCCACAAGTATAGGGGATCACAACAGTTTTCGAGGGTAGAGAACTCAACCCAAATTTGTTGATTCGACACAAGGGGAGCCAAAGAATATTCTCAAGTATTAGCAGCTGAGTTGTCAATTCAACCACACCTGGGAACTTAGCATCTGCAGCAAGGTGTTTAGTAGCAAAGTAATATGATAGTGGTGGTAACGGTAACAAAAGTAAAGACAGCAAAAATAATGTTTTTGGTATTTTGTAGTGATTGTAACAGTAGCAACGGAAAAGTAAATAAGCGTAAACCAGTATATGGAAAACTCGTAGGCACCAGATTAGCGATGGATAATTATGCCGGATGCGGTTCGTCATGTAACAGTTACAACATAGGGTGACACAGAACTAGCTCCAGTTCATCAATGTAATGTAGGCATGTATTCCGTATATAGTCATACGTGCTTATGGAAAAGAACTTGCATGACATCTTTTGTCCTACCCTCCCGTGGCAGCGGGGTCCTATTGGAAACTAAGGGATATTAAGGCCTCCTTTTAATAGAGAACAGGAACAAAGCATTAGCACATAGTGAATACATGAACTCCTCAAACTATGGTCATCACCGGGAGTGGTCCTGATTATTGTCACTTCGGGGTTGCCGGATCATAACACATAGTAGGTGACTATAGACTTGCAAGATAGGATCAAGAAAACACATATATTCATGAAAACATAATAGGTTCAGATCTGAAATCATGGCACTCGGGCCCTAGTGATAAGAATTAAGCATAGCAAAGTCATAGCAACATCAACCTCAGAACATAATGGATACTAGGGATCAAACCCTAACAAAACTAACTCGATTACATGATAAATCTCATCCAACCCATCACCGTCCAGCAAGCCTACGATGGAAGTACTCACGCACGGCGGTGAGCATCATGAAATTGGTGATGGAGGATGGTTGATGATGACGACGGCGACGAATCCCCCTTTCCGGAGCCCCGAACGGACTCCAGATCAGCCCTCCCGAGAGAGATTAGGGCTCGGCGGCGGCTTCGTATCGTAAAATGCGATGAAACTTTCTCCCTGATTTTTTTTCTCCCCGAAAGCCAATATATGGAGTTGGAGTTGGCGTCGGAGGACATCCAGGGGGCCCACGAGGTAGGGGGGCGTGCCCAGGGGGGAGGGGCGCGCCCCCACCCTCGTGGACAGGGTGTGGGCCCCCTGGTCTTCATCTTTGACGAGGATTTTTTATTATTTATTCTAAGATATTCCGTGGAGTTTCAGGTCATTCCGAGAACTTATGTTTTCTGCACATAAAACAACACCATGGCAATTCTGCTGAAAACAGCGTCATTCCGGGTTAGTTCCATTCAAATCATACAAGTTAGAGTCCAAAACAAGGGCAAAAGTGTTTGGATAAGTAGATACGACGGAGACGTATCAACTCCCCCAAGCTTAAACCCTTGCTTGTCCTCAAGCAATTCAGTTGACAAACTGAAAGAGAAAAAGAAAAACTTTTACAAACTCTGTTTGCTCTTGTTGTTGTAAACATGAAAAGCCAGCATTCAAGTTTCAGCAATTATTATGAACTAACCATACTCACAATAACACGTAGGTCTCACAATTACTCATATCAATAGCATAATCAGCTAGTGAGCCATAATAATAAAACTCGGATGATAACACTTTCTCAAAATAATCATAACATGATATAACAAAATGGTATCTCGCTAGCCCTTTCTGAGACCGCAAAACATAAATGCAGAGCACCTTTAAAGATCAAGGACCGACTAAACATTGTAATTCATGGTAAAAGAGATCCAGTCAAGTCATACCCAATATAAACCAATAATAATGAATGCAAACGACAGTGTGCTCTCCAGCGGGTGCTTTTTAATAAGAAGGGTGATGACTCAACATAAAAGTAAATAGATAGGCCCTTCGCAGAGGGAAGCAGGGATTTGTAGAGGTGCCAGAGCTCGATTTTGAAATAGAGATAAATTATATTTTGAGCAGCATACTTTCATTGTCAACATAACAACTAAAAGAAGATGATATCTTCCATGCTAAACAGATTATAGGCGGTTCCCAAACAGAATGGTAAAGTTTATGCTCCCTTCCTCCACAAAAGGCGAGGGGTCATAATTGCTTTAGCGCATAAGTGCCCAACTAGTTATGTTATATTACATGGTTAGTAAGAAACATCTTCCGTGGAGAATAGTTCTCGTTAGGGGTTCCTTTTCCGGGAGGCATGCCTAAAGTGCATGTCCGAACTGCTAAAAAGAGCACAAAAGCATCCGGGAGCAGATAAATAAACAAGAAAATCATCTTTTAGTTCACCGACCGAATATTCCTTAAGAACGCTTAGCTTCGGCTTCACCCAGCCTCGAGGTACACATCCGCTGACCCGCAAGAATAATCGCAGAGGTGCTCCTTTACCACCTAGCCAAACGAACGGGAACATAGGGGTAAGCACGGGAGCCAGGCAACCCAGCTTGGCCAAAACTTAAGTCATATCGATGCATATAATGGTGTATAAACGGTTCATGCGGAAGTGTCACACATGTTTTGGGCATGAGGCCCGCTTATATAAACTTCGATAAAGAAGCCCCTAGGTATGATGAGCGGGTGGCGCCAAGTATGTGCTAACACGCGCAAGCAAGCCCCTAAGGGCTTGGGAGAAGAGAAAAAGGTAGGGAGAAGGAGAGAAATGCCGACAGCTAATGTGAAAAATAAAAAAAGGGACAGAGGAAGGATACGAACACGGAGTCCCGCGCTAGGCGAGAATCTTCATAGGCGCGGTTATGCTCCATGGGTTCGGCTCTAGTCGGTTGTCCGACGCGTCGCAGACGGGTGCACGCTTCCACCAACAAGATTGGTCGATTATGAAGGGACCTCCCATTTGGGCTTTAGTTTGTCCTTTTCTTGTCCGGCAGTGTATGACTAGTTCGCCAACGTTATAAGTTTTGGCCCGCATTTCGCTTTGATATCTTCGAGCCTCGCTGTTGATAGAATGCGGAACGGGCTTTTGCCACGCCGCGCCTCCTCCAATGCGCCCAGCTGTCCCGCCGATCGAATCGGCTTCTTTTCTTCGTATATGCGCACGCCGAGGTGAGTCATGAATTATGTCGCAGGCGGACTGCTTCGGTGCCGCAGATACCATAAAATGGTGTGAATCCTGCATCGCGATTCAACATGGTCCGAGCCCCAAAGTACGGAGTCAAGCTCTCTACCCAGGCGTGTTAGATTCCTTGAGGGATCGTGCACTAGTCTGGCTTGATGCCGCCATGATGAGACCGCTGGCTCGCTTCGACTTGACCGTTAGTTTGTGGGTGATAGACCAAGCGTAGTCGAGCTTGATGCCCATGTTTTTGCACCAGAGTTTAACTCGCGGCCATGAAGTTTGTGCCGCTGTCGCTATGATGTCGTGGGGATGCCGAACGGTGTACAACCCCGGATATGAAGTCTATCACCGTCCGGATTCGCTGTCTTTACATGTGCTTGGCTCTCTATCCATTTGGTGAATTTGTCCACCATGACCAGAGATATTGTTTCTTGTGGGTTCGCCCTTTAAGGGGTCCAACCATGTCAAGCCCCTGCACCGCAAAAGGCCAGGTGTGATGGGTATGGTTTGTAGGCGTAGTAGGCGCATGTGGCTTTGATTAGCGAGTGGCAACCGACGATCGCTGTACTAAGTCCCGAGATCCGCCGGCCACGGGCCAATAAAATCCGCACGAAGGCCTTGTTTACAAGGGGCCCGGCAAGCGCGTGGTGCCCGCCTAGTCCGCATGAATTTCAGCTGTAAGATTTCTTCTTCTTCTTCGGAGATACACCTTGAAGGACTCTCGTTGTGCTCTTCTTATAAAGCTCTCCTCGTGGACTTTGTAGGATTTAGATCGCCAGACTATGCAGCGGGCCTCGCTTTGGTCTCGGAAGTTCCTGCCTAGTTATGTAGGCTAGAATGGTTCTGCCCACGGGCAATGATCGCCATTATTGTGTGGGCGACGGTGTTGTTTCGCTATGAGCCACCAACTCGTGTCGTAATGTTCGTGAGGGTAGTAGTGGTTGTGTCTCAGCTGTTGTTTCCGGACTCTCCTCCCATGTTACGGATGGCTTGAAAAGCCTCTCTAGGAAGATGTTGGGAGGACGCGTCAGCGCTTTGCATCGGCGCGCGCGCAACACGCCTGCAGGCCCGGGTTGTTCTCCTGCTATATGGTGAAATTCGAGCCCTCAAACCGGCTGACATCTTTAAGACGGCGCGGCGATAAGGTGCCATTTTCGGATATTTACGCCAAAGTCTCCATTTATTTGGGATATCGTGAGGTTTGAATCCCACGACCTCTAGGCGCTGAATGCCCATGGAGACCGCCATCCGGAGACCATGTAGAAGGGCCTCAGATTCGCCGCGCTTGTTAGAGTCCGCGTATATTTTCTCGGAGTACGATTGACCGATCTCCGTAGGGGACGCTGTAACGACGCCAACCCCTGTGCCAGCCAACATTTTGGAGCCGCTGGCGCATGATCCAATGGAATGTGCTCAGACTTTAGGGAGCTCGCTTCGTCCATTCGGCGATGAAGTCAGCCAAAACTCGCGATTTGATAGCTCGCCGTGGCTTGTAAGTTATATCGAACGGAGGAGCTCAATGGCCCATTTGGCAATCCGCCCGCTAGGCCGTGGGTTGTTTATAATATCATTAAGAGGTACTTCGGATGCCACCGTTATTGAACACTCTGGAAATAGTGTCGCAGCTTCCGGATGCCGTGAACACCGCTGATGCTATCTTTTGATAATGCGGGCACCGTGACTTCCATGGGGTTAGGACAAGGGACACGAGTAAACTGGTTTTTGAGAGGAAACTTGTGTCCGCCCGCTTCTCGCTCGATGACGAGCACCGCTTACAACTTGATGGTTGCCGCGATGTATAATAGCATTGGTTCGCTTGTGGTTAAGCGGCCAGACCGGATTTGTTGCCAATATGGCTTGTATTTCTTCGAAGTCCTCGGTCAGGTGGCATCCGCCCACTCAAGTGTTCGTGCACCGCAGGAGGCGTATAAAGGGTAATGCCTTTTCTCCTAAGCGGAGATAAAGCGCTTAGAGCCGCCACGCATCCGTCAATTTTGTATTTGCTTGAGGTCTTTGGGATATCCACTGCGCAGAGCTCGATCTTGGCTGGGTTTGCCTCTCAATTCCTCTACCGGATACAATGAAGCTCAAGAGCTTTCCGGTCGGCACGCCAAAACACATTTTCCGGGTTGAGCTTAATGTCATATGCTTGGAGATTGTCGAACGTGAGCCTCAAGTCGCCTACTAGAGTTTCGACATGTTTGGATTTGATGAACACGCCATCTACGATGCTTCAACTGTTTTGCCGATCTCGTTGGCTGTGACATGTCTGAATCACGCTACGATATGTTGCACCGGGCGCTTTTGAGCCCAAGGCATCGTGTTGAAGCTGTAATGGGCCGATGGGGTGATGAATGCCGCTAGGCTTGGTCTCTCATTGCCTTGATTTGGTGGTAGCCGAGTATGCATCGAGGAAACACAATGAATCGTGTCCTGCAGAGGGCGCCGATGATTTGATCAATTCGGGAGGGGAAGGATCCTCAGGCTTTATTTAGGTCTTTGAAATCGGCTACATAGGCGCCAGATTTGTCCTTCTTGGTACCATCACCAGGTTTGCTAGCCATTCCGGATGTTTTATATCTCTCGATGAATCCGCTTCCAGTAATTTTGCTAGCTCCTTCCCATGGCTTGTCTCTGGGTCTAGAAACGCTCAAGAGTCTCGCTTAACGGGCTTGAACCCTTTAGGATGTTCAGTCTGTGCTTGGCCATTTCATGGGATTCTCGCATGTCCAAGGGTGCCGTGCAAAATGTCCCAATTTTCTCGTGAGGGAATTCTCCTCGAGTGTGGCGCCTACATCAGGTTTTAGTTGTGCCCCGATGGAGGCCGTTTTTGTGGTGTCCGTTGGATGGACTTGGAACTTGACTATTTTGTCTGCCGGCTTGAAGGAGGTGGACTTGGATCTTTTGTCGAGTATCACATCGTCCCTGTCCACCGTGGAGCGTAATGATTAGTTAGTTCTCACCGCCAGGCTTCGGATAATGCCTTGAGGGCCAGGCGGTTGTCTTGTTTTCGGCGCTGAGCGCTGTGTCCGGATCACTAGCAAGAGTGATGATTCCGCGGGTCCGCATTTTGAGCTTCATGTACCAGAATGGGGTATAGCTTGAAAATTGTGAATGCTTCTCGCCTAATAGAGCGTGGTATCGCTGCTGAACGGGCCACTTGAAATGTGACCTCTCGGATCTGTAATTATCCGGCGCGTAACACCACGCCCAAGCAGATTTTCCCCGAACAGCATGCTTCCCGGGTGTGGATTATTCCTCTAAAGGTTGTGCTGCTTCGCCAATGCGGCTCCAAATATTTCCATTTTTCGCAGTGTTTCTCATAGATGAGGTTCAACTACCGCCACGCCCATGAGTACCTTTTTTAAGCCGGAAGCCGCCCACTATCGGATTGAGGACCAATGCAGCCGGTGCACAAGCTGGCCGAATTTAGGTTCGCCACCGCATTAAAAGTAATAGCCGTGGTTACCCATGGATTTATTGTTGCTACCCGTAGATTTCAAGAAGGTCGCGGAGCGCTCGCTTCTCGCATTGTTCGATGCAAAGTCTCAAGACTGCTGACACTGCATCGGCGCTTCCGGGTGGTGCTCATGGATTCTCGGAGTTAGAAGCCTCGCCACTCCTCGCCACCTCCGGAGTATCCAACATGCTCTAAGGCTATGAGTTGGTGCGATTTCTCCAACTATGGATTTTACAGGTCCGCTGAGCCATCCCTCCAAGACGGGTCCCATACCCTATAGAGGGTTTTTGTTTTTGCTGTTTGGCTTAAGTGCTCGCGATAATGCACTTTTTGTTTCGGACGGATTGTATTTAGGGCCGATTGTCCTGCACTCGCTTCGGGTTTTCCTAACGCTTCGTCCGACAAGACTTTTGTACTATGGATGTCAAGTCGGCGGCCGTGATAATTTCGCTATACAACTTATGGCGTTGAGGATTCCGATGTTCAGGCAGCTTGTTACAGTAAGAATGTAATTGCATCCTTCTCACGGGCGTCCTTTATCCTGTTTATAACACGGAGGAATCTCGCCCAAAGAGTGGTGTACGCGCTTCCTCGGCTCTTGCCGATTTGGGATAGATCCTTATAGTTGGGTCTGCGGGTGGATTTAAATCCGGAACCTCGCCCGATCTAAGATTCAGGGGCCAAGAAATTTCCGAATACGGAAGCTTGTTTTCTTGGACGTTATTCAATGAATCAGGCCTGCTGCCTGACTTCAGGTTTAGGGCTTGGGCGACATCCTCCCCTCCGCGGATATCCGCTTGAGGGGTCGGGAACCGGACACATCTGGTTCTTAGGATGGGCGTAAGATTCGCCGCATTGTTCTTCCACCACTTCAACATGGTGGGTGACCCGGGAGAGCTGATCTCTCTCGATCGGGTTTAAGCCCCATCTGCCGTAATCTGTAGCAACTCCTGTATATGGCGCGATCCAAGAGCTCGCTTAGGGAAGAGAGCTCCATCGATCTAACCGCCTTCACGAAGTTCCGAGCTGATCTCGAGATTGATTTCGATGACCCGAGAGGTCATCACGCTGCAAGGCGGCCAACACAAGCGGTCATTAAAAACCTGTTTAGCTGTGAGAGTTTGGCCGACGACCAAAGCCTTTAGCAAATAGCCGCTGTTTTTAAAGACGGGTGCGGCATCCTTCCCGTGGACGATTTACACATAGGAACTCTCAATGAAAGCACCAATGTCGTGTCAAACCGCGGATCTCGGTAGGGGGTCCCGAATCGTATGCCTAGGCGGATGGTAACAGGAGACAAGGGACACAAAGTTTTTACCCAGGTTCGACCTCTTGTGGAGGTAAAACCCTACTGCGCTTGATTAATATTGATGATATGGGTAGTACAAGAGTTGATCTACCACAGATCGAGAGGCTAAACCCTAGAATCTAGCCTATGGTATGATTGTTGTTCGCCCCACGGACTAAAACTCTCCGATTTATATAGACAACGGAGAGGACTAGGGTTACACAGTGAGTCGGTTACAATGGGAGGAGATTCATATCGATCGCCAAGCTTGCCTTCCACGCCATGGAAAGTCCCTATCCCGGACACGGGACGAAGTCTTCAATCTTGTATTCATAGTCCGGAGTCCGCCAAAGGTCATAGTCCGCCATCCTGACACCCCCTAATCCAGACTCCTCATTCGCCATGGTCAAGTAACATGACCTGAATAGGATTACCGTATCACTGTGCGGACCAGATTCGAAGACCCACGAGGTTCTCAGAGTAACATGATCTCAAGTTTCATGATCATCATCATTAGCTTCCTCACTAATTGGTGTAGGAATCATCGAACTGATTTCAATGATGAACTATTTTCCAATTCAGAGAGGGTACTTATTACCTTATCAAGTTCTACTTTTCTCCCACTCACTTCTTTCGAGAGAAACTCCTTCTTTAGAAAGGATCCATACTTAGCAACGAATGTTTTGCCTTCGGATCTGTGATAGAAGGTGTACCAATAAAGCTTCCTTTGGGTACCTATGAAGATGCACTTCCCGATTTGGGTTCGAGCTTATCAGGTTGAAACTTTTTCACATAAGCATCGTAGTCCTAAACTTTTAAGAAACGATAACTTAGGCTTCATCGCTAAACCATAGTTCATACAAAGGTCGCCTCAACGGATTTAGATGGTGCCCTATTTAAACCGAATGCAACTATTCTAATGCATAACCCCAAAACGATAGTGGTAAATCGGTAAGATACATCATAGGTCGCACTATATCCAATAAAGTGCGGTTACGATGTTTGGACACCATTACGCTGTGGTGTTCCATGGCGTGAGCTGTGAAACTATTCCACATTGTTTTAAATGAAGGCCAAACTCAGAACTCAAATATTCTCTCTATGATCGATTGTAGAAACTTTATTTTCTTGTTATGATGATTCTTCACTTCACTCTTGAAAATTTTTGAACTTTTCAAATGTTTTGCATTTATGCTTCATTAAGTAGATATACTCATATTTCCTCAAATCATCTGTGAAGGTCGAAAATAACGATACCCAAAGACGAGCCTTAATACTCATTGGTCTGCATACATCAGTATGTATTATTTCCATCAAGTCAAGAGTTCGCCCATTGTTCCGAAGAATGGAGTTTTAGTCATCTTGCCCAAAAGGCACGGTTCGCAAGCATCAAATGATTCATAACCAAGTGATTCCAAAAATCCATCTTTATGGAGTTTCTTCACGCTGCTTTACATCGATATGACCCAAACGGCAAGTACACAAATAAGTTACACTATCATTATTAACTTTTCATCTTTTGGCATCTATATTATGAATATGTGTATCACTATGATCGAGATCCAACAAACTATTTTCATTGGGTGTATGACCATTGAAGGTTTGATTCATGTAACTGTAACAACAATTATTCTCTGACTTTAAATGAATAACTCGTATTGAAATAAACATGATCAAATCATATTCATGCTCAATGCAAAGCCAAATAACATTTATTTAGGTTTAACACTAACCCCGAAAAGCATAGGGAGAGTGTGATGATGATCATATCAATATTGGAACTATTTCCAACACTCATCGCCACTTCCCTTCAACTAGTCTCTGCTTATTCCAGAATCCTTGTTTCGAAAGTTACTAATCTTAGCAACCTAACAAGTATCAAGTACTCAGGGCTACTATAAACACTAGTAAGGCACACATCAATAACTCTGTATATCAAATATACCCTTGTTCACTTTGCCATCCTTCTTATCCACCAAATATTCGTGGCATTTCCGCTTTCTAGTGACCATTTTTTGCAGAGAAGCACTCGGCTTCAGGCTTTGGTTCAGCTTTGGGCTTTTTTACGGGAGTGACAACTTGCTTGCCATTCTACTTGAAGTTCCCTTTCTTTCCCTTTGCCCATTTCTTGAAACTAGTGGTCTTGTCAATCATCAACACTTGATGCTCTTTCTTGATTTCTACCTTCGTCGATTTCAACATCACAAAGAGCTCGGGAATCGCTTTCTCATCCCTTGCATACTATAGTTCATCACAAAGTTCTACTAACTTAGTGATGGTGACTAGAGAACTCTCACAATCACTATCTTATCCGAAGATTAACTCCCACTTGATTCAAGCGATTGTAGTACCTGCATAACTGAGCACATGCTCACTAGTTGAGCGATTCTCCTCCATCTTTTAGCTGTAGAACTTGTTAGAGACTTCATATCTCCGCAACTCGGTATTTGCTTGAAATATTATCTTCAACTCCCCGAACATCTCATATGGTCCATGACGCTCAAAACGCCTTTGAAGTCCCGATTCTAAGCCATTAAGCATGGTGCACTAAACTATCAAGTAGTCATCATATTGAGCTAGCCAAACGCTCATAACGCCCCAGATTCCGCTTCCTGCAATAGGTCTGCTACCAAGCGGTGCATTAAGGACATAATTCTTCCGGCAGCAATGAGGATAAACCTTATCACGGATCCAATCCGCATCATTGCTACTAACATCTTTCAACACAATTTTCTAGGAACATAACAAATAAACATATGAAAGCAACAACGCCGAAGCTATTGATTACAACATAATTTGCAAAATACTACCAGGACTAAGTTCATGATAAATTTAAGTTCAATTAATCATACTACTTAAGAACTCCCACTTAGATGACATCTCTAGTCATCTAAGTGATCACGTGATCCAAATCAACTAAACCATGTCCGATCATCACGTGAGATGGAGTAGTTTCCAATGGTGAACATCACTATGTTGAACATATCTACTATATGATTCACGCCGACCTTTCGGTTTCCATGTTCCGACGCCATATCTGTATATGTTAGGCTCGGCAAGTTTAACCCGAGTATTCCGCTGCAGCAACTGTTTTCACCGTTGTATTTGAACATAGAGCCTATCACACCGATCATCATGTGGTGTCTCAAAGACGAAGAACTTTCGCAACGGTGCATACTCGTGGAGAACACTTTTGATAATTAGTGAGAGATCATCTTATAGTGCTACCGCAATCAAAGCAAAATAAGATGCATAAAGGATAAACATCACATGCAATCAATATAAGTGATATGATATGGCCATCATCATCTTGTGCTTGTGATTCCATCTCCGGCAATCATGATCACCATCATCACCGCACGACACCTTGATCTCCATCGAGTATCGTTGTCGCTACGCCATCTATTGCTTCTACGCATATCACTACCGCTTAGTGATAAAGTATAGCAATTACAGGGCGCTTGCATTTCATACAATAAAGCGATAACCATACGGGCCTCGCCATTGCCGATAACTTCGTTACAAAACATGATCATATCATACAATAAAATATAGCATCACATATTGACCATATCACATCAACATGCCCTGCAAAAACAAGTTAGATGTCCTCTACTTTGTTGTTGCAAATTTTACGTGGCTGCTACGGGTTGAGCAAGAACCGCTCTTACCAAGCGATCAAAACCACAATGATAGTTCGCCAAGTTAGTGTTGTTTTAACCTTCTCAAGGACCGGCGTAGCCACACTCTGTTCAACTAAAGTTGGAGAAACCGACACCGCCAGCCACACCAGCAAAGCACGTCGTAGAACAAGTCTCGCCGAAGCGCACGCGCGTAATGTCGGTCCGGCCGCTTCATCCAACAATACCGCTGAACCAAAGTATGACATGCCGGTAAGCAGATGACTTGTATCACCCACAACTCACTTGTGTTCTACTCTGTGCAAATAACATCTACGCGATAAAACCTAGGCTCGATACCACCATTGGGGAACGAGTATTTAAAAATTTCCCACGCACACGCAAGAGCATGGTGATGCATAGCAACGAGAGGGGAGTGTATTCATACCCTTGAAGATCGCTAAGCCGAAGCATTTATCAACGCGGCTTGATGTAGTCGATGTCTTCACGATCCGACCGATCCAAGTACCGAACGCATGGCACCTCCGAAGTTCTGCACACGCTCAGCTCGATGACGCCCTCGCCTTCTCGATCCAAAGAAGACGGGCTAGTAGTAGATGAGTTCCGCAGCACGACGATGTGGTGACGGTGTTGGTGAAGAACAATCTCCGCAGGGCTTCGCTAAACACTACGGAAACTATGACGGAGGATAAACTAGAGGAGACGGGGTTGCCGCACGGCTTGGTGTTTCTTGATGTGTCTTTGGTGCTAGCCCTGCCCTCTATTTATATGTTGAGCCCTGGGTCG
Source organism: Aegilops longissima (assembly GCA_021605205.1). Lineage (NCBI taxonomy): Eukaryota > Viridiplantae > Streptophyta > Magnoliopsida > Poales > Poaceae > Aegilops > Aegilops longissima. Next base: position 743,784,519 of record CM038677.1, read on the forward strand.
AAACTTGAGTAAAAGCCTCCTCAAAGTCGGTTTTGCTCGAAAGGCAAGAGTCCTACACGGACCTGTGGCAAGACGCCAGGTTCCTTGTTCATTTCTAAACGCCAGGATTCCCATGCCTAGCTCTGGTCTCCGCAAAACTTCCTTTTGCACTTTCCAAAAGCCTCGTGGGCTTTCCCTTGGCCCAAATAACGGTTCTCGCATCAAACATTTCGAAACATTCGAACCCTTCCGTGAATTCCGAACCCTTCCGGAGATCAAACACTATTATCCCATATATTAAACTTTATCTCCGACCATTCCGGAGTTCCTCGTCATGTCCATGATCTCATCCGGACTCAACAACATTCGTCACCAACATACATAACTCATATAATACTATATCGCCACGATACGTTGCGTGCGGACCCTACGGGTTCGAGAACTATGTAGACATGACCGAGACACGCCTCCAAATAATAACCAATAGCGGACCTGATGCCCATATTGGTCTCTACATATTCTACTTAAGATCTTTATCGGTCAAACCGCATAACAACATAAGTTGTTCCCTTTGTCATCGGTATGTTACTTGCCCGAGATTCATCGTCTTTATCTCAAATACCTAGTTCAATCTCGCTACCGCAAGTCTCTTTACTTGTTCCATAATACATCATATCGCAACTAAATCATTAGTTGCAATGCTTGCAAGGATTTATGATGTGCATTACCGAGGGCCCAGAGATACCTCCCCGACAATCGGAGTGACAAATCCTAATCTCAAATATGCCAACCCAACAAGTACCTTTGGAAACACTTGTAGAGCACCTTTATAATCACCCAGCTTACCTAGACGCTTTGGTAGCACACAAAGTGTTCCTCCCAAACGGAGTTGCATAATCTCATAGTCATAGGAACATGTATAAGTCATGAAGAAAGCAATAGCAACATACTAAACGATCGAGTACTAAGCTAACGGAATGGGTCAAGTCAATCACATCATTCTCCTAATGATGTGATCCCGTTAATCAAATGACAACTCATGTCTATGGTTAGAAACTTAACCATCTTTGATTAGCGAGCTAGTCAAGTAGAGGCATACTAGTGACACTATGTTTGTCTATGTATTCACACATGTATTTTGTTTCGAGTTAATACAATTCTAGCATGAATAATAAACATTTATCATGATATAAGGAAATAAATAATAACTTTATTGTTGCTCTAGGCATATTTCCTTCAACCAACGCCACGCCTTCAGATCATCGAGCTCTTTCTGTTGGTACCATTGTCACTAGATGGTCCCATGGTGAAATGACCAGTTTGCCTTGCCCTTATCATCAGCCCCCCTTCCACAGAGAACCGTCCGCTGCTTTTTTCCGCTGAAGCCAATGCGCACTTCTTCCCGAGTTCCATCACCCCAGTGCAAAAGCCACAACAGCCACTTGCATGATAGCCTTGGTTTTCAACTTGAACATTTAATAAAAGTCTGCCTAAGTATCTACCCGCTTGTTTGCTTTTTACCGCCGCTGTTTCTGTTTTACTGTGGACTCGTGTCCACATTCTTTCTATGTTATGATGCATCGTGGATATCTTGTGCTACTTGTTAGTATCATTTTCACATGTAATGCTTGTTGGTAGTAGTAATACATGCCGTAGTTGTGATGTTCTTTGATGCATGCTTAGTATGCTATTCAGCACTGCAGATCTAGTTGGTCATGCTTACTTGGTAGTGTTTTGCTAATGCTCTTGCATGGTAGTTGTTCATGATGCTAGTAGTGGATGTGCTATGGTAGAGTATGCTTGTGTTAATCATGCCTATCCGGATAAATGATTCACCGTTATTATGCTTAATGCTTATGTTGCATCCCTCGCTTATGTTGGTATCATGCATTATTGTTGCATCATGTTATTTTCATATGACTCGATTGAAAGCACAAGTGCTCCCTAGGTGGTTTGGTAATTAATGTCAACATATCTCTTGTTGGACTAACACTTCTATCTAGTATGTTTCGAGATAAGTTCAACAATGGAGTGGCATGGACTAAAGATGTGGGAACTCTTTCAAGATGCTAAGGACAAAGGATTGGCTCAAGCTTCAAGCTCAAGACTCTTCATTTTACATTTAGTGATCCAAGATCACATTGAGTCTATAGGAAAGCCAATACTATCAAGAAGGGATGAGGTGTTGTAATTTCTTGCTCCACGATTAGCAGTGATATGCTCCAAAACCCTCAACTACTTTCCCACTTCCACACATATGACCTAAACCAAAAGTCAAACTTCGGCCTGATTCTTCTTTCTATCCAAGCGCCCTTGATTCGGATGTCATATGCCACAAACCCTAGGCAAATCGGTCTCACCGATGGGATCTCAGTCTCACCGAATGGGATTATAATCTCTCTGTATGTCCATTGCCAAAATCGGTCTCACCGAGTTTGCCTGTCAGTACTACCGAATTACAATGCAAACATCGATTAACTTATTACCAAATCGGTCTTACCGAGTTTGTATGTCATCCAACCAGTTTACTGACAACTCTGGTTAGCTTATTACCAAAATCGGTCCACGAGTTTGTGTCGGTCTCACAGATTATGTTATGCCTAACCTAACCATATCGGTCCTACCGAGTTGCATATCGGTCCCACGAAAATCTATGGTCACTAGGTTTACTAAATCGGTTTGACGAGTTTGTTGATTCGGTCCCACGAGTTTGGTAAATGTGTTATAGCAGTTAGATTTTGTGTGGAGGCTATATACCCCTCCACCTCCTCTTCATTCGTGGAAGAGCAATCGAGATTGAACCTACACTTCCGGCATACATTTAGAGAGAGAACTACCTACTCATGTGTTGAGGCCAAGAATTCCATTCCTATATGAATCTTGATCTCTAGCCTTCCCAATTTGCTTTCACTCAAATCTTCTTTCCACAAATCCAAATCCTATGAGAGAGTTGAGTGTTGGGGAGACTATCATTTGAAGCACAAAGCAAGGAGTTCATCATCAACACACCATTTGTTACTTCTTGGAGAGTGGTCTCTCCTAGATTGGCTAGGTGTCACTTGGGAGCCTCAGACAAGATTGTGGAGTTGAACCAAGGAGTTTGTAAGGGCAGGAGATCGCCTACTTGTGAAGATCTCTGCTAGTGAGGCAAGTCCTTAGTGGGCGGCGACCATGGTGGGATAGACAAGGTTGCTTCTTCGTGGACCCTTAGTGGGTGGAGCCCTCCGTGGACTCGGCATAGCCGTTACCCTTTGTGGGTTGAAGTCTCCATCAACGTGGATGTCGATAGCACCACCTATCGGAACCACGCCAAAATCTGTGTCTCAATTGCGTTTGAATCCTCCAAACCCTTTCCTTTACATTCTTGCAAGTTGCATGCTTTACTTTCCGCTGCTCATATACTCTTTGCATGCTTGCTTGTTATGTATTGTGAATGTTAAACTTGTGCCTAAACTCAATTGAACTTAAAGAACTTAAAAGCTTTGGTACTTAGTGTCTAATCACCCCCTCTAGACACCTCTTCTCAAGGTCCTACAAGTGGTATCGAGCATTGGTCTCCATTGCCTTGGTTTAATCACCATTGGAGGAAGATGGATGAGTCTACTTTGGGAGTCTTAGACATAGAGTGCCTATTCTTGATGGAGTATTTTTATGAGTGGAAAAATGAGATGCTTGTAATCTTCAATCAATATCATTTGAAAAGTACATTGCTAGCCCTTGTGCACCTCATGTTGATCCTATGCATCCTACTCTTGATGAGTCAATTGACATGATTAGGAATCTTAGAACTGTTAATCTTATCACTAGAGGCTTGCCTAGAAACTTGATTAGAAACTTGCCTATTCTTGAGTGTGCCTACACTATATGGAAATTTCTTGAGGCAGCTTTCCAAATTATTCCTTGAAAATCTTGATGAAATTCTCCATAAGTCTATTGCCTTGAGTAAGATGAATACTAGTGATCCTATGTTTGGTGATCGTCTATTTGAGCTTACAAACCTTATGCGTGCCAAGGAGATGTTGGAATTATTAGTGATATTATTTCGAAGCTATAAAAATTCATAAGCAAGATCATTGTCAAACTCACTCGAATCACCCTCTCTAGGATTTGATCCACCACATGGCGATGTTGAACATGGATACTATGATGAGGATGATGAGTGACTTCAATCTTGATGATGCAATGAGACACTTTGGTCTTATGGCAAATCTTGAGGATATATGTCGGGAGGAAAGGAATGGGTTCTTGATAGTGGATGTACCGATCACATGACCAGAGATAAAGACATGTTTAGTGAGCTTGCTGAAATGATAGTCCTCGAAAGTATGTCACTTTGGTGACAACTCAAAAGGTAAGGTGGTTGGCCTCGGTAAGGTGGCCATATCACATGATAGCTCCATACAAAATGTCATGCTCGTTGAATCTCTTGGATACAACTTACTTTCGATATCTAGACTTGCTGATTTCAGTTTCAATGTCCTATTCTTTGAAGTAGATTGCCAAGTGTTTCATCGAGACAATCATAAAATGGTCTTCTACGGTATACGTGAGGTGATCTATACATTGTTGATTTCACTAAAAGGCTCAACCTAAAACTTGCTTCATTGCTAAATCCTCAAAAGGTTGGTTATGGCATAGGCGACTAGGTCATGTTGGTATCTGAAACCTTGACAAGCTTATTAAAGGGAATCATATCCTTGGAGTTAACGATGTCATATTTGATAAGGATAGACTTTGCGGTGCTTGTCAAGCGGTAAACAGGTTGGAGGAAGGCATCCGTGAAGAACATCATGACCACAAGGAGGCCACTCGAGCTACTTCACATGGATCTCTTTGGTCCCAACTCTTACAAGAGTCTCGGTGGAAATTCTTTTGGTCTAGTTATAGTTGATGATTTTCAAGATTTCGTGGGTGTTCTTTCTCGATGATAAATCCAGGTCAAAGATCTTCAAAACTTAGCTAGGAAGGCCCAAATCAATTTGAAGTGAAGATCAAGAAGGTTCATGGCGACAACGGAGCGGAGTTCAAGAATGCAAATGTGGACACCTTTCTTGTGAAGAAGGATTTCACACGAGTTCTCGCTACGTACACACCTCAACAAAATGGAGTTGTTGAGAGGAAGAACCGGACGCTCATCGAAATGGCGAAACGATGCTTGATGAGTACAAGATGCGAAGCACTTTTGGGCGAGCGGTTGAGACAACTTGTCATGCAACAAATCGCTTATCTTCACAAGCTACTCGGCAGGCGGCATCTGAGCTCCTCACGGTAACAAACCCCAAGTTGGATACTTTAGTATTAGGCTCAAAGTGCTACATTCTTGATAAGCATCGTCGTTCTAAATTTGCTCCTAAGTCTCATGAAATATATGTCGGTAGCCCGAGACTTGAAATAGTTAAGATAACTGTTTTAAGGATCATATGTTATGCAGGGTCTTACAAAGAAGAACACGCAACTGTCTCAGGAGCTGGCAGAGTGCAAGGCCCAACTCGGGGCTGCACTGGCCGCTTCAGCTATTGCCAAGGGGACCCCCTCAGGTAATATATGCTCCGAAAAATAATTCCGTTGTAAAGTGCGGCATGTATGCAATTCTGACGATAACAGTGCAGATGGGGCCGGAGTAAATCTGGACAAGCAACAACTCCTACGCCAACTAAAGGCTGGCGAGAGCGTGCTGACAAGGGTGAGTCAAGAGAAGAACAAACTTCAAGATGCCAATACCCAGCTGGGCGAGGAACTAAAGGATGTTCGTATTCAGCTGTCTGCTTCCAAAAAGGAGAATCGGCGACTTCGACGCCGCATTTTTAGTAAGTGCTTGAACGAATTCTCCAAAAAAAAATCAGCGAGGAAGTCGATTGACAGAGCTATGTCTTTAGGTCTGCTGATAGGTCGTCCTGCGGAGGAAATGCCCGGTTCAACGGGGGAACTTCTTCCTGAGCTGTTGCAACTGCACGAACGAGTTCGGCAGGCAATGCAAGGCGTCATCCAGGCTATGTGGCCATCCCTCTCCGCGCCCGAAGGCCTTGGGGAGCTTGCAAAGAAGCTGGAGGGAGTGCGGCAGCGCTTCGAGTTGTGGAAGATATCAGCCTGTCGTCAAGGTGCAAGGGAGGCCTGGGCCATGGTGAAGACTCGGTACACGAAGGCTGACCCGGACCACATGGCCGAAGTCGGCCCTATGGGTCCTGACGGAAAGGAGATCCCTGTCAGTTTAGTGTATGGCCAGGTAGAGCTGGCTGCAAAGTATTCTCAACAGGACTGTAAATTAGACCGCCTGTTGGATGGTATTGAAGAAGAATATACCGAGTCGGATTGACTCTGTAATTTAAAATGACATGAAGAATGCCTTCTAGCCGTTTTGTAGATCGTTTGTCATTGCGGACCTTTTCGCTTCAACCTCTGGACCCTATAGTCCGGAGTGTGTCCGAATACCCTCTCGATTATGTAAGAACCTGGGCATGCATGGAGACAAGGCGTAGGGGTCATAATTGCTTTAGCAGACAAGTGCCCAACTAGTTATGTTATATTACATGGTTAGTAAGAAACATCTTCCAGGGAGAATAGTTCTGTTAGGGGTTCCTTTTCCTGGGAGGCATGCCCTAAAGTGCATGTCCGAACTGCTAAAAAGAGCACAAAAGCATCTGGGAGCAGATAAATAAACAAGAAAAATCATCTTTTAGTTCACCGACCGAATATTCCCTTAAGAACGCTAGCTTTCGGCTTCACCCAGTCTGAGGTACACATCCGGCTGACCCGGCAGTAACAATCGCAGAGGTGCTCCCTTTACCACCTAGCCAAACGAACGGGAACATAGGGGTAAGCACGGGAGCCAGGCAACCCAGCTTGGCCAAAACTTAAGTCATATCGATGCATATAATGGTGTATAAACGGTTCATGCGGAAGTGTCACACATGTTTTGGGCATGAGGCCCGTTTATATAAACTTCTGATAAAGAAGCCCCTAGGTATGATGAGCGCGGGTGGCGCGTCAAGTATGTGCGAACAATGCGCAAGCAAGCCCCTAAGGGCTTGGGAGAAGAGAAAAAAAGGTAGGGAGAAGGAGAGAAATGCCAGACAGCTAATGTGAAAAAATAAAAAAAAGGGGACAGAGGAAGGATACGAACACGGAGTCCGGCGCTAGGCGTAGAATCTTCATAGGCGTGCTGCGTTCCATGGGTTCGGCTCTAGTCGGTTGTCCGACGCGTTTCATGACGGTGCGCTCCACGGTCGAGCCAGTCGATTATGAAGGGACCCTCCCATTTGGGCTTTAGTTTGTCCTTTTTCTTGTCCGGCAGGTGTATGACTAGTTCGCCAACGTTATAAGTTTTGGCCCGTACTTCTCTGCTTTGATATCTTCGAGCCTGCTGTTGATAGAATGCGGAACGGGCTTTTGCCACGTCGCGCTCCTCCTCCAATGCGTCCAAGCTGTCCTGCCGATCGAACTCGGCTTCTCTTTCTTCGTACATGCGCACGCGAGGTGAGTCATGAATTATGTCGCAGGGCAGGACTGCCTCGGTGCCGTATACCATAAAAATGGTGTGAATCCGGTACTGCGATTCAACATGGTCCGCAGCCCCCAAAGTACGGAGTCAAGCTCCTCTACCCAGTGCGTGTTAGATTCCTTGAGGGATCGCACTAGTCTGGGTTTGATGCCGCTCATGATGAGACCGTTGGCTCGCTCGACTTGACCGTTAGTTTGTGGGTGATAGACTGAAGCGTAGTCGAGCTTGATGCCCATGTTTTTGCACCAGAGTTTAACTTCGTCGGCCATGAAGTTTGTGCCGTTGTCAGTTATGATGCTGTGGGGGATGCCGTAACGGTGTACAACCCCGGATATGAAGTCTATCACCGGTCCGGATTCGGCTGTCTTTACAGGCTTGGCCTCTATCCATTTGGTGAATTTGTCCACCATGACCAGTAGATATTGTTTCTTGTGGGTTCGTCCTTTAAGGGGTCCAACCATGTCAAGCCCCCAGACCGCAAAAGGCCAGGTGATGGGTATGGTTTGTAGGGCGGTAGGCGGCATGTGGCTTTGATTAGCGAGTGGCAACCGACGCATCGCTGTACTAAGTCCTGAGCATCTGCCCGGGCCGTCGGCCAATAAAATCCGGTACGGAAGGCCTTGCTTACAAGGGCCCGGGCTGCGGCGTGGTGCCCGCCTAGTCCGGCATGAATTTCAGCCAGAAGATTTCGCCCTTCTTCTTCGGAGATACACCTTTGAAGGACTCTGGTTGTGCTCTTCTTATAAAGCTCTCCCTCGTGGACTTTGTAGGATTTAGATCGCCGCACTATGCAGCGGGCCTCGTTTTGGTCCTCGGGAAGTTCCTGCCTAGTTATGTAGGCTAGGAATGGTTCTGTCCACGGGGCAATGACTGCCATTATTGTGTGGGCTGACGGTGTTGTTTCGTTGGCAGAGCCACCAACTGTGTCAGAATGTTCGGTGAGGGGTAGTGTGGTTGTGTCTGAGCTGTTGTTTCCGGACTCTCCCTCCCATGTTACGGATGGCTTGAAAAGCCTCTCTAGGAAGATGTTGGGAGGGACGGCGTCGCGCTTTGCATCGATGCGTGCCAACACGTCTGCTGCCTGGTTGTTCTCCCGGGCTATATGGTGAAATTCGAGCCCCTCAAACCGGGCTGACATCTTTAAGACGGCGTTGCGATAAGGTGCCATTTTCGGATATTTGGCGTCAAAGTCTCCATTTATTTGGGATATCGTGAGGTTTGAATCCCCACGGACCTCTAGGCGCTGAATGCCCATGGAGACTGCCATCCGGAGACCATGTAGAAGGGCCTCGTATTCGGCTGCGTTGTTAGAGTCCGTGTACATTTTCTGGAGTACGTATTGGACTGTATCTCCTGTAGGGGACGTCAGAACGACGCCAACCCCCAGGCCAGCCAACATTTTGGAGCCGTCGAAGTGCATGATCCAGTTGGAATGTGCGTCGTACTCTTTAGGGAGCTCGGCTTCGGTCCATTCGGCGATGAAGTCAGCCAAAACCTGCGATTTGATAGCTCGCCGTGGCTTGTAAGTTATATCGAACGGGAGGAGCTCAATGGCCCATTTGGCAATCCGGCCCGTTGCGTCGTGGTTGTTTATAATATCATTAAGAGGTACTTCGGATGCCACTGTTATTGAACACTCTTGGAAATAGTGTCGCAGCTTCCGGGATGCCGTGAACACCGCGTATGCTATCTTTTGATAATGCGGGTACCGTGACTTCCATGGGGTTAGGACAGTGGACACGTAGTAAACTGGTTTTTGGAGAGGAAACTTGTGTCCGTCCGTTTCTCGTTCGATGACGAGCACCGCGTTTACAACTTGATGGTTGCCGCGATGTATAATAGCATTGGTTCGCCTGTGTTGGGTGCGGCCAGGACCGGATTTGTTGCCAATATGGCTTGTATTTCTTCGAGTCCGGTCGTGGCGGCATCCGTCCACTCGAAGTGTTCGGTGCACCGCAGGAGGCGATAAAGGGGTAATGCCTTTTCTCCTAAGCGGGAGATAAAGCGGCTTAGAGCCGCCACGCATCCGGTCAATTTTTGTATTTGCTTGAGGTCTTTTGGGATATCCAATTGCGGCAGAGCTCGGATCTTGGCTGGGTTTGCCTCAATTCCTCTACCGGATACAATGAAGCCCAAGAGCTTTCCGGCTGGCACGCCGAAAACACATTTTTCTGGGTTGAGCTTAATGTCATATGCTTGGAGATTGTCGAACGTGAGCCTCAAGTCGTCTACTAGAGTTTCGACATGTTTGGATTTGATGAACACGTCATCTACGTATGCTTCAACTGTTTTGCCGATCTGGTTGGCCAGACATGTCTGAATCACGCGCTGATATGTTGCACCGGCGTTTTTGAGCCCGAAGGGCATCGTGTTGAAGCAGAATGGGCCGTATGGGGTGATGAATGCCGTTGTGGCTTGGTCTGACTCTGCCGTCTTGATTTGGTGGTAGCCAGAGTATGCATCGAGGAAACACAATGAATCGTGTCCTGCAGTGGCGTCGATGATTTGATCAATTCGGGGGAGGGGGAAGGGATCCTTTGGGCAGGCTTTATTTAGGTCTTTGAAATCGACACATAGGCGCCAGGATTTGTCCTTCTTTGGTACCATCACCAGGTTTGCTAGCCAGTCCGGATGTTTTATATCTCTGATGAATCCGGCTTCCAGTAATTTTGCTAGCTCCTCTCCCATGGCTTGTCTCTTGGGTTCGGAGAAACGCCGAAGAGTCTGCTTAACGGGCTTGAACCCTTTTAGGATGTTCAGGCTGTGCTTGGCCAGCCTGCGTGGGATTCCTGGCATGTCTGAAGGGTGCCAGGCAAAAATGTCCCAATTTTCTCGTAGGAATTCTCTGAGTGTGGCGTCTACATCAGGTTTTAGTTGTGCCCCGATGGAGGCCGTTTTTGTGGTGTCCGTTGGATGGACTTGGAACTTGACTATTTTGTCTGCCGGCTTGAAGGAGGTGGACTTGGATCTTTTGTCGAGTATCACATCGTCCCTGTCCACCGTGGAGCGTAACACAGTTAGTTCCTCAGCCGCCAGGGCTTCGGATAATGCCTTGAGGGCCGGTCTTGGCTGTCTTGTTTTCGGTAGCGGAGCGTAATGTCCGGATCACTAGCAAGAGTGATGATTCCGTTGGGTCCGGGCATTTTGAGCTTCATGTACCCGTAATGGGGTATAGCTTGAAAAATTGTGAATGCTTCTCGCCCTAATAGAGCGTGGTATCCGCTGCTGAACGGGGCCACTTGAAATGTGACCTCCTCGGATCTGTAATTATCCGGCGTGCCGAACACCACGTCCAGTGTGATTTTCCCTGAACAGCATGCTTCCCGGCTGTGGATTATTCCTCTAAAGGTTGTGCTGCTTCGCTCAATGCGGCTCCAGTCTATTTCCATTTTTCGCAGTGTTTCCTCATAGATGAGGTTCAATCCGCTGCCGCCGTCCATGAGTACCTTTTTAAGCCGGAAGCCGTCCACTATCGGATTGAGGACCAATGCAGCTGGTGCACAAGCTGGCCGGAATTTAGGTTCGTCACTGGCATTAAAAGTAATAGCCGTGTCACTCCATGGATTTATTGTTGCTACCTGGTAGACTTCAGCAAGGCTGCGGAGCGTTCGCTTCCTCGCATTGTTCGATGCAAAAGTCTCGAAGACTGTTGACACCGTACTGGCGTTTCCGGGGTGGTGCTCTGCGGATTCTGGAGTTAGAAGCTCCTCGCCACTCCTGGCCACCTGCCGGAGTATCCAACATGCTCTAAGGCTATGAGTTGGTGCGATTTCCTCTGAACTATGGATTTTACAGGGTCCGTTGAGCCATCCCTCCAGTACGGTCCCATACCCTATAGAGGGTTTTTGTTTTTTGCTGTTTGGCTTAAGTGCCTGGCGATAATGCACTCTTTTGTTTCGGACTGGGATTGTATTTAGGGCCGGATTGTCCCAGAATTTCGTTTCGGTTTTCCGAACGCTTTCTGTCGCACAGTACTTTTGTACTATGGATGTCAAGTCGGCGAAGCGTATAATTTCGCGACAACTTATGGCGTTGAGGATTCCGATGTTCGTGCAGTTGTTACAGAAGAATGTAATTGCATCCTTCTCACGGCAGTCCTTTATCCTGTTTATAACACGGAGGAATCTGGCCCAGTAGTGGTGTACTGTTTCCCTGGGCTCTTGCCGTATTTGGGATAGATCCCTTATAGTTGGGTCGGCGGGTGGATTTAAATCCGGAACCTCGCCCGATCTAAGATTCAGGGGCCAAGAAATTTCCGAATACGGAAGCTTGTTTTCTTGGACGTTATTCAATGAATCAGGCCTGCTGCCTGACTTCAGGTTTAGGGCTTGGGCGACATCCTCCCCTCCGCGGATATCCGGCTTGGAGGGGTCGGGAATCCGGACACATCTGGTCCTTAGGATGGGCGAAGATTCGCCGCATTGTTCTTCCACCACTTCAACATGGTGGGTGACCTGGGGAGAGCTGATCTCTCTCTGATCGGGTTTAAGCCCCATCTGGCCGTAATCTGTAGCAACTCCCAGGGCGGCGATGCGATCCAAGAGCTCGTTTAGGGAAGAGAGCTCCATCGGATCTAACCGCTCGGCGAGTTCCGAGCTGATCTGGAGATTGATTTCGATGACCCGAGAGGTCATCGCTGGTGCGGCGGCCGAACAGGCGGTCATTAAAAACCTGCCTAGCCAGAGAGTTTGGCCGACAGCCAAAGCTCCTTTAGCAACAGCGCCGTCTTTAAAGACGGGGTGCGGCATCCTTCCTGTGGACGACGACACATAGGAACTCTCAATGAAAGCACCAATGTCGGTGTCAAAACCGGCGGATCTCGGGTAGGGGGTCCCGAACTGTGCGTCTAGGCGGATGGTAACAGGAGACAAGGGACACAAAGTTTTTACCCAGGTTCGGGACCTCTCGGTGGAGGTAAAACCCTACTCGTGCTTGATTAATATTGATGATATGGGTAGTACAAGAGTTGATCTACCACGAGATCAGAGAGGCTAAACCCTAGAATCTAGCCTATGGTATGATTGTTGTTCGTCCTACGGACTAAAACTCTCCGATTTATATAGACACCGGAGAGGACTAGGGTTACACAGAGTCGGTTACAATGGGAGGAGATCTTCATATCGCATCGCCAAGCTTGCCTTCCACGCCATGGAAAGTCCCTATCCGGACACGGGACGAAGTCTTCAATCTTGTATCTTCATAGTCCGGGAGTCCGGCCAAAGGTCATAGTCCGGCCATCCGGACACCCCCTAATCCAGGACTCCCTCATTCGCCATGGTCAAGTAACATGACCTCCAGAATAGGATTACCGTACCACTCTGGTGCGGACCGTACTCTGGAAGACCTACGAGGTTCTGTAGTAACATGATCTGAAGTTTCATGATCATCATCATTAGCTTCCTCACTAATTGGTGTAGGAATCACTGGAACTGATTTCAATGATGAACTATTTTCCAATTCAGGAGAGGGTACTTATTACCTTATCAAGTTCTACTTTTCTCCCACTCACTTCTTTCGAGAGAAACTCCTTCTTTAGAAAGGATCCATACTTAGCAACGAATGTTTTGCCTTCGGATCTGTGATAGAAGGTGTACTCAACAGTTTCCTTTGGGTACTCTATGAAGATGCACTTCTCCGATTTGGGTTCGAGCTTATCAGGTTGAAACTTTTTCACATAAGCATCGCAGTCCGAAACTTTTAAGAAACGACAACTTAGGTTTACTGCTAAACCATAGTTCATACAGTGTCGTCTCAACGGATTTAGATGGTGCCCTATTTAAACTGAATGCAACTATCTCTAATGCATAACCCCAAAACGATAGTGGTAAATCGGTAAGATACATCATAGGTCGCACCATATCCAATAAAGTGCGGTTACGATGTTCGGACACACCATTACGCGGTGGTGTTCCATGTGGCGTGAGCTGTGAAACTATTCCACATTGTTTTAAATGAAGGCCAAACTCGTAACTCAAATATTCTCCTCTATGATCAGATTGTAGAAACTTTATTTTCTTGTTATGATGATTCTTCACTTCACTCTGAAAATTCTTTGAACTTTTCAAATGTTTCAGACTTATGCTTCATTAAGTAGATATACTCATATTTCCTCAAATCATCTGTGAAGGTCAGAAAATAACGATACCCAGCACGAGCCTTAATACTCATTGGTCTGCATACATCAGTATGTATTATTTCCATCAAGTCAGTAGCTCGCTCCATTGTTCCGAAGAATGGAGTTTTAGTCATCTTGCCCAAAAGGCACGGTTCGCAAGCATCAAATGATTCATAACCAAGTGATTCCAAAAATCCATCTTTATGGAGTTTCTTCACGCGCTTTACACCGATATGACCCAAACGGCAGTGCCACAAATAAGTTACACTATCATTATTAACTTTTCATCTTTTGGCATCTATATTATGAATATGTGTATCACTATGATCGAGATCCAACAAACTATTTTCATTGGGTGTATGACCATTGAAGGTTTGATTCATGTAACCAGAACAACAATTATTCTCTGACTTTAAATGAATAACCGTATTGAAATAAACATGATCAAATCATATTCATGCTCAATGCAAAAGCCAAATAACATTTATTTAGGTTTAACACTAACCCCGAAAGCATAGGGAGTGTGTGATGATGATCATATCAATATTGGAACTATTTCCAACACTCATCGTCACTTCCCCTTCAACTAGTCTCTGTTTATTCCGTAACTCTTGTTTCGAGTTACTAATCTTAGCAACCGAACAAGTATCAAGTACTCAGGGGCTACTATAAACACTAGTAAGGCACACATCAATAACCTGTATATCAAATATACCCTTGTTCACTTTGCCATCCTTCTTATCCACCAAATATTCAGGGCATTTCCGCTTCTAGTGACCATTTCCTTTGCAGTAGAAGCACTCAGTTTCAGGCTTTGGTTCAGCTTTGGGCTTCTTTACGGGAGTGACAACTTGCTTGCCATTCTACTTGAAGTTCCCTTTCTTTCCCTTTGCCCATTTCTTGAAACTAGTGGTCTTGTCAATCATCAACACTTGATGCTCTTTCTTGATTTCTACCTTCGTCGATTTCAACATCACAAAGAGCTCGGGAATCGTTTTCGTCATCCCTTGCATACTATAGTTCATCACAAAGTTCTACTAACTTAGTGATGGTGACTAGAGAACTCGTCAATCACTATCTTATCGGAAGATTAACTCCCACTTGATTCAAGCGATTGTAGTACCTGCACAATCTGAGCACATGCTCACTAGTTGAGCGATTCTCCTCCATCTTTTAGCTGTAGAACTTGTTAGAGACTTCATATCTCTCAACTCGGTATTTGCTTGAAATATTATCTTCAACTCCTGGAACATCTCATATGGTCCATGACGCTCAAAACGCCTTTGAAGTCGATTCTAAGCCATTAAGCATGGTGCACTAAACTATCAAGTAGTCATCATATTGAGCTAGCCAAACGCTCATAACGTGCGCATCCGCTCCTGCAATAGGTCTGTCACCAAGCGGTGCATTAAGGACATAATTCTTACGTGCAGCAATGAGGATAAACCTCGATCACGGATCCAATCCGCATCATTGCTACTAACATCTTTCAACACAATTTTCTCTAGGAACATAACAAAATAAACATATGAAAGCAACAACGCGAGCTATTGATTACAACATAATTTGCAAAATACTACCAGGACTAAGTTCATGATAAATTTAAGTTCAATTAATCATACTACTTAAGAACTCCCACTTAGACAGACATCTCTCTAGTCATCTAAGTGATCACGTGATCCAAATCAACTAAACCATGTCCGATCATCACGTGAGATGGAGTAGTTTCCAATGGTGAACATCACTATGTTGAACATATCTACTATATGATTCACGCTCGACCTTTCGGTTTCCATGCTCCGACGCCATATCTGTATATGTTAGGCTCGTCAAGTTTAACCTGAGTATTCCGCGTGTGCAACTGTTTTTCACCCGTTGTATTTGAACATAGAGCCTATCACACCCGATCATCATGTGGTGTCTCAGCACGAAGAACTTTCGCAACGGTGCATACTCAGGGAGAACACTTCTTGATAATTAGTGAGAGATCATCTTATAGTGCTACCGTCAATCAAAGCAAAATAAGATGCATAAAGGATAAACATCACATGCAATCAATATAAGTGATATGATATGGCCATCATCATCTTGTGCTTGTGATCTCCATCTCCGAAGCACCGTCGCGATCACCATCATCACCGGCACGACACCTTGATCTCCATCGTAGCATCGTTGTCGTTTACGCCATCTATTGCTTCTACGACTATCACTACCGCTTAGTGATAAAGTATAGCAATTACAGGGCGTTTGCATTTCATACAATAAAGCGATAACCATACGGCTCCTGCCAGTTGCCGATAACTTCGGTTACAAAACATGATCATATCATACAATAAAATATAGCATCACATATTGACCATATCACATCACAACATGCCCTGCAAAAACAAGTTAGATGTCCTCTACTTTGTTGTTGCAAATTTTACGTGGCTGCTACGGGTTGAGCAAGAACCGTTCTTACCTGCGCATCAAAACCACAATGATAGTTCGTCAAGTTAGTGTTGTTTTAACCTTCTCAAGGACCGGGTGTAGCCACACTCGGTTCAACTAAAGTTGGAGAAACTGACACCCGCCAGCCACCTGTGTGCAAAGCACGTCGGTAGAACAAGTCTCGCGTAAGCGTACGCGTAATGTCGGTCCGGGCCGCTTCATCCAACAATACTGCTGAACCAAAGTATGACATGCTGGTAAGCAGTATGACTTGTATCACCCACAACTCACTTGTGTTCTACTCGTGCAAATAACATCTACGCATAAAACCTAGGCTCTGATACCACTATTGGGGAACGTAGTAATTTCAAAAAATTTCCTACGCACACTCAAGAGCATGGTGATGCATAGCAACGAGAGGGGGAGTGTATCTTCATACCCTTGAAGATCGCTAAGCGGAAGCATTTATCAACGCGGTTGATGTAGTCGTATGTCTTCACGATCCGACCGATCCAAGTACCGAACGCATGGCACCTCCGAGTTCTGCACACGTTCAGCTCGATGACGTCCTCGCCTTCTCGATCCAGCAAGACGGGCGAAGTAGTAGATGAGTTCCGGCAGCACGACGATGTGGTGACGGTGTTGGTGAAGAACAATCTCCGCAGGGCTTCGCCTAAACACTACGGAAACTATGACGGAGGATAAACTAGAGGAGACGGGGTTGCCGGCACACGGCTTGGTGTTTCTTGATGTGTCTTTGGTGCTAGCCCTGCCCCTCTATTTATATGTTGAGCCCTGGGGTCGAAACTTGGAGTAAAAGCCTCCTCAAAGTCGGTTTTGCCCGAAAGGCAAGAGTCCTACACGGACTCCAGGGCAAGACGCCAGGGTTCCCGGTGTCTACCCCCTAAACGCCAGGATTCCTGGCGTCTAGCCTCTGGTCTCCGCAAAACTTCCTTTTGCACTTTCCAAAAGCCTCGTGGGCTTTCCCCTTTGGCCCAAATAACGTGTTCTCGTACCCAAACATTTCGGGAAACATTCGGAACCCCTTCCGGTGAATTCCGGAACCCTTCCGGAGATCAAACACTATTATCCCATATATTAAACTTTATCTCCGGACCATTCCGGAGTTCCTCGTCATGTCCATGATCTCATCCGGGACTCCGAACAACATTCGGTCACCAACATACATAACTCATATAATACTATATCGTCAATGATACGTTAAGCGTGCGGACCCTACGGGTTCGAGAACTATGTAGACATGACCGAGACACGTCTCCAGTCAATAACCAATAGCGGGACCTGGATGCCCATATTGGCTCCCACATATTCTACGAAGATCTTTATCGGTCAAACCGCATAACAACATAAGTTGTTCCCTTTGTCATCGGTATGTTACTTGCCCGAGATTCGATCGTCGGTATCTCAAATACCTAGTTCAATCTCGTTACCGGCAAGTCTCTTTACTTGTTCCATAATACATCATATCGCAACTAAATCATTAGTTGCAATGCTTGCAAGGATTTAAGTGATGTGCATTACCGAGTGGGCCCAGAGATACCTCTCCGACAATCGGAGTGACAAATCCTAATCTCGAAATATGCCAACCCAACAAGTACCTTTGGAAACACTTGTAGAGCACCTTTATAATCACCCAGTTACGTTGTGACGTTTGGTAGCACACAAAGTGTTCCTCCGGTAAACGGGAGTTGCATAATCTCATAGTCATAGGAACATGTATAAGTCATGAAGAAAGCAATAGCAACATACTAAACGATCGAGTACTAAGCTAACGGAATGGGTCAAGTCAATCACATCATTCTCCTAATGATGTGATCCCGTTAATCAAATGACAACTCATGTCTATGGTTAGGAAACTTAACCATCTTTGATTAGCGAGCTAGTCAAGTAGAGGCATACTAGTGACACTATGTTTGTCTATGTATTCACACATGTATTTTGTTTCGAGTTAATACAATTCTAGCATGAATAATAAACATTTATCATGATATAAGGAAATAAATAATAACTTTATTGTTGCCTCTAGGGCATATTTCCTTCAACCAACGCTCACGTCTTCGTATCATCGAGCTCTTTCTGTTGGTACCATTGTCACTAGATGGTCCCATGGTGAAAATGACCAGTTTGCCCTTGCCCTTATCAGCCCCCTTCCACAGAGAACCGTCCGGCGTTTCTTTCCGCGAGCTTCACCGCACTTCTTCCCGGAGTCTCCATCACCCCAGGCAAGCCACAACAGCCACTTGCATGATAGCCTTGGTTTTCAACTTGAACATTTAATAAAAGTCTGCCCGTTATCTACCTGCTTGTTTGCTTCTACTGCCGTTGTTTCGGTTTTACTCGTGGACTCGTGTCCACATTCTTTCTATGTTATGATGCATCGTGATATCTTGTGCTACTTGTTAGTATCATTTTCACATGTAATGCTTGTTGGTAGTAGTAATACATGCTGGTAGTTGTGATGTTCTTCAGATGCATGCTTAGTATGCTATTCAGTACCGTTGCATCTAGTTGGTCACATGCTTACTTGGTAGTGTTCTTGCTACGTTCTTGCATGGTAGTTGTTCATGATGCTAGTAGTCAGGATGTGCTTATGGTAGAGTATGCTTGTGTTAATCATGCTCATCTGGATAAATGATTCACTGTTATTATGCTTAATGCTTATGTTGCATCCCTGTTTATGTTGGTATCATGCATTATTGTTGCATCATGTTATTTTCATATGACTCAGTGAAAGCACAAGTGCTCCCTAGGTGGTTCTGGTAATTAATGTCAACATATCTCTTGTTGGACTAACACTTCTATCTAGCATGTTTCAGATAAGTTCAACAATGGAGTGGCGTGGACTAAAAGATGTGGGAACTCTTTCAAGATGCTAAGGACAAAGGATTGGCTCAAGCTTCAAGCTCAAGACTCTTCATTTTACATTTTAGTGATCCAAGATCACATTGAATCTATAGTAAAAGCCAATACTATCAAGAAGGGATGAGGTGTTGCTTAATGAGTTTCTTGCTCCACAGTGCTTAGTGATATGCTCCAAAACCCTCAACTACTTTCCCACTTCCACACATATGACCTAAACCAAAAGTCAAACTCGGCCACACTGATTCTTTCTATCCGGCGCCACTGAGTTCAGATGTCATAGCCACTGCCACAAACCCTAGGCAAATCGGTCTCACCGATAGGGATCTCGGTCTCACCGAATGGGATTGTAATCTCTCTATGTATGTCCATTGCCAAAATCGGTCTCACCGAGTTTGTGCAATCGGTACTACCGAGATTACAATGCAAACATCCCGGTTGACTGATTACCAAAATCGGTCTTACCGAGTTTGTGTAATCGGTCCAACCGAGTTTGCCTGACCAACTCTCTGGTTAGCCAATTACCAAAATCGGTCCAATCGAGTTTGTGTAATCGGTCTCACCGAGATTATGTTATGCCCTAACCCTAACCATATCGGTCCTACCGAGTTGCATATCGGTCCCACCGAAAATCCTAACGGTCACTAGGTTTACTAAATCGGTTTGACCGAGTTTGTTGATTCGGTCCCACCGAGTTTGGTAAATTGTGTGTAACGGTTAGATTTTGTGTGGAGGCTATATATACCCCTCCACCTCCTATTCATTCGTGGAGAGAGCAATCAGATTGAACCTACACTTCCAGCATACATTTTCTGAGAGAGAACTACCTACTCATGTGTTGAGGCTAAGATACTCCATTCCTACCATATGAATCTTGATCTCTAGCCTTCCCCAATTTGCTTTTCACTCAAATCTTCTTTCCACCAAATCCAAATCCTATGAGAGTGAGTTGAGTGTTGGGGAGACTATCATTTGAAGCACAAGAGCAAGGAGTTCATCATCAACGCACCATTTGTTACTTCTTGGAGAGTGGTCTCTCCTAGATTGGCTAGGTGTCACTTGGGAGCCTCCGACAAGATTGTGGATTTGAACCAAGGAGTTTGTAAGGGCAAGGAGATCGCCTACTTCGTGAAGATCTACTGCTAGTGAGGCAAGTCCTTCGTGGGCGACGGCCATGGTGGGATAGACAAGGTTGCTTCTTCGTGGACCCTTCGTGGGTGGAGCCCTCCGTGGACTCGCGCAACCGTTACCCTTTGTGGGTTGAATTCTCCATCAACGTGGATGTACGATAGCACCACCTATCGGAACCACGCCAAAAACATCTGTGTCTCCAATTGCGTTTGAATCCTCCAAAACCCTTTCCTTTTACATTCTTGCAAGTTGCTTGCTTTACTTTCCGCTCCTCATATACTCTTTGCATGTTGGCTTGTTATGTATTGTGAATGTTAAACTTGTGCCTAAACTCCAATTGAACTTAAAGAACTTAAAAACTGCAACTTTGGTACTTAGTGTCTAATCACCCCCCTCTAGACACCTCTTCTCAAGGTCCTACAAGTGGTACCAGAGCATTGGTCTCCATTGCCTTGGTTTAATCACCATTGGAGGAAGGTGGATGAGTCTACTTTGGGGAGTCTTAGACATAGAGTGCCTATACTTGATGGAGAGTATTTTTATGAGTGGAAAAATGAGATGCTTGTAATCTTCAATCAATATCATTTGAAAAAGTACATTGCTAGCCCTTGTGCACCTCATGTTGATCCTATGCATCCTACTCTTGATGAGTCAATTGACATGATTAGGAATCTTAGAACTGTTAATCTTATCACTAGAGGCTTGCCTAGAAACTTAATTAGAAACTTGCCTATTCTTGAGTGTGCCTACACTATATGGAAATTTCTTGAGGAACGCTTTCCAAATTATTCCTTGAAAAATCTTGATGAAATTCTCCATAAGTCTATTGCCTTGAGTAAGATGAATTCTAGTGATCCTATGTTTGGTGATCGTCTATTTGAGCTTACAAACCTTATGCGTGCCAAAGGAGATGTTGGAATTATTAGTGATATTATTTCTGAAGCTATAAAAATTCATAAGCAAGATCACTGTCAAACTCACTCTAACGAATCACCCTCTCTAGGATTTGATCCACCACATGACGATGTTGAACATGGATACTATGATGAGGATGATGAGAGTGACTTCAATCTTGATGATGCAATGAGACACTTTGGTCTTATGGCAAATCTTCGGGGATATATGTCAGGAGGAAAGGAATGGGTTCTTGATAGTGGGTGTATCGATCACATGACCAGAGATAAAGACATGTTTCGTGAGCTTGCTGAAAATGATAGTCCTCGAAAGTATGTCACTTTCGGTGACAACTCAAAAGGTAAGGTGGTTGGCCTCGGTAAGGTGGCCATATCACATGATAGCTCCATACAAAATGTCATGCTCGTTGAATCTCTTGGATACAACTTACTTTCAGTATCTAGACTTGCTGATTTCAGTTTCAATGTCCTATTTACTGAAGTAGATTGCCAAGTGTTTCATCGAGACAATCATAAAATGGTCTTTACCGGTATACATAGAGGTGATCTATACATTGTTGATTTCACTAAAAAGGATCAACCTAAAACTTGCTTCATTGCTAAATCCTCAAAAGGTTGGTTATGGCATAGACGACTATGTCATGTTGGTATGCGAAACCTTGACAAGCTTATTAAAGGGAATCATATCCTTGGTGTTAACGATGTCATATTTGATAAGGATAGACTTTGCAGTGCTTGTCAGGCAGGTAAACAGGTTGGAGGAAGGCATCCCGTGAAGAACATCATGACCACAAGGAGGCCACTCGAGCTACTTCACATGGATCTCTTTGGTCCCAACTCTTACAAGAGTCTCGGTGGAAATTCTTTTGGTCTAGTTATAGTTGATGATTTTTCAAGATTTACGTGGGTGTTCTTTCTCGATGATAAATCGCAGGTCCAAAAGATCTTCAAAAACTTCGCTAGGAAGGCCCAAAATCAATTTGAAGTGAAGATCAAGAAGGTTCAGCAGCGACAACGGAACGGAGTTCAAGAATGCAAATGTGGACACCTTTCTTGACGAAGAAGGATTTCACACGAGTTCTCAGCTACGTACACACCTCAACAAAATGGAGTTGTTGAGAGGAAGAACCGGACGCCATCGAAATGGCGAGAACGATGCTTGATGAGTACAAGATGTCAAGCACTTTTGGGCGAAGCGGTTGAGACAACTTGTCATGCAACAAATCGCTTGTATCTTCACAAGCTACTCGGCAAGACGGCATACGAGCTCCTCACCGTAACAAACCCCAAGTTGGATACTTTCAGTATTCGCTCAAAGTGCTACATTCTTGATAAGCATCGCCGTTCTAAATTTGCTCCTAAGTCTCATGAAGGTTTCCTACTAGGTTATGGCTCAAACTCTCACACTTACCGTGTCTACAACAATTTCACCCGAAAGGTTGAAGAGACGGTAGATGTGAAGTTTGATGAATCTAATGGCTCGCAAGTAGAGCAATTGCCAATTGATGTAGGAGACAAAGATCCTTCGGAAGCAATCCAAGACTTGTCTATTGGCAAGGTTCGTCCAACGGAGGTGAAGGAGAGTACCTCGTTCGTCCAAGTGGAAGCTTCTACTTCACGACAAGGTGAACCAAGAGTTGATACGGAAGCATCCACAAGTGGGACACACCAAGATGAAGAAAACGAGGAAGTGCATCAAGATGAACGTCAACAACCTCCTTCTCCACCACGACAAGAGAACGACAACGCCAACAATGAAGAAGGCCAAGAAGAAGAACAAGATGAAGAAGGAGTTCAACCAAGAACCAAGAAAAAGCTTTCACGAGTTCGAGCAAGAATTGCTAAAGACCATCCCGTCGAGAAAATCTACAATGGTATTCAAACCGGGAGAATCACTCGCTCTAAAACTCGTTTAGCTAACTTTTGTGAAAACTATTCTTTCATCTCTAGCACTGAACCTATGAAGGTCGAAGAAGCATTGGAAGATCCGGATTGGATAAATGCTATGCATGAGGAGCTACACAACTTTAAGAGGAATCAAGTTTGGACATTGGTTGAGAAGCCCGGCAACAACCACAACATCATCGGTACCAAATGGGTGTTTCGCAACAAGCAAGATGAAGATGGACAAGTAGTTCGCAACAAAGCACGTCTCGTCGCCCAAGGCTATACAGAAGTCGAAGGTATGGACTATGGTGAGACTTACGCTCCCGTTGCTAGACTTGAGTCCATTTGCATCTTACTTTCCTATGCTAATCACCATGATATCACCTTGTACCAAATGGACATTAAAAGTGCTTTTCTAAATGGTGAAATAGAGGAGGAAGTTTATGTTAAGCAACCTCCCGGCTTTGTCAATCCTAAGAAACCCAATCATGTTTACAAACTTCACAAAGCTCTTTATGGTCTTAAACAAGCTCCTAGAGCATGGTATAAATGCTTGACCAAGTTCCTTATTGAAAAAGGCTTTGAAATTGGAAAAAATGATTCCACACTTTTTACTAAAAGGGTTAATGGAGAACTATTTGTGTGCCAAATCTAAGTTGATGATATTATATTTGGTTCAACTAACCCTCATTTTAGTGAAAAGTTTGGGAAGCTAATGTCGGAGAAGTTTGAGATGTCTATGATGAGTGAACTCAAATTCTTTCTTGGGTTGCAAATCAAGCAAACTAAGGAAGGTACTTTTGTTTCTCCAACGAAGTACACCAAGTACTTATTCAAGAAGTTCAATATGCAAGAATGCAAAGGTATGACTACACCCATGCCTACTAGCGGACATCTTGACTTGACCAAAGATGGTGAACCGGTTGATCAAAAGGTTTATCGCTCTATGATTGGTTCATTGTTATATCTAAGTGCTTCACGCCTCGATATCATGCTAAGTGTGTGCATGTGTGCACAATATCAAGCTGCTCCTAAATAATGTCATCTTAAGGCCGTGAAAAGGATAGTGAGATACTTAATCCATACACCAAATTTTGGCATTTGGTATCCTAAGGGTGCCTCTTTCGATCTTGTTGGCTACTCCGACTCGGACTATGCTGGAGACAAGGTTGATAGAAAGTCCACTTCGGGTCCTAGTCAATTTCTTGGTAGATCTCTTGTGTCTTGGTCTTCTAAGAAACAAAACTCGGTATCCTTATCCACCGCCGAAGCGGAATACATTGCCGCTGGTTCATGTTGTGCTCAATTACTTTGGATGACCCAAACTCTTAAAGATTATGGGATATATGTGAAACATGTTCCATTGCTTTGTGACAATGAAAGTGCTATCAAAATTGGTCATAATCTTGTACAACATTCTCGAACTAAGCATATTGAAGTTCGTCATCATTTCATTCGAGATCATGTTGCTAAGGGTGACATTGATCTTAAGCATGTTCGCACCAAAAAGCAATTAGCGGATATATTCACTAAACCACTTGATGAGAGAGTGTTTTGCAGGTTAAGAGGAGAATTGAACATTATTGATGCTTCAAACTTGGAGTAGAAACTCCATTGGATACATGCAAGACATGAGCTTATTACTAATCCTTGATATTTCTCTTATGATGAAAATCTTATGTCTTGGATATATTTGCACCTTGCATGTTATCTAACCCATGTAGGTACTTGGTTGAATCAAAT